>CM031234.1:836219135-837419135 GCA_018340775.1 Taxus wallichiana var. yunnanensis
CAAGGGTAACAACATAATATGTTGTTGAAACTGCTGCAATCTAAAATTACCCTTAAATTCCATTTGTGTTGGTATCATCTTCAAGTTCTTCAACAAGCCCCCTTTCCCTATCTCGCTCGGGCAGCTCTTTTTAATTCATCCTCCCATGTTAGTCGACGTGATACACGACTTTTTTACAATTGGAAAACTAGCTTTCCTATTTGTTGGACATGGGCGCCTTCGATTCAACATCTTTCTATAAAATCTCTCTCTCGATGAAGTGTATTGTTGAATCCATCATCTACTGTGGTCTAAACGGTTGTGCCTCGAGGATGTCGCACACCTAATATAGAAGATATTTGGCTTCCCCTCAATCGGTTTGTTGTTTCCACAAGTGTATTCTCTAATAAATTAAGAAATGACTTGTTTAGAGGACCAACAAGATCTGTTATCTACTATTTTTTCCGATCCTTCTCACTTGTGGGCTCAAGTGTTCATCTTCTTCATTTATAACATGTTTATCTTGTTGCAAAACATGCATAGAGTCTTCACAGGTGTTTGGAGGATTCCATGCTTGACCAAAAGGATCATCAACCACATGTTCATCTCCACATGCAACATTTGGAGCACAAAATAAACCCTGGAGAACATTACAAATTAGTATAATAAATCAAAGATTTGAATAAAAACCAAAATTAATAGAATTTAGATACTATAAATTACTATGTTGCAAAATATTGAAAAACATTATGCCTAGAATACCCGAACATTAAAGTTTTCTCGCTGAATTCTTTTTCATCATATTCACTTTAATTACGTGCTTACATAAGTACCCATTCTTCGACACTCCACATCCACACATTCCAAATGTGGGGTTTGATACCATACTTCATAGTGACAAGTATCATCCGTCTGCTACGAACCCATGCTAACCGTGGGTCGAGGTATGGAAGGTGACATAATAATCGTGGAATGGATTGCGTACGCACCATTGGTTATTTTCTAGTTTCTCCACTTCAAGTTACAAGAGAACCCACTTTCCTTACAACATTGACTCCACCAATAATATATAAAAACAATCGTGATTAATTGATGTATCACCTACCAACCTCGCGATGACATGCTTTTCGAATGGAGGATAACCACTTACTCTTAAGTATAGAGTGATATGCCTCTATTGCAGCATTTGTTTTGCCCAAAGATGCTTTAAAGTCCGTAGTTGTCTCACCCACATTCCAATTCTGGGCCGTTGTTCCCGCCAATATTTAATAAATTTTATCTCGTCCGCAAAATCAGAAACAAAATTTTGTGCCATTTGAACAAGACTCTCCTCATTATTTGAATGGTGCATAATTTCCCCAACCTATTAAACATTACACGTCTTTTTGATCTTCCTTAACCTTGCAACAAGATTCTTCAACCATGCCCTCCATACATGCCAACCGCATAAGTATACTTCACACCCAAAACTTCTCTGTATTTGAAAATGAATTGTATTAGAATCTTAAAAATTTGATAAGAAACTTAATATCTATAATTTAAATTTATATATTCTAACAATATACACAAAGATTAATTTACAACCTAATAGCATTGATTTCAGTCAGTAGCATCATCTACCATGAAAGCATTTAGTTTCCACTCAAGCATATGAGCATGTGCTCTATTCACCACCTTTTTCATCCATTGGGTTAAGTCGCTAGTGGTAGTTTCTTGACATTATAACCCATGCAACCGGTAGGCCCATGTGTTTGGAATCGAATGCGAGGATGGTATAGAGTTTGAACTATGGAGAGTTCGGGCAATGCAATAACAATGTGAATTAGTAGATTATTGGTAAGAAAAAGTAACATATTTTTTGCAGATTTTTTTATTGATAAGATTATGTAAAAGAGAATACCTTCATTCCATTGGTCCCAAAAGTGGCGTCCATCAAGTATGTTGTTATGGCCATATTTTAACATCCACTCAAGTTGTTGCGGCATTTGAATGCCCATGATAAACGGCACGGACGTGACCATCTTCCTCAACGCTTCCTTCATACTCTTGGTATTCAAAACATATATTTGGATTTTGATCTTGCCATACTCTCACACTTTGGGCATCATTTCTATCACATACATGTACTTTCACGCTTTTATTTTTGTATCAATATTATGAACATCATGGGAAGACAAGAAATCATCACGTTTTGTTTGCCCATACAAACAAGGCTAGCTTCTCATGAACCATTTCACTTGCTTTTGCAACACAATATCACCGGCATTCCTAATAACAATAACTTTTCTACCCATTCTGCAATTCCTTACTAATATGTGGCGATAATAAGCTCGTGTCCCTTCAAATTTGTGGTTTTTTTTGGCCATGGCATATATGATTGTTGTTATCCACATGATCCATCTCGAGGATATGTGATAAGTGCATATTCACTTCTTTTCATAAGAATTCGCACATTAAAATTACATTGCAACCACATTTTATATGTTTACGTCTGTGTCTACTCCCGTCCTCTAGTTGGAACCTCGACTTATCATATGGCAAAGCATCCTCTTCTTTAAAGTCTTCGTGCCCATACTACACCAATATCTCGCAAAATGTCACTAAAAGTGAGTCATAATAAAGTAAACAACAATTTTAAAACTGCATTAAAATCATCACCGAACATTGCCACATCATACATTATATAACCGATCGGTGCTATCAATTCGAACCCGGTGTGTACTTTCCTTATGGGTGATGAATGACTCCAACGCTTGTAATAACTTGTTGAAATGATGTCCGCCTAGCATTCCCCTTTAATAAAATCATCTACTCGTCCAACTTCTATCCATGCAACAAAATCCCTTCCACTCCACTGGTTATCTTTAACTTTGCTCCAAACAACATCTAATGCAGAAGAACAGTCCTTCCGAGGACATGGATAGGAATGTCTAACAAGCGCTTCCACTTTGAGTCTCTCTGATTATACATTGATGTTAATAACACTACAAATTATTAAAATTTGGAAAAAAAATGCCCAAGCTAACACACTATACAATTAGACAATAACACTAACCATTTTATATTTATATTATAGCTGATGCTAAAATGATAGGACCTGCCTGCATTCACAAATGTTCAATATGTTAAAGAAATTGAGGATCATTATTTAAAAAATTCAGGTCAACAAAAAAAGTAAAAACGACATCAATAATCTCATAAAAACGACATCATACATATATAAGATTAGACAATAGAGTATCTTTTCTAAGTTATTTAAGGTTGAGAAATGTTTAAAATCAAATTCTTCACGCCATATGTAAGAGAATTAACCCAAAAATGGCTCTCAAGGGTATCACAAATCATCACTAAAGCATCAATATAAATGGACTAGTAGCTCTGAGTTAGAAGGTAAATGTGGACGATTAGGGCAATCAGCGACCTTACTAAAAGAACTTGTCATCGGGTCGTATGCTTGGAAGTCGACTTCAATGCTTGTTTGCTCGAAAAGACGCAAGTGTATGCATACAAAGAAAGATCGAGGGCACGGTGGTAGAGAAGAACAACAACATGAATATGAGAACGTGACATGCTCGTTGAGGAGGATCTACCGAGCTAAGAGGTACACCAACCGTAATGAATATAGCTTCTAAGAATATCGTTTTCCACCGTTGCTTAGCCCGGCGACAACGTAATGCGCATGTCGTCGTGTGTCAAAATTAAATTGGAGAGGATGAACGGAAAGTATTCCAGCTTTAATTCAATCAAACAACTTCTAATAGAGTATTCGGCCGCTAAACAAGCTTTATAAATGGAGGTCGTCAAAGAAACAACGTATTACGTTGACAAACCACCTTCTTAGATATAGATCCCATTGGCGCACAAAGCTCTTAAATTATAGTTTTATACAAGACACCATGTACCTTACTTGAGCCTAAGTAACGAGTCAGTCATCGTTATCATAGGGGCAACAACGCAAACAGCGTTGTTAATTGCTTGCACTCATAGTAGCTCGGAGTTAAAAGGTGAATGTGGACAAATTAGGGCAGTCATGACCTTACTAAAAGTACTTGTCATTGGTGTATGCTTCGGGAAGTCGACTTCAATTTTTGTTTGCTCGAAAAGACGGGTGTATGCATACAAAGAAAGATTGAGGGCACGGTGGTAGAGAAGAACAACAACATGAATATGAGAACGTGACATGCTCATTGAGGAGGATCTACCGAGCTCAAGAGGTACACCAACCGTAATGAATATAGCTTCTAAGAATATCGTTTTCCACCGTTATTCTGGGCGACAACGTAATGCGTTGTCGCGTCGTGTCAAATTAAATTGTGAGAGGATGAACTCGAAAGTATTCCGCTTTAATCAATCAAACAACTTCTAATAGAGTATTCAACGCTAAACAAGCTTTATAAATGGAGGTCGCCAAAGAAACAACGTATTACGTTGACAAACCACCTTCTTAGATATAGATCCTGCCATTGCGCACAAAGCTCTTAAATTATAGTTTTATACAAGTACACCATGTACCTTACTTGAGCTTAGTAAGAACGAGTCAGTCATCAAGATCAGCGAAGCAACAACGCAGTCACAGCGTTGTTAAATTGTTGTACTCATAGTAGCTCGGAGTTAAAAGGTGAATGTGGACGATTAGGGCAATCAATGACCTTACTAAAAGTACTTGTCATCGGGTCAGTATGCTTCGAAGTCGACTTCAATGCCGTTTTGCTCGAAACGACGGGTGTATGCATACAAAGAAAGATCGAGGCACGGTGGTAGAGAAGAACAACAACATGAATATGAGAACGTGACATGCTCGCTGAGGAGGATCTACCGAGCTCGAGAGGTACACCAACCGTAATGAATATAGCTTCTAAGAATATCGCTTTCACCGTTTAGCTCTGGGTGACAACGTAATGCGTTGTCGCCGTGTCGAAATTAAATTGTGAGAGGATGAACCGAAAGTATTCCAGTTTAATTGAATCAAACAACTTCTAATAGAGTATTCAGCGCTAAACAAGCTTTATAAATGGAGGTCGCAAAGAAACAACGTATTACGTTGACAAACCACCTTCTTAGATATAGATCCTGTTGGCGCACAAAGATCTTAAATTATAGTTTTATACAAGACACCATGTACCTTACGGAGCCAAGTAACGAGTCAAAGTCATCGTTATCGCGGCAACAACGCAGCGCTGTTGTTAAATTGCTTGCACTCATAAGAGCTTCTGAGTTAAAAGGTGAATGTGGACGCTTAGGGCAATCAAGCCGACCTTACTAAAAGTACTTGTCATTGGTCAGTATGCTTGGAAGTCGACTTCAATGTTGTTTGCTCGAAACGACGGTGTATGCATACAAAGAAAGATCGAGGGCACGGTGGTAGAGAAGAACAACAACATGAATATGAGAACGTGACATGCTCGCTGAGGAGGATCTACCGAGCTAAGAGGTACACCAACCGTAATGAATATAGCTTCTAAGAATATCGTTTTCCACCGCTTATTCTGCGGCGACAACGTAATGCGTTGTCGTCGTGTCAAAATTAAATTGTGAGAGGATGAACTCGGAAAGTATTCCAGCTTTTAATTGAATCAAACAACTTCTAATAGAGTATTCAAACGCTAAACAAGCTTTATAAATGGAGGTCGTCAAAGAAACAACGATTACGTTGACAAACCACCTTCTTAGATATAGATCCTCGTTGGCGCACAAAGATCTTAAATTATAGTTTTATACAAGACACCATGTACCTTACGGAGCCTAAGAACGAGTCAGTCATCGTTATCATGGCAACAACGCAGTCAGCGTTGTTAAATTGTCGTACTCATAGAGCTCTGAGTTAAAAGGTGAATGTGGATGCTAGGGTCAATGACCTTACTAAAAGTACTTATCATCGGGTCGTATGCTTGGAAGTCGACTTCAATGTTGTTTGCTCGAAACGACGGTGTATGCATACAAAGAAAGATTGAGGGCACGGTGGTAGAGAAGAACAACAACATGAATATGAGAACGTGACATGCTCGTTGAGGAGGATCTACCGAGCTAAGAGGTACACCAACCGTAATGAATATAGCTTCTAAGAATATCGTTTTCCACCGTTTAGATTCCGGCGACAACGTAATGCGTTGTCGTCGTGTCAAATTAAATTGTGAGAGGATGAACTGGAAAGTATTCCAGTTTAATCAATCAAACAACTTCTAATAGAGTATTCAACGCTAAACAAACTTTATAAATGGAGGTCGCCAAAGAAACAACGTATTACGCCGACAAACCACCTTCTTAGATATAGATCCTGCTGGGCGCACAAAGATCTTAAATTATAGTTTTATACAAGACACCATGTACCTTACTTGAGCCTAAAGAACGAGTCAGTCATCGTTATCGCGGCAACAACGTCACAAGCGTTGTTAAATTGTCTGTACTCATAGTAGCTCTGAGTTAAAAGGTGAATGTGGACAGTTAGGGCGTCACCGACCTTACTAAAAGTACTTGTCATCGGGTCGTATGCTTGGAAGTCGACTTCAATGTCAGTTGCTCGAAAAGAAAAGCGGTGTATGCATACAAAGAAAGATCGAGGGCACGGTGGTAGAGAAGAACAACAACATGAATATGAGAACGTGACATGCTCGTTGAGGAGGATCTACCGAGCTCAGAGGTACACCAACCGTAATGAATATAGCTTCTAAGAATATCGTTTTCCACCGTTTAGCCCGGGCGACAACGTAATGCGTTGTCGTCGTGTCGAAATTAAATTGTGAGAGGATGAACTGGAAAGTATTCCAGTTTAATTGAATCAAACAACTTCTAATAGAGTATTCAGCGCTAAACAAGCTTTATAAATGGAGGTCGTCAAAGAAACAACGTATTACGTTGACAAACCACCTTCTTAGATATAGATCCTGTTGGCGCACAAAGATCTTAAATTATAGTTTTATACAAGACACCATGTACCTTACTTGAGCCTAAGAACGAGTCAGTCATCGTTATCGCGGCAACAACGCAGCAAGCGTTGTTAAATTGTCAGACTCATAGTAGCTCGGAGTTAAAAGGTGAATGTGGACGATTAGGGCAACAACGACCTTACTAAAAGTACTTGTCATTGGTCTGTATGCTTGGAAGTCGACTTCAATGTTGTTTGCTCGAAAAGACGGGTGTATGCATACAAAGAAAGATTGAGGGCACGGTGGTAGAGAAGAACAACAACATGAATATGAGAACGTGACATGCTCGCTGAGGAGGATCTACCGAGCTAAGAGGTACACCAACCGTAATGAATATAGCTTCTAAGAATATCGCTTTCCACCGCTTATTAGCCCGGCGACAACGTAATGCGTTGTCGTCGTGTCGGTAAATTAAATTGTGAGAGGATGAACTGGAAAGTATTCCGTTTAATGAATCAAACAACTTCTAATAGAGTATTCAGCGCTAAACAAGCTTTATAAATGGAGGTCGTCAAAGAAACAACGATTACGTTGACAAACCACCTTCTTAGATATAGATCCTGCTGGCGCACAAAGCTCTTAAATTATAGTTTTATACAAGACACCATGTACCTTACGGAGCCTAAGAACGAGTCAGTCATCGTTATCGGGCAACAACGCGTAGCGTTGTTAAATTGTGTACTCATAGAGCTCGGAGTTAAAAGGTGAATGTGGACAGTTAGGGTCAATGACCTTACTAAAAGTACTTGTCATCGGGTGTATGCTTGGAAGTCGACTTCAATGTTTGTTTGCTCGAAACGACGGGTGTATGCATACAAAGAAAGATCGAGGGCACGGTGGTAGAGAAGAACAACAACATGAATATGAGAACGTGACATGCTCGTTGAGGAGGATCTACCGAGCTAAGAGGTACACCAACCGTAATGAATATAGCTTCTAAGAATATCGTTTTCCACCGTTTAGCCGGCGACAACGTAATGCGTTGTCGTCGTGTCGAAATTAAATTGTGAGAGGATGAACTCGGAAAGTATTCCAGTTTAATTGAATCAAACAACTTCTAATAGAGTATTCAGCGCTAAACAAGCTCTTTATAAATGGAGGTCGCCAAAGAAACAACGTATTACGTTGACAAACCACCTTCTTAGATATAGATCCTGTTGGCGCACAAAGCTCTTAAATTATAGTTTTATACAAGTACACCATGTACCTTACGGAGCCTAAGAACGAGTCAGTGTCATCGTTATCAGGGCAACAACGTACGCGTTGTTAAATTGTCTGTACTCATAGTAGCTCGGAGTTAAAAGGTGAATGTGGACAAGTTAGGGCGATCAATGGCGACCTTACTAAAAGTACTTGTCATCGGGTCAGTATGCTTGGAAGTCGACTTCAATGTTGTTTGCTCAAAAACGACGGTGTATGCATACAAAGAAAGATTGAGGGCACGGTGGTAGAGAAGAACAACAACATGAATATGAGAACGTGACATGCTCGCTGAGGAGGATCTACCGAGCTAAGAGGTACACCAACCGTAATGAATATAGCTTCTAAGAATATCATTTTCACCGTTTAGCCTGGCGACAACGTAATGCGTTGTCGCCGTGTCGAAATTAAATTGTGAGAGGATGAACTGGAAAGTATTCCAGTTTAATGAATCAAACAACTTCTAATAGAGTATTCGCGCTAAACAAGCTTTATAAATGGAGGTCGTCAAAGAAACAACGTATTACGTTGACAAACCACCTTCTTAGATATAGATCCTGTTGGCGCACAAAGCTCTTAAATTATAGTTTTATACAAGACACCATGTACCTTACTTGAGCCTCAAGAACGAGTCAGTCATCGTTATCGCGGGCAACAACGCAGCGCGTTGTTAAATTGCTGTACTCATAGTAGCTCGGAGTTAAAAGGTGAATGTGGACAGTTAGGGCAGTCAACGACCTTACTAAAAGTACTTGTCATTGGTTGTATGCTTGGAAGTCAGACTTCAATGCTGTTTGCTCGAAACGACGGGTGTATGCATACAAAGAAAGATTGAGGGCACGGTGGTAGAGAAGAACAACAACATGAATATGAGAACGTGACATGCTCGTTGAGGAGGATCTACCGAGCTAAGAGGTACACCAACCGTAATGAATATAGCTTCTAAGAATATCGTTTTCCACCGTTTAGTCCGGGCGACAACGTAATGCGTTGTCGTCGTGTCGAAATTAAATTGTGAGAGGATGAACTGGAAAGTATTCCAGTTTAATTGAATCAAACAACTTCTAATAGAGTATTCAGCGCTAAACAAGCTTTATAAATGGAGGTCGTCAAAGAAACAACGATTACGTTGACAAACCACCTTCTTAGATATAGATCCTGTTGGCGCACAAAGATCTTAAATTATAGTTTTATACAAGTACACCATGTACCTTACTTGAGCCTAGAACGAGTCGAGTCATCGTTATCGCGGCAACAACGTAGCGTTGTTAAATTGTTGTACTCATAAGTAGCTCGGAGTTAAAAGGTGAATGTGACGATTAGGGCGATCAAGCGACCTTACTAAAAGTACTTGTCATGGGTGTATGCTTGGAAGTCGACTTCAATGTCATTTTTGCTCGAACGAGACGGGTGTATGCATACAAAGAAAGATCGAGGGCACGGTGGTAGAGAAGAACAACAACATGAATATGAGAACGTGACATGCTCGTTGAGGAGGATCTACCGAGCTAAGAGGTACACCAACCGTAATGAATGAATATAGCTTCTAAGAATATCGTTTTCCACCGTTTAGGCGGGCGACAACGTAATGCGTTGTCGTCGTGTCGAAATTAAATTGTGAGAGGATGAACTGGAAAGGATTCCATTTTAATTGAATCAAACAACTTCTAATAGAGTATTCAACGCTAAACAAGCTTTATAAATGGAGGTCGCCAAAGAAACAACGATTACGTTGACAAACCACCTTCTTAGATATAGATCCTGTTGGCGCACAAAGATCTTAAATTATAGTTTTATACAAGACACCATGTACCTTACTTGAGCCTAAAGAACGAGTCAAAGTCATCGTTATCATGGCAACAACGCAGCAGCGTTGTTAAATTGTCTTTGTACTCATAGTAGCTCTGAGTTAAAAGGTGAATGTGGACAAGTTAGTTAGGCGTCATGACCTTACTAAAAGTACTTGTCATTGGTGTATGCTTGGAAGTCGACTTCAATGTGTTTGCTCGAAACGACGGGTGTATGCATACAAAGAAAGATCGAGGGCACGGTGGTAGAGAAGAACAACAACATGAATATGAGAACGTGACATGCTCGTTGAGGAGGATCTACCGAGCTAAGAGGTACACCAACCGTAATGAATATAGCTTCTAAGAATATCGTTTTCCACCGTTTATCCGGCGACAACGTAATGCGTTGTCGTCGTGTCGAAATTAAATTGTGAGAGGATGAACTGGAAAGTATTCCATTTTAATGAATCAAACAACTTCTAATAGAGTATTCAACGCTAAACAAACTTTATAAATGGAGGTCGTCAAAGAAACAACGTATTACGTTGACAAACCACCTTCTTAGATATAGATCCTGTTGGCGCACAAAGCTCTTAAATTATAGTTTTATACAAGTACACCATGTACCTTACTTGAGCCTAAGAACGAGTCGGTCATCGTTATCGCGGCAACAACGCAGCAGCGTTGTTAAATTGTTGTACTCATAAGAAGAGCTCGGAGTTAAAAGGTGAATGTGGCTTAGGCGTCAATGACCTTACTAAAAGTACTTGTCATTGGTGTATGCTTGGAAGTCGACTTCAATCTTGTTTTGCTCGAAAAAAGACGGGTGTATGCATACAAAGAAAGATCGAGGGCACGGTGGTAGAGAAGAACAACAACATGAATATGAGAACGTGACATGCTCGTTGAGGAGGATCTACCGAGCTAAGAGGTACACCAACCGTAATGAATATAGCTTCTAAGAATATCGTTTTCCACCGTTTAGCCAGGCGACAACGTAATGCGTTGTCGTCGTGTCGAAATTAAATTGTGAGAGGATGAACTGGAAAGGATTCCAGTTTAATTGAATCAAACAACTTCTAATAGAGTATTCAGCGCTAAACAAGCTTTATAAATGGAGGTCGTCAAAGAAACAACGTATTACGTTGACAAACCACCTTCTTAGATATAGATCCTGTTGGCGCACAAAGCTCTTAAATTATAGTTTTATACAGTACACCATGTACCTTACGGAGCCTAGTAACGAGTCAGGTCATCGTTATCGCGGGCAACAACGCAGCGCGTTGTTAAATTGTTGTACTCATAGTAGCTCGGAGTTAAAAGGTGAATGTGGACAGTTAGGGCAGTCAGCGACCTTACTAAAAGTACTTGTCATTGGTTGTATGCTTGGAAGTCAGACTTCAATGCTGTTTGCTCGAAAACGACGGGTGTATGCATACAAAGAAAGATTGAGGGCACGGTGGTAGAGAAGAACAACAACATGAATATGAGAACGTGACATGCTCGTTGAGGAGGATCTACCGAGCTAAGAGGTACACCAACCGTAATGAATATAGCTTCTAAGAATATCGTTTTCCACCGTTTAGCCCAGGGCGACAACATAATGCGTTGTCGTCGTGTCGAAATTAAATTGTGAGAGGATGAACTGGAAAGTATTCCAGTTTAATCAATCAAACAACTTCTAATAGAGTATTCGGCGCTAAACAAGCTTTATAAATGGAGGTCGTCAAAGAAACAACGTATTACGTTGACAAACCACCTTCTTAGATATAGATCCTGTTGGCGCACAAAGCTCTTAAATTATAGTTTTATACAAGTACACCATGTACCTTACTTGAGCCTAAGAACGAGTCGAGTCATCGTTATCGCGGCAACAACGCACGTGCGTTGTTAAATTGCCGACTGTACTCATAGTAGCTCGGAGTTAAAAGGTGAATGTGGACGATTAGGGGTCAAGCGACCTTACTAAAAGTACTTGTCATTGGTCGTATGCTTGGAAGTCGACTTCAATGTTGTTTGCTCGAAAAGACGGGTGTATGCATACAAAGAAAGATCGAGGGCACGGTGGTAGAGAAGAACAACAACATGAATATGAGAACGTGACATGCTCGTTGAGGAGGATCTACCGAGCTCGAGGTACACCAACCGTAATGAATATAGCTTCTAAGAATATCGTTTTCACCGTTTAGCTTGGGCGACAACGTAATGCGTTGTCATCGTGTCGAAATTAAATTGTGAGAGGATGAACTCGGAAAGTATTCAGGTTTAATCAATCAAACAACTTCTAATAGAGTATTCAGCGCTAAACAAGCTTTATAAATGGAGGTCATCAAAGAAACAACGTATTACGTTGACAAACCACCTTCTTAGATATAGATCCTGTTGGCGCACAAAGCTCTTAAATTATAGTTTTATAAAGTACACCATGTACCTTACTTGAGCCTAAGAACGAGTCAGTCATCGTTATCGCGGCAACAACGCAGTCAGCGTTGTTAAATTTTGTACTCATAGTAGCTCGGAGTTAAAAGGTGAATGTGGATGATTAGGGCACAAGTCACGACCTTACTAAAAGTACTTGTCATCATTGGGTGTATGCTTGGAAGTTAGAGTTCAATGTCTTTGTTTGCTCGAAACGACGGGTGTATGCATACAAAGAAAGATTGAGGGCACGGTGGTAGAGAAGAACAACAACATGAATATGAGAACGTGACATGCTCGTTGAGGAGGATCTACCGAGCTAAGAGGTACACCAACTGTAATGAATATAGCTTCTAAGAATATCGTTTTCCACCGTTTAGCCCGGGTGACAACGTAATGCGTTGTCGTCGTGTCGAAATTAAATTGTGAGAGGATGAACTGGAAAGTATTCCAGTTTAATTGAATCAAACAACTTCTAATAGAGTATTCAGCGCTAAACAATCTTTATAAATGCAGGTCGTCAAAGAAACAACGTATTACGTTGAGAAACCACCTTCTTAGATATAGATCCTGTTGGCGCACCAAGATCTTAAATTATAGTTTTATACAGTACACCATGTACCTTACGGAGCCTAGTAACGAGTCAGTCATCGTTATCGCGGGCAACAACGTAATGTGTTGTTAAATTGCTGTACTCATAGTAGCTCGGAGTTAAAAGGTAAATGTGGACAGTTAGGGCAGTCAGCGACCTTACTAAAAGTACTTGTCATTGGCTGTATGCTTGGAAGTCAGACTTCAATGCTGTTTGCTCGAAACGACGGGTGTATGCATACAAAGAAAGATTGAGGGCACGGTGGTAGAGAAGAACAACAACATGAATATGAGAACGTGACATGCTCGTTGAGGAGGATCTACCGAGCTAAGAGGTACACCAACCGTAATGAATATAGCTTCTAAGAATATCGTTTTCCACCGTTTAGCCCGGGCGACAACGTAATGCGTTGTCGTCGTGTCGAAATTAAATTGTGAGAGGATGAACTGGAAAGTATTCCAGTTTAATTGAATCAAACAACTTCTAATAGAGTATTCAGCGCTAAACAAACTTTATAAATGGAGGTCGTCAAAGAAACAACGTATTACGTTGACAAACCACCTTCTTAGATATAGATCCTGTTGGCGCACAAAGATCTTAAATTATAGTTTTATACAGTACACCATGTACCTTACGGAGCCTAGTAACGAGTCAGGTCATCGTTATCGCGGGCAACAACGTAGCGTTGTTAAATTGTTGTACTCATAGTAGCTTATTTCAACCTATATTATTAATAATGAGTTGTTTGATAACTCATATTAATAATATCACACTATTCTATTTTTCCCACACAAATATGATATTAATGTCACAATATTAATATCTCACTAACTCACTAATGTAATATATGAATATTACATTTAACCCTTACAAATAAATATTTGAGCACTAATCCTAAGATATTCCTAACAATATTAACAAGTGCATTTACCTTGGTTTTCTTGATTTGGAACAATTTACTTGTCTCCTTTTTTCTTGTTCCTTGTTGTTTGTGTTGGTAGTTGTGCAACCGAACTTCTCATCAACAATTGTCCTCTCAACTATTTGGTCAAGTGGTCTTTGTCTTCCAAGTACATGCTCATCAACATGGTTTGTCTATGGGGTATAATTCTCGCACACTTTGACCACTTCCTTGAAATATTGTCACTTAATTTTTGATCGAGCTCTTTTTGCCCAATCGATACAAATTATTACATAACAATTCTTTGAATTCATTCTACCTAGCTACAACAGATTCTTCTTTTCAAAAGATGCCTTATAACTTTCCCTCCAAATTAGAACATGACCTTCCATTTAGAAATGTGCAAACAAAATGATTTGTGCCTCAATGATTCTATGCATATTAAAATATACCTCCAATTGCTTCAACCATTTGTTTAATAACTCTGCATCTACCTGTCCTTCAAAGCTTCTAATTCAAAGCTTCTAATTTTAACCTTGGTTTCAACTTTGAAAAGGACATGTACTATATATTTTACATTATTACATACCTTGTCCTTTCGAGGCTGCTCATCCTCATACTCATCCATTGTTTTTTCTTCATGGGGTTCCTCTCTCCGATCCCCGCTAAACTTCTTAACGAGAGCATGGACCGGCATATCCATGGATTCTTGATTCCTAGATATGAGCTCTTGCTGTTTGGTGATGGTATGTGGGGACTTCATTGCATTTTCTGTACATGATTTTAATGATGCAACTCTTGGGAAAGTCCTCTGCCTTTTTTGGCATTTCTTTCTCCCTTTGATTCTACCTTCTTGTAGATATCTCCAGTTTGTAAGGTAGCAATTCTTCTTCTACGATCTCATCGATGTCATACAAATCACCAATACTTTTCATAATTCCGGAGATACGAATCAACTTTGATACCAAAATGATCTCGTTAACTCCTAAGATTGTCTCGCTTATTGAATTCACTCGAATCACAATCACGCCCTACTTCGATTTTACTCAAGATAACATATTGTAGTCTTAGTGATGTATAGAATTAGTGTAGCTTGTTGCTGGAAACTGTGTCACAAGGTACATCGATTTTTATGGAAAGAGTTTGAACTTCTCCGAACTTTGTCCTTGCCAAACATAAACTCAAACTTTATCCATATTTTTTATACAATAAGTTTTTGACATGATTTTGTATTATATATGTGCCGAGAGAAAGCAAAGGATGGATAACTCCCTCTACTCCATCTCTTCGACATATTTGTGCATATTTTAGAAAATTAAAAAGATAAAAATATTATTTTGTTTCGAACTTTATCCATTGGCAAACTTGGACTGAACTTTATCCTTGTCGAACATGAACGTTTGAACTCGAATGTTGTAAGTTGCGCCGAAACGTATGGTCTGAATGTGAATGTAAAATCACATGTGCAACAAGCATAAGCATGGAATAATAGACATGAGATTTTGATCTACAAATCCCCAACATGGGGAAAAATCAGTTAGTAGTGGCAATTGCCCACTTCCCTTCTCATTGTGGCCAAAGGTGGATTACAAAGCAAACTAGAACAACTACAACACTCCCGCTATCTTGCTCACTAAATATTTTTATAACCTTTTAATGAACCTTGCCCTCAGTATATCACCTATTCCAATCTTTGAGGGTAGTTATACTTTGAAATTCATTTATCAGTATCTTGCCCTTTCTTTTAGAGTCTTCTCGAAAAGTTTTGTAACATCAATATGCATAGATGTGTTAGCATTTAAGAAATGGAATGGCATATATAATCGAAACACCTGTTGGGATAGTGAATACACATTTAGCACTTCGCTTTTATTGGTGAATCTTCTTTTCCATTCTGTGAAAGATATCTGGGATACCTTTTATTTCACTGTCAAACTTCTCTAACAAGGCAGTTAGTGTTGGATCATTACTTCCCAATAAGTTGCTCTCCAATATGAGCCGCTTGCTCTGCATTTTAGTGCTTGTTTGAATTTTGCATTGATGGGAAGCAAATTTAATGCCATGTATCGACTATACCAGACATGCATTGAATTAAGATCTCTTCTTTAGCAAAGTAATGCACTATTATTTGGCTCTGTGCAAAACCATACGCTTTAGTTTATAATTTTTCAATATGCATTAGACTGTGCTAAGAATTATGTTATATTTTGATTACGAATGTGTTTTAAATTTTCATTTGCTTCTATAATGGGATTGTTTGTTTCTGTTGAATATTTTCTTTAGTTCCACACCTTCTATATACTCTTTTCTTCCAAACCATTTTCTTAAGCCATGGAAAGTGTTTTGTTTCTTGGTGATTGCAGTCATTCATTACCCAGGATCCATATGATCGAGACTTGCTTGTGAAAAACTTGAAACCATTTGATATTCCTGTTCTGAACTACACTGGAAATAGACAAATGCAAAATAAACCTCTGGTGGTATCAGATATGGTAAGGTTTATTATTTTATCAAATCAATCTTTGTATCTAGAGTGGTTCTTATGCAGTGTGATACGTAATGTTCATTAATGTATTATAGATGCACAATCTGGGGATCACATCAAGGCTTGATGAAGTATTTGAGGCCCCATCTGCTGTGAAGGAAGTTTTAATCAATCAGGCTGCACTAGATCATTCGGTATGTTCATATATGCGTTGTTTATCACAAAGACAGTGGTGTTTTATAATGAGATTATGAGTTAGCATTATCTGACATGTATTATGTAAGCGGAATTTGGTGGAAATGAAGCTGAATCCGTAGCAGACGCGCGATAAGACCACAAATTAATTTTGGTGAATATTGTATTAATTTGTATGATGTATGTGAACTATTTTCTTTTCTCCTCTTAGTTCATTGGTTCAGAAGAGACCAACCGTAGAGCTGATGATGCAAACAAGTTAGGAGTGATGGATCTATGGACTCCTGAAAATCACTATCGTTGGTCAATTTCTTGGTATGGAGGCCATGTCTCGGCTAGTGTGAATCCAGTACAGGGATCACGACTTTTTGCTTCCAGTAAGTGACAACTTAACTTTGGGGTCCCATTAGTTCATATATTGACTTGCTTGGCTTCATATGTTTGTATTATTTGAAGATATTTTTCGCATGAAGAGGTCTCATTTTTCTCTATTTCAGATGTGGATATGAGAGAAGTCAATGAAATCACCTCCAAAAAAGAGAGAATGTGAAGAGCATATTGCAAAATAGATGAAGATATTAGGTCAATATCAAGTGAACAAAGGCATGTAGAAGATGAAGTCTGCAGATCTTCAAAGAAAACGGGTGGGATGCAAAGCTAGAATGTATCTTTGTTTAGCACTTTGGTTTCCTTTAGTTGCAAATAATGTATGTTACTAGATTTTAATATTTAATTTAAGGATTCTTTCGAGGATTAAGTCTTATTTGTAACTCCAGGAGGAGATTGTCAACAATATGAGATTAGAACGAAGAAAGCAACAGGAAATGGCTAATCGGATAGGTATGAAACATCTCTTACAAAAAAACATGTGACATAGGCGAGCATGTATTAGAACACATAAGCACCTTTTTCATGAGATTAAGAAAGGTATGTGAGAGTACCACATAGATTTACATGGTTCATGTTAAAATAAACGTAACTAAGTGCCACAACTAAAAATGTCATGGCTATCAGTAAGTATCTTATGGTTGTAGTTTTCATTCGATCTCTAATAGATCGGCGTAGAGGAAGCTTGAGTCAATGGAAAAGAAGAGGACTTGGAAACAACAATATCTAGGCTTATCGACATGATAGGCAAGCTAAATGTGCAACGCTTTAAACATGCAATTGAAATGAAGGTAAGAGGAAAAGAAGCAATACTATTTTGGTAGATTAGAAATATAGAGTTTAAGAACAAGAAAGCATATGTACCAGATATATGTACCGAATCTTTCTATTCAAATTTTTGTTTGCATTTAAAGATTAACTTCATGTTTATTATTTAACCATGAGTATAAAAGTGAATTACATATAGGATTTGTTGATTGAAGTCGTGTCTCTCAAGCGATGCTTTGCAGAAGAACAACTTACGAATGTCGAAGCTTGATATGAAGGTGATTATGTTGCTTATGATCTGTAAAAATTCTTTCAATAGTGTCCTCTAGCATTTGATTTCATTACTTGTTGGCATTAACTAATAATATTTATTGGTAGAAGGTGTTTGGAATGGTTCTATAGAGCCTTGGGAATTTATGCAAATGAACGAGTGCTTTTGTTCTATGTTTTTTACGCAAAAGGTTCATTATGTTCAAACATGGGCTTTGCCTGAAGTGTATAATACATGAAAAAGGGGTATCGATTCTTCCTAAGACACTAGTATCACCCGAGGACTTTCCTTTCGGCTTGATGTCAATGTATGATCCACAATTGTGGTCGTCAAGGTCATTGGGAAATGTGCTCTCGTATCTAGAGTGACTTCAAGGAGCATGCTCATCAGAATTGTACTCAAATTATTTGTATATAAGGTGGCCCATCTTGCCACTAGACCATAAGACAACTAACACATTGTCCAACTATTCCAAAGATTACTTGTTTTAAAATTTCGAGTTATGGTAAATCCCTAGACCTTAATGAGATTCTAAATTCCATATACATTTCCATATCCTAAGATCCTTTCTTTTTTTTTTCTCGGTCCTGATGTATTATACTTGTTACGGTTAGCAATCCTATCGATAGATTAGCTAAGCGATCAGCGACCTTACTAAAAGTACTTGTCATTGGGGTATGCTTGGAAGTCAGACTTCAATGCTGTTTGCTCGAAAAGACGGGTGTATGCATACAAAGAAAGATTGAGGGCACGGTGGTAGAGAAGAACAACAACATGAATATGAGAACGTGACATGCTCGTTGAGGAGGATCTACCGAGCTAAGAGGTACACCAACCGTAATGAATATAGCTTCTAAGAATATCGTTTTCCACCGTTTAGCCCGGGCGACAACGTAATGCGTTGTCGTCGTGTCGAAATTAAATTGTGAGAGGATGAACTGGAAAGTATTCCAGTTTAATTGAATCAAACAACTTCTAATAGATTATTCAGCGCTAAACAAGCTTTATAAATGGAGGTCGTCAAAGAAACAACGTATTACGTTGACAAACCACCTTCTTAGATATAGATCTGTTTGGCGCACAAAGCTCTTAAATTATAGTTTTATACAAGTACACCATGTACCTTACGGAGCCTAATAACGAGTCGGTCATCGTTATCGAGGCAACAACGCAGCAGCGTTGTTAAATTGCAGTACTCATAGTAGCTCGGAGTTAAAAGGTGAATGTGGACAGTTAGGGCAGTCAACGACCTTACTAAAAGTACTTGTCATTGGCTGTATGCTTGGAAGTCGACTTCAATCAGTTTTGTTTGCTCGAAAAGACGGGTGTATGCATACAAAGAAAGATTGAGGGCACGGTGGTAGAGAAGAACAACAACATGAATATGAGAACGTGACATGCTCGTTGAGGAGGATCTACCGAGCTAAGAGGTACACCAACTGTAATGAATATAGCTTCTAAGAATATCGTTTTCCACCGTTTGCTTGCCCAGGCGACAACGTAATGCGTTGTCGTCGTGTCGAAATTAAATTGTGAGAGGATGAACTGGAAAGTATTCCAGTTTAATTGAATCAAACAACTTCTAATAGAGTATTCAGCGCTAAACAAACTTTATAAATGCAGGTCGTCAAAGAAACAACGTATTACGTTGAGAAACCACCTTCTTAGATATAGATCCTGTTGGCGCACCAAGATCTTAAATTATAGTTTTATACAGTACACCATGTACCTTATGGAGCCTAGTAACGAGTCAGGGCATCGTTATCGCGGGCAACAACGTAATGTGTTGTTAAATTGCTGTACTCATAGTAGGAGGGAAAGGATTTGAAATTATTTTAAAGTAATATAATGAAACAAATTTGAATAGTTTCATAATACTATGATGTGCAAAAAAATCTTTAGAACTTCATGTCGTTGACGCAACAACGTATTACGTGGGAAAACAACCTACTTTTATATACATCCCGTAGGCACATAAGAATGTGGCATCATAGTTTTATACACTATAATGACCATAGCCTGTAAATATAACGTATTCCATCATTTAGATTGGGCAACAACGTAATATGTTGTTGTATTGTTGTACCAAAAACTCTCTCAGGAAAAATCTTACCTTGAATATTAGATATAAGAATCTGAATTACCATTCAACTTATAATTTCTTTGTTTTCAATTAGCCTTGTTTCAAATAAATCTTGCAAACACTAACCAGAATTGTTATTCCTTTCAACTTTGATAGATGACTGGGAAAGTAGTCCAAAAACTTAATAAATTAATAAACAAGATGAGTTGAACTTATCACTGATTTTAAAAAATATAATGTTCTTACCTGATTTGCAATGTACAGATTATTTCCAAATTTTCCCTGTCATGAGCAATAATCTCCTTCAGAAATCTCCTTCAACTTCCATAGCCAACCTTCAGAAATCTCCTTCAACTTCCATAAAACTGAATGAAATATGACTACTGTTCTTTTTTGCAATACTTAAATAAATCATTTATGTAAAAATAATAAAAAAAAAAAACAGTGGCGCCAAAAAGTGGAGTAAATAGTTTAATGAATATAATTTAAGTGGTTGCATTCAATATATAATTTAAGTGGTGGCGCAGCATATTGAAAACAATAAATGTGAATGCGTATGGCTGAGCAGTCAGGGGAGGCGTTGAAATGACTTGGGTTGGTGGAGCAGCCAGTGGAGGCGCTGATAAGACAGGGTCCGTTAACTTTTCTTTTGCTCCGTTAAACATCTTGTACTCTACGGTGCGGCCAACTCACTATCCCCTGCGAACTTACGTGAGGGATAGGCCATAACCGCACCGGAGAAGCTTAAAAATTGTTTTCTGATCTCTAAAACGAGACATTAAGTTTGATTTGTCTTGCAAAGAAGAATATTTCCATTGATGTGTTCTAGCTAGTGTGCAACCATTTCATGCGATGGATTTAGGCTGACAAAGATGCAATAAGCAAAAAGCTATTTCAAGTGCTTATTATCCTGGCCATCTCGTAGAAGTCGTTGTGGATGAAATATGTATATTGAAAAGCACATAAGCTACTATAAATGTTTTTTAATGTAATGAAACACAGCCAAAAGATATGCACACGATATTAGTGGAGTTGCTTTAATGATTCTCGCCCACATATGGGCAAGGAACTTGCAGATGGTTCGTGTAGAACTACTAACCTGTGGCTTGGGATTGTGGCAAAGGGATCTCAAGGAAGTGACTACGAGGGGCTTGAGGTCGCAGGGTAATATATGGTGATGTCCACGGGGACTAATTCGGGATAGAAGTCACATTTGTGTTGAATATAATCGAGCGATGAGAACAAGTGTGTGGGTTGGAGTGGGCGAGACGTAGATTGGGGAAGGATATAGTTGATGTGTTAAGGATTTGCACTATCGGTGAGGGGTGAGGTAAACTAGATGGTTGGAAGAGACGTGAATAGGGGTGATGTGTGAAGCCGAGTAGTGGCTATGGGAGCACCATGTCGATGGGACCTCCCTGCGTGGAGGGGAAGGACTTGAGTTAGGTAGAAGGTAGGAGTCGAATGAGAATAGAACACAATAAATCATGAGGAAGGGGAGATGGGAGCGGGTTGAATGAACGAGTGGCCGAGGAGAGGAGAAGGAGCTTGGTGGAGATGGGGATGTCTTGAGTGGAAGAGATAATGAGTAGTAGAGAGGTAAGAAGCTGGGGACATGGGAGTTGTGTAAGAAGAAAGAACGGTGGATGCAGGATGTGGGTGAGTCGAATGACTTAATGAGGTGGTGGATTTGGTGGTAGAAGAGAGATCATAGCCCTGGGCAAAGGGAGGAGTGGGGTGCGGATGAGAGTTGGGATGTGAGGTGATGAGCGTGGGTGGGATACGTTATGTATTATTTTTTGTTTTATTTTTTTATTTTTTTAATTTATTAATTTTCTCTCTTATTTAGTTAAATATATATAAAAATGAACTCTATACTACTTGTTAAACAAGAACAAAACTACGATTTTTATTTTTGTGTTTTTAATTTAATAGAAATAACATGAAAAATTTATACCAAGTATACACCCTTTCAAAATAACAAAACAAACTTACCTCGGTGACGACAAAAACGACTATATGTACAAAGGACACCACTATACTAACAGAGACAACTTTAAATCCTATAAGCATGTGAGTTGGAAAATGAGAGATGCAAAATATATATCATGTGACGACAACTAGGAGAATAATAAATTGCACAATCAAACTTGAAAACATAGACAAATGATAAGGTTAATTTTCGGATTCACTTCCCATGCGGGTAGAATTCAACAGAAAACAAGAAGAGCACGTACCTCCTGGTGACTTCAATGAGTGACCATACGAACCTGAGATCGACAAATACGATGATATTGCAAACAAGCAAGTTAGAAAAGATGAGTAAAATAACAAACAAAACAACCAGATCTAGGATCGGTCCCACCAAGCGTGCCAAAATGTTGTATAGGAAACTTCATTCTCGAGCGGGGTGAAGGCCGATACTGGGAGCCACCAACAACTTTGAATGATGGAGGGATTAGGACCTCATATGTAGATGTGGATCTATGGGTGCAAATAAGATAGATGCATGATATAAAGAAGCTGGATCTGTAAAACTGAAACATATAAGATTAGATCACAATACGTGGGGTTTCCTAGGACGGTGTTGGTTGAAGAGGATTTTAACTCCCTCGGAGGATGTCAACCCCCGTGTCAGACAAGATAATAATAGATCATGAACAGTAATAATGGAATATAAAATGACAAATAACTAAAATGACGAGAGGACTTAGCTTGTGCTCTTTTATGGAAATGAACTTGGCTTCCAGATGGTCAGATAACGAATTATGACAAAGATTTCTCCCTAAACCGACATGAACTTAGTTAAGCTCTTTCTTCTCCTTCTCTCGGGCCTAGGTCTCTCCCGATATTCAGTCTTTTTTGAAATATGGGGAAAACCCATATTTATAGCTTGGATGTGAGGTTAGATTGGGGTTAACAAATAACTAGGGTTGAGTAAAGTAACCCGAGTTAAGAGATATGATGTGATCATGTGGGGACCACGGCTTGAATTATTAGATGGAGTGGGGAGCATGATTGACATGGTAGGTGAGATGATAGATTCCATTTAGAAAGGGGTGTTGGATGGGTGTATTAATACCCATGGATTGAATAATTTGTGAGAGATGGGGGATAATGCCAAAAGTTGAATTATCAAATGGGTCTACATGGAGCCCATTTGATAATTAATTAAATAAGGTGAGCAAATGGATAGGATTTCATTTAATTTAAGAAAAAGAAAAGCGAGAATGGAAATTGCATGAATGTGAGATGACGGAGGGGCGTTATACCAAAAATTGGTGTCTACAAAGCCTAGATAAAATGCAAATGTATGGGATGGAATTCAAAACTTCCCCTTCATATGCAGTGTATGCAGAGTAATAAGCCCAAAATGCAGTCACTTTGATAGTATGTAGATAGATAGCCCTTGATAAAATTGTCCGCCATTATAATGGTATGCATGTTGTTTTTATATAGGGATCTCTTGCTTGAATTTTGACACTAGTGACATAACATGTCGACTAGGACCTCAAGATAGGAGTAATAAAACAAAAATGCTGACCAAAAATGTCAAAATTGTGAACAAAACCAAAGAGGATAAGAGTGCCTAGGTTGGACAGGATGCTTAGGTGATAGTGTTCTCAGACAAATAACGACAAATGTGAGAAGACTCATCGATAGGGATCCTTGTGACCTAACTGGAACTAGGTGTAGAAGTGATAGATGTGAAATATATAATCAATAGAAACAATTAGATCAAGTGGATAAACTAGGAAATGTGTCACCAAGTGAATACTTTTCTTACTAAAGATCCATACATAAAATAACATACTTGGTGGTATAGTAAAATAGTAGTATGTGTGTGATTTTGTGTCTATATTTGCTCCCCCTTTTTGCTATTTGAAAGAAATTCAAGTAGTGGAGAAGCCTTGTTACAAAAGTATGTGCATAATATGATAACATATACCGTGGCGAACCATGGATCCATGTGGCATAAATAGAGACATAGAACCATTGTAAGGAGCACTTGGAGAAAATGATTTGATTTCGAGTGATTTGGAGATTTTGAATTGTTGTTGATGGAGATTTGAAGGGGTAGGGAGTGATTAGTTCCCAACTTGATTTTATGTTTGAAAAACTTAAGGACTTGGACATCCTTCCACTAGAGGAAGAGTGTTAGGGAGAGAGGTCTAGTTTTACCCTCCAAATATGATTACATCCTCAAAAGGTCCAACCGTTGTAGATGGATAAAGACCAAATTTTGTTCCATTTCAATCCATGTTGAATAACCCATATAGGAGTAGTATAGGAAAGGCAATGACGTCTCATTGCCCCCACTCCATAGGTGTCACAATATATATAGTGTTAGATGCCTACCCTGTTAAGTTACCTAGAAGTGATGCAAAAACGATTCCCATGTTAGGTCATCTAGGAAAGTAGTGATGTAACTCCCAAGTTAGGTCATCTGGGAGGAGTAATGGAGTGATGATTATACTAATTGATTGTCTTAATTCAAATATTAAACATTTATTTTGAGATTGAATGCATACGATAAATTAATCATGGAGTTATTTTTCTTTTTCCCCATATTAGGTCATTAGGGGGAATAGATAGAAAGTAGTAGAAAATGTTGAATATTGCATGAGAAATTTTTGATAACGATGTATTAAGAGTGTGTAGTGATCACGTAGTAGCCTAAGAGGGATCGTAGGGTGATCTCGATTATATGCCCCCTTTTAGCGAAAGGGAGAGTGGTAGAAAGAATGAACGCTGAGCTGAAAGTAGATGTGAAATGATGTAATAGTGAGCAAAATGAAGTATAGTAGATGTCACAAAATTGTGTGTATGTTGAGTTTAAAATGTGCCATATTGGAATATAAAATTTTGGAATGTGGACAAGATGATAGTAGGACGAATTATGAACCGAATGACACAAACAAGGAAGAAAACAATGTAACGAAGCTCGGGATATGAGAGAAACTATGTGGCATGTATTAATTTGAGAATAAGCATGAATGGTAATTATAATAAGTTGACAATTGAGAAAAGTGATACATAAAGTAATGGTAAAAAGTGAATAGCGACTTCATTTGAACCTTGATTGATTGAGAATTTTAGTTCTAAGCTTATGAGGATGCCTCATATAGAGCGAGTGAGATTGACTAGATTTAAGATGGCGGTGGCGATCATGGCAACACAAACGATAAATGAGTTGGTAAGTGTGGTTATTTTCAAAAAAATTAATGAAATTTTCTCGTTTTTGTCATTTTTTTAAAAAATTGAGATTTTGAATTTATGGTTGTTTTTGACTTGGGTGAAAGCGGCCAAGGTATCAACGTCTCTCGGGATGCAGTGCCGGTTCAGTGTTGGTAACCTACTCCTAGCACCCGTGTCCCTGCTCCCTAAGAGGTTGTTTTAACCTCAAAATGTAATATATGTGGAATTTGATGCCTTTTGGTAGTATAAGTGATTGTATTTACATGTATGTGAGGTGTTAATGTCACAATTATGTTGGTGTTGTGTGTTATGCAGAGAGATATTCATTCAAGGAGTTTCGAGGAGGTTGAAGCACTTAAGTACATTGTTGACTTTGGGTTTATTGGACATTGGGTGGGATATAGTGGATTGTGTCACTGTGGCACATAATGATATGCATGGGAGGTACCCCATAATATGTCAATGATCACTGCATTATGCGAAGAGGTGGTGTGCAAACACTTGTACATTTTGGTTGCTATTAGGGGAGATGATCGTGACATTAAAGGATGTATACCTAATAATACTACGACTACCAATTATGGGTGAGAGAGTATAGGTGATGGCCATAGAGGATGCTCAGAGGAAGATGAGAACAACGAGGTGACACTTTACAAGGAAATGAGTATAAATAGAGACCCACATTATCCTAGATGTCATATTGAGATTAGGTCTTTGCATTGCAAAAGCTCATTGCAGTGGTTATTGCTTCATTAGTGGCAGTGGAGGGTGGTGGTGTGGGCATATTGTATAAGATGCATGATATCTATTGACGTATCAAGGAGGATAGGACCAAATTTGAATGGGCATGATGCGTATTGGCGCTTTTGTACATGAACCTATACAAAGTTTACACGTGAGGACCACAGGGGTGGACTTGGAGCTACCACATTGTTACATGTATGGGTCTATGAGCACATTATGATATTGAGGCCACTCAATGGGCCATGAGACGATCGGACGAGGCCTGAGATATTTTTAGTGAGTTGGATATGCACATGTAGTAGGAGACTAGATACTACTACCTATAGATCTATGTTGGATTGTATGGGGCTAGGGGCCATTATATGGAGGCCATATCGAGCCTATGGAGGGTGGTCAAAGGATGGAGTAGAGCTACAATGTATATGACATACTATGTGGTTAAAGGACCAATTCCCCTGGAGTTTCAAATTTATTTGAGCACAATGTGTATCTTGACATTTTGGTCCGGCTCGAGGCGTGCCTCTAGATCCATATGTATGGTTATGAGCTACTAGAGTGCCGAGGCGAGGTAGAGCGAGATTAAGACCTACAGAGCACAACTAGTGCCCCTGGTGTAGATGAGATGGATGTGGCCATAGATCCAATACAGGTGGATGATGCAGGATGTACCGAGGCATATAGTGCATTGTGGGCAACGCATCAATGGAATTTATTGTTTCATTTTTTTCATGGATGTGGGGAGAGCACTACCAATTGGAGTTATGGAGGGATAAGTGCTTGCCTCGATGATGATGGTATAACAACAATGATAACAGAGCATGAGTATTGTTTATTTGTTAGTTGTTGATTTTCACTTAGTTGATTTAGTATGGTCATCATGTGTAGTAACTAATGCGTTGTTATGTGGTTGCAGGTGATGCGTATTGGTCATTGATTCATTTATCCATACATTGGACGTGGAATGTACCTTCGAGATATACTCATGAGAGGTGGGATGTTGGTTGCAGAAGTAGATGTTATTATTGCGGGTGAGGATGCCCATTTGTTTGAGTCAATAATGATAAGCGGTGACGACATGTACCGTAATGTGAGCGAGCACGATGAGGCATTTGATTCTATTGAATTTTAATAAGAATCTAAATGTACAATAATGCAATAACTAAAATATACTTAAATGTAAATTCCAAATAATTTATTTGATATTTTAAATGAAATGAAATGAGAGGGGAAAGGTACTAACCTGAAATGACACAATTATATGGGATTGAATGAGTGATGAAATGACATAACAGAGTGTCATAACGGACTTCATAAAATTGCAAGAGAGGCGAGATCTAGCTAGACTGTGGTGCCTGGGGAAGGATGAGGGCACATGGGGCACCATGGTATGAAATTTGGGCACCATGGTCTATGAAACAACTTGGAATCTCAGTTTGATATTGTCGTTAGGTCTTTGCAATACTTCTCCTTTGATCACGTTAATGTCGCACTTGCTTCACTTGATGTCATTGTAAACCTATAATGATGAAACACCTACAAAACCCCACACAAAGCATCAAACCCTAAAATAAGAAAGATGCATATGAAGGGGTTAGAGTGTCATTAACAGCCACAATGGCGGTCTTACAACTAAGTGTTGCACTACATCTTGGACCTAATGTAGTTATGTGTTATTGTGTGTGCAATGATGAGCCTAGGACGCCCTAACGACAATGACACAAAAATAGCAAACAATAGCTAGATAAAATGTAAAATAGTGGATGGAATAAAATATACTTCCCTTTCCTATGCAACCTGTGATGCATAATAGTGCCCAAATGCATCTTCACCCAAGCTCTTTGCTCTATGTAAATAACTAGCCCTTGGTAGAAATAGTCCACCCATAAGATAATATGTATGTTGTGTTTATATAGGGATCTCTTGCTCAAATTTTGACACTAATGACCCAACATGCCAACTAGTACCTAGGGAGATGGGAGAGAAAACCATAAAGACTGACCTTGAATGTCTAAATTAAAACAAAGTGTGATGGGGACCAGGGTACCCTAATCCCTCCCTATACACCCTAGTCAAAGGACTAGAGATGACAACTGAGTGAATAATGATAGCTGAGAATCCCTAAGAGATGATCGGAACTATGCGAGTAAGTGACGACTGTGTAAGACAAACAATGATGAAGACCAACTAGACTGATGACTGGACTAGGGGATGGGTCATTAGTGAATACTTTTCTTACGCAAGATCCATATATAAAACAACATACTTGGCAGTGTATAATTATAGTAGTAAGTGTGTGATTTTGTGACTATAGGCGCTAAGGGCAAAGACTTAGCGAGCCAAGGAGGCTCGTGGCTGGAGGAGAAGCCTTAGAGCATGATGTGTTCACAAGGTTGCAGAGATATAGGGCCGCAAACCAACATCGTAGATTGAATGGTGAATCATCTAGTTCTAAAGCTCTTGCATTTGTATATAATGACAATGATGATGATGTATGACATATACTAATGTAGTGATGCATGGTGGCTTGCCCCGGTGATGATTATATTTGATATCTATGATTTTTTACTATATATATAGTTGGATGATTGGTGTTATTGTGTTGTGTTGATGTTATGCGATATGTGATGTGATGGTTATTGTTCATATGTAGTTGTTTGATTTGTATTGCGTAAATGATTATATTGACAAAATGGATGATGATGTTGATTAGGACATAAATAGATAGGTAATGTATGAAAATTGGATTGTATGTATGAATAAAGATGTGATAAATGGTAATAGATGTATGTATGGAATGAATAATGTGATTGAAATGATTGTAAAAATGTATGTAATCGTGTGTAAGCATGATGAAGGGGGAAAGAAGAGTGATGCCCCCAACGTATATGTAAGAAGATGAGGTTCATTTATATAAGACCCCTCAACAATCAAGAATGAACCATAGAACAAGAGTGCGTCATCAGGAAATGGTTTGATAGTGTATGTTAGATAGATAGATCAATGAAGCATATAGTGCAAAGATGGAACAAGGTTCTTATTCAGAATGAGATCCCTCAAGTCATGCAATAAATGTAAGAACACGAGTGCGTCATCGGGTAGTTAGGTGAGAAAAATCACCTACCAAATATGAAGAGGGTGGTGAGGAGAGGTGGAAGGAAGTGAAGTGGTAGAAGCAGGAGTGTATGAGCCAAATTGAATCTTGGATGAGAAGGTGCAATGATGGGAGACACGGTGGTGGGAAACAAAGATGCCAATGACTTAGGAAGCCAATGTGAAGTAGGAGCACCATGCGGTGGATGAGATAATGTAGTGGTGGATGATCAGGTGGAGATCGTGCATGAATAATGACTTTAGGTGGTGGATGAATGACGACCTTAGAAGTGGGAGGAGGAGACAAGTGAACCAAGTAGCATGACGCTTGTGCATAATTGATGAAATAGTATGCTCACGAGAGTGAGAGCCAAAGATAATGACACCTTTGTCTTCTAATTGTTGTATTTTTTCATGAAGAGTGCAACAATCATTATCATGATGGCCATTAATGTGGTGATAATTGCAATAAGGGACGATTGTGTTGGTGATGCAAGTGATGCGGAGGATGATGTTGATTAGAAGGCAATCAAATTAAGTGCTTATCAAGAAAAGCACACAACACATCACGAGGCTTAACAACATGCGAGAAATGTAATGGCTCATGAGTAGGGGATGACGAAGACTTAGGTGGAGAGTGATGTGGTGGCGAGAGATGGAGGATGCTTATGTGGTGGAGGAGATGGAACATGCTTGCGAGGTGGAGGAGATGGAGACCTTGGAGGACGCTTAATAGATGGAAGAGGTGAAGAAGTAGAAGATGAAGCAGTAGAAGAAGTAGAAGGAGGATCTATAACATGTGTAGCAATTAAATCATGTTCTAGATCAATGACCTTATAACATAAAAGTGTAAATGATTCGCATGTATCATATTGTAATCATTCTTTTAAAGCAAGAATCAAGCCATGATAAAAGATAAATTGCTTTCTACGGATCAACAGCTGAAATACTAACTAAGCATTGCATGTAATAATTGAAGCATAAAATGTAATCAAGAATGGTCTCTTTCTTTCCCTGATGCAAGCTAGGAAAACGATCATATGTGACTCTAGGACCATTGTTTAACATAAAGTGTCTAAGAAAAACATCTTCCATTTCACAATATGTACTAATAGATCCAAAAGGAAAATGAGTGTACCATTGAAGAGCTTCATCAACTAGACTATGATGGAAGGCTTTTAACAATAATCGATCATTCGAATAAGAAGCCATAGCTAAATGATAATGCTTAAGATGTAGATATATGGATTTCCAAGTGTCATTGAAGCATGAAAATGTAGGCATGATGAAATCCTTAGGAAATGTTGAATTGTGAATTTTCTTTGGAATAGGATTGCCATGAAGAGAGTTATTATCAATAGAAGCATAATAGGATTTGCTTTCAAGAGTGAGAGATTGAACTTGAGATTGCAACTAACCAACAACATGCATGAGTGACAAAATATCATGTGGAGGAATCATAGAAGATGTAAGAGGCACATTGAGAGGTTGAAGCTTGCCATTATGAGTGATCAGAGGAATGTGAGAAGAATATGGGCACACTAGATGTATATGTAGAAGAAATAAGAGGCGGTATACTAGGAGAAATAAAAGAAGTAACATGAACATCATCGAGAGATGAAGAAGAGGAAAGAAGTGGAAAAGAACATGGAATATTAGCGGAAATACTAGTAGTAGAATCAGAAGAAACCATAAGAGGTGAGCTAGTAGGAATGGAAGAATCATCATGAATTCCATTAGAAGTAACCTCATAAGTAGATGAAAGCGGAGTGGAAAATTCACATTTAGTAGTCTTAAGAGAAGTAGAATCATCACTAACATGTTCATGCTCAGAAATATCATCATTATCAGACAAATTTTCACATGCAAGTAATTCATCAAGCACGTCATCAACATATAATGAAGTAGGAGAAGAACTATCATGAGATGTATCTTTATAATCATTAGAAACATTTTCAAAAATAAAAGAAGTATGAGATATAACTTTACATTCATCTTGACTAGTATGAGAAATAACATCATGCGCATGTACATTTTCATCATGATTTTTTTCTACAGTATCATAATCAAGACCAAGCATATAATTGATAATAACATCATCAAGAGTTTTAGCAGAAATAGAAGAAGGTGGAGTAGTCCTGGTGCCTATGGAATAACAAGGATTACATCCGAAAAGCTTCGAGCATTAGGAACAATGTTGAGAGTAGAGTGTTCAAAACTAGTAGGAACTTTGTGTTCATTAACATCAAGCAATCTTTGAACATTAACATCAAATTGAGCATAATGATAAAGATCAAGCAATTCAGCCTCAACAACATCATCAAGGATAAGATTAACACTCTCATGATGCATAGCTTTCTAGGAGAGGAAGATATAATTTTAGCCATTAGGGTTTAGTGGATCCTAGGGAAAGGAGTTCTAAGAAACAGGTTCACCAAATGATTTAATAAAATATGAATATTTTATTAAAATCTAATTTCAGAAATTACTACAATGATATACAATAAGATACAAATGCTAAGCACCTCAAAATATGTAACTATGCAAGCAAATGAAGGAGGTAAGGCACTTATTTGATTTTTGCTTATCTCAAAGTATCCCAACTGAACAGTTGATGAAAAGGTTGGGCAGTAGAAATCTTGGAAATGCTTGATATGAATTCTAGAACTTGCGGAATAACTTGACAAGGTGCGTCCGAGTAGTGGCGAGGGTGCACAGGTGTTCAAGACCTTCAGTAGGCGTCGGTGATTGCACAAAGAGTCGAAATTTTTTTTTGGTGTCACTCGGGTTTATCTATTTTTTTGTTGTCGATCGCCTATAGATTCTTGCTAGAAGATTGCCAAGTTTCTTTGGTAACCTGCAAAACATATAATATCCTACAAAATCCCCAAACTACATCAAATCCTAAAAATGAAAGATGCAAATGGGGAGGTAGACTGTCCTTAATGATCACCAACATATTGAACTTACAACCGAGCATTGTCCTACATCTCAGACTTCATGTAGTTCTATGTGATTTTGTGTGTAATAGTGCTCCTAGGTTGCCCTCGTGTTGGTGATGCCAAGATAACAGACTGTCATTAGATAGAATGCAAATGTGTGGGATGGAATTTAGAAACTTCCCCTTCCTATGTAGTGTATACAAAGTGATAAGCCCAAAATGTAGTCCCTTTGACGATATGTATATAGATAGCCCATGATAAAAAAAATCACCATTATAATGGTACGTATGTTGTGTTTATACAGGGATCTCTTGCTTGAACTTCAACACTAGTGACATGACATGCTAGCTAAGACCTCGAGATAGGAGTAAGAAAACTGAAAAGGCCAACGATATATGTCAAAAATGTGAACAAAAATAAGAGGACATGAGCATCCAAGTTGGACAAGAGCACCCGGGCACTAGTGTCCAATCACGGGTGCTAGTGTCCTAGAGAACGATTGACGAAAAATGTGAGAAGACAGCCGACGGGGATCCTCGCAACCTGACTCGCAGGAGTTAGGTGTAGAAGTGACATACGTGAGAGATAAAATCAATAGAAATATTCAAAGCAAATGGATAGACTAGGAAGTGTGTCACCAGTGAATACTTTTCTTACTCAAGATCCATACATAAAATAACATACTTGGCAGTATAGTAAAATAGTAGTATGTGCGTGATTTTGTGTCTACATTAGGTGCCCCTATCCCTCACTTTCTTCTTCTTACTCTTTTGGGTGCTTTTCACCTTTTGGCCACCTTTTAAAACTTTGGGTCGACCTTTTAGTTGTCAATTATGAAATTCAAACAAGGGAATCATACATATACTTAGTTATTGCCCTCAAATAAGGGGTCAAACACATAACCATTATCTATCATCACATGAGCTTTCATTCAAAGGAGCGAGAACATTATAAGGCATCCATCTAACACACTCATACAAGGGATAAGGGCTACATCAATCTGCATACACAACATAGGAGGGGAAGTTCGTTATATTCCATCACACACATTTGCATACTTGTAGCAATCTAGATCTATCTTTCTATCATCGTGCAACTTGCACAAGGGCATCCTAAGACATGATTACACACTCAAGCACAAAGAACTACACAGAGTCGAAATGTAGTGCAACGCTCGGTACTAAGTTCACTCATCAAGTGACCGACCAAGGTCAATTCGACTTCACACATTACATATTTCATTTAGATCCCATGCATTTGTGAGCTTGTGCAGATATCTAGGGTTTGTTTTGTAGGTTACAGTAAAACCTGGAAACATCATAGTGAAATCGGAGCGATAAAGAGAGACCAAGAGTGAAGCTCCTTCAACCTAGAAAATATCAAATCCTAAGCATCTAAGCAATCCCTAATGCCCAGTTGATCACCACACTGGCACCTTTATCCTCTTGTGGGTGCTTTTGTATGACATAGTTCTAAGTTCCAGAACCCTCACCAACTCTGTTCAACATTGTTCCCAACATGTTCTAATAGATATCCAGTCCATATCATCTCCATATTGCACATAAATTAGCTAAGTCATCCTCCTCCTTCATTTGCTTAGGGTTTCATATCATCGAATGCCTTTTGCTTGTCCATTCCGCATATTATTAGTTGTATATCATTAGTTATAATAAATTACTTTGAATATAATGTTTAATACATTTAGATTAAATCAATTACCTTATGCACACTTAAGCATAACTTTAAGTCCTTATGGTTAAAGTGGTCTGATTTTGTCTTGACCTCAACAATAGGTTGAAGGGTTGATTAGTTAATGGTACACTTTTTTATAAATCAACAAAATTTGATGTCAAGAATGGAGGAATTGGAGAAATAAATCAATACAAAGAAGGAAAAACTCAAGATGTGGCTCATCAAAATCCATAAGCAAACACTTGAAGCGAAGAACTAACTCAAAGAAATAAACAAGGACACGGGAGAAACTAGGTGCGTTAAAAGTAAAATCTAAAGACCCCTAGAAAGATGTAAAGATGTTGAACGATTTACAAACACACTTGGAGAAATTGAAACACACTTGGAGAAATTGAAACTAATTATATAGACCACACTCAATAAATGGACAAAAATTGAAGACCGTGTAAGGAGCCCAAATATTTTGAGGAAGTAGAAAAAAGGTTACCCGAGGGTGGGCAATTGAGCTAGTGTGGTGTAATGTTGAGCTCTGACTAAGTGTATATATTTTGACTAAGTGTATATATATATAGGCAAAGTGTGCATTTCTAGTGGATCATAAGACATTTTTATTAAGTCTCGAGGAAACACAAAAGACTTAGGAAATTTTTGTATTCCTCGGTTTGTGTGCATGATAGGAATAAGGGGATGAAAATTGGAACATGCTCATAATAATTGAAGCGGTGACATTTGACATGTAGGGGGCTAAAAGGAAGTTATCACACAACACACATGACATGAGGAAAAGCTCTCGACACCTTACATGCACATGACCCATAAATTATTGAGGACGAGTGATGCATGTAGAAGACCCAATCATCTTTAAGACATCTAAGACATGGAACTATAAGTGGTGACATCAAAGATCATAGGGACTTCAAACTTCTAGATGAGAAGTTGTTATGCGAGAGGATAAGGGATTTTTGAGTGGACATTGATGTGTTAACAATAGTTCATATGGGTAGCAGAGCACGCCAATGAATATATTTGAACACTTATCATGGCATAAGACAAAGGACAAAGTGGAAGTCGAGGAGGAGACTAACATGGACACATGCCAAGTACCGTCATAAGATAAAAGCTTTTGGGGCATGTACGTGAAGCCTAGATTTGTAGGATGTCTACTATAATCCTTTGATGACGACCATGAAATTATTGATGAAATTAGTGAAGGAAATGCCCCATTATTATAAATACCCATCTAACACTTTGTGTTAAGGGATGGAAAAATATATGTTGAAAGGTGCATATTATTTTGATCCCCTTGATGTATTGAACATTATGATTATAATAGATTAAGTTTGCAAAAGTGTTTCATATTTACTACTCAATTATTTGTGCAATAAGGATTATGAGAATTCTTCCTAGTCAATAACATTTCTCCGGGAAAATGCATCCCTTTCTACTAAGTAATTATCGGTGAATATATTTTATCATGGCGTAGCCAAAATCGACGGGAATCGGTATTCTCTCATGCCTTAGGTGAGTGCACAAGGTAACCTTATGTGATATGCTAATGTAAGGGCATTTCTTTTGTAGGGTATGCATGGTATTGTCATGGGATTGCACATGTGATAATAACATTGAGAATTGAGGGAAAAAGAGAACAAAAATATATAAAATGGATTGGTGATGGATTTAGATTAGGGTCTACTTCAATGACCATAACATTTGTTGGCCATCCATTATTACAACAATGATAGTTTACTTGCTAAGACAATGGGAATTAAAGCCCTCGTATTTTTTCGCAAGGGAATTTTTGCCATTCAAGATTTAGTTTTTCCATAAATTGAATCCCATTGTTGGAACTCAAGAGGAAAATTTATCTCTCAAATTTAGACCTTCCTTCTTTACTCAAAATCTAATAGCTCACGCCGATCGCTGTTATACTTCACAAATAGGGCCTTCATCCATCAAGGGCTTGGTGGCATGATTTGGAGATGGAATTTTGACTTGAAATTTAAGCATTATAACCCATGATCACTTTATGAATTAATGAGTGCATTCTCCGACCCTTCGCAAGTTAAACTCTTACTAGGTTTGAATTCCTCTCCCAAAAGCGAGGATTTTCACCTCGATCAAGTGTGGAATTCTGAACTTGAGCCTAAAATTTGCCTTTTTTTTGTAGTGTTTTTATACCAAGGCCTTTCTTTGGGAGAGAGATTCAAGCACGTTGGTATTCCCAATTTGAAATGCCTTATGTGTGCTATATGAGACACGTTGAACATTTGTTTTGGTCATGCCCTTATGCCCAACATGCTTGGAGTTGGATGAATTCTTTATTTGAACCTTTCCATCTGAACCATTTACTTGGGAAAATGCTTGTTTTGGTGGCCATTGTAGTTGGCCAACTTATATATCCTCTCTCTGGATTTCTTTAGAGCTATAATTCCTTTATAGCTATGGAAAATTAGGAATTCAACTATTTTTAGTAATGAATCTATTTCACAATAATTTTCTACTAATGATCAAATCATCATGATTTATGTTGGATACTTTCATATTTAAGGTTAACCCGAGAAAGCGGAACTTGAATTTTAATATCTACATCGGTGATCAACCATTGGGGAGTTGTTGGCCCATCACGATGACCATTATTTTGCTAGTTCTTTGTCTCTTAGTTGGAACATTATGATGCCTTCAAAGTTTCAAGATAATTCTCCAAATCTTGATGGGTGGTCTTTTGGATCTTCTAGCGAAAGAACCCTTTGGTTTGGGTGCCTTCCCTCCCAAAGATGATCCACCACCTCCCCTAGTCTTTGTTGTTGTAAGCGTTTGATTCTCTCCTTTTCGTTTGTCTTTTGTAATCTTGTTCTCTCGGGTTGCCACTTGTGGTGCTTTTTTATCGCCACATTTTCAACTTTTATAATCTTGGTTTCTTGGGTTACCTCTTGGCTTCTTGCTTAAAGTCTTGCTTATTTTTCTAATGAGTTCTTGTGAGCCGCGATATTTCTAGCTACCTTTTTATTATAACCATCATGTATTGATATTGTTAATATATTGACACGTTTTAATAATAATAAAAATTATTCTTATATTTTCTCACCACATCTATTAAGAAAATATTCTTTCAAGGACTTATTATCCAAGAACACTCTCAATAATATATGTTAATTAACATGCAAACCTAAAGTCGTCAGCTTAAAATTAAGGGCACGAAAAAACTACAAATTCATACAATCAAGTGGGAAAGCCTCTCTCTATACATTGTTCTCACCGGGCCAAGGAAAAACCCTAATTTTTCAAAGAGGAGAAATCAGGAGCGGCAGAGGGTGAAGGCAAAGATGGTGCAGAGGCTCACATACCGCAGGCGTCACAGCTATCACACCAAGTCGAACCAGACCAGAATCGTCAAAACCCCTGGTAAATAACTTGCCGACTTCATCTAGGGATTTATCATCCTTTCGTTTTTATTTGACTGTGTTTATGTTTTAGGGTTTTGAAGTTTCTGTCATTTTTCTGTAGTATTTATGGGGTGAATTGTTTTGGGTGTATTTGTGCACAGGTGGGAAGTTAATTTATCAGACTGCCAAGAAGAGGGCCAGCGGACCCAAATGTCCTGTTACTGGCAAAAGAATTCAGGGAGTAAGATCTCTGTCTTTCTTATCTTTTTCTGTTGTTTTTTTGTTGGTATTCTCATAATGGCGTAAATCTAATGAATTTTTATAGCATATGAGTGAGTAGAGAAGCTATATGCAGCTCTGTCGAGGGATATGAACAGATTCAAAACCAGTGTAGAGCTTTTGCAAGCCGATTAATTGAAGTTTCTGACTGATTTAATAATTTTCATTTGATATTTATGTTGTGGGGGCTTTTTTGTAGGATTGTAGTCATATTATTTCTGTTTGATCTACAAAACTATAACTGTGATTTATAAGCCCAAAGTTTCGATTTGTCGTCGCTGTTTGATCTACAGAGTGATTTATAATTGTTTAAAATCTTAAACTCAAATATCACGTTTTGGATTGGCTGATGCCTTACAGATTCCCCATTTGAGGCCCGCGGAATACAGGGTTAGCAGGCTGAAAAGGAGCAGGAGAACTGTGAATAGACCCTATGGAGGAGTTATGTCTTGTTCAGCCGTTCGAGAAAGGTAAGCTGTCATAATTATAACCGTAATTATTTTCTATGTTAAATGTTCATTCAATCAGATATTAGGTTCTTCTATTATTTATGGGTTAATGCATTATTTTAATTTGTTAAGGGGTTATTCTCTATTCTCAATCCTCCAAGTACCCTCTGGATTTATGAAATTGGGTCTGGTTTATTGACTTGTATCTGAATTGCTCATAACAAATAGATGTTGTTAGTTGTAGCGTGTTGCTACTTGTTAGTGTAAAGCCACTTTACACATTCACAGGAAAAGAAGTAGATTATGTAGAAACTTCTTTATCCTAGAGGTTCACATGAAAGTGATAGAAAAGAGCCTAGGAGAGATAATAAAATTTCAGAATTTTATTCTGCATTCTAGGTTTAAAAACATGTGGATTTTGGAGTAGTCGTTTGGATTTCCCCTAATTTAAATTTCATTGGGAGCTTTTATGCAAATCATTTTGGCGCTTAAGGCTTTGCATCAACTTTTCAAACTGTATCCCATAAATCTATCTTGAAGCATATCAAGTTCCTATGGAAGGTTAACGTGTTGTGGCTCTTTCAGTCTTCACTACATTCCATAACACATAAACAGGAATAGAACAAGAAGCTAACCTAAACTTATGTTTGTTTTGGTAGAGGAATACGAAACATATTATGTACAGGATAATAGTGCTTATGAAAACTAAAACAGTAGTCCTTCACTATGGATCTGTCCGTTTAAATATTCCTGATCAAAGAAAAGGGTTTTTATTGTTAATGTACAGGGTTTTCAATATATGCTGTTTCACTTCATATCTCCAAGAAGCTGAATAGCAAACAATGTATTTTTATAAGTTACTTTTCAGCCATCAGCTATCTTGTTACCGAGATGTATCTATTTTTGGAAGACATATGCTAAGTAGAAAGAATAGAGATACTAATACCATTAGATTCATGAAAGAATAATATCATTTACAAGTACTAATGGGAAGTCTTTGTTTCTCCTGACAAAGTAGCCCTTAACACATAAGTTCCTTATTTTGTCTAAATGGAAATATATGACATTAATCTTATAATGGAAACAAATCTATATCCCAAAGAATGAGCTGGAATATGTTATTAAAAATTTCGCTAATACAGGAAGCCCACTAAATTTTGAGAAGAGTAAAAGCATTTGAGATAATGCATTGTTGATTGTTTTTCTTATGACATCTCCTATGACTGCTTGGGTATTCCACTCGTTAGAGTTTTGACTATTCTATGAGGTTTTCCTTGTTATCTATGTGAAGTATTTTTTAATATTTGTTTAATGGGTGTCATTTTTCTTTTCATTGACGAGTGTTCATTTTTAAATTATTTTTTCGTAGTTTTGTTAGGTCAATTGCATTTTCTGATAACTTGGAATTTTCTCTTTTGCTATTTATTTTCTGTCGTGAATCTTTGAACACATTCATTGCGAAATATGCTGTATATGTTTGAACACTCATTAGAAACCCTGTATGAAACTATTTTGTAGGAATTTGCTTGGGGCTTGCACTAAGTCTCATCCAATTAATTGCCCATTTATGCTTTTATAGCTATGTTAGTACAGATATAGCATGTTCATCCAGGCATAAACAGATCATTATCCTTGTATCCCTTGGCCATAAAACTAAATCATAGTCTGCCAAACGTTATTGCTTTTTATGGATTATTTTCAAATAATGTTTTTTTTTGTTTAAATTACCATGTGTTGCAGTGAGTCTATTCTGTTTCTCTCTAGCATTTTATAATTTTAATGTCCTTTCTGCTTTGCATAGTTGATATCCATTTTAATGATGTTTCTTGCATCTCTTGGCTTTAACTGAATCTTATGGTGCAGTGAACATTTTGGTTTATGGATTATTACCAAATTTTGCTTTATTTGGTTAAAGTAATTGTGTTTCAAAGAGTTCCTTATTGGTTATCTCTAACAATTTTTTATTTTTGTTAGTATTATTTATGGATCAGCCTGGTATAATTGATACCCATTTTCATGGTATTGCAGGATTATCCGGGCTTTTCTTGTTGAAGAACAGAAGATTGTTAAGAAGGTGTTGAAGATTCAGAAGTCTAAGGAAAAGACTACTAAGAGTTAGGCTCATTGATCCGGTCTTTTGCAATGTAGTTTTTCCTTCGAGGCAACTGTCATTGATGTTGGTAACCAAATACATTGTTCAATGTTGAGAAAAGCAGTTTGTTTTTATTTTTCATAGTGTGGGATATTTTCCATAACACTTATACCCTTTCCTCTCAGAGTAGATGGGGATTTATTATATTGAGGCCTAGCATGTTTTTGGTATTGCGAATAATTTTTTTAATTGCATTCAAGTGATTATATATAATCAATATCCTTACTGTTCTATTGCTTTGAATGATACTGATTTAAAATTGCTTATTAGCTTCTCTTGAAACTTATTCATTTTCACTTTTTTTTGCTTCTGTGTCTGCTCTCTAGTTTTCACTGAGAATATTGTTTGGTTAAAAGTTTGCATAGCTAGAAAGTAGAAAACCTGATGCAAAATTGAGTGCCAAAAACTGAATAAATCTTGAGCTGTAAAGAGAAATACATTTCTAAACTCAGACATAACTCTAGAGACATCCTTAATGGGGCAGGTTGAAAGGTAACAACGAATAAATAAGTGTATAACTTGAGTAACATATATAAGTGGGATTTACAATCAAATCCTGCAATATACAAATGTAATACACAGATGTATGGCATACATGAGTTGACAGAAATTTAGTATAACATATCCAACATCTTAGCTGTATTTGCAACCAAATCTTAGCTGTGTTTGTCCTAGAAAGCTGCCAGGAGCAAAGATTACACTACAACCAAAACATCAGAGAAACCTCAAAAACAGTTGTGATGGTAACATTACATCCTTCTAATGCAAAATGTCCAAAAGAAAGTGAATGCCAATGAGATCTTTATTACTGCATTAGTGGAATGTTCTGATAAACTTTTTAGCTTTAGATACACCTGCCTTGGGGCAATAGTCTGCAGCTTCACTTTTATCTCGCAGTGGTAACCCTTAAGAGCTGGGATATTGACTGAATTCTAGAGTACACCGGTGGCACAGCGGCACACAATTTGAATCCTCACAAGTTTCAGGATTCTACTGATTATTCTATGTGGGGATCAGTATGGCATGCTTAGCGAAATGAATTTGCTTTTTTGTTTATGCCATCACAATATTCTGGTAATATTTAGTATAAAGAGAAACATGTCTATTAGTAATATAAAGTGGAAGTGTATTCCTGCAAAGAGACTTTTTCATTAGGTAGTAATATCTGGTCTAGATGCAGGTCTCCCATGTCTAGGTCGAACTGTGGTCTTCCAGCAAAAACTATCCACAGGGGTACCCCTAGTTCAGTTTCTTAAATATAAATTGATTCTGAAGGTGTATATTTTTTCTGATTTATGTTTTTGCTTTGGCTTCCTAGACCTGCCATTCGAACGGCAAATTTCAAGGTAAACATGTATTAATACTTTTATTTGTGTTTGTCAAACGAGATATACTCCCAGGTCTTCTTTTATGGGGTTGGGATTGTTACCTACATCAAGAGACTTGTTCATTAATGGCCATCTTTCTCCCTGCATTTACCAACTTACTTCTTTTACTGGACAATGTTCCAGGAGGTCTTCTCCTAAGAATATTATGCATATTTCTTTTCCATGAATTTCAGGGCAGTCTAAAATAAAAATCATGTAACAAGTTTTTGCAATGTATTGCATATATACGTATTTTAAATTCATAAGTTTTTTTTTATTTCCTAGGTATTTTAATTACAGTACTAAATCTTGCTGTCAACTGCACTCTCCATGTTTTGCTGAAGGCACATACATTGTTTTTTATCGAGTACGCCAAAATTTATCAAGAAATTGCAATTTTGTCCGACTTTAACCTTGTTGAACACTACTCTTACTTATGTTTACATGGAAAGAAGTTTTCTGACATGCTCGTACATTATTTAATAATTATGTTGTATATTTGTTTGGTTCCTTCTCAAATTACTGTTAGCTTGTGGGGTGCCATAGCAGCCTAGAACTCGAGATAAGATTACGTAAATATATAATTTTTAGTCTTTTTTTCATCATTGTGCAAAAACATACGGTTATAAATTATAATAGTAGATAGTGTTCATTGCAGTCTCATTTTATGGCCTAACACTCTTAAGAGTGTAAATGAAGCCCCACTTGTTAACTGATGATCAACAAGTACCTTTCTACCTGATCTGTTTTATTGCTTAATTATTCATGCTTACTAATTGCAGTTTGCTCTAAGGTTTTGCAGATTGTATGTTTTAAAATTTAAATTATATGAAATTAAAAATAATTCAAACATTTATTGTTTAATTTACATATACGAAGTAAATAATTAAATATTTAAAAAATAATGATAGTTTTTAAAATAATATATTTAACTTTTATTTAGTTGAAAACTTATGATTATAAATTATGGATCCCTCAAAATAAAAGAGATAAATCTGTGCTGTTCAATTTTTTTTTAGGTTGTATGTTTAAATTAATCATTGAAAGTATTTTGATGTATGATATTTTAATAACATGTAAATTATTTTTTATTTATTATAAAATATTCTTAATATGTATTTTGTATAAATATATAAACCCCCTTCCACATTTATTTCCGTTCTACAAGGAATATGATATATACCCTCCTTAAATTGGATTATGATGTGTAGGTCCATAATTATAGGATTTTTTAAAAAACCAATGGATTATTGTTACATTTAATTTCACCAAACATAATGTACTTTGCGACATAAAAATTGAAGCGGCGTCGAAATTTGAGAACTGGTATATGTGGTTCAGCATTCAACCTCTAAAATGAGGTTTTATAGAATGGGGGTATGTGGAACTATTATTTGTAAACGAGTATAATAAATTCTCATGGATATATTGAGGTAGGTCTTTTTCAAGTGAAAATTAGGTATTTTACTTTTAATGGGGAGTTATTCTTAAATTTCAATGCGGAGAATGAAATCTCTGTGTTTTTAAACAATGATGTTTGAATGTTTATTGTATGACTGCTTAAACAAGGTTGTCTTTTTTATTAAAATAAAATAAAATTTCAAAAGCAAATGCTATTGTAGAAGCAATTGTATTATTGATGTTCAACGAGTATGTCAAAGGATGGATGAACATTTGTCTTGGGAAGTACAAATGTGTACTGATATTTTTTTGTGCTAGAAGTTCTTTGCTTGAAACTCTCGAGGCAAATCCCAAATTTGTGGGTTGTAGTGTAATCCACTACATGCTGACCATGGTGGGCGTGGCACTCACGAAGGAACTACAAACATTGCAATCTTGTGTGGAGAGGCGGGCCAACTATAGAAAGTGGCCATGTGAATGCATTCGTAGTTTTTTTCACTACCACATGTAGATGGGGCTCAACTTGCATATGTCCAAATTCCTAACGTTTCTACACTTGCCCACCATGTCTTGCAACTTGTCTTGTACCTTCCTTTAGTCTTCAGGGTTCAACGCCATTTCTACCATGGCCACTTTGTCAACAAATATGAGTGAACAAATGCTCGAGTGTGGCAACTATGTACATGAGATGAATAAATGCGCGGGAGATATGGTGCTTTGACAAGGAAAGCTTTTTACGCGAGAGAAGTACATATTTAGAAGCGAATGAAATTAAAGAATTTGTACGATTACGATATCTCTTTGGTAATTACAATCTTCCTTTAATTTTCTTACTTGGGCTTGAGATTTCTTCATCAACCCGATTCCTCGGCTATCTCATTTCTATATTATTTCCTTTGATAATGTTAAGATCACTTTATGATACAAACCTACCTTGGTTGATTCATTGGTCTTCCGGCCACTTTTGCTTCAATCACATGAAAAGACCGACCCAAGTCAAATTCTTTCATCTCTATCACAACAGCTTCTCTATCTTTAATTATAGGTTTGAATGCATATGGGGAATGAACTCTCTTTGAGTATGTAGGAACCATTGTTATCACGTTATCGTGGTTTTGCTATCAATGCTCAAGTTCCTTCATATACTTCTAACATTACCCCCATGTCTTGCTTGTTCTTTATGGGATTGTTGCATGCTCCATAGTTATGCATTATTTGTTTGGCGTCCAAATTTGCTTCAAGTTTATGGGCTCAATTCCTTATGGCGGTCGAGCTTCAAAGATGTTGAAATTGCTAGGCGTAGCTTGGTTCACTTCAACGAAACTACACTTTGAACCTTGAAGGCTTGACTTGATCCCTCTACTCATCGTTATTATGGCCATTTGTTTTTCTTCTCACACTTGCATGCATATAGGCACTCGGTTCCCTTCAAGTATGAAAGCACCATTGTTTTCAACTAATTGGGTTTTGTGTTGTGAGCTCCAAGGAAAATTTTAGTGGCTAATATTCATAATTTGGCTAAAAGTAGGAATTATGGAATATGAATTTGACTATTTTTACGACCATATACGCACGTTTTGCCCAAAATTTTCACAAACATTAATTTGTTCCATGCGAATAGCCAACAAATCTCCAATCCCAACATATATTTTTTATTGAATCGCCACATGATTGACGAGATGAGATTTTAAAATATTATTGGATCACCAAGAAATCTATGGAACCTTCCTAGTCATTTGGTCTCATTCGTCAACATGTTTGGGAATGTTTTTGAAATTTGATTAAATTTGCCATATATATATAGATACACACACATACATAGATCTAGATTGTAGAAACTAATCACTAAGTGGAACTCAATCACTTAAAAGAGGGTTGGAATGACAAGACATGTCCCTGTTGATGCTCTTGATTTGCACCATGTATCTCCTTCCTTAGCCATCACGTGTCCTCCATAGATCGCTGACCTAAGACCCAACCCCAACTCTGAACTCGAAAGTTATATTAATTATGACTTTTTCATGGGCTTCAAGTCCATCAGAAGCCTTTCGTTGGGAGATCGCTGAAATGGTGACACATTTCATGTCTTGAGCGGGATTTTGAATGTTCGGTGAAGTATCTATAACTAGTGGGTCTTTTAAATTTGGTGGCCTTTCAAATGTAAAGTGGTCCTCTACTTGTGAAGAATGGTTAAGTCCTTAATATGATAAGTTATCCCTCATTCGCAGCTCCATCAAAATTTTCCTTCAAAAAGTATATCCTATTTTGCCAATGCCACGAATGCTGATTTTAAATAATTCGCCAACCCAACGAATTTGGTTCTGACCATATTCGCCATGATTTCTATAAGTTTTTTTTTTTCAAGGCGGGTTCCTTAAAATTTTCTTTGTCGAGCTCTCTTCTTCACACAACCACCTTGACCCGTGCTTTATCACCTTTGAACCTCCTCTTTCCATGCTAATAATGGTTTCCCTGGCATGTCACTTGGCTTCATCTCTAAAGCTTTGATTTGTCTTCACTATTTTTTGATCTCCACTATCACCCAGTCTTGGGGCCTTCCGATTTGAAACTCGGCTTTTGGCTTCTTATTGTAACATCATACCACTACATCCTCCAAATCTGTTTCCCCATGGGCTTACACCACCTCTCGGTTTCATCTTACATCGTGCATGCGCTCCTTGTATTTTATAGATATGGGCATTTCAATCCATCTCTCCCCGCAAGAATAATGGTCTCTCCTTTCACAAAGTGTGGCCAATCTCACTATACACCACTTTAACGCTCACAAGTAGGAGTTGAGAACTCTTGCTTCACTCAAGCTTTCCACTCAACTTCAATGTTCCATTTGGAGATGAGCTTCACTTCACAATCCTCAACATATCATTGCCAAAAATTGTTATTTGGCCTCTTCGTTGTATTGAAACCCCAATATCCTCGATGTTTTGGACTCGTGCCTTCCATACCTCATCATTGGGAAGCCACCTTCTTATCTCTACTAAACTTAGACCCTTCACACCATCCATTTCATCATCCTCTAGATTTGCATAAGCTTGTTTTAGCCTACTCTTCTCTACCAACACCATCATCATTATACGAGGCATTTGTATCAACGTGGTATTGTAATCAATTTAGATATATCCGGCCCTAAATTCAACATTGGTGCCTCACGCACCTTTGTATTGCTAATCCATGTCTAGGTTGAGCTTCACTTTGGTTATCATTTTCTTATAGACTTAAACACATTGGTCCCATTGTTTCTAGCCAAAGAATCAACAAAATAATAATAATACAAAGAAAATGATGATCAACGACTTGCAACAAGACCATAATGGTCTTGCACCTACACTGAGACGGGCCTCTCGTTGTTGATGGACAACATATGAGGCAAAAGGCCATAGTAATTAGCAACAAATAAGAATCACTTTGAAAGTATAGCTTCAACAAAGGATTAAATTTGATTTGTTGTTTACATGTTTTTCATGATTTAAGCTATCAAATACTTGTATTTTTTTGAAAAACCATCTCATATGACTTGAATATATAAAATATGGTCATCGTTTTTAATGTAGATTTATATGCAAACTATATAACTATATGTTCAAAAACCTAAATAAACAAAGATTAATATTTTATATATTTTATTAGCAATGTATAAATTATTGGTGTAATATTTATATATATGCACCTTTTATTTTAAGTTTACTTAGCTTTATTTAAACTTTGTTGACTTAGTCTACTTTGCACACCACATAAGCTTAAATTAGAATAAGTGGGACTCATGTTTGACCACATGTCTCATGTCCGATTATTCATGTGAAGGTTGTTGCACACATTCATATAGTCAAAACAAAACTTGGACTACATCTCTTACTTTTGCTATACAAACCAATTTTTATTTGTAAATAGAAGAAGCTTGTTGATATCACATTCATTTGGTTTTTCGCGAACCGGGTATTGTGCTTCCAAATGGGGGGGGATCTTGTTAGGACTGAGCCTTTTGACCTAAAGGGGTGAAGCCGGAAGTGATGAAGGTGTTCAAGGGCAAGGGTTTCTCATCCTTCCTCAAAAATTTTGAAGGCCACTATGAAAATCTTAGTAAAGATTTTTCCAGAGCGTGGAAGACTACCAAAAAGGGGGGTCATGGATATGAAAGGTATTCATATCGAGGTCACTGTGGATTCTGTTGCTAAGGTGATGGGGTTGCTGTTCTTTGGAAGGGAGGTTTATGAACCCAAGAAGGAAGCCTGAGCATTTAATTGAATCTATTTCTTAGAGGTAATGAAAAACTCTCCCCCACTTTGCCGGTTTTCTTTGTTCCTCTTTACCTAGGCCTTATGACGAGGTGGCTTTTACCCTAATTCAATTTCTCACTTTAGAGGGCCATCATAAGTGTATATATGCCTATCATCTGCCTATGCTTAATCATTTTCGTCATGGCCATAGCTTCAACTTCCCATACTTTCTGTTTCACTCTCTGAGCGCTTCCATAACCCAATTTAAAAACAATAGAGTTATTGTCCCTCTCCATCAGGGCTTCATACTCACCCTTGTTAAAAGAGCTGCTCTTGATATAGACAAAATGGGTTCCCTTACGAAAGCTCTCGAGGGTTCTGCCGAGGAAGAAGACTCGCACTCGGATGAGGAGGACTCTAGTGATGACTCAAAATCACATGAAGGTGATTTGTCGTCGGAGCATAAGGATGTCATTGAAATCGATGCTGCTCAAAATCTTAGAGAGCTTAAATCCAAGAAGGCTCCTAGTCATTCTGTCAAATCCAAAGGGGAATCAAGTAAACAGGAGAATCAGGCTCCTGTTAATGTTCAATTGGAACAACAATTTGAGGCTATGGGTCATGTGGGTCTGTGAAAGGTGATAACCATCTAGCTAAGATGGCTTTGGATATAGAAGAGCTGAAGGGTGATATGAGGCTTACCAAGAGCTTTGTGTAGTTTGTTTAATGATTGGCACAAAATGAAGTCATAGGTCAAAGAAGTGGCAAAAATTGGTAATGGAGGAGAGATTGAAATTATGAAAGCCAATTGTAGTTACCTCACTAATGAGGTGGATCACATTAGAGATATTTTACATAGCTACATGGAATGGAGTGTGGTCACGGTGAAATCTACTGCAACATCTCGAAACCCTTGGTCAATTGGAAAATGCTTACAGGCTTGTGGATGATCATGGCAATTCCAAGAAAAGAAAAGCAGATGTTGAAGGGTGTGATCGATGTCATTGGGTGTCAACATTGAATCTTTGGCTAAGGAGTGGGCGAAAGTGCTTGATGGGCTTGAAAAAGCCAAAAAGTGATCTTTGTCGGGGTGGTTGTTATTACTCTGTTTTGCTTTTACTATGTTGTTAGTTTGTTTGTGGTTTTATTGTTGTTGTTATTTTTGCTATGTTTTTAACTGGTCTTATGGCTCATGGAGGAGCCCGAATGTTATTATCAATATATATGTTATCTTTTTACTGCTATGTAATGTCTCATCTGCTCTTTTGGAGCTTTGACTTGTAAGGGGTAGGGTCCCCTCAACCCTGTTTTACCTTTAATAAAAAAACATTCATTTGGTTGATTTATTGACAATAATGTGTTTATATTATTTTTGAATTCAAGGTGAAGTTGAGGGTTTTGAAAGGAGTGAAATCTTATTTTACAATTTAGGAACCATAATGAGGAACCTAAGTGGAGCAATTTCGGTGTGTTGCATTTGCATCGTATTCCAATTAAGAGTCCAACAAACTGAGTGAAGGAATTTCTGGAGTGCTACATATGCAACATAATTCAACTAAGAGTGTAACTAACGAGTCCTAGTGTGTTGCATTTGCAATGAAGATTGAGTGCTTTGCCACGCTGCAGCGATTTTTGAAGATGTCGCATCCTGCAACGAACAATAAAGCTACATCCTCGTGGTAAAACCACCTCCGAAGAGGATTGGGCCTTAGGGGATTTGAAGCTGGGTGGACCGACACACAATCGTGTGACTTGATCGCACCACTCCCACCCCATCAACTAATGTGTTTCTATTATTGCTTATTATTTGTAACAAGCTTCTAATATTTATGGAGTGAGTCCAAATTGAGGAAATCTTTGGGTTTCACTTATTCTTTCATGGTATTAGAGCGGTACTCCTTCATTTGATAATTTATGGTGTTGATTTTTTTAACTTCTTTTGATCCATATACTTATCCAGTTATTTGTAATATTTTATGCATATAAGTTTATTGGTATTAAAAAACAATCTGGTTTTTTAATTCTTACCAAACCCCACTTTTCCAACCCATTTTAAGGCTTTTTGATTTCAGGATAATACTAGATTTCGACAATTCTTTATGATGTTTTTAATGAATTTTTATTAAAAAATACATTTAAAAAGGGGTTTTTCGATGCATAGATTGCTTTCGTGAATTTTTAAGTTTCACTTATGCAAGACAAGCCACAACAAACATGTTTTACATCAAAAGTTTTTACGATTTTTACACGTTGGAGGATACAATCACTATTCTTTAGATTCTTAATCTCACGAGCTTTCCGGAAAGTCAAAGTTTTAAATTAAATTTTGTCAACTGTTGTATTGAACATGATACATAGCGTGATGACAATTATTATTTGTTAAGGCATTGGCTATCAAGAGTTTTGGAGTTCAAATCTCTTAGGCTACATGTTTATCCTTAAGAGCCTTATTTAAGATCTTAGTTTTCCACATGACCCTCGATGAGTCTTAATTAGCCCTGGCACCATAATTAGCCCTTAATTGCTTATTTCAACCATCATATGACCTACAACTATTTTTAGCCCCATGTGCAAATTTTTTCATACCTTGCACCATTGAACATTGATTTTTAATATTTTTTCGAGATCGTATTTTACGCTTGAAATGCCTATCCACCTTGCTTGAGGTTGATACAAGCAAGTGTCATAGTAAGAGATTTGATTCTACCGCTTATTGTCGCATTTATAGAATGAGATGAGCCTATTGAATCTTGATCATGCTCCGCTTTCTAATCTTAACATTGAAAAGTTTACTTTCAAGTGCCCAATGCTCATCATGTGATACCATCTACACCATATTAGAATCACCCATACCAAGGATAATCTATGCAATTTCAAGTTACTTCACACACTACTTATGGATCTACTTCACTTAGTTATTTTCCCAAGCCTTCTTTTTGAATACCTTACTACTACCACACCACTTGCATTTGAGTCACAATTAAGGCTTGAGCCTTCATATTCTTCAATAGTTGCTCCTCCTCTTCATGAGGTTGTCATCAAATAGCCATATGCTACCTCTCTTCCTTATACATAGCTCAACATTCAAAAATATAAAAACATTAACATAGTTTCAAAATATAAAAACATTCATATATTTACAAAAATACAAAATCAGGACCTGTACACTTAGCTTGAGTTGTTTGCACTTTACATTACACATGTTGTTTGTCACTATGGATTTGATAGATAGCATATCTCTTTACTCTTTACACACATGTGTTCACATGGTATATTGATCTTGATGCAAGACACACATAGAGTGGTGCACGATGATAGGTGTGTTGGATGGCACTTTACTCATACTTCTATACATCATGGAGCATCTATTATACACTACATACATGTACTATTATTCTATTATAGTTCCTTTTACTTCCTCATTACACTTGATTACATATATTGTGTACATGTTATCTTTTGAGATAATACAAAAGGTAATAGGACTAACACGTGTCTTATGCAATGTTGAAAATCTTGGCTTCACATGTCTCTTTTTGTGTCAATTGTTGCATCATTTCATCATGTTCTAACACTCTTAGTTTTCATACATGATTGTTGTGTGTGTGTTACTACTTGTTTGCTTCACTGATTGTGGCTTGGGTGCCCGACTTATCTTATGACACCATGGGTATCCCACATTTTTGTCTTTATACCTATCTTGTGTGCTCTTGTTTACTATCCTATGGGCCTTGATTGTTTGTAGATTCTACACCTTTTATGTGACACTGTTTGCATAGCTATATACAATGACTTCATTATTGTTGCACTTGTTTTTATTATACATGCCTTATTACTATTATTTGATATTGTCTCTATTATTTTAGTCACTATTATTTCTCTTGTTCGTGAAATGGTTGCCACCATGTGTAAATCCTTTCCTTTGTAAGTATAGGTTATTTAGTTTGATCACCTCTTCAACATCCTACACTCCTCTACATCTTCTCAAACATTTAGTACATGGGAAAACATATATTATTTTGAGCCATGTTCTCAACATGGTTTTCGCACATGCCTCAAAAGAGGGGGCATTCATTTAGGTATATTCTACACCTACACCGAGACATACATAAAATTATAGGGTAACATATAGGTAAAAATAGGGTACATGTAATCATAAACACATTCGAGCATATAAATCCAGTGAATCGGCACACATTCAAAATTGTATAGTTTGTTCAAGACCGTATGTATGGTCCTAACCCTCCCACATGGTTTTTCCTGTAATTTTCATCAACTTTCTCAAAGTAGTTTCAAATTTTCACCTAGCTTATAGGTTTTGGGATAGTTTCAAATCCAATTTTCCCAGCTTTAGATTAGTTATAGGGGCATGGCATACTTCACTCCTTCACTACGACACTCAATTTTGTACAATTTTTAGGAATCTTGATGGCATTGGTCTCCTTTATTTAACTATTTTCTATTCGGTTATACAACACATAAGAAGGGAATGTGGCACTCGTTCTTTTTTCTACTATGTGTCCTAATTGATTAAATTGGGCCTAGATCCATCTGTAATAGTGTGGTCCATAGGGTTATGGAAGGTATAAAAGCAACTAAGTTTTTCATAGTTAGTCCTTCCTTTCCTCTTACATTTAAAGGGAAGATATCAAAGTTGCTAAATAACTTTGATACACGGTCTTCTTTTTGCATGGGGTGCTTCAGTACTTCACTCTTCTTCTATGTCATCTATATTTCGATGCTGGTAACATGCACCTAACACTCTAGTTCTCGCAATAATTAGGGAATGATCACCCCTAATCCTTTAGCAAGTTTAACAATGTAAATCTTCAAGTAAAAGTAAAGCACACGAGCTTCTCCCTCTGTAAATAAAAATTTGTATTCCTTCCTTGTTTACATCTCTTCATTTCATTTTATGAAAATGCAAATATTTCATGTTACATTTTACATTTGAGTTAAATTTCAATTATTTACTATGGAAATTGACTACACTATGTGTTTCTGTGTTTCATCACGGAGCATGCCAACACCAACACAACATGGACTCTGCAAAACAAAATCCGAGTGAAGACAAAGTGTGTCTGCACACTCATACATCTTTTCTTTAAGCATGCAATTTTAATTTCATACTTAAAGGGGAAAAATGTAGACACTCAAATTTGACAATTTACTCTTTGACATTGTTGGTTTTGACAATGCACTCTTGCTAAGATAAACACAACCTTTCTATTCTTACTTAGTAGATTCTGAGGTCTATTTTCTATCTTGTTTCTCCTTGCACACTAATATATCAACACAATTCGAGAGTACAATGCATAAAATCCATATACTAAGTTAACTTGACAAGATGAAAAATTCATTTAACATGTTTTTCATCCCTGGTCAAGGCCATACAATTTGGTCAGGAATTTATATTCGGTCTTGACCTATCTATATAAATTTTTATTGGATTTTGTTTTAGACCATTTTTGTTTCTTCCCAATTTATAAGTGAACTGACATTGATTAGTGTATTGATCTTATAATTGAGTAGTGATATTTATATTTGGATATTGCAGGATGAACATGGAGGTAATGGAGAGGGACGTGAAGATCTACATACATTTGGAAAAGAGTTGAAGAAGCTATTGGAAAGACAATCTGGGCTAGAAGGTGAAAATGGGGACAAAGATGTATGCTTTTCCAATCTTATTATAAGTTTGTTTTGATCATTTCTCCCAAGATTTAAGCCTTATTGTTTGTTGATTGAATTTAGGACTTATGTGATAAACTTTGACACTCCTCATATGAAACTCGACGCTCCTCGGATGAATTGTGGTGCCCCTCAGATAAAATCTAATGCTCAGATGATAGACTCTGACAATCCTAAGATGAATTCAAGAGCTTGGTCAATAAACTCTAGCACTCCTTAGATGAACTCTGGCGCTCGACAAAAAGACTCTAGCACTCCTTAGATGAACTTTGACACTCGATTGATAGAATTTGACACTCCTCAAATGAACTCGACACTTAGCCGATAAACTCGAGAGATGGTTAATTCCCATTGTAGGCTAGCGAAACTTAGCTTCAATATTGAATTGGTATTTATGCATGCTTTATACAATGTGAAATTTTATACAAAAGATTGGGAACATAATGGAGGTAAAAATGAGAACAAAATAGGCTATTTTGGGGACTCATAAACTCCCCACACCCAAACTCATTCAAGTCCCTTTGCAAGATATTTTTGTTCTCTTTCTTTGTAATGGAGTTTCATCAAATCATGTACTCATAAAGATATATTAGCCATAGAGTTTTTCCGACTACCACACCCTTTATTTTTCTACTTTTATGCTCCCCACAGTGAGTGAAAAACTAAACCTTAATATTTCGGATTTGATTGTATTGATTTCTTTCATTATTATACCTATGTGTTTTTATTTTTTGGAGGATGGTGAAAATTATGAACCTGTTAAAGGAAGTTTATTTTATAGTCACTTGAGTTGCATTTCGAGGCAATTGAGAATGAAAGGAGTAGACTTGGACAATAATCATTTTCTTAATCTACAAGTTTAGTTTTATTTTTCTCGAATTTATTATGACACATGACTAGCAAGACCGAGATTTAGTCCTACTATTGTTCTAAATGTCTAGCATGCAAAATTAATTTTTTGGTGATGACAACTAAGCCCACCATTTGAAAACTTCATCCCCGTTCATCATAAACCCTTCATCTAGCTAGCCCATCAACTCACACAACCCTTTTGGGTTTGCTTCATCCTCATTATGGCTAAGAGGAACATGCTAAAATTGTTTTCAAGTGTGTTTCATGTGCATGAGAATGTATCCATGTTGATTTCACATCAAACCGAGCCCTGAGGTGGAATAGTGTTCTCTAGAGCACTAAATTGGTTATTTTTAGCCATATTATAGCATGAGGACATCTCCTTAAGATGAATGGAAAGGATTAACCCATATGGGAGTTGTATAGGATAAAAATTAAGGGACACAAGGTAGTTTAGGGAAAATATGTGAAGGCAATTGATGTTAGGAACAAGTTAAACAAAACCGGGTCATTTTAGGCACATGGAATGAAGGCTTTGACATATAAAGTCACCTGTTTTGAAGATTCGAGAGTTATGGGAAGATTTGGAAGCTCAAAAAATAGTCAATAGAAATCTCTTAGAATATTTCACATGATGGACACATCAATATTTATCTAAATCTTAAATATCTCCTATGATAGCTTAAGTCACTGTTGCTACTCCTTCGTGCTAAAAGGTGAATGGTACCATAAATAAAATTTAAAGCTGAATAAAGCCTTGAAATTTGTGGAAATTAATTCAATAGATGATTTGGATTCAAAATAATATAATATTTCACCTCCAAACTCCAACTTTCACTCCCGGGGTAGAAAAGGCAAGTTGCGTGTTCTAATTTTGTGTTGGGATGATGACATCAACATCACTTAAAGGCTTGAGTGTAATTTTCAAGGTGGTGTATCCCCTTGAATTTTTACAAGGTGAAAGGGACATGGGGAAACCAATGTGTACTCCCCTATGCATGTTTCTTTTTCATCACTTAAAACTTGTGACTTGAGTGGATAGGTGAGCTCAATGCAAAAACATGCCCCTCATGATGTTGTGACCACCCTTGGAACATTTTTCAAAGTCATATATCCCCTTGAACTTATAATAATGTTAAAATGGACATGAGGGATACCAAAGTATGCCCCCCCTTCCATTTGAAAGTTTTTCCTCACTTGAAAACATCAACTTCAAGTGTTATGAGTGTTAGAGGTGCAAACTCAAGTTCTAGTCAAATATGGTCCCCCTCCTTATAACAAGTTCACCCATGGCACATTTTTCAAGGTATTATATACCATTTCACTTATAGAAAGGTTTAAAGGGAAATGAGGGACACAAAAGCATACCCCCTCTCCCAGCCTAGCTCCCGGACACATGGAAAACCTCTATTAAGCCTCGAGCACTAGTTTCTAGCCCCTTGCATCTCACTCTAATGAAACCACAAGCCAAAACTTGGCATGAACTGATGAAAAGTGAATTTTTAGATCCTCTTGTCCCATTTGTCCCTTTTCCTCGTATTTTAGGGTATAACTCCTCATCAACCCTCATTTAACCTTGGTTAAGCCTGTTTGAGTCAAACACAAGTTAAGGTGTGAAAGTAAGATCAAAAGGCTTCATGTTCAAACACTTCACCATTTTGAGTTTCAAAGCTTCATCCCCCCCAAAAAATATCACTCTCCTTTCGTTATGTCTCTGTTGAACATATGCTAGAGACCTCTATGCCTAAAAAACTAATTTTTTCTCATAACTCTTGAACCGCTGATTCAATTGATCTCCATGAAACCTTGCCAAATTACTCTTCTCGCAAATGAATTTAACGTGATCCATATCTTGGAAGATGAAATGGCATGATTTTTATTCCATTTGAGAAATAAGTTTCCAGACATGAAATCTATTTTTTTCCGAGCAGGTTGAAAATAAATTTACACATTTCTGGTGATCCGATGAGCCAAATTACCTAAAATTAGGAGCATATGATCCTTGTAAAATTAGCTTTCATTTGATCCATTTATTGCATGATTAGGTGGATTATTTTTATGGATATGGAGGACTTATTTTCCCTAATTATTCTTCCCTCTTTGATGAAATTCTCGGTTTCCCACTAATTTAGATGAGATAATCATCTAAAATTGAAGCAGAGCATCCTTGTAAAATAACCAAAATTTTAAGACCACTCTCATCTCATTAGGACACCGGGAAGACCCACTTATAAAAATATTAAGTATTATAAAGCTTCACAGTCTATAAATGGTAAGTTCCGTGATGGTTCACTCTCTAAGTTACCATTGCTCCTTGTATATCTCAAAAGTGCTAAATTGAGACACCCTAGATTTGGAATTTTACTAAAAAGCATGTGTTGGAATTGTGGTCAATTTTTTCACACTCGGTAGTATCCCATCCATCTCACCGTCCTTTCTCACAATAGATCTCAAACACTCAAGTTTAGAGCAAATTCCAACTTCAAACATCGAGTATCCTAATAAGAGTGACAATGATGTAATAAGTATGAAACTAAGAGACTTGAAAATGAGGACGTTGATTGAACACCAAATAGGTGTAGAAGGGAAGACATTCTTAGTGAGCTATTTAGAGTTGGCAGTGGTCACAAATTTCAAGAACGGATAATCATCTCGCATTTACACAATGTAAGTTCTTGATTTAATTTAATTTAAATTAAATCTAATATTGTAGAGTCACTATTGAACCAAATGATGTATAAATGTAGAAATACAAAAATGACACAAGTAAGCTAAGATGTAATATTTGAAACCCTAAGAAAATAAGGAGTGATGAATTATTTGATTTCCTCACTCTTTGGGACTAATCTAAATTGGGAAAAGTGCTTGAACATGTTGGGTAGAGTATCGTTATTGCTCACAATAAATTATGGAATGCAGGAATGACGTCGAGATATGGGAACCCACAACAAGACAGGGGCACATGGGTAACGGAGACCTCTTCGGGCACATGTGATTGTGCAAATGATCATAATATGGTTTTTACCATGTCATAAGGTCGTTGTTGTTGCTTCTTATTGATCACCGAGAATCTCTCCTTAAATGATGAAGGTACATGTAACTTGAAAAATATAAGTTCACCTGCACAAGCCCACAAACCACATCAAACTTAAAAAGAAAGATGTAATATGGGGAGTCGGACTGACCCCGGTGGTCACCTCGAGAGTGAACTTACAACCAAGCACTGCACTACATCTCAGACTCCATGTAGTTCTGGTGAGTGTGTATAGAAATTGTGCCCTAAGTACGCCCTTGTGCAAGATGCACTTGATAATGAGTAATAACTAAATGTAGTAATGTAGTAGAATGTGTGGATGGAGTAAAATGAACTTCCCCTTCCTATGTTGTGTATGCAAAGTTGATGCAATCCCTTGTCCCTTAAATGGATGTTAGATGGATGATTTAGAGTGCTTTAGGTGCTTTTGGATGCAAGTTTAGGTGATGCTAGTAATGTGTAGTGTTTGGTCCTTTATTTTGAACACATAACTATGCATTTATATGATTCCCTTGTTTGAATTTCATAATTGACAATTGGAAGGTTGAACCATAAGTGAAAAATATTCCCAAAAGATAAAACAGACCCAAAAGGAGAGAGTGAGGTGAAAAAGGGTCGGGATGCCCAAAGGGCACAAGGGCACTTGGGCGCTTCTATCCCGGTTGGAGTGCCGGTGTCAAGCCATAAAAGATAAATCGGTAAAATATTGACTAGGCTATAGGGTGTGAAAGACCAAATAGAAAACAAGAAACAAAAAAAGAGGCCAAAGATAGTTGTTAATCATTAGTTTTCTTGCCTAGGAATCATTTGAATACTAGTATGTGTTTAAGACCTAGAAATGTACTCAAGTGCATGATTTTGTGTCTACATTACTTAGTAGTGTTTTGAACAGTTATTCAATGTTTTGGAGTGTGTCCACATTTCATAGAATAAGGAGATCATAACCACAATGTTTCAGTTCAACATGAGGTCGATATAAAGAGTTTCACTAGGAACATTCTCTCAAGAACCATAAGAAACATGCTCTCCATAAAAACATGCTCCCCAACTCTAGATTTTCACTTTTGCCTCTTCTTCGTCCCCTCCACCCTCTCTCTAACATTCTATTTCTTCATTGGGAATGTAAATTTTCACTCTTTCGTCTCATTCACTTAAGTGGATGTATGTTGAATTGTAAAGGTTCCTATTTAAAAAAATAAGAAAAGGACTTAATTTCATTCCTAAGGAATTTGAAAGGTCACAAGTGGTGGTGAGATGAAAAGTCACATGGGGGAGAGGAAGAGATATTTTTATAAGCTATAAATTGGGATGGCTTCTCCATTCCAAGGGGTTAACATTTTTTGGTTGTTGTAAGTTGTTGTCTTTCACTACTACCACAAGCAATAACCTACATTATTCTATCTCCTTTCCTATGTTCTTCTACTATCTCTACTTTCCAACTTTACAATAATTTTAATATTTTAAAACCAATAAAGAACTTTGTGTCTTTGATTATTGGATCTATAGAACTTTGTGTCTTTGATTTATAGTCTTAATATTGCTTACATGGTTAATTTATTCCATTTAATGTGGACCTACTTTGGTTACTATTGGTGAGAATCTGTTAGTTCCTACTCATGACATTAACCCCCTCTCTCTATTTATTCAACTCCCCTTTACCTCCCTCTAAACTAATTCTTTTGTTGTACACCATACAAGTAGTTTTCCACAAGTTTAGTGGAGTATTCCTATGTGATCCTGGCCTAACAAAAACCCCATAATTTTATTTACTCCTTGCATTCAATAATGGGAGCCTCCCCATACCTAAGGAGGGGCCTAGCCCCCGTAATCATTGGTAAAAACCAATAATATGCCCGTGAAAAATTATTTCACCAATAGTTTTTAGCGACTCCATTGGGGAAGATATACCCTTGTGCACCTTATAAAGATATCTAAAATAAAAAAATCACATATATAAAAAAACCATAAAAATAATTTTTGTAGAAAATACCAAAAATACTATCTTTGATGTTCAAGAATCTTGTTGCAATCCTATTGAAGAACATACACTTTTCATGGTTGCATTCCTATCTAACATTATGAGAAAAAATGGAAGAAAGAAGGTATACTCAAGTTGATCATGTAAGTGACATTGTTGATCTTGCATTTGAAGAGCAACAAAAGTTGATTTCAGACTTTCTATTATCTAGGTAGCAAGGAAAGTTAGGTAAGAGTACCTTGAATTCGATCCTAACTTTCCTCTAGAAGATCCTATTGAAGAACTAGTTATAGAACCATTGGAGATCATTCCCCTAGAAGAATAAGAAAAAGAAGAAATGGTTACACATGTACCTTGGGGATAGAACATTGGTCCACTAGCATTGGCTCCTCCACTTCATGAATTACCAAAATGATCAAGAAATAACTTTCCCAAATTCTATGGAGATAGAAAGAAACGTCTATATGATCATATTATAGATTTTATCACAACATATGGTGTTTATGGAGTGGGACATGAAGATGTGGTCGTTAGAATCCTTACTCGGTTAGCTCGAGACAAAGAAAGAACTACAAGAGCCCATGAGAGAATTTGTGGAAAAATTTAACAAGTTGATTAACAAAATTTCTCTTTGGTGCTCATCCTATCATGCAGATAATAGAAGAGGTTATTCATAAATGCTCAGTTACCTAAATTTTGGTTCATACTATGGATAGCTCAACAAAATACTTTAGACAATGCTCAAGAACTTTCCATTGAAGTGGAAGATGATCTTATCATGTTAGGAAGGTCAAGAAATACTCAAAGAAGAATAAAATCCAAGACTCCAAATATGAAGGTGTTCATCCCCTGCTGCAAAAATTGGTCAATGATATGACTACATTAAGAAGAAAATTTCTCAACATGCCTCATATCAAAATAAAAACAAGAATCAAATTGCTGGAGCACCCTAAAGCCTTGCTTTGGAAACTCCACGATTAATGGATTATGTGGAACCCATGAAGAAGAAGAAGAAGAAATTGTTGAAACGTAAATTGAAAGAGAAGAAGATGGATATGAAAACATTAGGTATCTTGAATACTCCTTGAAGAAGATCTTGAAGAATTAATGATTGATATGAATAGCTACTCTTGTGCAGTGTTCACCCACTTACAAATAGAGAAAGACGCTTCTTTTCTTGTTTCCCAAGCAAAAACTTATATCCTCAAATGGAGAATCTACAAAAGATAAAATAAAATGAGGATCATCATTTCCCACTTCTATGGGGTAGGCCAAGAATAATCTTGCGACTACCTCAGCCAAAGCTCCATCTACCTCTTTGAGTAAGTCTCTTTAATCTCCCCTTGTCAAATCAATTTTCATTTCGTTGATCCTAAGAATGCAAATCCTACTCATGTCAAGGCTACCATAGTTCCTGATGTGCCTTTCACTTCTTCACCCTTTGACATCATTGACCATGTCAAGAAAGCCAAAGTTCATATTTTTAGTCTCTGTATTTGAAAACCCACCCCAACACATTTGATAGACTTGTTGAGTTTATAAAAAGGAGTTTGAATCCGTGTTCCAAGAATACCGCCAACACCAAAGAATAACTTCCCACTCCTAGCATCACTCCTTCCTAGAACCTTCTTTCCTCAACATCCCCTTCTTTTGGGAAAATAAAACCTTTCTATCTTTTCTTTCTAGTCAATGGGTATAAATTGAATAACTGCATTATTGACTCGGTGCCTTTGACAATGTCATGCCCGCCAAATCTACCAAGGCTCTTGGTATCTCTATCATCCCTACTACTGGCCATTATTGCTCCATAGAAACCAAAGAAGTACCTCTCATTGGATAGGTTAAGGATGCTCAAGTATCATTTGCAGATTTTCCTGACAAGAAAATCATGATGAACATACTTATGGCGAGATGCCCGCCTTTGTATGGGATGTTGTTGAGCCAGAGTTTCTGTCAGGATGTTAGTGGAGATATATAGATGGATTGGTCATATGTCACCATACCAGTCAATGGTAAAATGAAAAATCTCCTTCCCATAAGGAAAATGCAATACGCAGTTTAAAAATCAAATGTCTTAAGGGCGGACATCCTATTTCAAGATTCAAGGTATGGAAATTTTTTCATAACTTTAGAGGAAGATGTCAAGCTACCCATATTGATGGAGGAGTATCCAGGTTTGATTGAGCTAATGGAAAAGCATTATGATGACTTGATGGAGCTAGAATTTGAAAGTATGCACTTCCCATTAGATGTGGATATAGATGCAGGTTCTCTACTTGGTGGTGATGAATATTTTGGATATCTTGACTTGCAACAAAGTAATCCCGAGATAATGAGAAATGTATATCATAAAGAAGAAGTGACATCAAATGAATTCTTAGCAGTAAATCCCAAATTTCCAATCATCTTCCCGAGGTCCAACACAAAGACTTGTTTAGTGAGTATGAAAATTATTGTGAATTTGAAACCTTATTTTTCCCATTAGGAGCAGATGAATAATGTCTCAACAAACAATATATAGATGGAATGGTGCTTGATTCTCCCAAGGATGATCCTATTTAAGTGGACCTTTATAAAAAGGGATGAATAAACAATAATATGTTTGAGTATCTCAAGGTTGAATATGTTAAATAAGAGGATTTCTCCATCATGGAGATGATTTTCAAAGCTCAATATGGTCACGAGAAATAAAGTGATGATGTTCAAATTTCATTCCCCACCTTGTGCTCTTAATCCTTTCAAGAGGATGAGGCACTCGTGAAAATCACACCATTATGAGCAACATGTTAGAACCGAGTTTCGTGTGTGAAGGAAGACCATTTGGGGAAGCATATAAATATTGAATATCAAGAAAATGGTGATAGTGTTGAACATACCATGATTTCTATCGAGAGTCAAGTCAAGTTAACCATGACTATGGGAAACATGCCAAACAAAGGTAAAATTTTCATTGGGCATCATATTCCTATTATTGAATATGATGAGTTTAATATCATCAAGATTAATTCTTGTGGAAATCGAAAAGTGAAAAATGAGAAAGCGAAACATGGCTAAATTTGAAAATGTATGAGAAAATCTGAAACAATATGTTGAACAATTTTTCTCATTACCTATTTCAGATTAGTGAAATCGTAACAAAGAAAATGAGTAACACCAAGTATGAGAGGGTTTAAGTTACCTTTGAATAGGATGTTTATTGATACAAGTGCAAAAAAGAACTCCTCACACAACTACAGAGACACTCAACATAAAATGGATTAGTAGATAGATGGGTGGGTTGCCCGACAATTCCGTTCTTAAGAAGTGAAAACTTCCTAGGATGGATGTCAACCCACTTTTGATAAAAGATAAGTAAAGTAATGATTGATAAATTGGATGTAGCAGATATAATTGAACTAAAACAAAAACCTAAATCATGCTAGATAGAATAAATACGTAGATATGATATAAATATATGTAAAATAAATCAAACTGGGTGGGTTGACAACAACTTGAGGATGTAGGGCACAATCAACAAAAATCGGGGTAGTGTAGGAAGAAAATATAGAAAAGATGATATGAAAGGCCTCTTCAAGCCCGATATGGAGGTGATTTGAATCGAGGATGATGTTGAACTCGGGAACATAACACCGTAAGAAGATCTAGAATCTAAGTCTCGATAGAAAGGATACAAGAAAATTAATGAAATATGAGAATTGATTGGAGGTTGACAATGAATGGTCCTAATTGGTGGCGACCAGATCTAAGGATGTCGGGATCTAGAGTTGCAGGTGTGCAAAATGATAAGATTCGAGGATATTGAAGTTTATGGGATCAGAAAAGGGATGAATGGAAAACTGAAGGACATAAAACCAACAAACAAGAGCTAGGTCGACGTGACTCGGGTTCAAGGTGACCGGGAGTGATTTAGGGTTTAATGGAAAAAGATGGATAAAAATGATGATCTCGGAGATGGAAACGAAGATGAGAAAAATGTAGAGAAAAGGCTCCTAGATGATAGATGAACCGCAAAGGATTGATAGGGACAAGGTGATGACAATGGAAATGGTGTGTCCAAACATGTAAGAGAGAAATAAGTATCCAAATCTCCAAGGGTGAAGCATAAGACCTCTAAAATGACTCCAATATGATGATAGCATCTCGCAAAGAAAGAAATAAATGAAAGCAAGGTCACAAGAAAGCTTGAAGTCTTCAAAGTTACATCCCTAAAAAGAGATGGCTATGGTCGTATTTATAGGTTTGATGGCGACCGGATGGTTTGCCGCCGATTGTGGGGTTCCATCCATTTGGGCGGTGGAAAAGTGACAAGCTCAAGGCAATGAGCCCTTATGAGGTGGGATTATGGTTTTGAGAGGTGAAGACGAGTTAAGGTTGCTTAGGATGGATAAATGGGTAGGTACAAAATATTAAATAAAGGAAAAGGGGAGGTGAAATCATTAAATGAGGGCCTAGGGATGGTAAATAGAGACATTTAGGGAGGATAAATGAATTAAATGGGGATTTAGGATTAATTAATGGTGATTAGGGATGATTAGGGAGATTAATTAAGGGTGTGATTAAGGTGGAAAATACCAATTAAATGGATAAATAGATTTTAGGAGGGAAGGGGGATTTAAATGGGAAGAGAGGTATGTATGTGAAATAATGACGATGAGGGGGAGAGGATGCGAGATGAGGGACAAGGGATACCAAAAATTGGTGTCTATATTTTCCCCTTTTTGTCGAGTGGTTTGCATTGGGCAAGCCATGAGACAAAAATGAGAAAGGATGGTAGATGATGATGGCTTGAGGTACTCCTCCTTAACCTAGGGATCGATGATACGAAGAAGAATTGATCAAAAGTTTGAAAGAGATAGGTGAAAATAGAAGAGACTGGAAAGGAGGAGAAAAAGAAGAGGATGATAGAAGATTCCCTAGGCAAGGAGAAACAAAAACTAAAAATAAACAAAAATATGGCGGTGATTTTGGAATCACTTTGGTAGGAGAAAAGTACGGCCTTAGTGGAGATGACAACAATGTCTTATGGAATGGGAGAGTCGGTGAAAACCACTACAATATGGAGGGAATCCATTCAAATGGATATGCAAGCCGTGGGACCAAAATGTCAAAGGAAGATATCAAAATAATGCACAAATAAATGTGAGGATGGTCAAGACAAAGGTATGATAATGCGTGGGGGTAAACTATGCGATGCTCTTTGTATATGAGGAATCGAGTAAATATGTGTCTAGGTAGGATGAGGATAAAGAAGAGGAAAGTGATGGTGTCCCAATAGGAAAATGAAGATGACCACAAAGGTCGATGTGAAAAAACAACCTATGCAAGGCAATCATCAATGTGCTATGGATGACACATAAGGAAGAAGAGTGGAAGAAACGATAATTTAATGAAGAAATGGGGTGAAATGGATAAATGATTGAAAAGTAAGGTTGGGTCAATGACGACTTGATAGGGTCGGCGAAGACTAGAGTCGGGTGGCAATGACCCAAATAGGTCGATGAAAACCAAGGTCGGTGGGCTATATAAGCCCCTAGGTCAGCCGACTAAGCTCATTTGTATTGTGCGAGTTGACGATCGAGAGCTTTGAGTAAAAGAGAGATTTGAGATTTTGAGAGCAATGGAAGCCGATAGAGTAGCGAGGAAGTGCTTGGGAGGACATAAAGGATAGTAAGTGCCTAAGCCTAAAACTAGCTTTTAAGTATTTTTATTGATGTTATTTATTTTATTGTATTTATTTGATTTTTGGGGTCGACGCCAAGGGTGGTCATCGGTGGATCGGACATGGTTGCCATCGACCGGGCCTTTAGGGTGATGAACCTGGCTAGGAGATGTCGACCTAAACTGGTCGAGTGTTGAATTAAATTAAGATGGGTGAATGTTGATTTTTGATGTTGAGTCACGCATATGCGAGACTAATTACTTGCTTGTTTGATGGGTTTTGTAAGCCAGAGACACTTTGTATCTTGGGGAAAAGTGCCAACCTTATATGATCGGATTAGAGGTGATGTGGTGATGTGAAGTGGGACCGCTTGGTCGTAATATGGTTGGGTGGATTTTGTCATTACTAGAGGATACCGAGAGATGTGGGATTGATAATTTTTTGGTAGATAGATGGGATGTGTGGACTAGCACATTTCGGTGTGGACTAGTACATTTTGGTTTAGGACTGGGAGATGATGGTCACACTTGAGGATGTATACTACATATTGAGGCAGCATTGATACGGGAAGCCCATAGAGCCGATCACTTTGAGAGTAGATTGGGCATATTTATGTGTGACTATTTAGAGATGATGCCCCATAGATCACATTTACATCTGAGGATTTTTAGTATGAGACTCGATATTAGCCTGGGGTAGCAAGGAGTAGATTAATACATGTGGTTATGATGGTTATCTCATGTTACATACTACTAGATTTTGGGGTGATAGATTCCCATGGACATTGGAAAGAGTGATTATAGATATTATAGAGCACATGTGAGTGTTTTAATTTGGTACAACACTATTGAATCGGGTATACCATAAGCTATGGATGTATGTGACAGAGAGGGATCAAGATTGGATGTCGTATTTTTAGTACACTTCTTTGGGCCTACGAGCACATTGTGTTAGGCCACCAAGGCTTCTATGGGTGGCATGAGACCACATTAATATATCGATGGATTTCGAGATGGCGAGATAACCGTAATCACGGTGACGGGGAGAAAGAGGCGAGGAGTGGTATGAAAAATATTGGCATTTTTGGATGTTGATCAGGTTCGATGGAGGCCATACAAATATTTTACCACATGGCTAGGTGAAAGTAGTGAGATGGTAGGTATGAGGAGGATCGATGGGTCCGGGGAAGGAAGCATAAGATGGTGGAGGCAATACGGTTTCCACGAGTGACGAGGTAGTTTAGGGTTGTCCATATATTGATTAGAGATCCCATTAGATACAAAGCGAGACGAGGCAGCGAGGAATTACCTTGTCCTATGGTGGCTGATCCATTAGATGAGGAAGGAGCACCATGGGACGAGGATGATGACACATGGGTTTTGAGGCAACATGGGACTGTCTCCAAGTTGTGGGACCTTGCTGCTTGAGACAAACCTCGGAGAAGGCCACTATTTCTACCTATTCCTACAACTAAGACTAATCCTAATGTAGAAAGAAAATCCTAAACTAAACATTCTAAGAGACCATAGTTAGAAGGAGATGCAGAAAATGGAAATCCTAAGCTAAAATGGGGCGGTGATAGCACCAAGAAAAGGGTGAAAAACATTGAACACAATCATAACGAGGCCTACAAATGAAATAGATATGCACAATCCATTGCAAGATTAAGAGGAAGGCAATCGCGAATAAAAATCGAGCTATGCCGGACAAAAAACGTGCCACAAAATAGATTTTTATTGCTTAAAGAATATGCACAATCCATTATATTTGAAACAGAAGGTAAGAAATTATCTACATAGGCCAAAATGAAGGCTCAAAGTTCATAGCTTCTTAGGAGACCATTTTGACATGGTTCCTTTATAGATCAAAATGCCCATCATCTTTCAAATGAAAGGTTTTACAATATATAGCTCGATTGATAGAGAAATAAGAAAGAGAAGAGGGAAGGAGAGAAGGGACAATTTTACCAAGTTTTAACCATCAACAATCTGCATTAAAGTATTTTTCAAAGCACATGGGCACTCTACAAAGCCATTATTGTATCTATTTCGTCATGCAGAAGGAAATGAAGCCATGCTTCATCAATTCTGGTGGTTGAGCTACCTAATTTAATCATTTGCATGCCCAAACTACTCTTTTCTACCTCAAAATACATGTTTACCATTTTGACCCATTAAATGCCATGAAGCTCAAATTTGATTACATCAAATTGAAGGGCTTGAGGAGACCTTTCCAATGATATAAAGTTTTTCAAATTTGGAGCTCTGGATCAAAAGATATGGCCATTTGAAGATTTGATCGGGAGGCACAAGAATTTGACGCGTAGCAACTTTCGATTAGTTTGGAGATCATCCTCGCCAATGTGTACTTGATTTTCCTTTTTCCAAGTGTCTACCTCCCATTAGTTCATGGGTTCAAGATTCACTTCCTTTCTTCTCTTTTCTTTTCTCGTCCTTCGACTTTATGAACATACGAGCCAATAAAAACTTACCACGTTTGTTTTGAAGTGTCAAACTATCCCTTTCAAAGCCCTTTGATTAACCATTGTGAAGTGCAAGCCAATAGAAAATCTCCACACATTTTGAATGTCAGTCCTTTTGATATATTCCTCTAGCATCCATGAACCATCGACCAATGAGATCATTCCATGCCTTTATGTGTTATCGAATTTTAAAAGCCTCATCGAAAATTGCGAAGTGCGAGCCAATGAGAAGGCTCTATACAAATGTCGGGGTTTGCATTTGTCGAGTTTCTTTTTATGGCTTCGTGTCACAAATTTAAATCTTTGGGGACTTAGAAACGTTTTAAACCTAAATTTCTGCCACGTAACCCCTTTGATGTTGCTTTGACTTTCCGGTCCGATGAAATATGAACTTAGGTTTAATTTAGGGCTTGGAGTCTAGATGAGCCTACCACCTTAGGAATTTCCAAAATGCCGACACATAGAATACCTCTAGTCATTTATCTTCTGCCATCTATCATTACATCCACCTGTCGAGTTTCCTTTGACATGCCTTAACCCAAGCCCAGACTTGAAACTTCTATGGAATGCAATCTACTCCAGAACTTCGACGTCCGCCGAAGCCAAAAGCCTTGAGGAGAGCTGAAATCCCACCACACATGTCTTTGATTGATGTTGCATTGAAATTGTCACCAAATGGATGTTTTTCAACTATTAAATAAAACTCGCTAATGCTTTAGCCAAGTCTCCCAAAAAATTTTTAAAGCCAACAACCGATGCTTTTGGGCGGATGCAATTTGACGACCGTTTATCCATCTAAGACCTGTTCAAAATGGCTAAGTCTATTTTTAATGAGTTATCCAAATTAACCAGGGGTAAATTTGGGATAACAAAAGTAACACCCCGAGATTTTTCTATGCAAATCTCTACTTTTTGCTAACATAGGACCATCTCTCAAGTTGTGGGACTGTTACTTGAGATGGCCCCTACAGAGAAGGTGACTTCCTCTACCTAATCCAATGCTACTTGTTGGTGAGAAAAAATTTCGAGGTGGAAAAATATGTGGATTTATTACCAACGATCTTGGAATCGAAGTCCCTCTACTTATATGGTGAAAATTTGTATTTGCATATGTGTGAATATGTGGATTTTCCCTGGTGGCCTCTGCAAGAGTCATGTACAATTGATAAGAGAGAGATAACAAGAAGAACACACACACACCAAAAATGATGAAAGGAAACACACAACACACACGAAAAGGAAAGACAAAAAAATGGAAACACACCTAAAGCACCTATAGTATAAGGCGGGGGATGATCCGCTTTCACAAAAACACTTTTCATCTTCTCAAAGGTTACCCCGAGTGGGAAACACTGAGTGATGTTGTTCTACGAAGCCATTAATCGGTTCAAGAAAGTATCCTCCTCTCCTTAACTATTTATGAAAGCTAGGTGCTTTCATGATTATCTATGTACTTGGTAGGAGTGAGTCTACATGAGCTTCTTGATGCTCAGTCCTTTGCTTAGAAATTCCATTGCCTTCATTCCCTTTGAAATCGGTTTCATAGTTCCAGTTGCATTATGTGTTTATCCACATAGTTGATTCTTCATTGAGCATCCCATCACTGCCCCAAGGCTGATTTTCATTCCAATTGCTTGAATATTCTGAGTTCTTTTCTTTCCTAGATCTATGCTTATTGACCTCTTTTCATGAGAAACCTCACACTTATATTTTATCTCTACTCCACTATGAGGTGCTTGAAGATTGATGAAGGATCAAAATTAACCTCATACTTGTCCTGTATAGCCATGACACAAGCTAAGAGATCAAGAATTAGCTTAGGGTCTTTTGTACTTTCTACCGCATCCAAGATTTATTGTATGGAGTTATCATTTGTTGCTTCTTGCATATCATCTTTGTACATCCTTGAAGAATCTTCATTTTGAAGCTCAAGGAAACTATATGGATGGATTACTTCATTGCCCGAAACTTATTACATTCTACTACTTCTTTCTCAAGGGGATCTTTGCCTTCAATGAATTCAACACCATCTATTTCATATTTTTCATCATGGAAAGAGTTTTCTTCAAATGGGAAAGAAAATACCTCCATTTCATTATTGTATCCATCAACTATTGGCTTAGGAGAGACATCATATTTATCATCTTGATTTATTTCAACATGGCCAACCTTCACATTGGTTGAGGCTTCCAAATTAGATTCACATTTGTCTTACAAATTCATGGCTTGCATCGAAGTTCAAGACTCGAGCTCAAGGTCTTATGTTTCTTCCGTGGATCTTATCGGTGTTGTACAAACTATTCTTTCAAACCTTTTGTGGGCTCATCATGATCTGGTCTTATCCCTCCATGGATGACATGATTGAGATCATCTTCATCTCCAAATGGAAATGAGAAAATATCCTCTTCACGGATGAACGTACAAGTTGGTTTCTCCATTTGTAAATCATCAAGAACCATTTCCTCTTCTTCCTGGCTCACACAATCCAACAAATTAGGTATATCCTCTTGGAACTCAAAGTTCCTCAATGCTTCTTCAAGATCCATATCATGCTTCTTCAAGTTCCTCAATGCACAAGAGCCACCTAGGGCATAATTCCACACTCACATAAAAATACATTGGGTCCGAGATGCAAGTGGAATTTAGTCATAAGTTCACCATTGTGACATCTCGATGACAATATGACCCCTCATTCTACATATTTATTTTTAAGGATTTGATGTCTCTTTGAGGTGTGTTGCAGATCATTTATTTATTGTGGGTTTCGGTGACTTCAAGTGATCACTATGTGACCTCATAGCGATCAAAGGTGAATGTACGTACCCAAAATTGTAAGGTACTACACCGCCAAAACAATGTTACACGTACCCCAATGATGATATGGTTCTCCTCATAAGATGTTCGGGATCAGGAAAAGCTCTCTAAGTACGCATTAACATCCAAAGCATATCCCGCTTAGCCCTCTGCATGCTTTGTTTTTCTCTTCTCCCCTCCTTTTCTTTGCATTTTGGTCCTCGATTACTGAAACCGCCACCCCGCCCGGGTGGCCGTCTCGTGACCACCGCCCAGGCAGGGCGGTGGTCCTTCACGCATTTTCCAGAATGTTCTTTTAATGCGACTTATGTAAAATTTCAACGTTTACCACCTTTTTTCCACCACCTTTGCTCGTATTTATGATTATGGTTCCCTGGAATAGTGTTTTTGCATTGTTTATGGTTAAAGAGTTCAATTTGGTTTTCACCTTTGGGTAAATGGGGATTCTATAAATAGCGATTTGATCTTTAAGCAAATGGCCCCTCAAAAATTGCCTCTCATCTTCTCTTTTCATAGTTTTGGTCTTTTAGTTCTTAGGAATTCATAGTTTCATTTGTTGCATGCATAGTTAGTGTTGTTTTGCTATTTAGAAGCCACATAATCTTTTTGTGCTAGTTCGTCACTATTTCATCTGATCAATTAAGGTAAAGATAGTTTTATTTTTAGTCTCGAGCCATTAGAGTTACAAGTTTTTCTCATAAAAAAGAATAGCTTGAGTTCGGGACGTTTTGTGTCGTATGACTCGCAATAAATCCAGCTAGGAATTGCATAATCCAAGCTCTATTCTCTTGCACTATCCCTCTCCTACTCGCATTATATTAGGTCTATATCCAAAGTGCCACTTTGTTCCAATACCTACTGTACTGATGCCGACATTACACACTTTTTTTGGATCCACGTGAACACGAAGGAACGAGGAGATCACACTGAGGGGACAAAGCCACACACAACCGGATTCACCACTGCTTTGTAAAATCTAGGTTCAAGTTGTCAAAATTTTTAGTTAAAACATATCAAATAGAGTAGTCAATCATTTCATTTCAGTTAATCTCACTTTCGATATTGCGGGAAGTTGTGGGGATTGATAGTTTCGAGAAACTATGATTCATTCCTCACTTGAGGTAAGATTGAGAGTCTTTCAAATATATTAGATTAGTCATTTTGTTGTTTAGAATAGATTCACAATTGCACAAAAGTAGCTATACTCAATTGCTTTGTTTGTTTTAATTTCGTTATTAATTTAGTTGTCAATTTATGGATATTTAAAATAGTTTTCTCTTCAATTCGTTCAAATAGTTAAAGTCAAAAACACAAAAATAAAGAAGTTATATATGTTGTAGATATACTTTACATAGTTAGTTTTACTTTGTTTCAGTTAGATTTACATTGTTTCTTTTGCATGACAATCACGGGACCTAGAGAGCCCAGAGAATACGTATTCGAGCCAATAGTGCCTCAACCCAATCTTGTTGCAGCAATAACTGATATAGACTAGAATCTCAGAATTTAGGTCTTCCAAGTAACAATAGACCTACAAGAAATTAGTTCATAGTTAAGAGGACTAAACATAGAAGACGACAAAGTGCATATGTTTTGGTCAAACTAGCCAAACTACAGATTACCCTAGATAAATATCCACATGATCGTAGAAGGGCTTCAAAGAGAGCAAACGTTCGGTTGTGATCCATAGGTCCCACAACCCAATGGACCCATGGGACAATCCGACATTGATGTTGTTTTATGCACATTAGTTTTTAGATCCACTTCACTTCCACCAATCATCATCGCATAGTTTACCTTGTTAGACATAGATAGCTAAAAAAGCTAAAGATTTCTGGACTAGACCAGAGAATCACCCATAGAATCCACTATATATCCATCATCCATCTTATGACCATGTCTGGAGGCATACACAAAACAATCCTAGGTCATTTTCCACGTATTCCACAACCTATAGATCGAATCACGCCAGAGCTTGATATTGATTGGAGCCTTCGAGTAGTCATCCTCGCTGACTTATCTATCACACTAGTTCGAGTTAGGAGGGCCTTCTTTTCCTTAGATTCATAGATTCCATTAGTGCATGTCAAAGATATAAGATTACCTAACTAGTTTGCCTTTACCCCACGTATATTCCATCCCACCATTTGTCTCGGCACGACCTCGGGAGGTCGGGGTGTGAGGAAGAGTTACTTGTAGATTCCCACGCTCGCTTGTCACTTTTCCATCATACAAAATTGATGAGCTTGACGTGAAAAAAATAGTTCTTCCTCTTTTATTTTTTTCACTTCTTCCATCCACCTTCACTCTTTCCCATTATTCTGCGGGTATTCATATACCCCCGGAATATGTCGATTCTATGTATATGGAAGACCTCTCCTAGGTCTTGAAGTATACTACGATCAACTGAATAGACATGACCATCATCCTCGCTCTCAAAGATGGGATGACAATTATTCAACTAACCGATTGTCAACACAAACTCTGCCTCCAAGAACTAGATATAGTTCTTCTTTCCAAATAGAGGAGTTGGATCAGTTAGCTCAAATGCAACAACTAGAACCTTCAGGCTCGAACAACATGACGTTTACAGGAGAATCTGGTTCATCTCCTCAGGTGTTGCTTAGACCAAAAATTAGTAGACAATCAGATCCATATCCATTTTTAGATGATGAACATTTGGTGCATTATGCCAGAAATGAACAACACTCTCGGAGCATGTACCCACCTATAGGAAGTTTACAAACACGGCCCAAGGTCTCATTTCAAGAAAACACCTCCATGCCGCTACCTATAGGAAATGCCCTTGGTAAAACTTGGCAGGGAAACAATCAATTCATAGTGGGGTACCACATGCCTATACAACCTTAGGATATACAACAAACGCCATTAAGGAAAAATACTGTGACTTCACCAAACGAAGTCATCTCAACATTAGTAGAAAAGGTTAGAGGGTTAGAACTTGCTCAAGCAAGTCAAAATTCTCAATTCATGCAGGTAAGAAATTCCAATCCTCTACATCATCCTAGCCAAGTAGACCTCCTCACAGGAATAGGCACGTTGGGCATGCCTCCTCAGTATTCACAACAAACACCAACTAGAACCAACATTTCTAATCATGCTCATTAGGTGGAAAATATGATACCTCCCGATCTAGTACAAAATAATCCATTCGTGGACAATACTCCTCCATACTTAAACATGTATTCCAAATCACCGCAGGGAGATATCTTCTTGTCTCCTGACACATTCACTTAACCACAGGGATTTCCTTATGCCCCTGCAAATGCATATGCTACACCATATCAACAACCCATTCCACCTCCGCCTCCTCAGTAGGCACCATCGATGGTCGAAACCTATGCGATAGGAACTTAGTCAGAATATTTGAAAGAACCCTTAGACTTCACCATACGAAGCATCATGCTTCCTAGACCTCTTCCTAATTTTCCCAAATACAAAGGGGAAGGAGACCCGAATGCACACATTAAGGCCTACGCCACGCGGCGATTCGAGAAGCTGCTCCCTTGGGATGGGGTTATTGCTAAAATATTCCCAAAACTTTAGAGGGCATCACCTCGATTGGTATTCTGAGAATACCGAAGCTTCCATCCATTCGTTTAAACAACTCGTTTTAGATTTCATCAAGGTGTTTGACATGAACAAAGCTGTTGAGAATAGGAATCGGGAATTCTTGCACATTAAACAATAACACAATGAATCTATGGCTCACTTCATCCAAAGACGGTTGTACAGTCCTTTATTCTTCCAAGTGCTCCAAACATGGACCAAATGGAACTATGCGATTTATTCCTTCATTCTCTCGGTAGAGAGGTAAAGGAAGAAGTCCGGAAGTTCCTTCTAAGGACTTACGATGAAGTACTTGAGAGCCCCTACGAATAGATCAAGTGGCAATAAATAGCGGTCGCAAGACATATGGAACAAATGAGAGGTTAATCACCCCTAGCCAGAATACTACGACTTATCATACTACCACAAACGTCAATCAAGGACCTAAAATCCTTAACAAAAATCACGATGCAACAATAGATGGAGTAACTGACCAAGCTAAAAAAGTAAATGTTATAAATACTCCACCACTGGTTAACAGTCAACGTAACAACAATTTTACCTCGACAATCAATGCAGTGGATTTTAATCGTCCACAACAACAACAATGGCAGGTCCAAACATAGGGTCCAAGACAAAACGCAACTGGATATCAAAACCAGAACCAAAACCAAAAACATCAAGTGCAAAACTTTAATCCTAATAGTCAACGGTTTAATCAGAGTTTCGGACCACAATATGTGCCAAACCAGCAACCTAGGAATTACAATCCTAGCTCGTATTGTGGTTTCCACAAAATTCGAGGCCACAACACTAGGACTTGCTTTGTGATTATAATAAGTTCATGCAACATTTGCCAGAAGAACAAAGACAACTTTTCATAGATATGTTCCTAAATACTTTCACAGAGCAATCTCCCTAAAATGCTCCCTCAAGATCTTCAACGATCCACTCCCAAATCACAATCACAACAAATTAAATCCAAATGGGACGAACAAGAGTGTAATGACAAGAAACAATGATCATGAAGCCTCGACTTCGCTAAATCCACCTGTCTCATTATGTAATTAGGAAATCAACTACGACCCAAGATAGTCGGGTTTAGTAGAGTTAAACACCGAGCTACCGTAGAAGCCGTAACAAGGACATGAGAGTATTCCTCTCGGCCAAGTCCAAGTTACGACAGAGACAGATAACATTCAACAACCATTAGTAAAACCCGTAGGCACCTATGATTTAATTAATGACCTAATGAAGACCTTCTCTCACATCTCATTTTTGGACTTATTAAAGAACTCCCCTTCCCATAGGATTTTGCTCTTTTAGAAGCATTAGGTTTAGGTCATTTAATTAACATCACTCCACCTCCTGAAACACAGGTAAACCATATAGACTTTGATATCCACCCTCCGGGGCAGCCGGATAGGGATACCGAGTTTATATTTGATATAAACAAAATGCCAACAGACACTGAGATTGCACATAGAGGTGATCTAGCCTTATATTTACAAGTGTGGGTTTATAACAATTACATTAAATGTGCAATGGTTGACGATGGGGCAGCAGTTAACATAGTCCCCTTCTCTTTCCTTCAAAAGCTAGGGTATGGAGAAACAAATTGTTCCACGACTCGGAATACACTGAGAGGCTATGATAGCCTTAAGGCCACTTCGATTGGGACTATAATACTACCAGTCACCTTAGGACCCAAAACAATCCTAACTGAGTTTTATATTATAGATTGGGAAACCGACTATAATATGATCCTCGACGACCATGGATACACCGTATGAAGGCAATCTCTTCTACGTTATTTCAAGAAGTAAGATTCTTGCACTTGGGAAAGGTATTCATAGCAAAAGGTGATCCAAAACCATTCGATATACACCTAGCAGACCTGAAGAAAATGCTAGGTGTTCACTCTGAGTTTGAACTCCCAACAAACCAACTTAATAAACCAACCGACGCAAAACCAGAAGAAAAGTTGGTACCTACAACAGAACTAGAGACTATGAACCTAGTCAAGAATATCCCAGCCCTCAAAGATGAGGCTAACGTTGTAGAAACAATATCATTAGGAACTACTGCAAAGATTGTCAAATTGCTAGAACAAGATCTACCAATTTTCCTACCATTTGATTCTATAGGTATGGGATATACCCTAGGAGTTGGTTCTCTGCAGCAGAAGAACTCTGCATGGTAGAAGTAACCGAAGCAGAAGAAGTTGACGTAGAAAATGTCCCAACGTCCATCTTCCCAACTAAATATTGGACTCTCCATTTCGATGGAGCTAGATGTCGTTATGGGGTTGGGGCAGGTGTGATCTTTACTTCGCCCGAAGGAAAAATCCTACCATTCACCTTTAAACTAACATTCAAATGTACAAACAACGGTCTTTGAGTACAACCCTCCTCCTTGGCCTCATCTTAGCTAAGAGGCTCGGTGTTAATGACATTAGGGTGTTAGGAGACTCTCAATTAGTAGCAAACCAAGTCTCTGAGGTGTATGAGACTAGAGTTGAACATTTACAACTCTACAAAACAACAATATTAGATCTGAGCAAAGGATTTAACTTCATATCAATTGAAGCAATCCCACGAGAACAAAACCTTCTCGCAGATTCAATAGCAACCTCAGCTTCACGTTTCACTCCCAACAGTGAGTTGGAAGACACCTGTTTCATGGTATCCCTCCGTACGGAACCATTAGTAAAGAAAGTATCAAACCCTCTTTTTACAAACATAGCTGAGAACAAATCTACTATCTTAGATCACGTTGATAGTGATAGAGCCACTCTTGATTACTTAAACGCCTATGCGAGTTACATCTCACCCATCATGTGGTAGATTTTTCCCTAATCCCACATTCATCTTCTTACTTTGGAAACCCCATGGCGAGCTCCCACCACAAAAAGAACTCGATATATACGAGGTAGAGAATGAAGAAGATCTAGACCTACCTCCATTACACGCCCGAGTTTGAATAAGGTAACGCTTCTTTAATAGAAGAAACAATTAATATTAACATCGAAACGGAGGAAGAATGAAGATCTTGAAACTAGGATCTTTTTAACTCCGAAGAAATAGAGATACACACTCGAATCCTCGAGAGAACATCAAAAGGATTTTGCATTTAATTATAAAGAAATGACAGGAATTACACCACACATCGCAAAGACACAACCTCATCACCAAACCAGATGTAAATCTAATTAAACAAAAATCGAGACCAATGAAACCCAAGGTAGCTCTCATGGTGAAGGAAGAGGTAATGAAGCTTCCAGATAGGGTTCATCAAACCGGTTGATTAATCTCGGTGGGTATCTAATATCGTCCTCGTTCTAAAAAGAATGGGAAGATATGCATCTACATACACTTCCGAGACATTAATAAGGCGTGACCCAAGGATGACTTCCCGTTACCATCCATTGGCGTCATTGTTGACGCAATAGCTGGATTTGAGATTTTGTCTCTCATGGATGGATTTTTGGGATATAACCAAATTAGAATATTTGAACAAGACCAAGCCAAAACCACGTTTATAACTCCTTGGGGAACCTATTGCTACGATGTTATACCATTCGGTCTCAAGAACGCTGGCGCTACATACCAGCGGGTAATGACATATATATGTCATGGTCTTATTCATAAAATCATGGAATCCTATGTAGATGACTTGTTGGCTAAAGCCAAGAAGCGTTGTGATCACCCGAAAGTGCTCCACATCATTCTTTCACGTTTACCAACTTTTTTCATCGTATTTGCTCGTATTTATGATTCTGGTTCCCTGGAATAGTGTTTTTGCATTGTTTATGGTTAAAGAGTTCAATTTGGTTTTCACCTTTGGGTAAATGGGGATTCTATAAATAGCTGGTTGATCTTTAAGCAAATGGCCCCTCAAAAATTGCCTCTCATCTTCTCATTTCATAGTTTTGGTCTTTTAGTTCTTAGGAATTCATAGTTTTCATTTGTTACATGCATAGTTAGTGTTGTTTTGCTGTTTAGAAGCCACATAATCTTCTTGTGCTAGTCTTTGTCACTATTTCATACTGATCAATTAAGGTAAAGATAGTTTTATTTTAGTCTGGAGCCATTAGAGTTGCAGGTTTTCTCGTAAAAAGGATAGCTTCGGGTTCTAGACATTTTGTCCCGCTAGGAATTGCATAAGCCAAGCTCTGTTCTCTTGCACTATCCCTCTCCTACTCACATTGTATTCGGTCTATATCCAAAGCTGCCATTGTTCCAATACCTACTTACGTTGATGCCGGAATTACACGCTTTTCTAGATCCATATGAACATGAAGGAACGAGGAGATCACATTGAGGGACAAAGCCACACACAATTGGATTCGCCACCGCTCTGCAAAATCTAGGTTCAAGTTTGTCAAAAGTTTTAGTTTAAACATATCAAACAGAGTAGTGAATCATTTCATTTCGGTTAATATCACTTTCAATATTATCGGGGAAGCTATGGGGATTGATAGTTTATGAGAAACTATGATTCATTCCTCACTTGAGGTAAGATTGAGAGTCTTTCAAATATATTAGATCAATCATTTCATTGTTTACAATAGATTCACAATTGCACATGCAAGTAGCTATACTCGGCTGCTTTGTTTGTTTTAATTTCATTATTAGTTTAGTTGTTAATTTCTGGATATTTTAAATAGTTGTTCTTTCAATTTGTTCAAATAGTTCATCAAAAACATAAAAATAAAGAAGTTATATATGCTGTAGATATACTTTACATAGTTAGTTTTACTTTGTTTCAATTAGATTTACACTGTTTCTTTTACATGACAATCATGGGACCTAGAGAGCCCAGAGAATACGTATTCGAGCCAATAGTGCCTCAGCCCAATCTTGTTGTAGCAATAACTGATATAGACCAGAATCTCATAATTCAGGTCTTCCAAGTAACAACAGACCTACAAGAAATTAATTCACAATTAAGAGGACTAAACATAGAAGACGACAAAGCGCATACGTTTTGGTCAAACCAACCAAACTACAGATTACCCTAGATAAATATCCGCATGACTGTAGAAGGGCTTGAAAGAGAGAAAATGTTCGGTTATGATCCATAGGTCCCACAACCCAATGGACCCACGGGACAATCCGACATTGATGCTAGTTTACGCACATTAGTTTTTAGATCCACTCGCTTCCACCAATCATCATCACACAATTTACCTTGTTAGACATATCAGCTAAAAAAGCTAAAGATTTTTGGACTAGACCAGAGAATCACCAATAGAATCCACTATATTTCCATCATCCATCTTATGACCTTGTCAGAGGCATACTAAACGATCCCAGGTCATTTTCCACGTATTCCACAACCTATAGATCGAATCACGCTAGAGCTTGATATTGATTGGAGCCTTCGAGTAGTCATCCTCACCGACTGATCTATCACGCCAGTTTAGGTTAGGAGGGCATTCTTTGCCTTAGATTTACAGATTCCATTAGTGTGTGTCGAAGATATAAGATTACCTAACTAGTTTACATTTACCCCATGTATATTCCATCCCCACCAATTGTCTTGGCATGACCTTGGGAGGTCGGGTGTGAGGAAGAGTTACTTGTAGATTCCCACGCTCACTTGTCGCTCTTCCATCGCACGGTGAACAACAACGAATACCTCACGACCGGTCGAGGAGGTTTTTCGAGCATTTACGTAGACATAGGCACCCAAAATTAGGTCTAGGGTGCCCACAGGTTCCCCTATCCCTCTCCAGGTGCCCCAATCCAAGAAGATCGTCAGCTCACACACTTTTGGGGCTCATGCGACACTTCTCCATGTCTCTTCATCCAGTCAACACTTGGCACAATCCATATATCACTATGAACTAAGTCATCTTATCCTTCTTTACAACTAGGGCTTCACATTTTATTGCTTAGCTTACTTGGGTTAATTTCTATATTTATTTATTTATTTATTCTTTCGCTATAATAACAATCATATTAAGCATATATTTCACATTTAGCTTAATCATTTTGGTGAACCTGATTGATCAAACCCTTTTCTTTTGAATATGTCTTCACCTTATCAAGTCATGACTCAATCGTCTTATCCTTATTTCACACCCACTAAGGTTTCAGGCATGGTTACTACCATTGTTGATTTCATGCAAATTTGTACTCATCATCCTCCTCGCTTTATTATGCCTCGGGTTGATCCTTCTATCAGTGTAGTAACTATACACTTCACTCATCCTCCTACGGCTCCACCCATGTCTATTCCACCACCTATCACTTCTTCGGATCCTCTTACTACTTCTAATGGCTATGATATCATTGAACAACTTAAGAATACATCGACCAAAATCTCTCTATGACTTATTGTGTGCCAGCGTTCCTAATTTTTGTCAAACATTAGAGGCTGCCCTTCATTCTATTTATATAGAAAGTGATAATTCTTTGGTAGCCTTCACACACCTCATTCAGTCTCTCAATTTTTTTCCACGTGCTATATCATTCACTAATGAGGACATATCACCATTTGTTAATAAAAATCCATGTGCACATTTTCTTATCACCACTATTATTGACACCACTTACATTAAACATGTACTTATTGATAATGGATCAACCATCAACCTATGTGCTCATTCCCTTCTCAAACAATTGGGCATTAATGATAATCTAATTTCTAAGAATTCTACTCTTATTCGGGATATGATTCAACTACTTGCACATGCCTAGGAACTATTTCATTACATATTCAAGTCGGGCCTAAGACTGTCCTCACAGACTTATTCGTTATAGATGCTTCATTTCAATTCAATCTATTACTAGGTAGACCTTGGATTCATGCAATGTAAGCAATTCCATCCACTATACAAATGCATCAAATTCTTACATGATGGATATAAACATACTATTACTGCAGATCCTGAACCATTCAAATTCTGTCACATAGACCATGTTACTGTTATGCCTATTCCTCCTTCACAACCTATTCCATATAGTAGTATTGATACATATGACATTGGTTAATCTAGCACTTCACAGTCTTCTTCCACCGCTCCAAGAATTCCAAATATTTCTACTCATACTACTACAATCATCTCACCCACATTATTTACTCTCATCGAACACTCTTGCTCCACTGCCGAGGCTCCTCTTACCCCTACATCTAGTACAACTCCTAGAAATATTCTTGACACATATAAACAACATTATAGTGCTAACAAAAATTATTTTGAAGATTTTGATGACGAATTTGATATTGTTGAACTTACTGATGAAACATTGGGAAAACTTAATTTCACTCCTATCAATATAGATGAATCCTATTTCAATGACACTTTCGTGGCTGATGGTCTGGTGAATACAAATTCAAAACCACTCCTTCTACTAACACAATGGTAATTTATCATGGGTTTGTCCATACCTTGGATGCTATTTCACCCTCCCCTGAGAAGTCTGCAACTACACCACTTCCTTACACATGCACACTCTTAATCAATAACTCTTATTGGCATCATATTTTGGTGGATCATACTTGTTCCAATACTATTTGCACATATGATAGATTAACTAGGCTTGGATTGCTGCTTAATGATATTCTACTACTACCTCACTCACTGCATCTCTATCATGGATATTTTCACATTACGGCCACCTATGGTCTTCATGTTTTTCATCTAATAGTCTTTGTTGCACGCACCCTCGTAATTATCCACTAATACTAGGGCAATCTTGACTTGAATTTATTGGGGGAACTTTAGAATCTAATCACACTTCTATCACTTTTCCCATGCCATTCGATAGTTTTTAATTGGTAGTGATTCATCTCCTAGATATTCTCAAATCTTACTCATTGGTATGCACATGGGTGTCCACCAACACCTTTCACTGATGAAGAATATGCAATGACCATTTACACCTTTGCGTTGCAATGGATATTTATATGATCCCCCTCATACTATTGCCTATCGGGGTTCAAACGCCACTCTAGTTGGCTTTAATAAGGACAATGATGATATTTTGGAGAATGGTACTTGATCCTCCTTATCGTCACACACTTGGGGGCATCACACCTATTGATACCCCCTAACATCAACATGTTTCTTTTATTCTCAACACTTCACACCTATAATCTCACATACAAATCTTGATACACACACGCATATCATAATTTCTTGATGAGACACTCATGTTCTTGTAGTTCTTACATGATTGTTGGATTGAATATCTTACAATAAGAAACTGATTCATTTACTGTTATATCTATCTACTACATACTCATTCATACATGCATGCATTTATCACCATCTATTTGTGTATACAATACATAAAATAACACACTCATCACCAAAAACTTGTGGGGGCATCACACTTATTTCTCCCCTAGCATTGACATGCATCTTATATTCACATCATTTCACACCTAGATTTTTGCATATACATCTCCATACACTTGTATCATCATTTCCCGATGACACACTCTTATGCTATGGTTCACACTTGACTGTTGAGGACATCCTATACACATGAACGTCACACACTCCACATTATAAATTCAAATTCACATACCACATAATTCACACATCGCACATCATACACTTACGACATCTTCTCTCATAACATCTACTATAAACTTTACGTCTTATTCACTCTACGCATTCACATGACATTTATCTTACATCTCGATGCTGCACTCATTACCCTATGACACACTCTAGTTCCACGGTCCATACTCGAATGCTAAGGGTATACATCTTAAATGGACCTCATCACACTCACACGTTTAATCAACTCACTCATTCACTCACGCATTTACACTCTACACTTTGCGCTTTGATGATCACATATTTTTAGTACACATTCAGACCATTTCCCAATGACACACTCTCATTTACGGTTCATTCTTGACTATTGAGGGGGCATAAATAAATGAACCTCATTTCATATATACACATACACTCGAGGGCACGCAACTCCTATCATTCACACTGCATTCCATTCTACCTCATCCACAACATACTGCATATCCTGGTTGAATTTATCCTTTCTTACATTTACTTGTTACATGCACATCTTATTACACATGCTAGATATATATCTTGTATGTCATTACCTTTATCATACCCACACATACATGTTCACTTGAATTTCTAGTTGTGATCGAAGATTCTACATATCTATACATGCAAGCATGGATGTTTGGTGCAATACCTAGTACTAGTCCCACAATGACTCTTAGGGGCATCCACTTTCATACATTACAGGTGCTATTATTTCATTCTATTTCATAACACATTACTTTATCAGATTATACATGTTTTGACATAATTTTTATCTTTCTAACATGTTAACGGATGCTTCATGTGCACCATTTGTTTTGTAGGTCTATTTATTTCCATGGTTATTTGTTACATTGCTTGTCATTGTTTGCTATTTGTATGCTATTATCTGGGATTTTCCCTTTGTCTTGTGTGCACATTTGTCTACTTTTAGCATAGTTGACCTTGATTTTATTGAGATATCTTAAATGGTGTCCCTTGTTTGTAACCCGCCGTTCACGGTCTACATTATCTTCTTGCATGTTTACATTATCTTCTTACGTCTTAGCTTACATATTGTCTGCTTAGCATACATTTTTTCTTCTACATGTGTGTTTTTCTTTGCTTGTACTAACACTTATCTCCTAGCCACTTTGTTTGCGTGTGCCTTGGTTTATACCAAGCACATTCCTCCCCCCTACAGGCACAATTTCAGCACAATGGTGGTCCTCTTTTGGGCCACATACTCCTTCAATGATGTCGCATGCACCCCAAATGAGGGGGGCATAATTTGGGTGAATCAATCACCCCATACAACAATCTACAGTCATTACAAAACACAACACGGTATTGGTACCAAATAGTTTTTAGTTTTAGGGCTTAGAATCAGACTTGGGTCCTTAGCACAACATGACCCTTCCTAGACGCCTATAACCAAGGGGTAGTTACACAACGTTTTGGTAGTTTAACATATTCTACAAAAATCCACATAGCATATTTTATAGGACATACGAGTCCTTAGAATTTTCTCGCTAGATCGAATTGTTCAAATTTTGCACACCATTTGCAGTGGTTTCCTACATTATGGGAAGTAGTTAAAGGTTGGAGGATAACACCAAACTTTTCTCCCTACAATTCTTCCATATCATTGGCATGAGATCGCCCCAAAAACTCATGTTTCGACTTGGTGGTGTGATATCTTTGAAAAAATCATTTGTCTACAACATCTATATGATCCTTTCTACACTCTTTCCTCATCACAGATCAAGTGCACATGTTCCTTTTTCACATTTTCATATTTTACATACTTTCATTACATATTTTTACACATTTCGATCATATACATGCGTATTTGACTACTTGTTCATTCTTCTCTTTTGCAAGTTCGTCCGTATGGGAAGCGGTAGTCAACATCATTCAAACATCACATACAATAATATCGACATCAATAACAAGCACATCACGACATTTACACATGCATTTCCACCCTAGGTTCATTTTCATCATCACTTTTTACACTTTCTCCTCCTTAGCATCCACACTTCACACTTTTATCACTCCACACTTTGTCTTGTCCCTCGGCACGCTTTCATCATCAATCTACATGGTTATTAGGTACACATCTCTATCTACTTTATGTTACCAAGATTTCCACTCACCAACATAAAGTGGGGGCAAATGTAGACACAAAATCACACACTTTGGGTAATTATCTAGTCCGATTGCATACTACTATTCATATGATTCCTAAGTAAGAAAAGTATTAATTAACCCATGTCTTTGGCCACCTTTCTTTTCTTTCTGTTACCACTTTTTGTCTTACACTCTTACTTGCTCAGTTTACCTTTTTATACCTCAACATTTATCATCTTGGACACCAAGCACCCAATTAGGAAACTAGCGCCAGTGCCCTCGTCCCATCTAGGCACCCTTGACCTCAATATACTTTATTCACACTTTTTGGGTCCTTTCTAGCCATTTGAGCATCTTATATTTTTGGTAGTCGACATTTTTAGGATTAATTACAAAATTCAAGCAAAGGAATCATATAAATATAAAGCTATGTGATCAGAATAAAGGACCAAACACTAAGCATTAATTATCACAACATAAGGTTGCATCCATCAAGCACCTAAGAGTTCCATTGCATACATATAACACCATCTAAGGGAAAAAGGGCATGTTACTATGCATACACTTCACATGGGAGGGAAGTTCATTCTATTCCATGTACACATCTATTAAATTTATTTACATCTAGCTTACTTGCTCATTTGTCAAGTATGTCATGCACAAGAGCCACCTAGGGCATAATTCCACACTCACACAAAAACTACATTGGAGTGCGAGATGTAGTGCAACACGTAGTTGTAAGTTCACCATTGTGACAAGTGATGATAGTTTGACCCCCCATTCTAGATATTTCTTTTTAGGATTTGATGTCTCTTTGAGGGTTTTGTAGGTCATTTCTTTATTGCGGGTTTCTAGTAACTTTAGCGATCATTGTGTGACCTCATAGTGACCAAAGGTGAACAACAACGAATGCCTCACGAACACTTTGAGGAGGTTTTTGAGCATTTCCACAGACATAGGTGCCCATAATTAGGTCTAGGGTGCCCGCAAGTGCCCCTATCCCTCTCCAGTGCCCCGATCTAGGAAGATCACCGGCTCACACACTTTTGGGGCTCTGTGTGATGCTTCTCTATCTCTGTTCATTTGGTCAACACTTCGGCTTAGTCTAGATGTCACTGTGAACTAACTAAGTCATCTTACCCCTCTTTGCAACTAGGGGTTCACATTTTATTTCTTAGCTTGCTTGGGTTAATTAATTAATTTATTTATTCATCACACTCTACAATAGCAATAATGTTAGGCATATATTTCACATTTAGCTTAATCAATATATCAGTTTTGAGACAGGTGCTTAGTGGCCTATCATGGATTTATAGATGTATTTGAATGATATATATATATTTTGTTGTGATTGATCACGTGTCGTGTGTTCATTTATGGCTTTGATTATGTGCATGTTAGATTGGGATGTTGGATGATGATTATGGATTTGATTATGCTTATGCTATTTTATGGTTTAGAGATTGGCATAGAATATGCATAATGTGATGTGATGTGATGTTTTATTAGACATGATGCATATATAGATGATAAATAGATGTGATGGAAATGGATAGATAGTTGTTAAACATGATTATGAAATAGATAATGGATAAAAATGATGTGATGGGTTTATAAATATGTTAGATATGGATGAGAGTATGTTACAAATGTATATGGAATTGGGGTTAGATCAATAAATAACAAAAAGATGATAGGAGGAAATTAGATACGAGATAAAGGATTTGAATTGATAGAAGGTGACCAAAAAATATGTACGACACTCCATGTAGCAAGGAGTGCATGAAGGATCGATGCTTTAAAGCTGGAATGGAGGTAAACAAGAAGAGAAACCAAATAAGGCAATGCACTTGCATCCATTCAAAGTAGAAAATGTTAACACATAAGTAATAATAGTTATTCTCACTTAAGATCACGGGAAAAGAAAAAGGGTGTACTCATACACCTACTTTTGTAGACATGATAAAGGTTTGAAGATGTAGCTCATACAAGGAAGTAGGTTTTCCTTAAGTGGGTGATTTAAAAAACATTGAAATATAATGCTAAATTTTAATTGTAGAGTAACTGATGTAAACAATGATATACAACTACTAAATGTAATATAACACAAGAAATAAGGAAGTAAGTATGAAACCTAAGAAAGGAAGAATAAATTAGCCGATTCACACTTGATCTGGAAGTGCTCTAAACTAAGAAAAATATTAAATAGGGAGTGAAAATTATAAAAATTCTTAGTATAATTTCGGAAAGTGATAAAGAGGGTAGACACGAGTACCCACAGAGGGTCGAGCACGCAGTGCTAGTGAAGCAGATTCTAGGCTCTAGTGTCGGGACAGTGCTCATGTTTTAAATTTTTTTGGGTTGGAAGGGTGTCACAAATATTTTCTATTGGTCACTGTATGTTGCAATATGATCATTGAGTGCACTGAAACTTGCAAAGAGAAATAATTATCAAAACCCCAAAACACTTCAAATCCTAAAAATAAAAATATGTGAATGAGGAGTTGAGTTAAACCACGACGGTCACCCGAATGAGTGAACATATGATCTAGGCACTACAATACATTTCCCAAATCATTGGCACAAGAAACATAACCTCTTAATGCATTGCACTTGTGACCTTTCTATCGTTAACATATCTACCAACGTGAACTTAATCAACTTAGTGATCATACATCCATTGTTAGAGTCTTACATATTTCATCATAATGATTTGAAATTATGTGGTCTACCATCACCTTCCTATCTACGACCTTAAATATGTGCACAATGACTCTGCTCATAGCATATTACTTATGGATGATTTCTTCCTTCTTGGTGAGAACCCCACAATCATTACATCCATCACCCTCTTATCTACTTACGGGAACCATGCTACGTGTCCATAGGTGTTGCTTGTACATATTATTTTCCCATCTCCAAGTGGTCTACTTGGCTATCGACATCTCTATCCTAAAGTCAAAATTCATGGATGCTCATATTAAAAGCTATCTTATCCAAAGAAAAAAAATTCTCCCTTGAAGGACAATTGTTCATAAAGAAAAATATCAAAAGTATAGACTGGTCCCTCGAAGGACAACTATCATATATCCTGCCATTTATAAAAGAAAAAATCAAAATCCAAAAGCAAAATGTAGACCACTCCCTCAAAGGATGGCTACCATCTCATATCATGGCAATGAAGGCTTCCATGGACCGATCACCTTCTATATATACGAGTAAAAGAAAAATTCATAAAGATCAAAAGCACACATTCTAAGAAAGCTTTGGTATCAATCAACTTTCTCATCCATAGAAAACTTCCTGCATTGATCAGTTTGCACCATATTGCTCAAAGCTGGGGCATAAACCTAGGACACCCACTTGTAGACACTAAATCACACACTTTGGATACATTTCTAGGTCCTAGTCACATACCACTATTCATATAATTCCTAAGTGAGAAAATTACTAATTGACCACTATCTTTGGCCTCTTTTCTTTCTTTTTGGTTTCCTTCTTGGTCTTACACACCTTATTACCCAATCTAACATTTGTACTTCATTTTTTAGAGTCGAAAACCAACGCCCAATGAGGATGCTAGTGGTCGGGCACCCCGTCTCCTCTTGGCACCCCGATCTCTTTGTGTTTTGTTTTCTTATGGGCCGACCATTTAGTGGTTAATTACGAAATTAAAACAAGGGAATCATATAAATAAAAAACTATGTGACCAATATGAGTGAATAAACACTAAAAATATACTATCACCACCTAAGGTTGCATTCAAAGGCATTACAAGAGCATTAAAACATCCATCTAGTACTCACAAAAGGGATAAGGGACTGTTATTTCTGCATACACTTCATAGGAGAGGAAGTTAATTTTTCCATGCATACATATATTTACATCTTCTACATCTAGATATTACTCATTATTCAAGTGTGTCTTGCACAAGAGCCACCTAGGGAAAAATTCTAAACAAACACACGCAAAACTATATGGGGTCGAAATGTAATGCAACAACTTAACGTAAGTTTACTCTCGGTCAGTGACCACATGGGTCATCGACTCCCCATTTGCATATTTTTCTTTTTGATTTTTTGTGTTTTGGGGTTTTATAGGTTATTTCTCTCTTTTCATGTTTTAGGTGCACTTGGTGATCATATTTCAGATACAAGTGACCAACAAAAATATTTGTGACACCCTTCCGACCGAAAAATTCAAAACCCGAGCACTGTCTAGACACTAGAGCCCAAAATCGATCACTAACACTGGGTGCTCCCGACCCTCCATAGGTGCTCATGTTCACCCTCATTCTCATATTCCAAAATTGATCGAGAATTTATGACACTGTCTACTTCATTTTTAGTAGTTTTCCTTTTCCAGAGCACTTCTATATCAAGCGTGAATTAGCTAAGTTATTCTTCCTTGCTTAGGGTTTCATACTTCTTGCTTATTGTTTGTGTCATATTATATTTTTTTCACATTAGTCACTCTACAAGTGGGGTTTAGCATTATATTTCAATATTTTTAAAATCATTTGGCAAACTTGTCTCATTCGAACACTCTTGGATGCTTCTTTTTCTTCTCTTGTGGCTCTAAAGTTCATCACATCTCTTTGCATGAATTATTGAAAATGCATCCACCTTGCAAATATGTTCTTAAAAATATCTAGACACCATCTATTTATCTAGGGATATGCCACCCACTCGGGTAAGTTTTATCTTTGATCATCTTTCTAATGAATATCTTAGTTCTAATTCTAATCAGTATATTTGCAAATCCATTCAATCTCTTCATTCTTTATTTCAAGATAAATTTCAGGCTATGGAATCCACGTTTACATCTCTTAAATCTGAAATCCAACATCTTAAGGATGCTTTTGAGGCTCATGCTAGCTCTTCTTCTCATCCTCATTCTATATCTTCTACATGTGCTCATATCAGCGAGCCTCAAGACTTACCACTCCTTGTACCCCTCAAGTTTAATTTCAATGATAAAAAACATGAAATTCTTTCAGAGCTTCTTAAGCATCAATTAATTAGCTTGCCATCGACTCATTGCTATCCTCCCTATTGGCTTGCAAACTATCATTTTCATCCATATTGTAATGATCATCAAATCAATGGACACAATGACAATGATTTCTATGCTCTAAAGAGACAAATGGGCCACCTCAATCATTATTGTCTCATTTCATTTGATACACAAAATGTAGGTACATGTTCATCTCTAATTCTTAACTCTCATTGGGTTCCTAAATCTAATTCATCTACATCTAATGAGCACCATACCATTGTGGCTAATGGTCCTTCTATGGTAATTTAAGATCCACCTAAGAAACCTCATCTCAAGTCTTCCATGGAATTACCAAGTCAAGCTAATAAAATGCCTATCAAAATCAATCTAACTTTACCTCATCTAAAATATTCTACAATGATATCAATCCTAAATCAGAAACCACTCACTACGCATGAAAAAATAAATCAATATGGCCTTTTTGGACTTGCATCATTCAAGATCCCTTCACAATCTCCACTATCACATCTAATTAAATTTGTCAAGAAAACTATTCCTTATTTTGATCCTCAAGACCCATTTCAATCACTTGCCATAGATCAACATCTCTTACACACTTGGGGGAACCGTGCTATTCTCCCCCTTACAATGTTCTTAAATGTTTCTATCATCTCATGCACTTGACACTTAGTGCTTGATGACTAATCATCTTTAAGCATCCTTACATAAATTTATACACAACTTGTATCATCACAACCCTATGGCACACTCTTGTGCTAAGGTTCACACTTAACTATTAAGGGCATACTACACTCATGAACCTCACATCACTACATGCTTCACACTACATAAATTCATCACATCTATTTCTAGTAGCTCCTATAACACATTATCCACACTTTGCATGTTATACATTCATGATATATATTTTCACATCGATTATCACATATTTCACTCATTTCTCGATGATGCACTCTAGTTCAATGATTCGTAATCGAATGCTAAGTGCCTAAAATCTAAAATGCAACTCACCACACTCAATCACTCTTTACGCTCTACACTTTGTCAATCATATATTTCTAGCGCACAATTCAAACCATTTCTCGATGATGCACTCTTATTTTATGGTTAATTATTGACTACTAAGGGGAATTTATAAACGAGCCTCATTTAATGCATACTCATTCAAATTATCTCGAGGGCTAATTGCTCCTATCAAGCTCACTTTTCATTCCATTCCACTCACATTCACAACATACTGCATATCTTGGTCACATTTACTCTTGCTTTCTTATGCTTACATGTACACTTTGTTACACATGCTAGACAAATATTTTGTATGTCATTATCTATCATATACACATGCGCGTTCACTTGCCTTCTAGTTGTGAATGCAACCTTTACACTAAAAGGAAGCGATAACCAAATCATACTAAGCCAAGAACACAGATGCTAATCAAACACCACGATCAATAAGATGAAAGCAATTTGCTAGAATAACTTTACATAAACCTTTGTAAACAAATGAGCAACAATATCATATATTTTTATGGAACTCAATGCAATACATTGAGAATGGCCCTTGCTTAAATAGGTAAGGAATAATAATCTAAGAACCAGTCAAGGTCGTAGATCAAGCCATAAATCAAGGAAATAACTAGTCATAAAAGAACTAGTCAAGACCATATATTTAGGAGAGAACTAGACATCAAGGATCTAGTTAATACCATAGATCAAGGAAATAACTATGCCTAACAACTAGATAATATCTCCTAATATCTAAATAAGATAAAATAAATATCCACACACATAAGTGGGTGAGGATAAATACAATAAAGGTAAATAAAATACCTATGTGAACATGAGCTAAGGTAAATACCTACTCTAACACCCCCTTTCAAGTGAAGCTAGGGGCCAAAATAGAAGTGGTATGTCCACAGTATGAGTCCCAGCAACTAGGTTTGATGAGGTACTCATGTACAATAACTGGTAAAAAGAGACACCGCAAGGTACCCAAAACTAGTAACAAAAAGTAAAGAGAGTAGAAATCCACTCCAAGGCATCCCAAGAAGCTCAACTCAAAAAAATCATACAATGCTAAAGAATTTTGGTGTGCATTGTGGTTTGAATCCACTGCTTGATCACAAAATTCAAAACAATTGACACTAGGCTTCACCAGAATAGCTCCATACAAGAAGACTATCAACGAAGTGATGTCAAAAGTGTAAAAAAACACCAAACATAATTTGATCAACTACTGCAAATAGGTGTGCCACGATCCAAGAACAATAACCAAAGCAACAAGGCAAGGACACAAAATCTAGAGTGTCATGATCCAAGAAAATCCAAGGTAACAAGGCAAGGACACAAAACCTAAAGAAGCAGGATCAACACCACACCCTCCCATACTATTGAATGGGTGGAGTGATGCTACAAATCTGTATGAGTTGTCAAAACAACTACTCAAGCACTGACAAAATAACACTAGAATCTACCAGAATAGATCCCTCACAAGAGATACTGTCAACATGTCAAAAGTGTCGAAAATACAAATACAAAATCTCTCTAAAAAAAAGAGATACATTATACCTGCTAAACAAAAATGCTCAAAACAAGAAGCATCACAATGCAAAACGTATAGGAAGTGGAGAAAGAGGCCGAATGGTGGAGGAGCCACACTTGTAGAGTCCTCTCAATGAATGTCTATGTTTCCGCCACGAGTGATCAGATATCCACCCCAAATCAACACGGATGGATGAAGAAGATGCCTACATATGACTTGGTGTAAAATGCACAATGGGTGCATGTAAAGGAACATCAAGATGTGTGTCGGAGTTTATCATGTCGACAACGACTAAAATCTCGGGTTTCTCAAGCTCATGTGTTGCTCATGATCCTCGAGAAAGAGTCGAAGCGAACAAAAAAGGAGATTTGTCAATGTGTGATCCCAATGAAGTATCTGCTTGAAAACCAATGTCATGGAAAGAATTCCACTTAACATGTGGAAGAGAGGAAAAAATACCCTGTGAATGTTGACCAATACCTCCACCAGGGAAACCCATAGAATGAAGCATGCGAGAACTGAATGTAGTGGTATGCTTCTCAAAAAGGCCATGTAGTTGAGCAGAAATAAGATACACAACATGTGGTACTATGATAGGCACAGATGTGGAAGAGCATGCAGTAACAAGCCTCATAGGTTTACAAGCATCAAGAAGCGAGAACAGGCTCAAAGGCGGCGAGATCAATTTCGGTGCATATAGGAACTATAACTACAAGTGGAGCATGGATATGTCTGTCCACAATATGATGGTGATGTTGTAGGCTAGCAAGTTTGTTCTGTAGGGAGTGTATTATTGCATCCTTATCATGAATGAGTGATTGTAGAAGAGAATTTCACTTCTTGAGTGATCTATTCTCTTCCACAAATTTTACAATATCCTCTTGAATTTCACACACTTCAGAGAAAAATATATCATTCTCAGAATCCATGATAGATAAGAATGTAACTCCCAAAATTTTAGGACGTCGGGCTCACCGAAATTACGTCCACAATTGATTACAACACTCCTCCATATTTGAAACTTTATAATTATAGTGCAAGTCTCAAAATAAATATTTCCAATAGAAAGAGCATGAAAAAACAAGCACTTTTGCAAAAGACGGAACTCAAAACCAAGTTGCCGAGAAAAAGATACAAACGTTTCAATATAATGCTCTGCTATTTATTTTAGTTGCCACTAAAACAAAATAAATTGTTGTTGCCTTCACCACACAAATAAAATTAAAGGGGGTTGAAGTTAAGCTCACAAGCTTTAAGACCTCATATGATATGACCATACCATATGAGCAAGGGCTAAAGATTTTAATGGATGCTTGTGATGACCTTTGTCATACGGATCTAATGAAATTCTCTAATTTGCATAAAACCACATGCAACAACAAAATAAGACCAAATCCCAAATATATGAATGTTCGAAAAAATTTATATGCAAAATAAAACTTACGAGATGGATGTCAACAACAATCTCTAGCTCGATACCATAAAAGGAATAAAAAAAGATTGTTCCAAGCCGCGATCTCGAGATGATAATAGCACACCACATTATATTTGCAAAACAGAAGAGCTAAAATACCATACATCATAATCCATAAAGCTCAATACATTACTATAGAATGACTTGAATTATTCAATAAGAAAGATGTACATATAGGAGGTGGGAAGTGCAACTACTACCTAAATTGGTGGTGAATAACTCCCACTAAGCGATCTTGGTAGTTAAGTTAACTCCAAAAGACTAGTAAGCTAACTCCACATAAGTGAGAAGCTAACTCAACACAACTAGTAAGCTAACTCCACACAACTAGTACACCTAACCAAGCTAACCCAACAAGTGTAGGTCTAACACAAGTGCAAGAATTATCACGATAAATAAATAAAAGGATAAATAATAACCTACACTAACACCCTCCCATAAGCATAGCTTAGGTAGGCAAAAAGAAGGTGGGTCCGACAACAAGGCCTCTTTCTCCACTTTCTATACCTTACGCATTGTGATGCTTCTTTTTGACCATTTTTGTTTAGCAGTGTAATGTGTCTCTTTTTTGAGAGATTTTTTCTCGATAACATAAAAAGAATGATAACCAGATCGTACCAAGCCAAGAACAAAGATGCTAATCAAACACCTTGATCAATAAGATGAAATCAATTCGCTAAAATAAAATTACATAAACCTTTGTAAAAAAATGAGCAACGATATCATATATTTTTATGGAACTCAATGCAATACATTGAGAATGGCCCTTGCTTAAATAGGAAATGAATAACAATCTAAGAATTAGTCAAGTTCGTAGATCAAGCCATAAATCAAGGAAATAACTAGTCATCAAAGAAATAGTCAAGACCATAGATTTAGGAGAGAACTAGACATCAAGGATCTAGTTAATACCATAGATCAAGGAAATAACTATACCTAACAACTAGATAATATCTCTAATATCTAAATAAGATAAAAGAAATATCCACACACATAAGTGGGTGAGGATAAATACAATAAAGGTAAATAAACTACCTAGGTGAACATGAGCTAAGGTAAATACCTACTCTAACATACACGAGATCCTTGCATGTAGACTTATTAGACAAACATTTGTCTAATAACACGCAAGGATGGGATTTGGACTTTAAGAGGAAGGATGACCTCAGAGCCATAGATGAGAGAGAGGATTAGGGCCTATAGAGGTGAGGATGTTAGTTTGATAGGCCCAAAGAGAAAAAGGGATGTGAAGATTCCAATTACGACCCGATCTATCAATAGTTTTGGCAAGGATATTACAAAGATTTTTGTTAGTTGCTTCTTTGGTACATTATCTTGAGAATAATATGGAGAAGAGAAGTTGAGATTAATATTGAATGATTCACAAAGATTCTTGAGGTCTTTTTTTTTTTTTGAAGGAATTTCCATTGTTCATGATGATTTTGTGGGGAACATTGAAGTGGAAAATGATGTCTTTGATAGATGAGATTGACAATCTGGTCACTTTAGTTGATGCGAGTGGAATGTCTTCCACCCATTTTGTGAAATAATCAGTAATAATGATGATAGAATGATGGCATTGAGAGGAATGCGGATTGAGGGAGGTGAGGAGGTCAAGTCCCCATTGTGAGAAAGGACAAAGGTCTTGAGCTTGATGTAAGGCCTGGCTAGGAATGCGGATGAGATTAGAATGTTGTTGACATTTGAAGCATTTCTTAACATACTCATAATAGTCTTGATTGAGAGAGGGAAAATAATAACCCATGCAAAGAACACACTTGGTGACAACCAAGCCACTAAAATGACCACCACAAATATCGTCATGGACTTCTTGGATAACACGAGTAGATTCATAAGACTTAAGGAAATGAAGCAAGATGCCATCAAATCCACACTTGTAGAGAATACCACCAAGAATGACATAGCGGTTAGTGTGTTAACTAAATGCCCACCTACCATTTTTGGATAGGATGGAGGGGATGATTGATTGAGAGAGGTAATCAAATATTTGAGAATACCAAAGATCAGAAGGATTAGATTCGACAAGATTGACATGATGAAGCTTGCTTTGAGGTGATATGGCTTGTCAATATGATGAATGATAATAGAAAGTTTAGAATCTTCCACAATCCGAGGGATAAGAGAGGTGAGGAAGTCACGGTGTTTGCAAAGTGATTGGATGAATGAGGGATGGTTTGAAGGGTGTAGAAATTGAATGCCTTGAGGAGAAAGATGACGATGTCCTTATATTTTTAAGGACCTCATTTTTACACTGATAAACCCCTTTGAATTGATTAATGATAAGCCGAGAATCCCTATAAATATCAAGGATTTGGATGCCAAGTAAAATAGTGGTTTGAAGACCTAAGATGAGGGATTTATACTAATCCATATTGTTTATACATTTGAAATTAAGATTATAAGAAATGGGGATGGAAGTGTCCCAAGGAGGAATAATAATGACAATGGCACCTCCCCTTGCCGACACTTAGATCCATCAAAGAAGAGTGTCATCTTAAGAGGATAGAACTCATGATCAATAGTGTTGATAGATTATTTTGAAAATTTCTTGTGAGGAAGGTAGTTAGTAGGAAGAGGGGTGTCAACTAATTGATCATAAATAACTCGGCCCTTGATTGATTTCTAAGAGATGAACTCTAGGTCAAACTCGGTCATGAGCATGAGCCATCGAGTGATGCAATCATTATGATAAGGCTTAGAATGCATGGTTTTGAGAATATGGAAGTTAGTAATGACATAGTTTTATGATTGAGAAGATAGCTATGGAGCTTGAAGGTAGCAAAAGGGTGCAACACAACTTATCGGCTTTAGTGTAATGAGTTTCATAATCGTGAAGAGTGTGGTTGATGTAATAGATGGCTTGCTCTTGGCCTTTCTCATCACGATATGCCAACATGAAACCTAGAGCATGGTCAAAGGTAGATACATAAAGATAGAAAATCTCCCCTCACGTGGAGGTATAAGCATAAGTGGGGATAAGAGATAATGCTTGAGATCATCAAAGGATTTTTGGCAATTAGCATCCCAATTCAAGTCAATGTCCTTGCGAAGAATATGGTGAAAAGGTTGGAAACGAGATGAAATGACGAACTAATTGAAGTCAAACCTGAAGACTGTGAAGCTAATTTAGATTAGAAGGAGGGGTAATATCAGGGATGACTTTAATTTTAGCAGGGTCAACTTCAATACCCCCGATAGATACGATAAAACCTTGGAGTTTTCCAGTTAGCACTCCAAACACAAACTTGGTTGGATTGAGACAGAGGAAGAAATGAATAAGGTGCTCGAAAAGGAATTCAAGGACATAAAGGTGATCACATTAATGTTTGGATTTACCCAAGATTTCATCAACATAGTCCTCTACAATCTTATGGATGAGATCATGAAAGATGTAGGTCATGGCTCGTTGATAGGTGGCTCTGGATTTGTTCAAACCAAAAGGCATGACGCGATAGTTGAATGTCCCCAAAGGAGTGATAAAATATGTATTATATTGGTCTTTTGGTGTGATGAGGATTTTTGTACCCAAAAATATTCCCATAAGAGAAATCATCTCATGGCTAGTAGTAAGGTCCATGAGTTGATCGATATTGGGAAGAGGAAAGTCGTCTTTAGAACATGTAAGGTTTAAATCTCAAAATTCAATGCGCAGATACAAAGCTTTCGGAAGCTTTGGTGATGGGTAATACCATATTAGATACCCATTGTGGATAGTCAATAGGAATAATTAAATTAGTTGAAATAAGGTGCCCAACTCCTCTTTGACAAGGAGGGAATCTCGGGGGTGTATGTGGCAAAGCTTCTTCCTAACCGACTTAGCATGGGGAAGGTAATGATGTTATGGACAATGATGGAAGGATTGAATCCCGACATGTTAGTGTATGACCATGCGAAGGCTTGGGTATGTCAAGAGAGGAAGGCGGTGAAAGAATCAAACTCCCGAGGCTCAAGGAATTGAACCACCTTGAGGATGTGGGGCTCTGCAGAGTCCTTATGTTGATGTTGATGGTGGATTCATTGAGGAGGGTGGATGTGTCTGGAAATAAGGACTTATGAAGATAGGAATCTTCGGCCCCCATGTAGGTAAGAATAGAATCATCATCAGTACATTGGAGAATTTCAATGGTAAGAGAATCTTCCTTTGCCATATCAGGAAATTAAAGAGGGAGGGACCTAGTTTCACCTTCACAATGATAAGTGATCGATCCCAAGGTAATGGTGGATATTAAGAAAAGGAGAGAGGATATGGACATGGTGTCATCGTATCCATAGCCTCATGGGATGGAGAAGATGGAGGGTCGATGTCCATTAGGGATAAAGATGGTGGGAGAGGGTCGATAGATTGTTCCTTAAAACCCAATCCAAAATTTTCATGGGGTTTACAAGATTGGTCAATGACAAGGTCATGTATGCCTTGTTCATAATTCCCCATTCCAAATCCTTTCCATGCTTAGTGGTGTAGATAGGTATAGGAAAAGGAATTTTTGTAAATAAAGTCAAAGATGTTGGTATATGGTTTGGTGTGCGGTTGAGCATCAATGTGAGAGGAAGGGTGATTGATGCCACCATAGATGATATTGGTGTGAAGATGGGGTGGATGAAGGAAACAATATCTCTCGATGTCGAGTTGATACATTGGAGCTTTATCAAGTCTGCCAAGTCTATGAGGTGTGGGAAGATAATTAAGCATGAGAAGGTGATACTCCCCAATGAGAATCGGTCCATCATTTTTTCTATAGAGTCATCATTGGGAAAATTAGACACAGAGACATATGAGCTAGTGGATGTTTTAGAAGGCTGGAATGAGAACGTCGTTAGGTCGATAAGTCATGTGACATACTTTGAATGGAGGAGTGTCTATAGGGAGAGTTAGGATTTTACCCTCGTGTTCATATTTGATACATCGATGAAGGGTGGAAGGGATGCAATGCATGGCATGAATCCATGGTTGTCAAGTAGGATATTATATTAAAACTCCCCTTCTACGATATAGAAGACCTCATGGAGGAGTTTTTCACCAATGTGGATAGGAAGAATAATTGTGCCCAAAGTGGGGGTAATAACATCATTGAATGCATGAAGAACTGTGGGTGATTGAGAAATAATGGAATTAGGGAGCTTGAGCTGATCAAAGGTGTGGGATGAGATGATGTTTATGCTAGCTCCATTTTCTATCATGGAATGATGAATGAATGTGTCATTGATATGCCACGATCACAAAGAGGGGAACCTCACGTTATTCTAGTGATATGTCGAGAATTTTTCTTTTGTCAAAAATATGGTAGCAGAAGTAGCAAGTGCTCCAACAAGAGCTGCAAAGGGATGAGTCTCATCGCTAGGGGTAGGGATGCATTTGAGAGCTTTTCTATGATTGGGGAGCTTTGGATAAGATCATAGAGTGACATCTTGACTAAGGCCTAATGAAGTTGTTTCATAATAATTTGTTCAATAGCAGCATGCCATGGGGCAACTAAGATGCAAAATTTAGCCTTTGATAAAGGAGAAGTAGGTTCACTAGAGGGATCGGTGAAAAAAACTTTGGGTTTAGATTGGTTATGAGGTAGATAATCATATGGGTGAGATTGAGTGGAAATCCAAACAACATTGATGAAAAGAGGAGGACCTTCTTTGGGAGAGGTCATGTTTGGAGGAGGGATGGAGGAAAAGGTCCTAGATGAATGAGGATATTTAGAGATCTTGGTGGATGAAGATTGGGGTGGATAAGGAGATTGATTGATGGAAGAGGGGTATCCCTTTCCACAAAAATATTGTCCTCTTCGATAAGATTATGGATAATAGTTTGGAGGGCCTTACAATGTTTGGTATCATGTCTTGGGGCATGATGATATGCAAAAATAAGGTTAGAATCAAACCATGAAGGTATTGGGCCATACAAATCAAAATACTTAATGGGAGGAAGGGTGATTGCGGATGCTTGGAGTAAGTGTTGGAAGATTTTTGTGTAGGAACCGATGGGGGTTGTTGAATAAGAGGTCATAGATGGATTGGATTTGAGAATGATGGATGAAGGTAAGAGGGATGGTTTGCTTTGATGAGGTTTTATGGGATCCTTTGATTGTCTCGGTCTTGGAAGGAGAAGAAGGTGGTTGTGTCTTGGTTTTAGTTTTGATGATTGATGACTTAGATGACTTGGATTTTGATTTGACAATTGGGGTTGTGGATGGTTTTGAGGGGAGATCAGATTTAGAGGAAGGATTAGATTGTTTTGATTTGGATTTATTAATAATGGGGCTCTTGGAGGAAGGGCTTGGACCTAAGATGGATGAATATGATCCTAAGAGTGATGATGTGACATTATATTATTTAGGATGGTTAGTCTTGGGAGGAGGGAGTTCTAAATTTTTGTGTGGGTGTGTGAGGGATTTTTAGATGGGCATGCCAAGATTCTTAGACTTTGGTTGTAAGGTTTTGCATTTGGTAAGAATGACGATAATTTCAACCTGGGGATCTGTAAAGGCAAACACGGTAATGTAAATTGTGTTTCGAGAGGTGGATATTGAAGGTGGAAGTGGTTTTTGTATGATGTGCTTGATGAATCGAAGGGGTTGTAGATCGTATGAGTCTAATATTTGTTGGCATAGTAATGATTGGACTTGTGTATGGGGAAGAGTATCATTTGTAGTGATATTAAGTGGGGGTATTTAATATATGTTTCAAGAGATGGTAAGGATGTGGATATAGATTCGTATGTTGATGTGGGTATGGTCATAGTAGCAGATGTGATTAATGTGGAAGTGGGTGTTGGGGTAGATATAGGTGGAAGACTAGACATGATAAGTGATGATGTAGAAAGTATGGATGGGGAAGTGGGTGTAATTAGGATTGATGTGGGTGTGGTAGTTATGGACATAGTCGATGTAGATATGATAGGTGTAGGGATAAGTGTAGATGTGGATGAATTTGTGGATGTGGGAGAAAATTTTGAAATAAACATGGGTGAAATAGACATAGAGATGATGGATGTAGGTGGAAAAGTTGATTCATGACTTATGGTGCTGATAGTATGAGCATTGGGTGGTTGGGATGTAGGAGGAGGTGTTTGATTATTGGGTGGGTGGTTAGGAAAATGTTGTTTGAAAACATCTAAGGGTTGATTAGGAGGTGCGTCAGGGTTATCCACTTGTCTTTAAAAGTGTGACACTTCTCAATGTCATGGCCACAAACTTGATGATACTTATAATAATGCTCCTCATGATACCATGTTGGTTTGGGTCATGATTCATCAAAGGGTTGGATGGGAGGAAGTTGAATAAGATGGACCACCATTAACTTGTCAAATATTGCACTATAAGATTCCCAAGAGGGGTATAGTTAGGAGGTGGTCTAGGAGATATTTGCGGAGGATCCATATGAGAAGTGGATGTGGAGGAAGATTTAACCATAATGATATTAACGATGTTCTTGGATTTGTTTCCATGCGTGGAGGATTTAGTAAATTTTGGTTTGGGCTTATTTTATTGAAGTTTAAGATGGCCTTGCTCAAGGGCATGAAGTTTGAGTTTACAAGCCATAGTGAATTCCTCTTCAAAGGTTTTTAATGATTGTATTTGAAGAGTAGAGGAAATATGCTTCACACAAGACCGTGAGAAGAGTTCAATTAATTCAATATGTGGGAGGAGGATGCTAATTGATTGATTATGGTACACCATCTTGTGATGAAATATGCGATAGATTCGTCATGAAATTCTCTAATGGCATATAGGTCCATGATGGTGATATTACATGCAATATTAATTGAAAATTGATCTAGGAATAATTGCGTGAGTTGGGTGAAATAAAATAGTGAATGTTATGGGATTCCATTGTACCAATCCAATGTGGGATCATCCAATGACATGGGGAATGTAAGAAACTTAAGGTCTTGATCATGGGAAATGAGATAACATGCATGCCTAAGGCACAAAGATATTTTTGTGAATCCTCCTTGCTATTAAACTTGGAGAATTTTGGGAGTTCCCAATGTGGGGGATAAGGCTTTATGAGGACCAAAGGATTTATGGTTTCTTTGAAAATTTGATCATATGATATGGTGGTTTTTGATCATATGAGTTTAGTGACCTCAATATTATCCAGTTTACTCAATAAGGCATGCATGGGATAGATGTATGGTGATGAGAAGTTGAAAGATGTGGTTGTGGAGCGTATGAAGTAGATGGGTTTAGTTGTTGATAAGGTTGATATGTTTGAGGATGAGTAGGTGTTGGTGGAAGTGGTTGATAAGGGGAATATAATTGAATGGTTGTGATTGAATGGGTTGAGATGTAGGTTATTGTTGAGAGATGGGGATATGATAATATTGATGAGATTGAATTGGTTGTTGAGATATGGGGACATTTAATTGGTTTGATATAGGATGAGTTGGGATGTAAGTGATGGGTGGTTGAGATACTTGGGTTGATTGATGGGAAGTATGTAATAAAAAGCACCTCAAAGAGGAGGTTGATGGGTTTAGGTTGATTCAGAAGGATGGGGTTGTGAAGTGATCACATTGGCATGGACATGGGAAGTGGAAATAAGGGGTAAAGTTGGGTTATGTTGTTTGGGTGGAGGAGGAAGTAAATGAGACTCTTGTGATGATTGGATAGGAACACTAATAACCGTAATGGATGAGGAGATGATGGGGATATAAGAAGCGATATTGGTGTTAATGCAGGGGTAAATTAGGGGAATTTGGACCACCAATTGAGTGGTTTGGTGATTGTGAGGGATTATGGAGGAAGATTGGTGAGGATCAAACTCATATTGCACCATGAAAAGTTCATTCATAGCTCTAGGGAAGAATACAATGAGTTGTGATGTGAGGACTTGAGTGGACTTAGGGTGGGAATAATAGGAATAGATTTTTTGAATATGGGGTCCATAAATAGGGAGGATGGTAGGTTTGAGAAGAAGGTAATCATGAAGATCAGTTGGGTTGGCGTCAAAATCTCTTGGAATTCCCCACACCGAGGAGGATGGTAAGATACCCAAAATCTTTGATATAGGTGGCGAGATGGGGGTATAGCTGGTCTAGATGGGATGGAGTGGTGATAAAGAAAGGGGTTGGTTTCAACGTGGGTAGTATGTTAGATGACCACGAGAATCTTGAAGAGAGGAAATGAGAACCATTGGTTGTTTAACTATGGAAGAGACAACCAAAGGAGTGGACGAAATGATCAAGAGGGTGGACATTTTTGGGAGGAATAGTGGAAATAGGAATGTTGTTGAATGACATGGTATGTTCCATTTTTATTGATTGGGAACATGTGATAATAGGCATGAAACAAATAATAATACAAGAAACTATGTTGATTTTTAATCACTTTGAGACAAGTCATGCGACAAAGTTTTGATTAACTTAATTATTAAAGATGCGTAAAAAGAAAATAAAATGGGCTCAAAGGGAACCTAGGAAATGACCAAACTATGGATGGTTTCTGTTTGATTAGTGAAATCGTAAAAATACAATGAGTAACACAAAGCGAGGAGGGTTTAAGGTACCTCTAAATGGAATTTTAATGAATACGGGTGCTGAAAATAGAACTCCTCCTAACAAGCTTTATAACTTGCACTGATGATGAGACACTCAACAAAAATGGATTACTAGATAGATGGGTGGGTTTCCCAAAAATTTCGGTCCTGAGAAGTGAAAACTTCCTAGATGGATGTTAACCCACGTTTTGATAAAATATACATAAAGTAATGATCGGTAAATTATATGTAACAAATAACTAAAGCTGAAACAAAATCCTGAAACATGCTAGATATAATAAAGATGTAAATATGATCTAAACAAATGCAAACTAAATCAAACTTGGGTGGGTCGATGATGATCCGAAGCTGCAAGGCATAGTCAATAGTGACTAGGAAGTTTAGGAAGAAAATGTAGAAAACCTGATCTAAAAGGCCTCTGAAGCTTGATTTAGAGATGATTTGAACTAAGGATGATGCTAAACTAGAAAAGGAACACTGCAAGAAGATATAGAATATGGATCGATAGAAAGAATGTAAGAAAATTAATAAAAGATGATAACTACTTCACGTGGTCAGCGACAACTAGTTCCAATTGACAATCAAATATGATGAAGTTGGGATCTAGAGCTGCAGGTGTGCATAATGACAAGATTGGAGGATATGGAAGGTTGTTGGATCGAGAAAATGGATGACTAGGAAGTGAAGGAAAAAGACAATAAATGAGAAGCTGGTTCGATGAGGACTAGGTAGGGTCAACAGAGACCGGGAGTGATCTAGTGTTTGATTGGAAAAAATGGATAAAAATGATGATCTGTAGATGGAAATGAAGATGAGAAAATGCAAAGACAAGGCTCCTAGATGACAGATGAACCTACAAAGGACTAATAGGGAAAAGATGATGGTAATGGAAATGGTGTATCAAAACATGCAAGAGAGAAAAATATCTCCAAATCTCTAAGGGTGAAGCACAAGACCTCCAAAATGACTCCAAGATGATGATAATAGATTGTAAAGACAAGCAAGAAACGAAAGCAAGGTCACAAGAAATCTTGAAGTCTCCAAAGTTGCATCCCTGAAAAAGAGGGATATGGTCACACTTATAGGGTCGATGGTGACTCGGATGGGTCACCAACCCGATTCGGGATCCTTCCATTTGGGTGATGGAAGAGTGGCGAGCTCTAGGAAATGATCCCTTATGATGTGGGATTAGGGTTATGAGAGGTGAGGACAAGTTAAGATTGCTTAGGATGGATAAATGGGTAGGTGGGAGGTAGAAAATATTAAATAAAGGAAAAGGGGAGGTGAAATCATTAAATGAGGGCCTAGGGATGGTAAATAGAGACATTTAGAGAGGATAAATGAATTAGATGGGGATTTAAGATTAATTAATGGTGATTAGGGATGATTAGGGAGATTAATTAAGGGTGTGATTAAGATGAGATTAAGGTGGAAAATACCAATTAAATGGATAAATAGATTTTAGGAGGGAAGGGGGATTTAAATGGGAAGAGAGGTATGTATGTGAAATAATGACGATGAGGAGGAGCGGATGTGGGATACCAAAAATTTGGTGCTTACACAATATTTAGAGCAAAAAATGCATTAAGCTATCTAAGTGGACCCTTATTTGTAAGAAAAATCATGGAAAATTTCCCAGTTTGTTTAGGAAAAGCTCATGCTTCCTCGATCCAGATCAATGGATTTGTAGTGAAAAGGAATTTGGTGCTTCTCGTACCTTTGTTAAAATTTTCGAGAGAAGAATATGTGCTATGGTGAAAGCGGGTTATCTCCTACACATACGATAGGTGATGTAGGAATATTGTATCATGATTTCCCTCTCTGTTGTGTGTTTCCCTTTCTAGTGTGTGTTTCTCTTTCTATTGTGTGTTTGTGTTGTTTTTCTCTTGGTCATGTTGGTAGCTTTGGTAGTTGTTCCATGCGGTGACTCTATGAGCCAATGGATAAGGCACTAGTCTAATCCCCACAAGATTCTAGAGGTTCTTCATTACCCCTTATAATTTAATACCCCCAAGTTAGAGCCATTTATTGTCATGTTAAATTTACAACACATAAAATTAAAATTTTTGGTGATGACAACTAAGCCCACCATTTGAAAACCTCTCCTCTGTTCATCGTGAACCCTTCCTCTAGCTAGCCCACCACCTCACGCAACCCCTATGGGTCTATTTCATACTTATTTTTTCTAAGAGGAATGTGTTAGCATGGTTTTCAAGTGTGTTTCATGGGTAGGGGAATGGATCCAAGTTGATTTCATAGTGAGACTAAGCTCCGAGGTGGAATAATGCTCTCTATAGCACTAAATTATCTATTTTTAGCCATATTACAAGTATGAGAACATCCCCCAAAAGCTGAATGGAAAAAATCAACACATCTAGGAGTGTTATAGGAGAACAATGAAGTTACCTAAGGCAATTTATGGAAAAACCATGGAGGCAATTGATATTGGGAATAAGTTAAGCAAAATCGGCTCATTTTAGGCACAAGAATGAAGGATTTGTGAGAGAAAGTCACGTTGTTATGAATATTATAGGAGTTAAAAGAGGATTTGGAAGCTTACAAAATAGTAAATGAAAATATCTTGGAATCCTCCACATGATGGACACATCAATCTTTGTGTAAATCTTAATTATCTCTTGTGATAGTTCAATTCATTATTGTTGCTACTTCATGCTAAAAGTGTGAATGGTGAAATAAATTAAATTACAAGATTAATCAAGCCTTAAATTTTTTGGGAATGAACTCATTAGATTATTTTGAGTCAAAATCATATAATATTTCACCTCCGAACTCTAACTTTCACTCATGGGGTAGAAAAGGCAAGATGCATTCTAATTTCACGTTAGGATGATGACATCATCATTACCTAAAGGATTGAGAGAATTTTCAAGGTGGTGTGTCCCCTTTCACTTATACAAAGGTGAAAAGGGACATGAGGGACACCAAAATGTTCTCCCCTATGCAGGTTTATTTTCACCACTTAAACTTGTGACTTGAGTGGTTAGGTGATCTCGATGCAAAAATAGGCCCCCTCATGTTGTGGCCCCACTTGGCACATTTTTCAAGGCCATATGTACCCTTTCACTTGTCCCAACATGTAAAGGGATATGATGGAAACCAAAGTGCACTCCCATTTCCATTTTCAAGTTTTCATCGCTTAAAAACATCAACTTCAAGTGTTATGAGTGTTAGAGGTGCAAACTCAAGTTCTAGTAAAATATGGTCCCCCTCCTCATGACATGATCACCCATGATGCATTTTTCAAGGTGTGATTTCCCGTTTCACTTTTCACAAGGTGAAGATATACATGAGGGATGTAAAAGTGTGCTCCCCCTCTTAGCTAGCTCCTAGAAACATGGAAAACCTTTGTTAAGCCCTAAGTGCTAGTTTCTAGCCCCCTATATCTCACTCTCATGAAACCACAAGCTGAAACTTGGTATGATATAATGAAAAGAGAATTTGGGAGCCCCTCTTGTCCCCCTTTCCCCTATTTTTAGGGTGCAACTCCCCTCATTCAGCCTCGAGTTAAGCTTGTTTGAGTCAAATATGAGTTAAGGTGTGCGAAGTATGATAAAAGGCTTCATGTTAAACCACTTCACCATATTTACATTTTAAAGCTTCATTTTCCACCCCAAAATATCATTCTCATTTTTTAAATTCTAATAAACATATACCAGATACCTCCATGCCCAAAAACTCATTTTTGTCATAACTTCATAACCATGTACCCGATCTTTGTGGAACCTTTCCAAAGTGCTCCTCTAGCAAATAAATTTCACATGATCCATCACTTAGAGGTTGGCATGGAATGATTTATATTCCATTTGATAAATAATTTTTTATCCATAAACTCCATTTTTCCTAGAATAGTTAATTTTTATTTGCATTTTCCTTGTGATCCAATGAGCCAACTTACCTAAAATTTGGAGCATATGATCCTCGTAAAATTAGCTTTCATCGAGCCATTTCTTGCATGATGAGGTGGAGTATTTTTAGGTATATGAAGGAATTATTTTTCCCTCGGTATTCTTCCCTCTTCGACGAAATTATCACTTCCGTAGTAATTTAGACAAGAGAATCATCTAAAATTTAGAGTAGAGCATCCTTGTAAAATAACAAAAATTTTGAGACCACTCTCATCTCGTTTGGACATTATGAAGAACAAATTATAAAAATAGTAAGTATTACCAAGCTTCACATTCTATAAATAGTAAGTTTCATGATGGTTCATTCTCTGAGTTTCCATTGCTCCTTACATATCAAGAATACTCAAAAGTGCTAAATTGAGACACTTACTAAAAATAGACATCCTAGAATTAGACTTACTAAAAATAGCAGGTGTTGGGTTTGTGGTAAAAATTTTCACACTCAATCATCTCCCAACCATTTCACTAGCCTTTGTCACCATGGAGCTCAAACACTCAAGTTTTGAGCCAATTCCAACTTCAAACATTGCGTATCCTAATAAAAGTGACAGTGATGTAACAAGTATGGAACTGGGAGACTTGAAAATGAGGATGTTGATTGAACACCAAAAAATACATAAGGGAATACATTATTAGCAAGCTACTCAGAGTTGGAAGGGTAATAAATTTCAATAATGGACACAAAATTGCACTCCCCCTCTCTTAGCTAGCCCTTAGACAAATGGAAAACCTCTGTTAAGCCCCGAGTGCTAGTTTATAGCCCCTTGCATCTCACTCTCATGAAACCACAAGCTGAAACTTGGCATGATCTGATGAAAAGTGCATTTGGGATCCTTTCTTGTCCCCTTTGTCCCTTTGTCCCCTTTTTTTTAGGGTGAAACTCCAAATCAACCCTCATTCAACCTCGGTTAAGCGTATTTGAGTCAAACATGAGTTAATGTGTGCAAGTAGGATCAAAAGGCTTCATGTTCAAATAGTTCACCATGTTTGAGTTTAAAAGCTTCATTTACCCCCTAAAAGCTAAATCTCCTTGTTTTTATGCTGCTAAACATATGCTAGAGACCTCCATGCCTTAATAAATTAATTTTACTCATAACTCCACAATAGTGCACCCAATCTTCGTGAAACCTTGCCAAAGTGCTCCTCTCACAAATTAATTTCACTTGATCCATCACTTAGAATCTAACATGACATGATTTATCTTCCATTTGAGAAAGAATTTTCCATCCATGAACTCCATTTTTTCCCAAAATAGTTGAAAATAATTTGCATTTTCTTGGTGATCCAACAAGCCAAATTACTTGAAATTTGGAGCATATGATCCTTGTAAAATTAGCTTTCATCTAAGACATTTATTGCATGATGAGGTGGAGTATTTTTATGGATATGGAGGACTAAGTTTTATCTCATTATTCTTCCCTCTTTGATGAAATTCTCACTTTCCCACTAATTTGGATGAGAGAATCATCTAAAATTCGGAGCAGAGCATCCTTGTAAAATAATGAAACTTTTGAGACCACTCTCATCTCATTTAGACACCAGAAGACCCACTTATAAAAATATTATGTCTTACAAAATTCAAAATCTATAAATAGTAAGTATCACAATGGTTCATTCTCTAAGTTTCCATTTCTCCTTGCATATCAAGAACACTCAAAAGTGCTAAATTAAGACACTTACTAAAAATAGACTTCCCTGGAATTGGCCTTACTAAAGATAATAGGTTTTAGGATTGTGGTTAAAAATTTCACACTCATTCATCTCCCATTCATATCACTGTATTTTATCACCATGGAGCTTAAACACTCAAGTTTGGAGCCAATTCCAACTTTAAATATTGAGTATACTAATAAGAGTGATAGTGATGTAACAAGTATGGAATTGGGAGACTTAAAATTGAGGATGTTGATTGAAAACTAAGTAGATGTAGAAGGGAATAAATTCTTAGTGAACTACTAAGAGTTGGTAGGGTCACATATTACAAGAGCGAGAAATCATCTCAGAGTTCACACAATATAAGTCACTTAGTAGTGTTTTGAACACTTATTCAATGGTTTGGAGTGTGTCCATGTTTCACTGAGAGGTAGGAGGTTGTAACCACGATGTTTTATTTCAACAAGAGATGTTTCACTAGGATCATTCTTTTGAGATCCATTAGAAGCATGCTCTTCACCATCAGAATCTCCCCGTCTCCATATTTTCATCTCTCTTTTTCTTCTCTCAACTCCCCTCCCCTTCTCTCTCTAACATTCTATTTCTTCATTGGGAATACGCTTTTTCACTCTTTCATCGTATTTACTTAAGTGGACTTATGTTGCATTGTAAAATTTATTTTTTCAAAAATAAGAAAATGAATTAATTTTATTCCTAAGGAATTTAAAATTTCATAAGTAGTGGTGAGATGAAAAGTCACATGGGGGAAGAGGAAGAGACATTTTGGTAAACTATAAATGCGACGACTTCTCCATTCCAAGGGGTTAACATTTGTTGGTTGTTGTAAGTTGTTGGATTTCACTACTACTACACATAATAATCTACATTCTTCTATATCCTTGCTTATGTTATTCTAATCTCTCTACTTTCCAACTTTGTAAATATTGTAATCTTGTAAAACCAAGAAAGAACTTTGTGTATTTGATTAATAGATCTATAGAACTTTCTGTCTCTTATTTATTAGTCTTTTTATTGCTTACATGATTGATTTATTCTATTGAATGTTGAAATACTTTGGTTACTGTTGGTGATAATTTTTAAGTGCCTACTAATGAAATTAACACTCTCTTTCCATTTATTAAACCCCTTTACCTCCCTCCAAGCTAATTCCTCCATTGTAACCATACAAGTAGTTTGCCACAGTTTGATGGAGTATTCCTGTGTGATCCTCAGCCTAATGACCACCCCATAGTTTTATTTAGTCCTTGCATTAAATAATAGGATCATCCCCATACCCAAGAAGGAGGGGCCTAGCCCCATGACCATTGGTGAAAACCAATAATCTTCTGTGATAAATTATTTCATTAACAAGCCCTAAAACTCTCATGCTATAGAACTATTTATTGGCTTTTGTTTAGGACTATTTTTTTCTTACTAATGTATAAGTGAAATGACATTGATTAATGTATTGATATTATGATTGAGTAGTGATATTTATATTTGGATATTGCATGATGAAGATGAAGGTAATGGAGAGGGAGGTGAAGATCTAAATACATCTGGAAAAGAGTTGAAGAAGCTATTGGAAAGAAAATCTAGGTTAGAAGGTGATAATGGGGAAAATATGTATGATTTTCCCTCTTTTATATATATATATATATATATATATATTGATCATTTCTCCCAAGATTCAAGCCTTAATTTTTTTGTGATTGACTCAAGTGCTTATGTGATATACTTTGGTAGTCCTCGGATGAAGTCTTGGGATCTTCAAATAAATTTTGTTTCTCCTCGGATGAAATTTGGCACTTAGATGATAGGATTTGGCGCTCCTCATATGAACTCTAGAGATCGGTTGATAGAATCCAATGCTCTTTAGATGAACTCTCGTGCTCGATTGATAGACTCTAGCGCTCCTCGGATGAACTCGGTGCTCATCGATAGAATCAAACTCCCGGATGAACTATGATGCTAAGCTGAAAGACTTCAAAGATGGTTAACTCCCTCCTCTTCTCAACTTGCACAAATCAAACAAGGATCTAATGAGAATCTAGCAGATTATGTGTTATGATATAAGAAAAACTTAGCTAAGATGTCTAATGTAATCATGGAATCTGAATTGCAAGATCTTTTTGTCTAAAGTATTTTGTCTCCATTGTAAGAGAGCTTCATCTTTGAGACCTCTCCATCATTTGATCAACTATGCCATACTCTTAAGTTACGCAAAAGCAAACTATTATCTATGGGCAAAATTAAATATCATGCTCAAGCCTCATCTTCTAATTGGTTTCAAGGAAAATCTACTTTCAAGACATCTACTAAGCACACTAAAGAAAAAGCTACTATTAATATTGTTTCTACTCCTAAAAATCTTTAATGGAAACCTCCAAAGTGTACATTCACAAAATTTCCTTGTGCTCCATGTATTATATTGCCACAACTTATTGAGAGCAATATTATTATGCTTCCACCACCTTTGAATCTTGATCCATCTTGCCCTAAGGTCTACTATTATAATGAAAATGATAGATGTGATTATCATCAACATGTTGGGCATTTAATTGATCAATGTTTCAAACCTAGGCATCTCATTCAAGATCTCATCGACAATGACACAATTGAGCACCCTAAGCCTTCGACATCCAAGCCGGTCAATGAAAAAAAAAACCTAAAAATATTCAATGATCCATTTCCTAATAAATGACAAGCAAGCTGCCGATTCTTTAGTTAATTATACATATCATGTTGTGCCTCCTCCTTCTTTGGGGGCTCTTGATTTTCTAGTTTCTCATAGTAATGCATATCCACCACTCATCACATTCTTTGATTACGATTATCATACTACATTTTCTTCAAATAAACTACAAATCATTGCTTCTATCGGATCTTATGCTATCAATCACACAATGATCGATCCACATGATCCTATTGGAGCATTCTCTATTACACTCCTTGTGGCTATCAACTATCCACAATCTCAAATTTAATATCTAATTCCAAAATCTTACGACTTCATCAAGATTTCATCTACAATTGGGCCTATCACCATGCTTGTGCCATTAGTTTGGCACACGTTGTCAAAGGTTGTGCCATGATATTAGGTCTTCCTTGGCTCTGTGTTGCTCAAGATATCATTTAAAAGAATCACTTATGTCTCAAATTCATTCACAATAAGCAAGTGGTCACTCTCAAAGGTGGTCCACCATACACACCGTTTCCTCTACCTCCTCTTAAGGATGTCCTATCACTAGCTATAACATCTCTAATCCCTAGGCCTCTCAAATATAAGGCATATTATTCACCCGAGTTCTCCCATTCGTACATAACCTACTTGTTTTCATTGGTCTACTAATCCATCTTGTCACTTAAGTCCCCTACTCGGCCAACGCCTTCACATAGGAATTCATCACTTATTTCACCTCATGGGTCTCCTTCACATAGGTGATCACCACCTCCTCGATCACTAGAGGCTATTCTCCTCACAGAATAGACCACCATACATAAAAATACCCATAAAAAACACCATAGAGACATGCATGTCATGCATGGGTAGGACCCTCACATCAACGGTCAAATAATAGGTTTGACGTTTTTGAATATATCGATTGAAACTAGATGGTTGCATGTGGTAGGTGCTAGGTAGATTGGTAGGAGTGCACACTAATAACTAGTAGGTCATGGGTTCAAATCCCTAAAGGTGTTTGTACAGTGTGTTGAAAAACACCTTTGTGTTTTTCAACACTTGTTAAAAAACACGGTGTTTTTTTCAACCAAATCAAATTCAGTAAAAAAACTAACTAATGAACAATGTCCCACGTGGGGTGGATGGGCATGATGATGTGAGTGTATGGTCGGGTTTTATGTATACGGTGCATTCGTGGGGAGAATAGCCTCGCCTCCTCGGTCTACTTCACCTAGGTGTTATTCACCTCCTCAGTCTCCTTCACATAGGTGCTCCTCACCTCCTAGTTCTCCTTCACATAGGTGTTCACCTCTTAGGATTCCTACACACATACATTGTCAGTCTCACACACCACCGATCTTAGAGCATGGCCACATGCCTTTATATCCTCACACATAGGGTGGAGGACCCTTTCCCTTCATTTTTCTTGGATAGTTCGATCATCACCATACACTTGGGGGAATCATGCTTACTTCCCACCTCCTAGAATTATAGTTTGTCTCTTGTTTCTATTCATACACTTCGTACTTCATATTTCATTTTTCTAAGAAATATTACTCAACTTTATACAATTTACATCATCATCATCCTATGACACACTCTTGTGTTAAGGTTCACACTTGACTATTGAGGGCATACTACAACCATGAAACTCACATACTACTCATATCACGCTTCGTGCTTCACAATACATATTTCTAGTAGTCAATTCTCACACGTCATCACTACCCTATGATGCACACTAGTTCCACGGTTCATACTTGACTACTGAGGGTCTAAATCTGAATTGAACCTCACCTTTTTTACACTCTATGCTTTGCACTTCATGATCCATCTTTCTAGCAAAATTTTTTAAACAATTTCCCGATGACGCATTATTTTTGTATGGTTCATTATTGATTGTTGAGGTATATTTTATAAATGAACCTCATCTCATACACATCTTCTAGGGGGCACACTACTCCTACCATCATTCATATTGTATTCCATTCCATCTCACTCATTCACAACACACTGCATATCTTGGTTGCAATTATTCTTGTTTACTTATAATCACATGTTACACTTTGCTCACTATGTTAGATGGATATCCAGTATGTCATTATCTTTTCTATATACACATGCCCATTCACTTGTTCTTTAGTTGTGAATGTATACTTTTACATATCTTTACACGCATCAAAGATTCTTGCACTGTGCACCTCTTACCGAGTCCTACTGAGGATCCTGGGGGCATCTACATTTCTATTCTTACACATCACATGTGCTATTGTTCCATTATTTACTACTTCCTACTTTCACTAAAACATTATTTTCCATATCTATACACTCTTTTACATACTCTTTATCTTTCTAACATGCTAACGAGTGCTTCATGTGCAACATTTGTCTTATAGGAACTATTTTCCACCACGGTTGTTTGATACTTTTCTTGATACTCTTTTCCATTGATTGCTATTATTTACGGGCTATTCCCTTTGTCTTGTGTGCACACTATTTGCTTTTGGCCACTTCAGCCTTGATTGTCTTGTGACATTATGAGTGATTTCCCATGTCTAAAAACTAATTTTTGTTGTCTCTTTTGTATGCACATTTGCTTGTTTCACTTCTTTTATATGTCATGCTTTCTTATTTTTCTACTAACACATGTATCTAGTCACTTTGTTTACATGTGCCTTGGTTTCTACCATGCACATTCCCCTGCGAGGGGACAATTTTAGGTCAGCATCCAATCCTCTCCTTTGGGCCGCATTCTCTCGAGCTATGTTATATTCACCCCAAACAAGGGGGCATGCATTGGGTGAATCGGTCACGACCCATATAAATCAAGATTTAGTACAACATAGTTTAACACAAGAAAAAAATAAACTACAATTATAGAAATAACCTAGATTTTGACTTGGGTCCTTAGTCCAACATAGACACTAGCAACCAACAACAAACATTAGTGCCTGGGTGCTCTTGACATTTCTGGGTGCCGATTCAACTATTTTTAAGATCAACATAGTTCATGGCAGTTCATAGAGCATTTTTCATAAATGCAGGCATAGTCCTCTAGAAATTAGAATCCTATCTATCTCCTTTTCAACACAGATCAATACGAACTAAACACAAATAACACCATTTTTGTAGTCTTTGTATAAATTCTAGAAGCAATCATGGAAGAATAGTAACACTTTGGACCTCTCTCCCTAAAAATCTTATGTCGTGGCATGAGATCATCCAAAAAACTTGCACTTGGTATGAGATCGCCCAAAAAACTTGTTCTTAGCGTGAGATCACCCAAAAAACTCACTTTTGATGTGAGATCACCCAAAAACATCATTCTTCTATAGTAGATCAAGACATTTTCTATCCTTTTCACTCTTTATGGATCATGTGCACACTTTCCTTTTACTAATTTTTACACACATTTACATGATTTTACATACTTTTGCAAGAGTTTTCATAATACATGACTTTAACTACTCTTTCGCTCTTCTTTTGTAGGTTTTTCCTTAATACACAACAAGAAGAATCCCTACATCAAGAATAACAACATGTATGTACGACACAATACAACACAATACACTTCACCCCTAGGTCACTTCTTGTTTCTTAGCTTCCATGCTTCATTTTTATCACTCCATGCTTTCACTTGTCTCCTTGGCATGTTATCGCCATCACATTATACATGGTTATTAGGTACACATTTCTTATCTACTTTATGTTATCATGTATTCACTCAACAACATAAAGTGGGGAAAAATGTAGACACAAAATCATGCACTTGGGTACATTTCTATGTCTTAGAAACATAATTGCATTCATATGATTCCTAAGAAAGAAAACAAGTAATTGACTATTGTCTTGAGCCTATTTTATGTTTTTCTTGATTTCTCTTTGGTATTACACACCCTACAGCCGATTATGAACTTTATTACTTTATATTTCATGACTCTTGACACCACCACCGGACATGATGCCAACATCCAGCGCCCTCATCCTTGGATGCCCTGACCTCTTTCTACTTTACTCACAATTTTTGGGATTATTTTATATTTTGGGAATTTTTTTTCTTATGGCTCAGCCTTCCATTTGTCAATTATGAAATTCAACCAAAGGAATCATATAAATACAAAGCTATGTGACCAAAATAAAGGACCAAGCTCTAAACATCTACTATCATCACCTGAGGTTGCATCCAAAGGAATTCTAAGAGCATCAAAGGCATCCATCTAGCACTCACTCAAGGGACAAGGGACTGCATCTTATGCATACATACATAAGAAGGTAATTTTATTTTTCCATCCATAGATCTATTACATTGGTATATATAGTTATCGCTCGCTATCACATGCACTTGCACAAGGGCTTCCCAAAGAATGATTTTATCACACAAACACCAAAACTACATATAGTTTGAGATGTAGTACAATGCTCAGTCATAATTTCACTTAGTCGAGTGACCGTCGGGAGTCATCGACTACCCATATTACATCTTTTATTTTTAGGATTTTATGTAGTTTGAGGGTTTGTAGGTCATCACCTATTTTCAGGTTACAGGAAAATTATGTGATCATCCAACAACATACATGTGATCAACAAAAACTATCAATGACAGCCTTACGTCACCAGAAAATTTAGGTTCTAGCCATTTTTGTAATCACAAGTGCTTAACAGAGTACTTCAGTGCCCAGGTGCCCCTAACCTAGTCCAGGCGCCCTGGTCCATGCTTATTTGATAGTTTCATATTTTACTGAGTGCACAGTTGTGATACTCTACCCTTCATGTTTATCAGTTTCTCCATTGCACAATCCCAACATCATGCATAAATCAGCTAATTTCTTTACTCTCTCTCTCTCTCTCTTGCACCTAGGGTTTCATATTTATTAGTTTATTTGCTTGTGTCATCTTATATCTAGCAACTATTTATCATAGTTTACATCTGTTACTCTACAATATTAGGGTTTACAAAATTTTATTTTTGTTAAATAAAAACCTAACTTCAAGATTGAACTAGTATTTATGCACGCTTTATACAATGTCAACTTTTATACATAATATTGGGAACATAATGTAGGTAAAAAGGAGAACAAATTAGGATATTTTTGAGGACTCATAATCTCCCCCACACTAAAACTCATGCAAGTCCTTTTGCAATCTATTATTGTTATCTTTATTCGTCATAGATTTTCATAAAATCATACTTAGAAAGATATATTGCCAAAGATATTTTTTCTGGCTTTTGTACCCTTTATTTTTTCTACTTTTATGCTCCCATAGAGTGAAGTCAACTAAACCTTGGTATTTTTGGATTTGATTGTATTAATTTCTTCCATTATTATACCTTTGTGTTTTTTTAATTTTTTTAGAGGATGGTGAAAATTATGAACCTGTTAAAGGAAGTGATTTTATAGTCACTTAAGTTGTATTTTGAGACAATTCATCCAAATACTACGTCAACAACTGGGGGATTAATTTTATAGAAGTTACGAAGAAATTGAGAGTGAAAGGAGTAGACTTGGAAAAAAATAATTTTATCATTCTATAGGTTTAGTTTTATTTTGGTGAATTTATTGTGATGCAAACCAACAAGACTGAGATTTAGTCCTAAAACCTTGGATGCTATAGAAATATTTATTGAATTTTGTTTCGAGACCATTTTTGTTCTTACCAATTTATAAGTGAAATGACATTGATTAGTATATTGATCTTTTGACTAAGTAGTGATATTTATATTTGGATATTGTAGGATAAAGATAAAGGTAATGGAGAGGGAGGTGAAGATCTACGTACATCTAGAAATGAGTTGAAGAAGCTATTGAAAGACAATCTTGGTTAGAAGGTGATAAATAGGACAAAGATTTATGTTTTTCCACTCTTCCTACAAGTCTATTTTGATCATTCCTCCTAGTATTTAAGCCTTATTATTTTGTTTTGATTGAATCGGTGCTTATGTGATAGACTCTCACTGTCTTTAAATGAACTCCAATGCTCTCGAGATAAATTCTTTTGCTCCTTAGATGAAATTTTATTCTTGGATGATAGACTTCAACACTCCGTAGATGAACTTTAGAGCTCGGATGATAGACTCTGATGCTCCTTAGATGAACTCTTGAATTCCTTAGATGAACTATGGATCTCTTTAGATGAACTTTAGCACTCAGATGATAGACTTTGGTGCTCCTCAAATGAACTTTGACACTTAGTTGATAGATCGTGGAGAAGGTTAACTCCCATCCTAGGTTGGTGGAACTTAACTTGAAGATTGAATTGGTATTTATGCATGCTTTATACAATGTCAAATTTTATACAAAATATTGGGAACATAATGTAGGTAAAAAGGAGAATAAATTAGGATATTTTGGGACTCATAATCTCCCCCGCATCCAAAATGCAAGTACATTTATAAGATATTATTGTTCTCTTTCTTTGTCATGGATTTTCATGAAATCATACTCAGAAATATATATTGGCCAAACTGATTTTTTTGATGAAAATAAATCTTATATTATATTAATTCAATAAGATACAAGATAAATTTCAACAAAAAAATGGGCGGTATGAGAGCACGCCCCAAAACCACAAACAAGATATGCCGAGCCTAGGAGAAAACCAAAATTGGGAAATGCCTAGAGGATTAGAAAAACCAAATCAAGTGGCAGCAAAAACATGCCCGAAGCGGGCGGATCGTGATCATCTTGCCAACCCGAGCTAGGTAAGTATTTTCCAGCATTCGGGATATCGCATCTAGTGGGATTTTCTTCTTCCTAGTCCACCTCTCCTTGAGTGGGGATGGTGAGGTTGAGGTGAGGAAATTTTTTGGAAGATGGTGGTGGTGAGGGCATATTACACCCATAAGATGTGTGATACTGTGAAGGTGAAGGAGAGCCCCACTTGTCTTTGGCAAGTGGTGACCCCTGGCCTTGCTAGCGAGTTGGTGAAGGAATCCTTTGTTGGTGAGGGCACAGTGACCCCCGACCATATCGGTGAGATGGTGAATAACTTCTTTGGTGAAGAGGGTGCTGGGAGTCTTGAGCTTGGTTGAAAGCATGCCATTATGAATGACTACATTGACCACCATGACCAGGTGGCGAGGACCACCAAGTTGGAGAAAGTGACACATAAGCAACATTACATGGGGCTTCCCCTCATTGTCACAACACGGTCTAGAGTTGGTCCACCTCCAATGTGAATTTTTTTTCTTGGACTTGTATTTGTAGTAACACATTTGAGATCACCATAGATTTGTTATAAACAAAAAATGTTGATCAAATGCAGAATTAGAAAAGAAAAAATCATTTCTTTCTTTCCATATCCAAAAAATAATTTCCCCTCTAAAAACATGCCAAATCTAGGTGAACATAGGCAGAATCTTGGGATTATCCCCCAAAAGGATATGATGTCAAGTAAAGAAATGTGGTCTAAGAGGAAAGAAGAAAGAATGAATCTAGTTCCAGGAAAGCTGAGCTTTAAAAAAACTAGAAAATATGAAAAATAGTTTCCAAATGGCCGCAAAATGGGCATTTGGGAGCCGAGACCCCTATTTAAACAAGACGAGCCCCGATAAGAAGACCTTGGTGTAGAATACATAGGAGGAAATGGGAAATCTTGGGCTCCACACAGATAGACCAAACAATGTCAAATCACCTACTCCAAGAGGACGGAGTGGACTGAATTCCCCATCGCATGTTGAGTTTATCCACCATGGGCAAATGAGGCGAAAGCCAATAGTAGCCTTTGTTGGTTGAGTAGTTACGAAAAATGGAGTATCCACATACCATTTCTAGTCCATCCACCAAGGGCGAGAAGAATGCACAACTATCTTGTGCAACATGTGGTCAGGGACCAAATTGATCACTTCATTATAAATATCCTAGTCTTGGTTTGAAAGCTGAAAAAAACTTTTAATCTCAAGCTAAGAGAACTAGGATTATGAGTGTTTACAGAATAAATCTTGAATGGTGTGAATTTTGCACTTGAAAAATTTGAGCATGGAGATTCCCAAAACTTTTGCAAGACACTTATCATGTGCTGGAATATTGGTGACCACCAAAGGGATTGATGGTTAATGGAAATCCCATTATGAAAAACCATCACCTTTCCATTGAAGCTAGGGTTTGATGCATTCCCATGCTTTCCAAATGCTCTTGAGCACAAAAGTTCCAATCACTTTGACAGGCACTGGGGCTATGAGAAAATTGATAAACCCCAATCCTTTCCATGTAGGGCGGCCATAAGGTGAGCCTTCTTCAATGCCATGTTACAGGAGCACTTTCCAAGCTTCTTGGCCAATGATGCTTCTAACAATCCATTTTACGCATAGTGTCCACCCTTGGTGCGCCGATCTGTAAATAAGGTCAAGCCCCTAGAATTATGAGGAAGGCAACATATCTCCCAAGCCACATGATGAAAACCTCTTCCTGTAGAGGCATTAGCCCATAAAAAGGCTTTGAGAAACTTTTTCCAGCTTTTGAATAGAGGCTTTGGAAGGAACCCAACACGAAGAGTAATAAATGTGTGTGGCCGCAAGAACTTTGGAACATATTTGGAATTTCCTAGCCAATGATAAAGGTTTGGTAAGCCAATATTCCAGTTTTTGGCCACTCTTTGAATAACATCTTTCCAGAGCTTGGTCGAGAGGCTTGAAAAGAAAAAGGAATACCAAGGAATTTAAATATTTTTCCATGAGCCAGAACCTTCCATTCAAAAGTGGTGAGCCAATCAAGCACGAAAGGAAAGATTTTCGGTAGCACTAGGTTTTTCACCATTGAATTAAGGAACCAGATGTTAAACAGAAAATATCTAGGCATTGCGAATGTTGGCTTCATCTTCAATGAGTGTAAGAAAGGAATCATCGTGAAATGACCATTTAGAAATTGAGAATTGGGCATAGAAGGTAGTGTGATTCCCCTAAAAATCCCCGAGATTTGGCATGGGCCAATAAATACCCAAATCCTTTGGCAGCCAACACATAGAGTGCAGGAGCCAAAGGGCAGCCTTGGTGAATGGAGTAAAAAATCCCAAAGGGTTCCGAGCTGATGCCATTGATAGTGATATGAGCAGAGGCATCTACAAAAAGCATGCTATGATTGAATAAAAATGGGGCCAAAGCCAAGGGCTTGGAGCATGGCAAGAATAAATGGCCATTCAATCCGATCATATGCTTTCTCAAAATCAATTTTTATGAACATGGCAGATTGATTGGATCTACGAGCCCATTCCATGCCCTCCCAAACAACAATGATGTTATCTAGGATATAACATCCCTAAATGAATCATGTTTTTTTATGGCTAAATAACATTCGGAGGATATTGTGAAGCTACATAGCCAAAGCTTTGGCAATGATTTTGTAGGAGACATTCAACAAGGTGATAGGCCACCAATAAGTAATTTTCTCTGGGTCTCCTTGTTTAGGAATGAATTTAATGTTCCCCTTATTGATTCATGGCCCTAAGGACTGGTTCTGAAATCCCTTGAGATAAACTTGAAAAAGGTCTTGATCAACCGAATCCCAAAGGGATTTATAGAACTCAGAGGGCATCCCAGAGCTTTATCATTGACAATCTACATGGTAGCATCATGAAGGTATTCAATGGCGAGAATTTGGTCGCATATCACCTTCTGAGCCTCAGATAACTTGTACGACACAACACTAAGAAATTGATCAAGAGTAGCTTTTCAAGCTGCAAAGGGTTGTTGACCTTGAAACATAAGCTTGTAGTGGCGCACAAAGGCTTGCAACATAAGTTGGGGATCGGTAACCCAATCTCCACCTTCCATGATGGCCCAAATTTGTTGAGATGGTTTCTTGGCTCTAAGGGAAAGAAATAATTATTTTGAGACTCGATCACCAATTTTGAGCCATCCAACAGGCTAAGATCTGCACTCCACTAGAATTGTAATCATCAACAATTTGAATTTGTTGGCGAAGATTTGCAACATGAAATTGTAGAGTTTAGGAGAAAGGATCTGTTATCCATATTTCACCCTTGGGAAAAATATTGGATCAGCCATGACCCCGCATAGGAAGAACTAGAGAAAACACTGTTAAATCTTGCAAACATGTCGTAAATGGACTATACAATGGGTGACAGGGGGCTGCGAAAGACCAAATGACCCTATGTAAGAAGAAAGAGAAGAGACAACTCTATCGAGAAAATCCATGTCTTAAATCTATTTAACATGTTATAGGTGGGCTTGGAAATAAAATAGCAGGGTCGAGGAGAAGCGAGTGTCACAGAGAAGCCAGGAGCAAGAAAAATAAGAAACAACAAAGATCCGAAGTCTTTGGGATTGAGATGGTTTAGAACGAGTCCAAAAATCGGCTAAGTATGGAGGAGGTAGTGGAGAGAGCCACGTGTCAAAGACAACGCTTCTCCAAAGTTGAATCCAAAAAGGGAAACTCAAACTTGTGCCATCCCTCCACGTAGTAAAATGGTCAACAAAGGTCAAAAATGGACATGGCGGGGCTGAAAAAAAGAGGCTAAGTATAGAAGCACTACGGAAGCCACCACGCATCAGTTTGGCACATCTCCAAGGGTAGATCCAAAGGCGGAGGCTCAAATAAGCACCAGTTCACCACATAGCCCAAGGTCAAAAAGGTAAAAGGGAGGTCATTGAAAATTCCAAAGACCTATGGAAGCTTCCAAGTGTCAACTCAACACTCCTTCAAAAGAAAATCTTGATTGGGCTTTTAAACAAGCATGGAGCCTCCACTTGTTTAGTCTAAAAAAAAGGGGACAAAGTCGGGTTGAATAGTAAATGCATGGTGGCAGGCCAGTGGAGAGTGCCAAATGTCCAAACAACACTAAATCAAGGGTCGAATAAAGAGAAGGTTTCTCGACGAGCGCCAGACCATTGTGTGTCCCCGGTCAAGAAATATGACCCCGCCAAGCAAAGGAATTAGCCAAAAACATAGAAATTGAGCAGGCCGGTGGAGGAAGCCATGTGTCAACCCCATGCCATTCTAATAGAAAAATATAGAGGCCACCCTCAGACAAGCGCCATCCCTCCATGTGTCCCATAAAGAAAAGGGGGCCTATTTTATAAATCAGTTTTCCGCCCTTTTGTATGGATCTGATACAAACTTGAAGGGCATATCTTTCGACTCAGGGCTCAAAATATTACAAATATGACACCATTGGAAAGATCTCAGCCTTGTCTACACCATGGAGATCTGAGACTTTAAGTTTGGGGAGGTTAGGTGGGATAAAAATAGAGAAATTTCTTCAGGTCCATCAATGTAGGATCTATTTTTAACCCAACAACTAGATCAAATTTCGATCTGATCCACCATTTCCTCCTTTGAGGCGCTGAATAAGAAATTGATATAGTCAAGATAAATTTGGGGGCAGATTTTATGGGAGGCATTAATAGCGGTGGTTGAGCTTCGGACTATTTTTTTCCCTTCTCTCTCTTTCTCCCCTCTGTGTTGAATCTATAAAAGCAGGGTCGAGACTCATTGTAAAGGGTTGGACATTATTTTGTTTTTTTAGGCTCCCCTTTCTTTTGGCAAAGGAATCCATGGAGTTTAGACCTTCCATTTAAATTACAATACTTTTCTGCCTTCTAGCCATTTGTAATGCATTGTATCAATATGTCAGAGCAATAAAACACATTTGTGATCAATTTTAGATCCTTTCTTGTCTCCTTTGCTCTCATATGGTCTTTCATTATAAATTTGGTTATCTGTGCTTGATTATTGTATGTATTTTTTGGTTTGTGTCTATTAACAAAACTAATGTTCATCATTCCTTGGTGCATCACCTTATAGCTTAGTTTTGATTTCTTATATTCCTTTTATCCCTGTCTCCTTGGTAAAACTTAGATTAGGTTTAGGAATAGGTCCTCTGCAAGTTTCCACGTATGCACCTAAATAGAGGAATAGGAACCAACCTTTAATCTGGAGAGTTTTCCCATTTACAAAGTCCCACACTTTGGGGAAAAATCAATGTTATGCGAATCACACCAAATGAATCTGCCTTAGAAAAGTAGATCTGATGACTCATTTGGGGGTGTTGTGATTTTGCACTAACTATTTTTGGCACACCCGGTGGGACCAAGAAGTCTCCATCTTTATTACAGTAAGATTGATGTGCACTTGTTGTGATTCTATCTTTTAAGAAGCTTTTAAGAACTACACATTTGGTGACTCCAAAAGGGACAAAATCCACTGGTTTTAGCAGTCCAAGTTTCCCAAGTTCATGAGAAGGATACAAACAAGGTCAAGAACAAGAGAAGAAGGACAATTTGTACACCTACACTTGTCTCTAGATAGAAGGAGAAGAGGAAGAAGATCCCAGAGGTCTCTATCTCCACCAAATATATCTTTATCGACACCTCCTCCTAGTAGGCCATTCTTTTAACCAAGAAGGGTGCTCAGGATTATCAGAATGACACGGCCAAATCCTTATGTCAATTTCACTGGAAACAACCCACTTGCTCTGAATGCACAAAATCCAAGTCCGGTGGTAGCATTAAAGAGCATCCCATACTTCACTGGAGAAAACCAGACTTCTCTTGGTGACCACGTTCAAGACATTGCAAATGTCTATACAATCCATGAGATCATTGAGATGGAATTGCAGTCAAGTTGCTAGCTTCTTCACTCAAAGGTAAAGCTTCACAATGGTTTAGGAGCTTAGCAACAAGCTCTATTCAAACTTGGGACCATCTGTGCACAACTCTTCACATGACAGTTTGGAGAAAAAGGAGATAACTTATCCTTATTAGAGCAACTGACAAAAATCAAGAGAGCTCCGAATGAGTAGTTGATGGATTTCAACCTCAGATTTCAATGGACTGGGACAAGATTCTAGCGGTAGTAAAGCCCACTAATGAAGGTGCCTTCTTATACTTTCTTAGAGCTTTAAATTCTGATATTGCTTTAATGATTCAGTCAATGGGAGGCACAACCTTACCTGCAACCTATAGCCTTTCCATAGGAGCTGAGAATCATTTAATTCAAGCTGGAAAACTTGCTCCTAGGCCATCCATGCCTCTATACCCCAAATTAGGAAACCCAAGTACCATCCAAACACCCACATTAGCTCCTATACCCACTCCTAGGAGTCAAAGTTCAGCTGAAGCCTCCACTTCATCATCTAACACCTCAAAAGAGCTTCAGGAAGTTATGAAACAACTTCAAAACCTGGGAAATGAGCTAGTAACCATCAAAAGATAGCAGGCTCAGAGTTCTAGGCCATATCAGCCTCAAGCTCAGTATCAAGCTAGACCCCTGTATCAACAAAATAGACCACAAGCCCAAGCTGTAACTCGAGTCAACACCAAGGACAACCTCAAGCTGCTAGACCTTTTAGGTCATATGATCCAAACACAACTTCAACATCAAGGGCATTGGTTCCAGCACAGAATAACATGGCACAAGAATATGATTGGTGTTTCCCATGCAATTAGCCACATAATCAATCGATGTGCTTCAATGGTGCACTAAATTAGGCTTTGATGGTGCAAACTATTGGTGTGTCACAAGAACCTAGCCAAGAAGAAAATTAGTAGCAAGGAGACCAACAAGAGGGACCTCCAAGTGAAACTATGCTTGTCAATTGGCAAGCTGAAGACTTATGTGGAATGAATCAGACTCCTTCTCAAAGTATAGCTACTAATACATAGTCCAAGAAGAGAAATATTGGAGAAGGAAATTCACCAAACTCGGTGTAATCCTCAATCCTCCATTGCTCCACAAGGTATTGGCATTCAAAATACAACTCCCAATATGCAGAGCCAATCCAAGCCACCTTCCAAATCTACTTAGGCACCGGTTGTAACAACCCATGTGCAAGAAAAAAATGTGCTAGGGAAGGGGCAAGTAAAAGGATAGCTCATTTAATATCATTGAGAAAATGAAGAGGACAAGTGTGAACATTTCACTATGGGAGTCACTGGCCATTCCAGGGTAGAGGGATCTATTGCAGACTGCCATGAAAAATTGGTCAAGCTCAAATCAACCCCCTAACCAACAAGAGAAAGTGCTCACTAATACAAATCAACCTAGGGGAAACCATCGAGAGCAACAAGGTAAGAACCTAAGACCTCCTCCATTCTATGTTTCATTAATCATTGGGGATAAATTGGTGCATAATTGCATGATTGATTTGGGGCAAGTAGTTATGTAATGCCCAAACAAATAGCTGATCAATTAGGTCTCCAGTATGAAGTCATCTCTAGAGGGGTAGTATAATTAGATGGGACAATAGTGAAAATTGTTGGAATCATCAAGGATCTGAGCCTCACTCTGCATGCCTACCCCAATGTGACTATATTACAGAATGTATCAGTCATAGACTTACCACCACATTTTGCATTGTGTTTGTCAGGGACTTCACTGCCAAAATTGGAGGCTACTTGTCTATTGTTCGTGCGCATATGCTCTTTAGAACAAGGTATGGGGCGAAGACCACAATCGAGATCCGATTATCACATTGAGTCTTATGTGCCTAGCCCAATCAATGTAAATTGTTTGGCTTTTGATTAGGAAGACCTCCTAAACACTTCTGAAGTAGACACCAAGGTGGGGTGTATCCTGGACCTAACTCTTGATGAATGGGTAGTCAAAAGACATGCTTTTGATCCCTATAAGGAGATGGAAGAATCTGAGCTAGGAGTCTACTACTGCATGAAGAGAATCATCCTCTTCCTGACATCATTAAGCCAGAATACAAAGATGAAAATGAAGTATGGAAATTGTTCTTTGATGGCTCAAGGATTAGGCAAGGAACCAAAGGTGGAGCTATGATTGTGTCACCTTAAGGTATGAAATATTACTCAACTTTTCATTTCCATTTTTCCTGTTCAAACAATACAGCAAAATATGAGGCTTTAGTTCATGGATTGCATTGGGATAGAAGATGAGGAATCAAGAACCTGCAAGTGTTTGGTGACAGTGAACTAGTTGTCAATCAAGTGAAAGAAAAAAATGTTGTCAAGAATGACCTGCTCAAAAGCTACAAGAATAGGGTATGGGATCTCATTGAGGATTTCGAAGCCTTCAACATTGTGTCCATACCTAGGAAGGAGAATGAAGCTACTGATAGGCTTAGCATAGTTGGAGAAACATTTGATGTGGTTGAAAACATCAAGAGGGACAAAGGACAACCACATATCCAAGTGATTGTAAGGCCCATAGTTCCAGATAACAACATATGTTGGAAGGTGTTCGAGAATGATTAGTAGATCATCAATTTTTTACAAGAGGAAGCTGAGTTCTTAGCTAGGAATCAAAATAGATTAGAGCAGCAATATGGAGATCAAGTAGTGCAGTTGCATACAAAAAAGCTTCCCAAAGGCTTAGTGACATTGGAATCTATCTTCAATCCTAATGATCAATTTCAAAAAGAGAAGGCTAATATATAGATCAAAGGAGAAGATTCAGAGTCAATTCTAGTTGGAGAAGGCAAAACACTTCAAATTGGAAAAGTGGCCACCGAGCAAGAAAGGTATGAATTCATGCAACTTTGCTAAGAGTTTCTAGATGTATTTTATTGGAGCTATGAAGACCTAAGAGGGTTCAATCGAAGCTAGCACAACACACAATTGAACTAAATCCAGTTGTTAAGCCCATCAAGAAAAAGCAGAGACCAATTAATCCACACATTGAACCTCTAATGAAGAAAGAGCTAAACAAGATGATAGAGGCAAGTATCATATTTCCAATCAAACACTCAAGTTGGGTTGCAAACTTGGTCCTAGTCAGGAAGAAGAATGGAGATATTAGGTTATGTCTAGACTTTCGAGACTTGAACAAAGATTCTCTCAAAGATCACTACCCACTCCCCTCAATGGATCAGATCTTGTAAGTGGTGTCTAGATCAGAGAGATTCTCTCTCCTAGATGGCTACTCAGGGTATAACTAGATAATGGTGAAAGAAGATGATCAGTTCAAAATAACTTTCACCACCGAATGGGGTACTTATTCCTAGAGAAAAATGCCATTTGGATTGTCTAATGTTGGAGCCACTTTCCAAAGGGCAATGGATATGGCATTCAAAGGGCTGATCAACAAAATAGTATTGATCTATCTGGATGACATTATTGTGTTCTCCAAAGATGCAGCAGACCACCTTTTTCACCTAAGATAGGTGTTTCAAAGGTGTATGAGATTTGGGGTATCATTGAACCCTAAAAATGCATATTCTTGGCCCATGAGGGTAGGCTTCTAGGCCATATTGTGTCAAAGGAAGGTTTGGAAATTGACCCAGAGAGAGTTGAAGCAATAAGAGCCTTGCCATTTCTAAGCCATAAGAAATCTCTTCAAAGTTTCTTAGGAAAAATCAATTTTGTCTACAGGTTTGTACCAAAATTTACTACCCTTGTCAAACCAATAACGTTGATGTTGAAGAAGAGTTTGATGTTTAGGTGGATAGATGAAGGAAAGGAAAGTTTTGAGGCCATAAAAGAAGTTATATCACAAGCCCCAACTCTCGTGAATCTAGATTTTTCTAAGGAATTCATATTATATGCCTTTGGTGGCAGTGACACAATTTCTGCAATCCTAGTACAACAGAACAAAGAGGATACAAAGCAGCCAATTGACTTCTTTAGCGAGTCTGGAAGATTATAAAGTGAAACACTCCTTCATCGAAAAGCAAGTCTTGCGGTGATCGAGAGGGTTAAAGAAATTTAAACATCTGGTTTCAAACAAATAAATCCAACTATTAGTCTCCCATGTAGGAGTTAAGGACTTCCTTCTGAGCAAGGATCTGAATGAAAAATGTGCAGGATGGATCACTTGTGTCATGGAGTATTACATTGAGATCAAGGTTACTAAGCTGGTCCATGGGAAGGGATTTTGTGAACAATTGGCCTCGAGTCAACAAGACAAAGCAAGTGGTGAAAAAGAAGCTATTTTTTCTTCCTGCAAAGATAGTCAAGAGGAAGAAAATGATGATGTACCCACTCCTTGTTGGACTCAGAGCATGGTGCACTTCCTTCAAACAGGCTTGTGTCCTCCAGAAATGAGAAAAATAAAAAGGAGACATTTCAGACTATAGGCCATCCCATATGTGCTTATTGATGGCATCTTGTTCAAGAGGGACATCAATGGCATTCTGTTAAGATGCATTGGGACAGATCAAATTGAGAGAGTGTTACAAGAGTTCCATGATGAAGCAGTTGGAGGCCATTTTGCTCCATGGGTGACAACACTCAAGATCATGAAGGTAGGTTATTATTGGCCCAGGGTGTTTAGTGACTGCTATGCATGGATCAAAAAGTGTAAAAATTGTGCATTCTTCAAAGGCAAAGAAAGGCTAACAACACTTCCATTGCACCCAATTTCAGTTGACCAGCCATTCATGCAATGGGGATTGGATTTCATCGGGGTCATCAATCCAAATTGAGCCAAGGCCACAAATGGATTTTGACGAAACAAACTATTTCACCAAGTGGACCGAGGTAGTGGCACTCAAAGAAGCTAATGAGTCTAGCATACTAGATTTCTATGAAGGGATAATGACCAGATTTGGAGTGCTAGCCACCATTATATCAGACAATGCATTGGAATTCATAGGTTCCAAAATCATAGGATGGGCCATTAGGAACGGGATTTACTTGAGCACTTCATCAAATTATTACCCTCAGGGTAATGGCCAAGTAGAGTCCACAAACAAGAACCTACTAAAGATTGTCAGAAGAACTCTGGATGAAAATCAAAGAACTTGGCACATGAAACTCAAATCAGTCTTATGGGATGATAGGACAACACCCAAGAGGTCTACAAGTAGCTCTCCATTCAAACTTTTCTATGGGAAAGAGGTAATGTTGCCTATATCACTTGAGTTGCCAAGCATTGGAACTCATGAAGCAACTAGAGATGTCTGAGTTTGAACCAATGGAAGCCAGGTATGCAGAGTTGATGGAGTTGGAAGAAACTAGAGAACATGCACTTCAAATAATGGAGAAGGATCATATCTCAATCAAGAGATGCTTCGACAAGAAGGTAAGAACAAGGACCTTCCAGGAAGGAGATCTAGTTTTGAAATGGGATGCAGATCGGGTAAAACCAGGAAGGCATTCCAAGTTTGATGCCATTTGGAGTGGCCCTTACATGGTCACAAAATGTAAAAGTAGCAATGCTTTCCAATTGTCTACATTGGATGGTGAAGAGTTACAGATTCAGTGAATGGAATCTATCTTAAACATTGCTACTAGAAGGAAAGTTCTCACCTTGTACATACTAGTTTAGTTTCTCATTCCTCTAAGTAATTGTGCACATTTTCTTGTTGTAGTTTAGGTTACTTTTCTCCTAAGTGCTTTGCACACTCTGCATGTTCTACTTAGAGCACGCATGATTTCAAATTTTGTATATAGTTGTGGTGTTGTTTTGTTGCTCTCGCATCCCATTCAGAGACAGATGAAGCCCCGGGTCAAAGCAGTTTTCTACTCTCAGAAATTATCATTTCGAGATTTCTTATGAAAATTGAGAGTTCAAACATCGGCTCATAAATCGAGGTAGGATCAAGTATGAGTTCATCATTCTCGACTCCATGCCCAACGGATATTACAAGGAAATTAGTATTTTCATGTAGCAGGCAGATACCCCTATGAGTCGCCAAATTGTTATCCATATTTCACCCCTGGAAAAAATATTGAATCAACCACGAACCTGCATAGGAAGAACCAGAGAAAACACGGTTAAATCTTGCAAATAGGTCATAGAAGGACTCAACAATGGAGTGACGGGGCCTACGAAAGACCAAACGACCCTATGCAAGAAGAAAGAGAAGAGATAACTTTGTCGAGTGAATCCGTGTCTTAAATCTATTTAACAAGTTATAGGTGGGCTTGGAAATAAAATAGTAGGTCGAGAGAGAAGGATAAGCACTATCACGAGAGAAGCCAAGAGCAAGAAAAAGAAGAAACAACAAAGATCTAAAGTCTTTGGGCTCAAAACGGTTCAGAACGAGTCCAAAAATTGGCTAAGTATGGAGGAGGCAGTGGAGAGAGCCACGTGTCGGCACGACACTTCTCCAAAGTTGAATCCAAAAAGGGAAACTCAAACTTGCACCAACCCTCCATGTAGCAAATGGTCAACAAAGGTCAAAAGTCAGACAAGGCGGGGTTGAAAAAAGAGTCTAAGTATAGAAGCACCGCGGAAGCGCCATGCATCGAGTTAGACGCATCTCCAAGGGTAGATCCAAAGGTGGAGGCTCAAATAAGTGCCGGTTGCCACGTAGCCCAAGGTCCAAAAAGGTAAAAAGGAGGTTGTTGAAAAGTCCAAAGACCTATGGAAGCTTCAGATGTCAACTTGATGCTCCTTTAAAAGAAAATCTTGATCAAGATTTTAAGCAAGCGCGGAGCCTCCACACGTCCAGTCTAAAAAAGGGGACAAAGTCGGGTTGAATAGTCAATGCATGGTGGCAAGCCGATGGAGAGTGCCAAGTGTCCAAATGGTGCTAACTCAAGGGTTGAATAAAGATAAGGTTTCCAGATGAGCACCAGACCACCGTGTGTCCCTAGTTAAGAAATATGACCCCACCGAGCAAAGGACTTAGCCAAAAACATAGAAATTGAGCAGGCCGGCGGAGGAAGCCACGTGTCAACCCTACGCCATTCCAAGAGAAAAATATAGAGGCTACCCAGATAAATGCCAGCCCTCCATGTGTCCCATATAGAAAAGGGGGCCCATTTTTTAAACCGGTTTTCCCGCCCTTTTGTATGGATCCGATACAAACTTTGAAGGGGCATATCTTTCGACTCAGGGCTTGAAATATTACAAATTTGACACCGTTGGAAAGATCTCACCTCATCTACACCATGGAGATCTGAGACTTTAATTTTGGGGAGGTTAGGTGGGAGAAAAATGGAGAAATGTCTTTAGGGCCATCAATGCAGGATCTATTTTTGCCCCAACAACCAGATCGGATTTTGATCTGATCCACCATTTCCTCCTTCTTGAGGCACCAAATAAGAAATTGATACAATCAAGACAAATTTGGGGGAAATTTTATGGGAGGCATTAATAGTGGTGGTTGAGCTTGGAACTATTTTTCTCACTTCTCTCTCTTTCTCCCCTCTGTGTTGAATCTATAAAACCAGGGTCGAGACTCATTATAAAGGGTTGGACATTATTTTTTTTTGCAAGCTCCCCTTTTCTTCTGGAAAAGGAATTCATGGAGTTTAGACCTTCCATTTAAATTACAATACGTTTCCTACCTTCTGGCCATTTGTAATGCATTATATCAATCTGTAGAGCAATAAAACACGTTCTTGGTCAATTTTAGATCCTTTCTTGTCTCCTTTGCTCTCATCTGGTCTTTCATTATAAATTTGGTTATCTGTGCTTGATTATTGTATGTATTTTGTTGGTTTGTGTCTATCAGCAAAACTAATGTTCATCATTCCTTGGTGCATCACCTTATAGCTTAGTTTTGATTTCTTATATTCCTTTTATCCTTGTCTCCTTGGTAAAACTTAGATTAGGTTTAGGAATAGGTCCTCTGCAAGTTTCCACGTATGCACCTAAACAGAGGAATAGGAACCAACCTTTAATTTAGAGAGTTTTCCCTTTTAAAAAGTCCCACACTTTGGGGAAAAATCAATGTTATGCGAATCACACCAAATGAATCTACCTTAGAAAAGCAGATCTAACGACTCATTTGGGGGTGTTGTGATTTTACACTAACAGAATCACCTTGAAGCACCACCACCACTCGACTAAAATTCGAGGTGTTAGGGAAGTATGAGCAGCTCCTAATTTTGGTCAGTTGTCTGCCATAGATTCTAAGGAATCTAGTTGTCTGAGTCATCGTGTCCTCCCACCATTGAATCCAGTTGGTATGCATAGGTGGATGATAATGCTAGAAATGACTAGGCTGGGGAGTTAAGTTCCATACATGCCTGATATGATCGAGTTTGGGCCCATGCTGCATTAAGGCAATATTAAGGAAGAATTGGCCTTTATGACAAAAATTATGCATATCATACCAAGTGATACGAAATCGTATTGGAGAATGATCTGAAAGGACAAAGTCAGGCATGACCTCCATTGGCATGGAATAAATGCTATCAAACTCAAAATAATATTAAGTTGAAACCATAGCTCTATTGATTTGTTTAAGTACTCGATCTATTATGCCTTAGAGATTGGACCAAGTAAACCATACTTTTGATGTGGGAAAGCAAGAGGCATTAGGGTCATAAAATCCAAACTTATTACACATAAAAAACCATGCCTCCCTTTTTCCAGTTGTCCACCTCATCGAAAAGTGGCCACATTTATTAGCGGTTGACTCAACCATATTAAAATATCTACTTATGACCCAATACACAAGGAATTGTGTTGGTAATCTAGCGCCACAAATCGGCACTTTCAACCGCATTGTTAGAGGCGTAAATATTAATGAAACCAAAAGGGCGATCATCAACATTAAATAGGACCCATATGATATGGTTGGTGGGGTTGATGCCATAGTCAATTAATAAGGGCCTCCATTTGGGGGAAAAAAGGGAAATTAAACCTCCATGCCTTGCTTCATGATTAATACAGAAAGCCAAGCTGTTAGGCCAGATGGATTTATAAACCATCTAGAACTGAAAACTTGTAATTTTCACCTCTTGCAAAAATAAAACATCCAATTTATAAATCTTTTCTAAGTTTCACAAACAACATATTTATGATAGGAGTCTATAAGACCCTAAACATTCCAAGATAGACAATTCATGGGAAACAATGGTCAAGAGCCATGTCACCATCCTCCAAGCCATCAAGGGTGTCATATTGGTTTTGTAGGAATTGAGCAAGTATTATGCTACAAAAAATCCTGTAATTCAATTTTTTCGGTCTAATGTATTTGATGTTGTACTCCTCCTCGGTTGAGTCCATGATGTAAGCTAGGCTATGATCTTGAGAGATGCAAGGACTTTGGGGCCTTTTGGAGGGCCCTTATGAGCTATTTGGAAAGAGTAGTAGCAATGATTGCGGCATGGTGACATTGTAAATGGAATTTTTTTGGTCCATGAGAACCGAGGCCACTTGGGGTGTGCTGGAATATTTTGGCAACTGGATAGCTAAGTTGGCAACAACAATCGGTTCTTTAGTAGTAGTAGTTGACTCTTTAGCTTTTATGTTATGGGGTTGTTCCTTAATAGGTGGCTCTCATTGGCCATTGGAGCTAGAGGCCTTAGGTTGTTGGGTTTTGTTCTTGTTTTTTCGGCCCCCAGAAACTTGCCAACCTTCCTCTGTTGGGGTTTGACTGGTTCGGGAGATATCTTGGCCATGGGGAAGTTGCGAGGGGCATATAGAGAGGACCAATTTTGATCTTATGATCATAGGCCTGACAATGAAAGTAAGTGTTAGGAAAATTGATATACATGACCAGTGAGAATAGCGTTTATCTCCAATCTGAATGTCCACAAATTATTTTAGATCCTGAGAGAGATCAACTTCAAACACAGACACGCTTATGTGGGCGAGCATGGTAAAACCTATCTTCTTTGAGGTAGACTACTCGACTAATAGAAGTGGTAATCTATGGCAGAAAATGCACACATGGCAAGGGTAGGCCAGGGAATTCAACCTAGACGAGAACTTTAAGGGTGGTATATTTAGATACCATGAAATCCTTGTACTATGGGGACAAAACAAATAGAGAGTTGTGAAAATACCAAGTGGCTTTCGAGCGAGAATCTGGGGGCATTAGCAGGATCAAAAAGAGAAAAAGAAAAAAACCTTTGGTCATGTTTTGGACACTTTTAGTCACGAATTCATGGGGAGTCTAGATTGTATTGACCCAAGATTTGAGCATGCTTTCAGAGGGGATGCAACCCACAAAATACCCAATGAGACAAAATTTCTCTAACCATTTATAGGTAGCATTAAAATCGAAACGGAAATACCACATCAGGAGGAGAAACATTACCTCGTGGAACACTTTGGGAACAAACTTCTTAGGTTATTTTGTAGGTGGTGCCATTTCTCAAAGCTCCACTATCTCCAACTACAATTATAACAACTAGGTTTGAAGATGACGAGGTCATTTTAAAGGGAATTCCCAAAGGACGAGAAACCCTAGGAGAAAATATAACAATAACTTCCCGTAGAGCTCGAAAAGGTTGTGGTATGATAGTGCAATAAGTAAAACCATAACAAAGCCGACTCCCAAAGTGATTTTTTAAACTTTTGTACTCTTTATTTTTTCTACTTTTATGCTCCCTAAAGTGAAGTCATCTAATCCTTTGTATTAGTAGATTTTATTTTATTAATTTCTTCCATTATTATACCTTTGTGTTTTTTTTTTGGAGGATGGAGAAAATTATGAACCTATTAAAGGAAGTGATTTGTAGTCACCATAGCTACATTTTGAGATAGTTCATCCAAATACTACAACAATTGGGGATTAATTTTACAAAAGTTACTAAGAAATTGAGGTGAAAGAAATATACTACATGGACAACAATAATTTCCTCGTGATATAGGTTTTTTTTTTTAATTTTGGTGAACTTATTGTGACACAAACCAACAAGATCGAGATATAGTCCTAAAACATTGCATGTTATAAAAATATTTATTGAATTTTGTTTGAGACCATTTTTGTTTCTTACTAATTTATAAGTGAATTGGCATTGATTAGTGTCTTGATCTTATGATTGAGTAGTGATATTTATATTTGAATATTACAGGATAAAGATGAAGGTAATGGAGAGGGAGGTGAAGATCTAAGTACATCTGGGAAAGAATTGAAGAAACTATTGAAAGACAACATAGGTTAGAAGGTGATACTGGGGAAAAATATGTATACTTTTCCACTCTTCCTATAAATCTATTGTAATCATTACTCCCAAGGTTTAAGCCTTAACATTTTGCATTTTACTATTTTTTTACTTGTTCAAATGTTGGTGATGTACAAGTGTAGAGGTGTTTTATCAAATGATAAAAGCGGTACACATAAAAATTAAGTTGAATATACTTTGTCTCCAAAATAGGGTACTAAGGGTTTAAACCCATCTTAGTGCTTCACAAGATTCAATATGAAAATCTTAGGTCTTAATGAGTTAGATAAAGCTTTAAAAGATAATATTGCAAATGAGAACGCAGTATCTAAACCATACTTAGGCTAGTAAATCTTGATTTTTTCTAGATTTTCCTCGGTAACACTATCGATACAATATACATCGATTACAATACAAATTATACAAGGCTTCAATATAATTTTTTAGATTACATGATATATCATCCAAAAATAGACATGTTGGTAGACTTTAGAGCTCCGTAGATGAACTACGATGCTAGGTTGATAGACTCCAAAACTCCTAAGATGAACTTTAGCACTAGTATGATAGACTCGGCGCTCCTTAAATGAAATCCAAAACTCAACCGATAGACCCTGGTAGTCTTTAGATGAACTCGACACTCTCTTGATAGACTTTAACGCTCATACGATACAAAAGATTGGGAACATAATGTAGGTAAAAAAGGATAAAAAATAGGATACTTTGGGGATTAATTATCTCCCCACATGAAAAATCTTACAAGTCCCTTTGAAAGATATTACTCTTCTCTTTCTTCATCATGGAGTCTCATCAAATCATACTTAGAAAGATAAAATAGCCAAATAGTTTTCTTCTCACTTCTCTACCCTTTGTTTTTTCTAATTTTATGCTCTCATAGAGGGAAGTGACCAAAACCTTCCTCTCTTCAATGTTCCCAATTTGGTGCAAGATATAAGAGTATGGGAGGCCTATACCTCATTCCTATCCATTATTTTCCAAATTATCTCATGAATTACATCATGGATCTTACTCTTCTAGCTATCCAAGTTTGAGTGTAGGGGAAAAAACTTTTCTTCTCGTCATGTAAAACTCCATGAAATCTATTATCATTGTACATGTTGTGAATGAAACAATGATTTTCTCTGTCTTAAAAAGTTGAAAGTCAGAAATTACACCTTCCATCTAAATAAAATATTATTTTCATGCATTTCCACTATATATTAACTAATGAAATGTTATAATAAGATATTTGGGCTTGGGGTAATAAGACCTCATGAGTAATACTTCCTCCATAGGATTTGGTTTTGACAAAGAGATATAAAAGCTCTTAGATGTACCTCTCCAACATATAAATTTATCATGAAATCAATAATGTGCCCTAAAAGGTAACCATGCAAGAAGAACTCACATAATTGATTATGTTGCTCTAATGTGTTGGTAAATTATACTTTTAAGAATTCTACATCAATTTATAGTTCATGAGGTAATTTTTGGAAAATTCTTAACATTTTACACATGGAATATTGTTCTTTTAGAAACAAATTATAGAATATAGATGGTTTTCTATATGATGTCAATGCTTCTTTGTAATGACAAGAAAGAGATAATCCTTACGCTAATTCTTGGTTTTCATACTAGGCTTTTTTTAGTTCTATTCTTAGAATTTTTACCTATGATTAAGTTTCTTCCCAAATATTCATAATTTTCTCATGATAGAAGATGTTTTTATCATCATTTTCTATTAGAAATACTGGAGGATGAATTTACACTTTAATAGATTCTACAATTTGATTTAAATTAGAAATTTGAGTGTCTTTTATTGACAGTTGATCTTTTGCTTCCTGAAGTTATTTATGTAGATTGGAAATGTTGTCTTCATTTTCACTATTCTTTTTCTCTAATACTTGGTAGTTTTGATAATTATAGAATAATGTGGTCTTTTTCACTAGTCTTCTACTTGTAAGAGCTAGATCTTCTTTTTAACTCATTAACTTAGTATCCTTGTTATATAGTTTAGATTTTGAGTCTTAAACTTACTTTTCCGGTTGAAGAATTTTCATTTATTTCTTAGCTAGAGATTGACTCAAAAATGGATTTTTCTTCCCATTAGTTGATCAATAGTTTTTTTATTAATAGAGTCAAGGCTTGGTGCATTTTTGGTCCTCTATTAGACCTTGTAATTCAATCCCTTCTTCTTGCATTATTATTGACTTTCCTTATTCTACTCGTGAGGAAGAATAAGTTTGAAAGGAAGATATTTCTAATTCCATCTCTATATCTTTGAATATCAATGGATTCTTCTATCTTTTGAACATTTGTAACACCTACCATTTCTTGTTCACTAGTGGGCTCTACTCTTTCTTGCATGTCTATAGGCATAGGTGATTCTTGATTGATTGGAGGAGGTTGATTAAATGATTCTAATATTTGTGCAATATCTCAATCTTCAAGTTCTTCTTCCAATTCATATACATGGAGAATTAGTTTTATAATACTTTTATGTTGTTCTTTAGGGGCATCTTTTTGTGGGGATTCCTCTCTGTTTTCTCTTTTTTCTTCTGAATTTTTCTTGAGACAAGTTCTTATGTGAGAGGTTTCTTGCTAACCCTATTGCCTTTCACTCATAAATGAGGAGTAGGTTTTGTTAACGTGCAAAAGCAACACCCTATAATTTGATCATGGTAGAACAATACTTTTAGCTAACATGGGAATGTCTCTTAGATGTGGGACCTTGCTTCTTGAGGCAAAACTCCATAGAAGGTCAGCTCCTTCCTCATAACTAAACCAAAACTAAAACTACCTCTAGCATAATCCTATTCTAACATATCCAAATCACCAAGGTTGAGAGATAAGGGGAGATAAAAACATTACAAACTAAGCTAAAATAGAGGTGATAATGCCAAAATAGGAGTGATCACTATCCATGAGGGGAAGAATAGGAGGGAAACACAAAATGAAAAGGAATACATGCACCACAGGACAAAAAAATGCATAACCATTCCCTTCTATGCACCGACAACACACAAAAATGAAGAATCTATAGGAAGAACCCGTACATAGCATAAAACACATGAAAGGAGAGGCAAAAAACAACGATGCAAGAATAATTCTGAAATGAGCCCCAATATTCATTACGTCATTGTTGGGAGATGGAAAAAGTATTTACTAATGCTCAGATTACATTAGATGCACCACATACACTCAAATTCGAGGTCCGAAACTCGTGGGAAGTTAACCACCATTTTTACATGGTGTCATTACAATCAAAAGAGGGATATTTTTCCCAAATGAATGAGTTGTTTCTTTATAAAATAAAGGAGATAGAAGAAGAGGGTAGAAGAGAAGAAGCATCTAAAATTGACCCAATTGCACACCATCGATTACCGAGTCCAGGAAGACGATGCCCATACTTAATTAAATGTTGTTCATTGAGGTGGTTAAACATCTGGTTTAAAATAGGTGTGACCTTTTCACACCTAGCATATTTTAGATGATTTAACTTTGATGCAAATCTTTATTTTTTGTTTAGTGTCTTTTCATGTTCTATGGTCTCAATTTTAACCTTCATGACTATTCCTTATTGCACACATTTTTTTTTCGACCTCCTCTAAGATCTATGAGAAACACTCAACTCTATAATAAATTATACCACATGGGGCCCTTTTGTTATATGTCTTGTATAATTCTCTGTGTTCCATGGGCTTCATCATGAATTTTGAACTTGTGTGGAATTTAATCCACACTTTTATTCCTAATTCACATGTTCTAGTGTTCCATTTATTTTCCTCGTAGCTTTTAGCCCCGCAACAATGTCCTTTGTCCCTTGAGATCTTGTGGAACACATAATTCTTGTTTAATGGATTCTAACCTTAGCCACATTCACTCCTACTTTCCTTTCTTGTGTGGTGCCTCGCAAATGTTTTTCATTACGTTGTGGATTTTCTTGGGTGGGAAACATGCTCTATTGCGTGGAATTAATCAACTCTGCATAATTTTAGATTTTTGAAGCCTCGCACAACATCATATTTTTCATGTCGTGAAGTACTAAGATTTCCCTCTCCTTCGCTCCTTGGATCCTTAGACAATTTTTAAATTTTCACGGGCGTGTAAACTCCGTGGTGCTTTGGAGGTTTTGATTTCCATAGAAGATTTATTTTCTTAATGTCGTGAAGGTCTAACATTTAACCTCAACCTCCGCAAAGCACTAACTCCATAAAAAAATTGCCTAACTCATGAGCTCCATTTTTTTGTTTTGTGGGTTAGGAGAACTCACAAAACACTACATTAATGCATTCCATGGAAGACTATCTTAGTGTTCCATGGGTTACCTGAGTAAAAGTGCATGAGTCCAACTTGGATGAGTTGTTCAAAATTTCATAGGGGTGCAATTTTAGACAATAGTTTGGAAACCTCCAGGGGACATCTACCTACTAGATGATAAAACCAGTAGCTTTGAAGCATCTATTTGGCATGAAGTCAACCATATACCTTGAAAAATGATATGAACCTTTTGAAAATAACCCCTAAATCCACATGAAGCATTGAATTAGAGTGAGTTGAAGCAGATTCTTGGAGATTTGAGTAAATACTTGGAAATTGCCTCAAAATCTTCTAATTTTCCACCATGAATGAAAGAATTGGACTATGCATAGCCACAAAAGGCCCACAAAAACTATATGCAAAGTATAAAAAGCATACATGTTCCAAGTGGAAACATGTAGAGTGTGCAAAAACACTTGTTTTGCAATAAGAAAACCTAAAATACTCCTAATCTAACAAAGAGGAAAGGAATGTAAATGAAACTTGATACATGCTAGGAATTTGAGATCAATTGATCCCTTTCTTACAAAATTCAGTGATGTGATCAATTTTGCAACCAAATCATATGATGAGAGTGAAAGAGTGGACCACACTTCCTTGTTGCAATAAGTATCATCTAAGAAAATAATGTATACCTCCTTTAGTTTCTCTTCATTTGAGTTTGGGAGGTATAGGAGATGACCTTTGATGCTTTAAAGCTCTTCCTCATGCTTTGAAGTGAGCATGATCAGTTGCAATTCTATTTTTGGCTCTAAACCAAGTGTTTTATTGGACATATACTTCCTCAAGCCAATGGAATGATCCTTTGGGTTTTCCCATCTTCTTTGCATTCAAATCCATAAATGGAGCTACCAGGATATCCTCTTAGTGGTGGATGTTCACAAGCTGATTTGAAGTTTTTCTACTTCTTCTTGTGTAAACAACTCTATCTCCACTATTGGAATGTCATTTTCTTCTTCCTCATTTCCATGAAACTCCATTTGAATAATTACACTAACTAAATATGTTTATGGCAATTTGTTGCAATATTCCAAAAGTGCAACAAGTTCTAAACATGCAAAGCAATGAGGATCATTGCATTCAATTGTAACACCTTGCTCACTTTGAAAACATTCTTCCTCAAACCCATAGATGTCATTAGTATTGAAAAACACTTTCTCTTCATCCCCAATTCCAAAATGATTATCCTCCGAATCTACTTGATTTCCCTATGCTACTTATAACCTTGAAAAATAGTTGTAAGATTTTACATGGGTAGCTATTGGGACTGTTGCATAGGATGTAATTACTTTTCTCCATGAAAGTAGAAAAAATCCCGTTCTACCAACCTTGTAGGGTAACTTGGTTTATTGAATGTTGGGTAGCACATTGGGACAATATGTGAAATACCACGGTTCTTAAAAGATTTATGAAAATACTTTGGAGGCCTGTGTAATATCATTGAGTGGAGATGGGAGGGAATTTTACAAAGCATAGGAGATGTTTTGGGCATGATGATATTCTTGAACAAAAAATGGTCGATTAAGAAACAAAGAGGTTTTTTGGATCTGAAGTGAATACTTAGGATTTTCTTTCATTACATGAGGAGTTTGGAGAAATTAACAAGGTGAGGTAAAAATGGGAATGATGGGGAATAGTTTCCTCTATCCAACCTAAATGAGACACTTCTTAGCTCATATCAAATGCCAAAACCATGAGGAGGTGAGTTGCCTCCCATTTTTTGGATTAATACATCCAAATCAAAATCAAAGGCCCTTAAATAATACAAGAATACCATACTTGGTTGATGTCGAGAATTCTCGATGAATTCTATGCCAAGTCTTTAAGAATATGATGTTAAAGTTTGAGATATACTCAATCTCAATTGAATACAATGGTTGGCTACATTTTGGATATGATCAATAAGGTTGAGATCTCCATTTCCATGAAACAAAGTCAAGTTCTTCAGGACTATCTTGGGGATATCATCCCACTTTTGTAAATGGAGGGGTTAGAACTAAAATGAGGGAAAGGGTAAGCTCTTTAGAGAGTCATGAAACAATGGAAACATAAAAATGACTGAAAGGATAGAGGAAATGGTCTAAAACTAAGAAAATGGGTTTTTGAATCAATGGAGTCACCGAATGTGATGATTTAAAGCCTCCAAAGATGGATATCACCAAGTCACACATCAAACTTGGTGAAATGATGTAAGGATCATAAAAATTTGTCCCACCAGTGTGTGCCAAAATTGTTAGCGTGCAAAAGTAGCACCCTAAAATTTGATCATGGTAGATCAATACTTTTGGCTAACATGGAAATGTCTCTAAGGTGTGAGACCTTTCTCCTTGAGAAAAAACTATAGAAAAGGATGGTTCCTTCCTCCTAACTAAACCAACACTAAAACTACCTCTAACCTAAGCCTATTCTAACACATCCAAATCACCAAGGTTGAGAAAGAAGCATAACAAACTAAGCTAAAACAAAGCTGATAGTGCTAGAACAGAAGGAGTGATCACTCTCCACGAGGGGAAGAATAGGAGGAAACATAAAAAAGAGAGGAAAAACATGCGCCATAGACCAAAAAAATGCATAACCATTCCCTTCTACACACTTTGAAAAACATAGAAATGAAGAACCCACTAGTAGAATCCATACATAACATAAAATGCATAAAAGGAGAGGAAAGAAGACAACAATGCAAGGATAAGGGTGAAATGAGACATAACATTCATTAAATCATTGTTGGGAGATGCATAGATGATTACAAATTCCTAGAAGGCATTGGACGTACCACATAAAATCAAATATTAGGTCTGAAACTCATAGGAATTCACCCACCATTTTGACATGGTGCCATTACAATCAAACGAGGCTTGCCTTTCCCAAATGAATGAGTTTCCACTTTATAGAATAGGGGAGAGAGAAGAAGAGGGGAGGAGAGAAGAAGCACCTGATATTTCTCCAATTGTATGCCATCATATCGCTGTGCGGGAGGATGACATGCATACTTCATTAAATTCTCTTGGTTGAGCATCTAGTTCAAAATAGGAATGGCCTTTTCACGCCTCACAGATTTTAGATGATTCTAATTTATCCACGAATTTCCTTTTCATTTAGTAGCTTTTCATACTATGTGGCCTCAATTTTAACCTTCGCAATTATTTCTTGTTGCACAACATTATTTTTGACCTCCTCCATGATTTCTGCAAGTAATTCTCAACTCCGTAATACATTATACCACTCGCAGACCTTTTTTCTCCATCTCATGACATTCAATGTGTTTTGTGGGATTCATAATGGATTTTGAACTTGTGTGGCCTTTACTTTGCACTTGTACTCTTTATTCACATCTTGTGATGTTCCATTTCTTTTCCTCGCAACTTTTAACCCTAAGACAGTGTCCTTTGTCCCTTGAGAACCCGTAAAACACACAATTCTTGTTCCATGACTTCAAACCTTAGCCACATTCAATCCTACTTTCCTTTAATGCGTAGTGCCTTGTGAAACTTTTTCCTTGCATCACTGATTTTCTTGGGTGGGCTACATGCTCTGTTGCACAAAATTAACCAACTCTACATAATTTCATATTTTCCAAGTCCACACAACACTATATTTTCATGTTGTGAAGTACTAATATTTCCCACTCCTTTGCTCTGTGGATCTGTAATTAGCTAATTTTCCAACTTTTTGAAGACATGTAAACACCGTGATGCTCAAAATTTTCCTTCAACCCATGAAATATTGATTTGGATATCTATAAAGATTGATATTCTTAATATCACAAAGGTCTAATATTTAACCTCAGCCTTTGGGAAACACTAACTCCATCAAAATCCACCTAAGTCATTATTGTCACCTTGAAATGCACCCTTGGAGAATGGTGTGATAACTCTCATTTTAATTGACAAAATGGAAACACTCCTAGGTTATGGGTGACCTGTATGTTTGAGTGAGTCTCAGAGAGGGATGGTTCCCCTAGTGTGACACCTAAACTATTTTTATCTCTACGAGATACTCTACTCTACCAAAACCAATGAGGAAAGGGGAGGAAGAAAGAAGATTAAAAACTAAAAAGAAGATGGTGATACACCAAAATACTTTTATGATCTCGGGCTTATTAGAATCACATAGATGAAGCATGGGAGTCACACACACCATACAATAACTAATAATTTCTATATCAAAGAAAAATTGTTTCATGGGAATGTTTGGGTTTGGGTTGTGACAATATAAAGAAGGGGTAGCAAAGTAGATCCACAACAAAATACTGCATACAACCTATTAAACACACTCCATGACCTGCAAATTGACATAAAAACTACATGAAGGTATAAAGTTTAAACTGTTAAACCAAGGATAAAATAACTCAAAACATGATATGCACTAAACACATCTTTGTAGAAAGGAAAAAAACAACTCCTTTATTTCTCCAAGAGGTGGAATAAGCATGAAGAAACGATCACGATCCTTGATTTTTCACCCGAGAAAATTGAATTTCTCAGAGAATATGAATCAAGATGCCAAGATTGTTTTTTACGGTGTGTTCTTGAGTTTTTTTATAGAAAATATGAGAGAGAGAAATAAGGAAAAGCCGAGACATGAAAATATGACTTCTAAAAATAGGAAAAACACATGCGCCTTGATTTTCTATGCTAAAAATATCCCATGCACGTGGAAAGCACATGTTCTACTTTATATTCTCCTTAAAAGAGTCTTCATGCTTTATTTCAATCCAAGTCTTCACTTAAAATAGATTATGTGTTTTCGAAATAGGAAAAACAACTTTTCTTTCACTTCTACATGCTTTGTTCTATTATTAGAACTTTTGGATGATGAGACAAGTCGCCCTTTCATGCTTTCATCTATTTTTAACTTGTCATGCATCATTCATAACAAATGTGCTAAAAATATCATTCTACGTTTGAAGCAATCAAAACAAAGTATTTTCACGATTTTTATTGGATCATGTGATAATTTCTCCCTCTTTGATCTCTCTTTGTTATGTGGATTTTCATGTGGATTTTATCACTTGTAGCATGCCTTTATATCTCACCCCTTTTACGCAGTTCCATGCATTTGTTACATGGAGTTCACTTTCCTTTTGACGTGTGTATTTTTTTGTCTCACGAGAATCATGTGGGGACTTCTTCCTTTGTTCTACGGCTTCTTGCGTGGTTTCACGTGTGATTTTATCTCTTGTGTCACATGAATTTTGAATATTACATGCGTGACCTTCCATGGGTTGATTGTGTTTTGAGAACTTGTCTTCCTCTATCACGCACCTTTGCACATATGTTTTACTTTTGTGACATTCCACAACAACTTTACTTTTCCTTTATCACGCATAATTTTCCTATGCTTATTACATGGCTTGTTCCTATGTCATGTGACTTTATGCGCATAATTCTATTTCATCTTCGTAGCCTCCTGCATAAATGTTTTTTCCTTCATTACGCTACTTTCTATGTGGACTATCATTATTTTTTTGTCATGTGACTTCATGCGTGGACTGTTGTATTTTTCTTGTATGACATTCCATGTAGTTTTGTCTTCTTCAATGAGCCACGTCCTTCTATGACATATTTACTTCTCCTTTACGTAAATTTACTTCTTTCATGTTTTGACATGTTTTGGCACAACTATTGTTATTTGTCGTGTAGACATTTTCCCCTATCGCTTGGACTTCCCCCGCAAAACATTTTCCTTTTATGGATATCTCATGAAAATATTTCCTTTGTTGCGTGGATTTTTTTGTGGCACAAGCGTGTAAGTTTCTCTTGTTGAAGTGCACCAAACACTATTTCTTCATACTTTGATCATTTTGTCTTTGATTCATAATTATTTAAGCACATCACCTAGACAAGTAATTTGCATGATGGAAGCTTATTTAGATAACAATTTGGTGACTTCCAAGGACATCTACTTACTAGATGTAAAAATCCAGTAGCCTTAAGGAATGTATTGAGCATGGACTCATGTATCAAATGTTTTAAATTCATGGAACTATAAGCGCTCTGAAAATATCCTTGAAACAAAATTGTGCTATAAACACTTTTATATAGACACAAACACACCAAAAAAGTGCATAAGACACACAAGAAAGGAAACTTAAAAACAACAATGTGCAATAAGCACTTGAAGGAAAGTAAACACAACAACCTACAACAAACGAGGGTTAAATATTTCCTTAATAGAAAATTTTGAGGTATATCCCATTAACTGGGATAAACAAATCATCACCATCAACTTGGAGATCTGAAAGGCATTGTGTTGTTTGCAACTTGTAATCAAATATGGACCACTCCAAAAATTGTCAAACTTTGTGTGTCTTCCAGGATTAGTTATCTCTTCATCTCACTTGAGTATAATGTCCCCTTCTTGGAATGTACTTGAAGCTGATTTCTTATCAAAATACCTCTCGACATGTGCTTGATGAAGTTCCATTGTTACCATTGCTTTTTTATTATTTCTTCCATCTCCATTAACTCTACAAATCTAATTTCCATCAAATATGCTTTCATCATCTCCATTTGTTTAGTTAGGTCTAGAGTTGGTAACTCATTGGAAATAGGAAACCTTACTTCTTTACCATAGACAAGCATGAAAGGAGAACTACCAATTGATCTTTTAGGAGTAATCCTATCAGCCCATAAGGCTGATTTCAATTTTGTATGTCATGATCTCGATTTTTGCCACATTTATTTTGATGATTATAAGAAGATTCTTGTTGGTTGACTCAACCAATCCATTCCCTTGAGGGTAATAATTGGATGATGTTGAGAGATGAATGCCAATATTTACAACCCAAGTACAAATATTCGATCTAGGGAAATCTAATGCATTTTCCAAGATGTTTTTTGTGGGAACACCAAATGTTGTGACTATACTTTCATTAATGTCTAAAAATGAAGGCTCGTTTGCTTCTTTCAAAGCCACTACTTCTATCCATTTCATGAAATAATTTTTGTTGTAAGAATCCATTTATGAGCTACACTATAAGGTGGATTAATCATGCCAATAAAGTCTAAAACCCATTGCATGAAAGGTTAATCTACGAATGGGTTGAAGAGGAAGAGATGTTAACTTTTGTTTCTATGAAAAAATGACACACTTAGCACACTTCCTTACCCATGCATGAGCGTCATTGAATTTTTTTGGTGAATAATAGTAAACTCTCATAACCTTCAAGACTATAGCTCTTGGTGTGAAATGGCCACCAGTAATACCACCATGGAATTATTCCAAAACATGCTCAATCGATCTAAATAAACACATCTTAAAAGAACTCCATTAACATATTTTATAAAAAAACATGTTATCAAAAATAATATAAGGAATGGATTGTAATTTGAAATACCTCCTTTTCTTTATCCAAACCACGTGGGCATTGTCGATCTAAATAAAATGGATCATATTTGAATCCAATTTTGAGGCAATGAAGGAGAAACTATGTTTGGACCATCTTGAAGCACTCAAATCTGATTTTTATCATCATGCAACTCTAAAGATATCTATTCACACAATCCCCTTCCTCTAACCATCTTGATGAATTTAATATCAACATCATATTCCACCAATTTTCTAATCGAACCTACTCTTTTCTCATTCAAATCATTTCTTAAAAAAAAATTTAACACTTGGATGGGAAACCTTGGATGAATCTTGTTGTTAGAAAATAGATGTATAATTTTCTTAAGGATTCTAATGAATGAAAGGAATTATTTCTCAACAAAATAATACTTCACCTCATAATCTTGTAACCCTTGACTAAAGAAAGCAATTGGCTGCTCCAATTTGTCATTATAATGTTGCACCAACACAAATGAGATCATATCAATTACTCCAAAAGCATATCGGATAAAATATCAGCTAAAATCCGGATTGGTAGCATTGGAGCTTGTGTAATGGAATATTTGATTACTTCAATGGTATTATTTCCCTTTGTTTTCCAACCAAAAACCATGTTCTTTTTAGCATTGAGGTTAGTGACTTTACAAGATTTGTAAAATCTGAAATGAATCTTCGATGAAATTAATCCTACCAGAAAACTTTGCAATTCCTTCTTATGATTAGGCAAGGACAAGGACAATATTACACTCACTCATTTTGGATTGATTGTAAGACCCTACTTGGAAACAATATGACCAAGTAAATTACCCTCATGGACTACAAATACACACTTCTTTTGATTTAATGAAACACCATAATGTCCACATCTTTCAAAAATGTGTCTAAGATGAATCATACGATTTCCAACATGTTTTGAAAACATATTTATGTCATATAAATAAACAAGAACATAAGTATTTTATTAATCCTTAAAATGCCAAGTCCATTGCACGTTGAAATGTGGCTCCTACATTTGATAGTCCAAATGGAATTTTTCTATATGCATATGTGCCCCATTTTGTAGTAAACATTATTTTAAACTGATTTGATTCATGTACCAAATCTGATTGTAACCAAAATAGCCATCAAGTAATGAGAAACATTCCAAACCACTTCCTCTTTGAAAAATTTTCTCCATTAACGGTAGTGGGTAATGATCTTTTAAAGAAGCTCTGTTTAAATCTTTGAAATCCACGCATAATTGTATCTCTCCATTCTTCTTCCCGATAGGAACCAAATTAGCCACCCATGATGAATGCTTGAGTGGGAAAATGATGTTATCTCTAATCAATTTATCTAATTCTTGCTTCATCAATGGGTCAATTTTGGGATTGGTAGGTCATTGTTTTTGTTTGATCGGGTTTTTTTTTTCAATCCAATTATATGCTATGTTGAGATAAATCTGGATTAAAAATCCTTAAGTCACCGTAACTCCATGAAAAACAATCATCGAATTTTTGAGCAAGTTGAAAAAAAGCAATCTTTTCATCATTATTACATACCTTTCCTAATTTGAGTGTTTTGACATTGCCAATGCTAATTTGTTCATAATAATCTTGTTTGATTATCATATTATAATTTTCATTTCATACCGATCATCGTGTTAAATATGGATTCAAGAGTAACCAATTCCGAGGTATCTTGTTAGATTCTAGTGAATAATCTGATCATCATATTGATGTTGAAATATTTCCTAATTTTTGACTAAAAACTCAACTTCCTCTTATAAGAAGTTGACAATTTGCTAATTTGATTCAAACACTTACCAATTAATATTGTTGTCCTGGATAGAAGGCCTTACCACTATCTTGATATACTACTGATTTTTATCATTGTTGATTTGAAATGGAATATCAACATGAGCACAAATGGTATCCAACCTAACTCGTGTTTGTTCTTCAGTCTAGGAATAGATTAAACATTGAAAGCATCAAAATATTCTATTAAATATCATACCATGTTATTATAGGACATGAGTAAGTTGTTCTTATTTACAACACATCCTATGATTTGGTTAACCACCAACTCAATGTCACCAAAAACTTGCAATTGTTTCACTCCTTTCCTCCTTGAAAAATAAAGGCCATGCACAAGAGCTTTATATCCAAATACATTGTTAGTGCAAGAAAACTAAAATCTCAAAGATGAGAAATAATTTTCTGTGGAGGGGAAATGAGCATGATTCCCCCACCTGCTCCATTCTTGTTTCTTGATCCATCAAAGTATAATTTCCATAAACCTTCATCTTGTTAATTGGTTTTGACAATTAGGAATAATAGCATTTTCCTCATGCAAACAACATGTTCGAGAATTGCTTCTTCAATATAACTATGTGGATCGACAACATGAGTTTGAGTATCCCACTCATCAAGCAATAGGTTAGGAATTCCCTCAAGAAGTGTGGTTGGATCTTGGTTAACTGGTTGTTCTTCTTCGTCTATGAGCATACAATTTGAATTAATGGCACTAGGAACATGAGGTTTTATGATTTTCTAGGATGGGTTCAGACCTTATGATAACTTTAGTGTCATACCTTTATCTAAACAACATGTGATATCAATATGATGATAAGTAACATCCAATTTTGGCCTTGAAATCTCTAGAAAGACACAACACAAAGAGAGGAGGAAGATCAATGATAAAAACACCTTGAGGAATGGAAAAGTTGAGGCATGCATGTAAGGTTAAACTTAGTATCTAATGACTCTAATAATTTATATTGGTGTTCCTATTGGGGTGATAATGTAAAGTGGGGATACTTTTTGGGTGGACCACCGCTTTACACCCCATGTTATTTTAAATTTAAATTTATTAAACTTTATTATACAGTCTTCCACATTTAAGAGTGAAACAATGTGACCGATTAACTAACATCTCTCTTGGGATTGGATAAATAGATACATTAGTGCCATATTGATACATAAGTGAGAACATATCAGTTTTGTAAGATAACTGAGATAAATGTATTGATGATCATTGTATTGGACATTATTGTAAGAAACGGTTCTGCAATAATCTCTGTGAAACCAAGGAGTGAAGTGGAAGTGTTGGATAAAAGTTGTATATGAAATTCTTAATACAAGTAGTGCTTTATTCTAAGTGGGGTTTTTTCCTTGAGTTTCCCCACTATAAATTTGGTGTTATGTGTATTTTACTTTACTATTATTTGTTTTCAGCTCATGTTGTTACATTAAAGTAATATGCAAATATAGACATCTTAATTTATGATTAATCACTTTGCATTTCATATTATTTAATATTAAGCAATTATTATGGATTTATATGCATTCCTTATAAATCCTAACATAGTATCAGAGCTGGTGGTTATGCTTGTGTAGAGCTAGATCTAGATGTTTTTAATTTACAGGGTGAATAAACTTGAAGTTTTTCGGATCTGCAAAACCCAATTTGTTACGTCGTTGACTTTAAGTTAAACAGGTTCAAAAGTCTAATTTTTTCCGCCAAATATGATGAATATTGGTTAATTTGTTGTTTAGATCTTGTTTGTACATTTGCGTGCATAGATTTTGTTTTACGACATTGTTGGTATTTCATAGTTTAAATCCATCATTTGCAAGTTTTTAAAAGTTTTACACATTTTTATAGCCGTTGTAGCTAGTTTTTTTGTGGACACGAAAGCTTTCTTTAGATCCTAGTTAGTTCGGTGCTTCTAAGTCCTTACGACACTAAAAAGATTTATTTTTACAAAATTTTATTGTTGTGAAGTTCGAGCCAATCATTAAGCTCCATCTAGCTTTGTTGTGTTAGTCTTTTGTTTTCTTTTCTGTCAAATGTGAAATACGATCCAATAGAAAATATCCAAGTCTTTTCATATTTCACAGAACCGATCTTGTGTTAGTTTTTTTGTTGCTTGAGAAATTCAAGCGAATAGAATTTCTCCAAGTCACTTCATGTTTTGCATAGTCTACCTTTTGATTTAACAAAGTTATTTGGACCCAAATTTATTTTTTTTTCTCATTCTATGGACTTTAAGTCCACTGGAACCATCTCTTAAAAGTTTTACGAAAAGTTGCCAAGTGTCCTCTTTTGGTCGTTAGATTTTGCCAAGTGGTGCCTTTTTATTTTTCTTTTTGTCTTTTTATTTTTCGTGGCCTTTTGTTTCAAACCCAAAAATTATTTTGTTTTGATTAATTATGTAGACTTCATGTCCACTGGGCTCATATGTGAGGAAAGTTACTAGAAAGGTGACATGTTCCCCCTAAGCTATCATTGATTTGCTCCACGTGTTGCCTCATGTTTCGGCCACATGTTTTTTCATTCAACTTATTGTAATTCTTTGACTTGTCAACTCTATTGCAGACCCAAATTAATTTGTTTTTTGGTTAATTCTGTGAGATTGAGGTCCGTGGAGTGCATCTCTACTTGAGGGGCCAAAAATTTTCCACATGTCTTCTCTCTTCTATTGATAGTTTTCCACATGGTCCATTGTTTATTTTCCACATATCTCTTTGAATGTTCAACTCTGTTGCGGACATGATAAACTATTTATCTTGGTTTATTCTGGGGGTTTACTTCCACTGGGATGATCTACATTAAAATCTTATAGAAAGTCAGCATGTGTCTTTTTTGACGCTTTGATCTTCGACACGTGTCACCGCTTTGCTTCGGTAAAGTTTGCTTTTGTTTTGTTTGGTTATTGTTGTGAAGCTCGGTTAGCTCGTTTATGAGCTCGCTCTTGCGATGAGTTATTGTCACTAAGTTGTTTAATAGCTCGCCGAGCTAATCCTTTGTCGTTCATCGTACCCTCACTGGATCCTCAAGTTTATTAACTATGGTTTATTCTAGGCGCTTCAAGTACGCCAGTGGAAATCTTGTTGTGAGTATGCCAAAATAGTGACACGTGTCTCTCTTTGCCATTGGATTCATGCCAGTAGTAGCAATTTCATATTTCTCTGCTCATTTTTATTAATTTAATTTGTTTTCTATATTGTTTTCTATGTTTTTTATTTAAAAAATAAAAAATGGCCGGTAATACTAGTTTTTAATGGATGAATCACAATTATTAAATGGAAAAAATTACAGTATTTGGAGAGTATGGTTAAAAAAATTCATGGCTAGAAAGCTATGGGATCTTATAAGCGTGTGTGGAAAAACCCACCAGGAACACTTGTAAATCACGAAAATCACAACTCCTTCTCTCAAAGATCGCATAAAGCTCTATCCATCCTATTACAAAGCATAAATGATAAATTTCTAATGTATATAGGTCATATGGATTCTCCTACTAGTGCTTGGAAACAATTAGAGACTATGCATGAAGGAAATCATCATGTCCAAGATAATTAAGCTAATTTTAGAATTGTTTACAACTCCCATAAAGGGGATGAGAAAATAATTAATTACCTAGCTAAAATTAAGAACATTAAAGCTCAATTGGATGGTTGTAATTGTGAACTGTTTCAAGATAAGCTTCTTTATTTTATCATTCAGATAAATATTCATGAAAAATTCAGGAACTATATCTCCATTCTTAACTCTAAATATCAGAATGAGAATGATATGCCTGATTTGGATACTCTGTCTTCTCTTTTAATTCAAGAAGAGCGTGTAATGGAGAATTTTGATTCAAAAGTGATACTCAGGCATTGTTCTCTCATAATCATAAACCCTCTCATAAGAGAAATAATATCAATCCTAATCAGAAATCTAACCTCAGATCAAAATTTAAACCCAATCCTAAATCTAATTCTATTAGAACCAGTCATAATTTTAAAGTGAAATTCAATGGCACATGTAAAAAATGTGGCAAGTTTGGTCATAAAGAGTTTGATTGTCGTGTAAAAACTAACAATTTTTAAAAATACTAAAAATAGTAAATTTAACAATCAAAAGAAGGATCAAAATCAAAATCAAAATAAAAACCATGCAAATAATGTTGAGCATTCTATTGCCCTGTATACTACTCTCTCAACTTTAAATGAAAATGAATGGATCCTAGATAGTGGTGCCTCTAGGAACATGACTTGTATTCATGGTATCCTCTCAAATGTTGTTAAATGTGAGGAAAACATATATCTAGGAGATAATTCCATCATTAGATCTGTAAGTTGTGGAAATGTTAAATTGACAAATGGAATAATTAAGAATGTTTTATATCTCTCAGTTGAAAAATAATCTTTTGTCTTGCTCTCAGCTAACTAAAGAAGACTATAAAGTTGTTTTATTACAAGAAAATGGTATGTGAAAGATGAACTCAGTAATGTTGTTTGCATCATCGGTATACAAAAAATGGTTTATATATTTTTGATGGATTTGTTTCTGAATCTTGTTTTTCTTCTTCATCTAGAAATGATCTTCAACTTTGGCATGAAAGGCTTGGACATGTAAATTTTAGAAGTTTGTATGAAATGTCTCACCTAAATCTTGTAATTGGTCTCCCTAAGATGAAATATGATCATGAAACATGTGAAAGTTGTTTGCGTGGTAAGCAACATGTTGAACCATTTCACAAACATCATGATCCAAATTCTTCTCATTTATTAGAGTTGATTCATAGTGATGTGAGAGGTCCACTTGAAGTTCCTTCTCTCAGTGGAGCTTTGTATGTTGTATGTTTTATTGATGATTTATCTAGGATGACCTGGTCTTATTTTATTAAGAAAAAGTTTGATGTCTTGTCTAAATTTCAAGAGTTCAAGGCCTTATTTGAAAATGCTTCTAATTTGAAAAAAAAAAAAAAAAAAACTGATAATGGAGGTGAGTATGCTAGCAAAATGTTTGATGAGTTCTGTGTGTCATGTGGGATTCAAAAAGAGTTGAATACTTCATATTCCCCACAGCAAAATGGCATTACAAAAAGGAAAAATGAGACTATCTTATAAATTGTCGGGAATGTGATTCATGCAACAAATGTACCTAAGTTTTTATGGGAAAAAGCAATGAATAATGATGTATATATCCTAAATAGAGTTCCTTCTAAATCTCTTCATCAAACTACACCTCATGAAGTATGGATGAAACAAAAACTAGATATTTCTCACTTAAGAATATTTGGGAGTCAACCTCTTATTCCAAAATTTAAAAGAAAAAAACTAGATCCGACTTCTTATTCTGTATTTTTATTGGTTATGGTTGTAGAGAAAAGGGTTTAAGAGTTTATGACCCTTTCAAACATGACATAGTTGAAAAAAAAATGTTCATGTCTTAGAAAAGATATTGTGTGATGCTTCTTATGAACCCTCCTCTGTTTCTCTTGAAATAGAGCTTGATAATCCTTCTCCTAACAATATGGATATGATAGAGATTATCCTAATCTAGATATTATGGAGATTGAGGGGGAGTCATCTCAAAATGTCTTACATCCCAAGATTCCTAAATGGGCTCAAAATATTGTTAAGGATTCTAATCTTGTTAGTCTTAGAAAGGTAACTCGTAGTCAACATTATTATCATGCCTTGATGATCCTCTATGAGGTTGAACCAAAATCTTTTGAAGAAGCCTATCAAAATGATAGATGGATCCAGGATATGAAAGATGAATACAATGCTTTAATTAAAAATAACACTTGGGAACTAGTCCCTCCTCCTTCTAAACGAAACATTGTAGGATCCAGGTGGTTGTATAAAATCAAGTATAAATCTGTAGGAGAAATTGATAAATTCAAGGCAAGGTTGGTAGCTCATGGTTTCACTCAGAAACCTGGTCTTGACTATGTTGAGACTTTTTCTCCTGTAGCTAAGATGAACATTGTCAGAATTCTTCTTGCTTTGGTTGCTCAAAATGGTTGGGAGATTCACCAAATGGATGTTAAAAATGCATTTCTTGATGGTGATATGAAAGAAGAAATCTACATGCGCTTGCCCAAATTTTTGAAGAACCTAGTAAGGATCTATATGTTTGTAAGATGAAAAAGTCTTTGTATGGTCTTAAACAAGATCCTAGAGCTTGGTATGTTAAAATTATAGTTTCTTTTAGAATCTTGGATTCACAAACTATTGTTCGCAATGATTTATTTTCTAAGTTTGAAAATAATCATATTATCATTATTGTTTCGTATGTTGATGATATTTTGATTACTAGCAGTGATAAAAATTTAATTGTTAGAATCAAGGAAAGATTAAAACATCCTTTTAAAATGACTGATTTAGGTTTGCTAATTTTCTAGGCATGGTTATACTTCAAGATCATAAATATATTGTTGCATCTCAATCTCAGTATGCTACTAATTTAATTAAAATATTTAACATGATTGAATGTAAACCTATTGTCATTCCTATTGAAGTTGGTGTGAAATTGGATCCTAAACCTTCAAGTATTAAATTTGATCCTACTCTGTATAGACAACTAATTAGTAGCTTAATTTATTTAACTATTACTAGGCTTGATATTTCCTATATAGTAAGATTTTTTTCAAGATTTATGCAAGATCCTTTTGAGGATCATTGGAAAATGACAAAAAGAATTATGAAATATGTTAAAGGAATAGTTAATTATGGTCTATTTGATTCTTCTTGTGATGATGCAAAATTATTTGGATATTGTGATTTTGACCATGTTTGTGATGCTACAAATAAAATATATACTTTTGGATATATTTTCAAGTTGGGTGCAGGTGCCATCACTTGGAGTAGCAAGAAGCAACCAATAGTTTCTATCTTTTATATTGAAGTAAAGTATAGATGTGTTATGAAAGCAACAAAGGAAGCCATGTGGCTTAAAAGATTGTTGGACAAGCTACATATGGGAGTCAACGGAAACACTACTCTTCTATGTGACATCTAGAGTTACATTGTTCTTGAAAATAATTCAGTTCAAGCATCAAAAGACAAAGCATATAGAAGTTCATATGCACTTTATTTGCTCGATAAAGTCCTGAATGGTGATATTAATCTCAAGTTTTGTTCCACTGAAGATCAAGTTACGATATTTTCACAAAGTCACCGTGTTTCGTAAATTTATGCAAATTTTTGCCTTGTTGGGCCTTTCAAATTTGCCATTGAGGGTGTGTGCATGAAAATTCCACCTCTTAATGGCTTATTATAAACTTCAATACTTCCTCCATTTTGTGATAAGTAAATGTTCACATTATGTGAATTTACTTATAAATCCCAACGAAGCATTAGTTATGGGAATGCCTTGTTTTATAAAAGGATCCAAAATCGATATAATTCTTCATATATAAAGCACTTGTCCTTATAATTTCTTATGGGAAGATTTGTATGATTTCCCTTGTTTACATGCTAGCCTGAATCATCATTGATGATTTATGGATCTGTAAATCCTTTTATAGAAAAAATTAATTTGGCATGTTTTGTTTTTTTCCCACTTAACATTAAGGGGGAGTGTTGGGGTGATAATGTCAAGTGGGGATACCTCTTTGGGAGGACCACTACTTTACACCCCATATTATTTTAAAGTTTAATTTATTAAACTTTATTATGATGGTCTTCCACATTTAAGAGTTAAATAACATGACCGATTCATTGAGATATCTCTCGGGATTGGACGAATGCATACATTAATACCATATTGATACATAAGTGAGATCATATTAGTTTGGTAAGATAAGCTGGGATCAACATATTAATGATCATTGTATTAGACATTATTGCAAGAAATGGTTACGTAATAATCTCTATGAGACCGAGGAGTGAAGTGGAAGTCTTTGGGTAAAAATTTGTATACAAAATTATTAATACAGAGACAGTGCTTTATTATGAGTAGGGTTTTTTCCTTCGGGTTTCCCCACTATAAATTTGGTGTTCTGTTTCTTTTACTTTACTATTATTTTCTTTTACATCTTGTTATTACATTCTATAATATGCAAACATAAACATCTTAATCTATGATTAATCACTGTATTTCGTAATCTATAAGCTTTGGAAATTATTGTGGATTTACATACATTCCTTATAAATCCTAACGGTTTTGTAAAGTTGAACTACTCCCTTAGAAAGAGGCTCATAATCTACACTAATTTTTTCAACAATTTGCTTGTGCATAATCGAGCTAGAGACTTCGGAATCAATCATGTAATTGTGAACTAGATTATGACCTATGATCAATGAAACATAGAAGGGAGGTGGATTAACGATATATTTTTTTTAGACTCTTTTGGATCGGGTGTATTAGTGAGTACAACCTTAAATGGTTCTTTGAATGGTTGGATAGAAAGACCGAGGTTAGACAAAGATTTTTATATGAAATCATTTTGTCTCGAGAAGAGACAAGGAATCCCATATTGACATATTAAATTTGGTTTGCTTCATATGCTCAAGGATATTAAGCGATGGTGTACTAACCTTGTATCGTACTTTCTAACATCAACACTTTCTTGTATTGGTGGCATGGAGATTGGAATATCTTGTTAATTCTGAAATTTGTAGACTGGATTCTTTGATTTCTTTTCTGATTTAGAAATGGAACAACAACTTGTAATGTTGGAGTAGGCTAAGAATTTCTCTTATCGGAGGTTGTTCCACTTACAATGCTCTTTTCTTTGACCTAGTATTTGCAACCACGAAGAAAAGCTCTAATTTTTCTAGTTGTCAAGTTGATTTATTCCACAAAAATCATCTTCTTGCTAATTTAGGAATGTAGCATCACTTTACACCAACTCTTTTGAAACTTCTGTTGTGGTGGGGTTTCAAATGATGAACTTTGGGTCATAATAGTTGTTTACACCATAAGTTCTTGATTCTGAATACCATTGAAATGTGAATTCTAATTATAAACTTGATTGTGTGGGTAACACCACTCATAATCTTGGATCAAATTATTTTGAACCGGTATAATTTCTTTGGATGTGCTAACATCGTTGAGATTGATTGTTTGAATATGTTTGGAAAGAGAAAAGTGATTTTGACTTTGTAAATTTGGTTGGAAAAGAGGTCTATTATGTTGATTGGGAGGATAGTAAGGTCTGAAACTCTAATTTTGTTGCTTTTAAAGAACAACTATCTCATTCCCAAAATATTTTAATATACCCTATTTCTCTTATAAATCATATGATTGGTTTGGGGATGCACTAATTTGAATCGAAGGATGAGAATTAGGTGTTGGAATTAGAGATATTATAGGTATTTGAAAGAAAATGAGAGAATAAATATCGGAAAGATGGGAATAAGAGGCCTTGGAGATATTTTTCCCGCTTGTATAAGACTATTTTCATCTATAATTATTATATCATAAGCGTAGGGAGTTTCCTTCCGCCCATTGATTGTATCATCATCACTGAAATATCATATTTCAAAGCCCTTAGATAATTAAAAAAATATCGAGGGGTGGGCCTTACTAACTATGGAATTTTGTTCCAAGTCTTTTGGAATCTATAGTTAAAATCAATCATGAAATCTTGTGGTGCTCTCTTGATGGTGGTCATTTGTTCCACTAGTGACAGATGATCTAATTTATCCTTGAAATGCCTACAAAAACTACTCCCATTTAGTCCCATGTAGTGATAGAACTTAGTGCCGGTCCCTTGTACCATTGCAATGATTTTCATTTGAAAGAGGTTGTTAATAACCGACTACAACATTATCTTGAGTAACATGGTAAATAAAGCATATATTGGCCACATATTTAACATGTTCTATGGGTGTTACCTGATTTTTACAAGTAAAAATGGGATGCTCTTAAGAGTGGAAACCAAGATATCATCATGCTGAGAAAGCAATAATAGGTTTCCATCATTGAAAGAAATAAAAGTGTGATTTCTTGGGAGGGCCATATTCAGATTGAGACTGGGTATGGAGGATTTGAGAGATGAACTTGGCTTTTGTGGAGCAGTAAAAAATTTAGGATATGGCTTGGAACTCAAAAATATGCTCCTCTTAGCTGAACTCAAAGGTAATTCAATGAAAGCAAATTGAATACCTTTTATAGATGATCTTGTTGAAACCTTTGGCATGAAATATGCATTGATTTTCTACCAGGATGTACTCTAAACTTATGGAGTTGCAAAATTATGGATTTATGTGTCTTTAATACTGATATTTGCCAAGAACAACATCAATTTTTGATGACTTATCATTCTAAGTCCCATCGAGTGTGCAGGAAGTTGTTGTGCTAGTTGGAGGGACTAAGGTGGCTAGAATTTTTGTGATGGAACACTTAGAAATAATATTAAAAATCTAAGCAAAGTTTCCCACCAAGCGTTCAAGAAACTGTTGTCACTTTGAAATGCACCCTTGGAGAAAGGTGTGATAACTCTCCTTTCAATTGAAAAAATGAAAACACTCTTAGGTTGTGGGTGACTGTATATTGGAGTGAGTCTCCAAAGAGGTTTGGTTCCCCTAGTGCATCACCTAAACTATTTCTATCTCTAAGGATACTCTACTCTACCAAAACCAATGAGGAAAAGGAAGAAAGAAAGAAGAGAAAAAACTAAAAAAATATGGTGATACACCAAAATGTTTTGAGGATCCCAGCATTATTCCGAACCACACATATGAAGCACGGGAGCCACACACACCATACACTAACTACAAATGGCTATATCAAAGAAAAAACATTTCATAAGAAGGTTTGGATTTGGGTTGTGACAAGATAAAGAAGGGGCATCAAAGTGGCTCCATAAGAAAATCATGCATATAACCTACTAAACACAATCCATGACCTGTAAATTGACATGAAAATTACATGAAGGTTAAGCTATCAAACCAAGGCTAAATATGTATCACAAGGATAAAATAGCTCAAAACAAGATATGCACTAAACACATACTATAGAAAGGTAAAAAAAATAGCTCTTTTATTTCTCCAAGAGGTGGAATTAGAAAAAATAATCACTCATGATCTTTCTCACCGAGAAAAATGAATAGCTCTAGAGAATATGAATGAAGAGGCCAATATTGTTTTTACAAGTGCATTCTAGAGTTTTTATAGAAAATTTGAGAGAGAGAGAAAGAAGGAAAAGATCGGACATGTAAGTCGACTTTTAAAAATAGGAAAAGCACATGTGCCTTACTTTATGTGCCAAAAATAGCCCCCCGCATGTGGAAAGCATGCATTCCACTTTATTTGCTTCTTAAAGTAGTCTTCGTGCTTTATTTTAAAACAAAGTGTTTTCATGATTTGTTCTTGGGTCACATGAGAACTTCTCTCCTCTTTGATTTTTGTTTTTTACATGGATTTTCACACGATTTTATTGCTTGTAGTGTGCCTTTATATCTCACCCCTTTTACACGTGTTTTGTGCCTTTGTTACACAAACTTAAATTTCCTTTTGACATGTGACTTTCGGTTGTCTCTTGAAACTCTCATGGGACTTCTTCCTTTGTTCTACAACTTCTTGCATGGTTTCATGTGTGGGTTTATCTCTTTTGTTACGCAGATTTTGAATTTTAAAACAAAGTGTTTTCATGATTTATTCTTGGGTCACATAAGAACTTCTCTCCTCTTTGATTTTTGTTTTTACATGGATTTTCACACTGATTTTATTGCTTGTAGTGTGCCTTTATATCTCACCCCTTTTACATGTGTTTTGTGCCTTTGTTACACAAACTTAAATTTCCTTTTGACGTGTGACTTTCGGTTGTCTCATGCAGACTCTGCGGGGACTTCTTCCTTTGTTCGCAACTTCTTGCATTGTTTCATGTGTGGGTTTATCTCTTGTGTTACGCAGATTTTGAATGTCACCTATGTGGCCTTCCATGGGTTCATTGTGTTCTACGGACTTGTCTTCCTCTATCACACACATTTGTATGCGTGTTTCACTTTTTTGTGAAGATTCGTAGTGGCTTTAATTTTCCTTTGTCACATGACAATTTCCTCTAATTTTTGTGCAACATGTTCTGTGTCATGTAGATTTGCACTTGACATCTTGTGTCATTTTTACTGACCTCCTAGACAAATTTTTCTTCCTTTATTGTGTGGTTTTCCGTGCATACTATAATTATTTGTTTTGTCGTGCGGCTTCGCACATGGATTTTTGTCTTTTCCTACGTGAAATTCCACACGCTTTTTTTCTTCTTCAATGATTTGAATCTTTTTGTGATGTATTTACTTTTCCTTCATGAAATTATACTTCTTCTTCCCGCAGACTTTACTTATTCTTCGTGTGGCTTGGTGCAACTAGTGTTCTGCATGCAAACATTTTCCCCGTCGCATGAACTTTCACTCGAATTTGTTCCTTTTGTGGATCTTTGCGTGGATATTTCCTTTATTGCACATATTTTCATGTAGCTTCACGCACATGTTTTTCCTTTGATGAAGTGTTCAGGACACTATTTCTTCATACTTTTATCCTTTTGTCTCTAATTGAATTATTTAAGCACATCACTGAAAAATTGATTTGAATAAGCATGTAAAATTATTTGGATAACAATCATGAGCTGCAAATCCTTTGTTCCATGGGTTAGGAGAACCCACAGAACACTACATTCACACATTTCATGGAAGACTACCTTAGTGTTACATGGCGTACATGAGAAAAAGTTCCTAAGTTCCAACTTGGATGAGTTGTTCAAAATTACATGGGGGTGTAATTTTGGACAAGCATGTTCTTGTGGGAAGGTTTATCGATATCCTTAAATTTAATTAGTGAGGGTTTCAAGATAGGTTCTTGTGTAAGAAATCTTCTCGCTCCTTCTTCTCATAGGGGAGGAATGAGTGGAAACTATTTCCTGCTCATCTTCTGACAACATAATAACTTCATGTTTTTCCTCACTTTCCTTTGTAATTGAAGGTGTTTTGACAAAGTGGTTTTCTTATGAAGTGTCATTTTTCTTATAGGTATTTCAGGCTTCCCCACCATTTGCTTAGAGTTTTTTTCCATCAATTAACATTTCAAGGTAAGGTCTTAGGAGAAGTATTGGTTTGAGCCTGACCCTTAGTGACCTTTTTCTTTGACTTATCTATACTAGGAGGAAGGGATTGTTTTCTAGCATGTTTTACTTTCTTCTTGCATTTTTTCTTGTTTAAAAACTTTTTCCATATGTCTCCCATTGGAATTTTTAAGAAAATGGTGTTGAAAAATAAGATAAATTAGGACCTAGAATTTTAATTATCGATTCCTTGATCAAACCTAGTGGCCATTATTTGGACTAAGTCATATAAATACCTAGGTAGATTGATTTTACACTAGAGTTTACGAGTTGAGTGTCTCAAATGGTCTACCATTCTCATTGTTTCCCTTAGAACAAGACTATATTTCCCCTCACAAGTGATATACTTCATTATCCAATAGGATACAATATTTCATGGCTCATGTAGGGTATTTCTACTTATGCCCTTGATTTTATTTTTAGTATTTACAGATTGATAAGGAATTTTCCCACCCTCTACATGAAATATTTGCAAAATATTGGTAGAAGTAGGTCTAGCTTGAACTCTCATACATGTATTTGGGATTCCATTCAGTTCACTTATTATTCTAGGAGTCACTGAAATCTTCACATGTTTGACCTTGGTGTGGAATTATTCAATATTAGCCACACAATCTTCTACAATATCTCTGTTAAATCACTGCATTTTCAAAAAATAAGCTCATCCAACCAGCTTCCCTGAATATGGCCATAGGTTATGTGCATTTTAATATTTCCTCAACTCCTTCAGTTTATACTTGCATCTTTTCCCATTTCTTCTTTCGATTTCAAATCTATTTTTAAATTTTGGCTTCAAAACCCTAGAGAAATAGGAGTTTTAGGACTTGTAGAGATATAAAGTGGATTGTAGAGATATGGAGGGGATTACAAAGATAAGGGTTTCTTGAAAGGTAATATTGGTGGTGATGGAGGAACTTGTGCACCAAAGTCCTGGGTAAAATGACAAAAAAACAAATGGGGGATTTAATTATTTTTCACTAAGTTTAATGATGTAATATGAATAAATGAGACAATTAAGTCATCTTAGGTGGGTGAAAATCATGGTAATTATGACCAAATCCACTGGTTATCATATCAAGCGAATGTGAAAAATAAATATGCAAACAATTTTATACGGATTATCACCTTATAATTATTGGATATAAATATAAAGTTGATATTGTATTTCCAAGTAACTTTATAATAAAAAAATAAAAGTTATAATTAAAAAGTGTTAAAGATGCCTTTGATGTTTAAAATGGTCTTAGGTAGTATTTTTTAAAAATGCACCTATGAATTGTTATGTTTCATTTGGGAAGTATTTTTCTACATATCATGAAGCTGAAATAATGTTCTCTTTTTTTACATATCATGAAGTTGAATAATATTCTAATTCTTAATGTACAAGCAATTGCATGAGGCTTCACATTTGTTGGCCATGATGTTTGAGTTCGGTAGAATATGTTGGCTACCAATCACCTAAATGCTTCAGATATTTACATGAGTTATTATAATGCAATTAGTTATTAGTTGGACTTTTATGGAGTATAGTCATTGAATCATGTGTTTTGGCCATCTATTGTACCATTCTATGTTAAGGGTTAGTGGCATTTAGGTACCCTTTTAATTTATTTTCTCATTTTTATATTAATAAAATGCTTGTGAACTCACTTGTGGGCACAAGATTAAGCCTAAATTGTTTTTGTAATTGTTTTATAATACTAATCACAAGCTCACTTTGGTTCCATTGATGATAGATTAAAATAATGAGGCTATAAATCTATATTACCTCTAACACTACAATCAAATGTTGAAATCAAACACCAAAACCAATTACAATAAATAATTAACACAAAAACACTAAAATTTAGGTGTAAACATCAATTTGTGATTCAAAAATGTTGGTGTTAGTTGTGTGGTTGTGGTTGTGTAACACCAAAATTGGTTACACAAAAAATATAACACTATAAATATAACACCAAATTTGGTGTTATATTCCATAACCAATTTTGGTGTTATCCAAAAACTACCACACAAATAACACCAGTGTTGTTGAATCACAAATTGGTGTTATATGCCTAAATTTAGTGTTATATTACCTAAAATTCTTGTAGTGATTCCACTCATGTGTGGAAGAATTAATTAGTTCTTGTATTATAATTAATTAAATGAGTGAAATAATGCAACCAATAGGTGCTGTTGAATCCCCACCCTATATAATAGATATCATTTGAGATTACAATGTTATCGGATGCAATATATTTTATATAAGCATTTTCAAGAAGCATTTTGTTGGACCCATGTGAATTTGGAGAAGTCAAGATTTACTATGTTAGGTGACTGTAGTTTCCTCAATTAATATACTGAGATATTGTGTTTACAATGGGATTTTTTTACCTTTGGTTTTCCCCACCTTATACGTCACATTCTATGTTTTTTTATTGTCAAGTTATTTATTGCTCTATGATATTTATACATTACCTCATATAAATAATCATGTGGTTATTTATTTCATCATTAATTAATTTTTATTTATTTAATATAATCAATAAACCCACATGTACCGATAATATTAATCTTCAAGAAGGCCTCCTTTCACAAAGGATCCAAATCTATGAGATTTTGGTGCCTTTTTAATGGGTTTTGGGTGATAGGAAAAGATTATCAATATGGAAATCATTTTGAAACTCATACTCCCCAAAAATTGTGTCAATGATCTTGGATTTTGATTGTAAATGGGGATTGGTATATGGAGAAGGTAATACATTAGGATGGTTACAAGATGTAATGGTTTTGGATTTAGATTTGAAATCAATATACGTGCTCGAGAAAAACATTTTCTTTGTAGTATAGTCTTATTAATCCTCTACATTATTAGAAGGGTTAGGGATCATAAAAAATCGTGAGGTATTGCACCTAAAATGCAAAATTTATGAACTAATGACAGGTAGATGAGACAATCTACATGGATTTTATCCAATGAAAAATGAGGATAATTTTATATGGAAGATCTAGATCTATGGTGTAGAACTTGGTTTCATGAGTGACATGCTTGACTTCAAGGGGAAGGGTAATGGTACCTATAAATTTCCTTTTAACATTGGAATTTTTTTATGGTAATGATATTTGGTTCTAATATTGTACATGGGTGGCCCAAGTTCTTGATGAAATTCAACATGTATATATTTAGTCTCGATATGTTATATATAAGTACCCGTATGATCTTCTAGTGGGTAATGGCGGCTTCAATATACAAGGGAAGGTTGTGAGAGGGATTATCATTTGGGATGTTGAATTTTATAAATATGATTAGTTGGTTGGGGGTGACATGGGAAACTATTGGCGAGAAAAATTGTCGGGTGGACAAAATTGTGGATTTCATGCCAATGCTCGGGAATCTAAGTCCCTCTACTTAACCAAAGGAAATCGTGTATGCATGCATGAGAAAATGTGGATTTATGTTGTGGCCTTTCGACTAGGGATCATACGGGGCACTCCACATGACCCTACGGCAAAGCTAGTAATTTATTTCTAGGGGAGACTTTGTTTGAAGAGTGGGAAAGGGGAGTGAGAAAAGAGGTAGGAGAACTAATGCTGCAGGTAGGAAATCGATTCTTGCATACACTAGTGAAGTACATCACATGCATTTATGAGAAGAAACAACTTTGTAAGCATCATTAAGACCAAATGAAATTTGATGAACACAAAGTATCAAGAAATCTCTTAGTCAAAGAAAGCTAGAAACTCCTTCTTCTTGTATTAATTTCTCAAACAAAAGTTGTACATAGTGGAGAAATGGAGGAAATTGAGAAGTGGGGAAGGAAGAATTTGGCTATCTCCTTTATTCTCTCAAGGTAGAATACACTCTTGAGCTTACAAAATTAATGACCAACCCTTTGAAATGGGAATGACATTACAATTTATAGAATGAGAGGTGACTTATCATCTTCCTCATGACCCTCCATATGCCTTATTTCTAACTTTAGACTATTCATATTCCTACAAAATATTTAAGTCCCTTTTATAAAATCAAGGCGAATTAATTTACATTATGTTTCTAAAGTCAATTTTAAGTGACTTAAAGGCATATCAAAAAGTGTAAACCCCAACAAAGAATTATAACATTTTAAGGGAGAGAAAGTTGGGGAGAGAAAGTGAGAGAAGAGGAGAAGATGTTGCCCGTGATGAAGTTCAATGGTCCTCGTTCATGGAAATCTCTTATGCGACGAAGTTTTGAATGTCCCATTGTGCCAAAACTACTCTTTTAGTGTGACTTTCTATTTTTAGCAGGTGTTCATGGGACCACTTACTATTTTTAGTAAGTGTCAAAAATGTTTGTTCCGGTGAATTATCAGTTGTCGTGCACCTCCAATGTCTCTATCTCCTTCGCAGGTTCTTCTTTGTTTGACTTTCTCGAAATAGTAGTCCCTATATAGAAGACTTGCTATTTTTAGAAAGTGGGATTTTGGAGGTACGATTGACATGAAATGCAGTTTTTTTGATATGGGTTTTTGCCCAATATCCCCTCTAAAATTTCAGACCCGCCCGCTTAATAGTCTAGGAGATTTTAAACTTTCAAATTTTGGACCTGACAGTGCTTCTAGACGTGACAACCATTAATGGACCTCAAAATTGCAGGTCTGGTTTTCTCCTCCATTTGTGATGAAATAAATTTCATTACAATAGGTTTCTTCTTTTGATGCTTCACGTGTAATTATACTTCATTTCACCCAACGGTTTGACGAGAAATTGGATTTTTTTCTTTGTTGAGCCAGAAGTGGGATTTCTTCGTTGTGGATGCTCTATTACATACGAGAGGAGAGTTTGAAGGTGTCTTATTGATGGTCTTTGGTATAGGAATGATCATAATAATATAACTTTTTATTTCACGTGTCCATTTGGGAGATTTCTTTAACTTCTTGTTTCATGGCCATGGAGTTTTCTTTGTTTTCTCCTTCTTCTTTTTGTGCTTCTCCTTCGTGTTTGCTCCAATTTTCCTTCTAGGACCTGCATGATTTCATGGAGTGAAGGGAAGTACCTTTGTGGTAGGTCTAGTTTGAGGTTCAGAAATGGAGGAATGGTGGTGAGAAGTTGTAGAGGAAGAATGGAGAAAAATTGTGCATGAGGAGTGGAAAGCGGTGGAAGCATTGAAGTGGCAGTTATATTTTTGAATTTTTGAAATCATGGAAGGAGAAGCTTGGGTGAATTTTTCATGACTTGATTTCCTTGACCTCAGGGACATGAGGGACATCAAATTCCATGGTGGTCAAGAGGATAACACATGGCGGAAATCTGACGACAAGGAATGAAGGTGAGAAAAGTTGCTTTAAAGCATTGGGGGCTAAAAGTCGGTCACATGGGTGACCAAAAGACTCCCCATAGGGGCTGGGAGCATTTTTCCATGATTTATGTCCCTAACCTTAGGGACGTGAGGGACATCAAATTCCATGGTGGTCCTGGAGCTGACACGTGGTGCTTGATCCGACGATAGGGAATGGATGCTCCAAAAATGCACCTGGGGTGAAAGTCGGTCACATGGATGACCAAAAGACTCCCCATAGGGGATGGGAACATTTTTCATGTTTTATTTCCCTGACCTTAGGGACGTGAGGGACATAAATTTCCATGGTGGTCCTGGAGCTAACACATGGCGCTTGATCCGACGACAGGGAATGGATGCTCCAAAAATGCACCTGAGGCTAAATTGTCATGTATGGAGGTCACGTGAGGGTCCCAGAGGTCACATGGGGGATGGGAGAATTTTTCTAAGGTTGGTGTACTTTACCTCAGGGACGTTGGGGACATGAAATCCCGCCAGGCTCCTGGTGCTGACACGTGTCCTCCCGAAAATTGACTAACTCTTGAATTGCCTTTGAGAGGGCAACTTGGGATGATGATAACTTGAGCTCCCGGTGGAATTTATTGGTGAAATTTTATATGATCCTGACTGGAATGGAATTTTTAATCCAATGGTGGGGGTCTCATGTCTTTATTCAACCATCTGATCCTTGAAAATTAGATTTTGTATTTTAGACTCCACTTATACTTGAGAAAACGCATTGCAAATCCTATGAACAAAGTGTTGTGAAAAATATGATTCCACCATCATGTAGTTCTTAGAATCTTATTTTTGTAAGATGTTTTTTTACTTCTAACTCCATCCGAGCTCCCGGAATCTTCTTTTGAAGCCCAATAGTTGTTTTAGGCCTGTGTACTACCTAGGCTTGTGAACCCTATTTTTACTCAGACTGCTCCAAGTCTTTAAAAACTTCCCCAAACCTTCCAAAATCATTTCCATGATGTTATAAGGTCTTCAATTCACATCCATGTTGAATTTGGCCCTTCCATTCCACTCTAGGGTGGTTGATCCAATCTTGGGAAGGCCAATAATAGCCCTTCCCAATACTGCCAGAAGATAACATCTTTTCAAAACTTCCTAAAATCACCTGGGGGATTAAATTAAATTTCCTAAATCACCTAGGGGACCAATTTGACATCAAATAGGGGTTACCAAACTAACAGATTTGACCTGGGGTGCCTAGGAATGATAAAACATGAAAAATTTGGCACAGGGGTATAATTTTCGTGCTCAGAAATTGTCAATTTCCTATTGCACATTTGCACGACAACAACTAGCTCTAGCTTGGGGACATGGCATGGAATAAGCATAGAGAAGACATGGCATGAGAAATCCTAGAATCTGAACTCACAAAATATTGACCAAAGTGCCTTATCCATTGGGCCCTGTAGAGTCACATAGAATTTATATTAAGAGAGAAAGAGAGAAGAAGGAAATACACACACACATGAAAAGGAAACGAAACACACAATAGGAAGGGAAACACACCTAGAAATCACCTATGGTACAAGGTGGGGGACAACCCTCTTTCACTGAAGCAATTTTCATTTCTCAAAAGTTACCCCTGAAGAGGCAACACTGAATGATGATGTTCGCAAACCGTTGTGGGTTCTAAAAATTAGCCTCCTCCTCCAGCTACTTATGAAAGCCATGTGCTTTCACAATTGTCTGTGTACCTTGTAGGAGTGAGTCCATGTGATCTTCTTGATGCTCAAGGTCCTTGCTTGGAAATTTCATTGCCTTCATCCTCTTTGAAATTGGTTTCATAGTGCCAGTTGCATTCTGTGTTTATCCACATAGATGATTCTTCGCTAAGCATGCTATCATTGCCCCAAAGTTGATTTTTGTTCCAATTCCTTGCATATTTTGAGTTAATTTCTTTCCCAAGTCTATGCTCATTGACATCTTCTCCATGAGAAACATTATATTCATCCTTTATCTTTATTCCATTATGTTTGAGTATCGGCAGGAGAATAGGAGGAAAACTCGTATTTGTCTTGTATGTCTGAGGCACAAGTTAAGAGATCAAGAATCAAATCATGATCTCTCGAAACTCCTACTACATCTAATATTTCTTACATGGAGTTATGCTTCGTTGTTTCCTACAACTCATCTTTTTATGCCTTTGAAGAATGCAGCTCAAGGCAACTATCTAGAGGGATTACCTCATCATTTTGGGAATTACCTGCACCCTACCGATCCTTCATCAAAAAGAGATTCATCTTCAGAGGTCTCGAAACTCCTTGCTTCAATTTCTTCATCATGGAAAGAGTCTTCATCTTCAAATGGGAAAGAAAATATCTCCATTTTGTTATTGCATCCATTAACCATTAGCTCAAGAGTGGAATCATATTTTTCATCTTGCCTTATCTCAATATGGCCAACCTTCACATTGGTTAAGGCTTCCAAATCAACTTCATGTTTGTCTTGCAGATTCGTGGGTTACATCGGGAGTTTGAGACCTGAGCTTGGGGTCCTCGGTTTCTCAATGGCTTTCAGTAGTTCTTATATAGACATTTCTTTGAAACCTTTCACGGGCTCATCACAAGTTGATTTTGTCTCTCCATAGATGGCTTGACTGAGATCACATTCATCCCCAAATGGGAATGAGAATAATTCCTCATATTGGATAAGCATATAAGCTGATTTTTCTTCTTGAAAATCATCAAGAACCATCTCCTCTTCTTCATGGTTTGCATCATCCAAAAATTTAGGGCTTCCCTCTTGTAACTCGAATCTCCTCAATGCTTCTTCAAAGTCCAAATATCTCCAAGAAGGCATGTTTGGACCTATCAATATGGGGATATCCTCTTTCTCCTTAGTTTCCACAAAGTGATTCATCCACCTACTACCTTGGTACAAAATGTTAGCTTCTGGGCTTCCAGACTTTAGTTTTGTGTACCTCATCTTCTTCTTGCGAAATAATTTCTCCATGTCTCCCTTTTGGTATGGTTGGGGATGACCAATTCATCTAAATTTTACCTCCCGTGTCTCGGTAGAAACTTCTACTCAACAACATTTTGAATGAGGATGGGACATCTTTTACCAAAATCATCATTTGAAACTTTCTTATCTGGAAATTTGGCAAGAGCCACCTATGCATCTTTGACTTTCCCTACAAGTGGGACCTCTTTTGACTCCAAAGAGTAACAAGAGCCACTAGGTGGAGTCATGGTAAGTTTGAGAGCCTTGGCGACCTTCAAAGGCATCACGTTGTCTGAGGCACCAAAATCTATTATGCAATTGTTCAGTACATATTCTCCAACAAGAAGGGAGATGTAGAAAGGTTCAACTTTATTTGTCTTTGATACATTGGGTGTTAGACTACCACTCTTGATATATCGGGCGAATCAAATCATGTTTAGGATGAGTATGCAAATATTTAGTTTAGTAAACCATATTCTATGAATTCAAAGGGAGAAAATTTAGGATGAGGGGGTGAAGGGATAATTTTCAATTTGGATAGGCTTAGGATTGATTTTTGATTGAGGAATGGAAGGTATTTTGGAATGGCACACTAGAGAGGATCATCAACCTTATTTGCAGGGAGTAGATTTGGGTTTAAAATTAGAAGAGGTATTATACTTGGAATGGAGGGGTTGCTCCTTTCTTGGCAAACTTCATGGAAGATGAGTGGTGATGAGTGATTATTTTGTTTGCATGAGAAATTGGGATCATCAACCTTTTTCATTTTCTTGAGGGGTTGCTCCTTTCTCCAAAATAGTGAATCACATGAGAAGTTGGGTGCATCTCTTTTTTCTTCATGCTCAAAATGTTCAAGAAAATTTGTCATCGTTCTCAAATTCATCGATCTCTAGGAAGTTTCCACCTTCCCTTTATTGTTCAATCTCTTCTTCACTTTCTTGAATTCTCGTAATTTACATTCATGGGTGGGGCCTCCAAGGCAAGCCTTTGGGGTGCTCTGCAATCTAATTTTGTTGCTTCTTTGAGAAGACACTCGCTTAGATATTTCCCTACTCAACAATGTCATTTCATCCATCGTTTTCTGCATTAAAGGATCGATTCTTTCATCTCTGAGATGTTGAGTTTTACCCTTTGATGGATTCTTGATCTTTCTAGAGAGGATGAGATCATCATCAAGTTCAATGGCCATCCTTTGTGCTTCTACAATGTTCCTTGGTTGGGTTCTTCGCAAAAAATATCCTACTTCTGATGATTGAGCATTGATGAAGAATCTCTTGACAATTTTTTGAGATGGAAAATCCTCTTCAGGTATCCTGTGAAGTAACCATTCGAAATGAGACACAAAGTCTCTCATGGTTTCATTTTATCCTTTCCTCATTTGAGCCAACTGCACCAAGAGGTCCTAACAGTCTTCAGTTGATTTGAATCTTTCCTCGAAGGTAGTCTTGATGTCATTCCAACAAATGATGGATTGGGTAGGTAGGAGGTAAAACCATTATGCTACTTTTTCTTGGAGGGACTCCATGAATAGTCTTATAGCAATGTCTTCATTTTGGACACCAAGGATTCCAATGATGTCGTGAAAGTAGCGATGTGTTCTTCAAGATGTTGTGTGTTGTCACCTTTGAACTTTGGAAAGTTCTTGCGGGAACTTGTTGGTAGATTGTGAAGAGGGGGTTCAAGAGCAAGTGGGCTGTATTCCTTCCCCATAGAACAATGGGTTGGGGTATTTCTACTTCATGTTTCATTGTCATTTATGCTTTTGCTTCTTGACTCTTGCTTCTACAAATTCTTCTTCCGGGAGCTCAATGCTTAATGGTGGTTGAAAAATGGGAGAATTTGAAGGGGAAGTATCAACAGGAGTTTGGATAGGATATCCAGTGAATTGCTTAAAGTGCCGGATGGAGAGGAGGCTTGAGAGAAGAAGTATGGATTACCTCTAATTCATTCTTGCTAATTTTGCAAAGCCTTGAAATTGGAAACAACATCGCTCTCGAATTGCTCAACCTGGTGTATCTTCCTTTAGCTTGACTTTTAGAAATTCTTGAAGTGAGGACACGAAAGGACACTATGGAATATGAAGGTTCACTCGTAAGAAATTAACAATGTATCTTTTGGCAACGGATTTTCATGAACTTTTTTTTTTTTTTTTCAATTTTTGTTTTTTGAATTTTTGGACCATACTATCATATTTTGGGTGCAGATGCTACTAAATCTACCCCATGATGGGTGCCAAAAACTTTTGGCAAGAAAATTTTTTGGGTGAAAAACTTGTGGATTTCTCGCCAACACTCTGAGAATCTAAGTCCCTCTACTCAACCAATACATATGTCATGTATGCATGCACGAGAAAATGTGGATTTATGTGGTGGCCTTTCGATTGGGGATCCAACAAGGGCACTCCACCGACCTTAAGGAAAAGATAGCAATTTCTTGCTTGGGGAAAGCGTATCGAAGAAGAGTGGGAAAGGGGAGTGAGAAAGAGGTAGGAGAACTAATGTTGCACACACACACACACACACACACACACACACACACACACACACACACACACACACACACACACACACACACACACACACACCGGGTAGGAAATCAGATTCTTGCACACACTAGTTAGAAGTATCATCACATGTATTTATGAGAAGAAATAACTTTGTAAGCATCATTAAGACCAAATGAAATTTGATGAACACAAATTATCAAGAAATATCTTAGTCAAATAAATCTAGAAACTCCTTCTTGTATTAATTTCTCAAACAAAAGTTGTACATAGTGGAGAAATGGAGGAAATTGAGAAGGGGGGAGGAAGAATTTGGCTATCTCCTTTATTCTCTCAAGGTAGAATACACTCTTGAGCTTACAAAATTAATTACCAACCCTTTGAAATGGGAATGGAATTACAATTTATAGAATGAGCGGCCATCTTACTCATGACCCTCTATATACCTTATTTCTAACTTTAGACTATTCATATTCCTATAAAATATTTAAGTCCCTTTTATAAAATCAAGGCAACTTAATTTACATTATGTTTCTAAAGTCACTTTTAAGTGACTTAAAGGCATATCAAAAAGTGCAAACCCCAACGAAGAATTAAAACATTTGAAGGGAGAGAAAGTTGGTGGAGAGGAAGGAGAGAGAAGAGGAGAAGATGTTGCCCGTGATGAAGTTTGATAGTCCTCGTTCATGGAAATCTCTTATGCGACAAAGTTCGAATGTCCCATTGTGCCAAAACTGCTCTTTCAGTGTGACTTTCTATTTTTAGCAGGTGTCCATGGGACCACTTACTATTTTTAGTAAGTGTCAAAAATGTATGTTCAGTGAATTATCAGTTTTCGTGCACCTCCAACATCTCTATCTCCTTCATAGGTTCTTCTCTTACTGACTTTCCTGAAATAACAGTCCCTATGTAGAAGACCTGCTATTTTTAGAAAGTGGGCTTCTAGAGGTCGATTGATGCGAAATGAAGTTTTTTTATATGGTTTTTTTCCCAATATCACCCCTTTGAAATTTCAGACCCACCCGCTTAATAGTCCAAGAGATTTTAAACTTTCAAATTTTGGACCTGGTAGTGCTTCTGGACACGGTAGCCATTAATGGACCTCAAAATTGCAGGTCTGGTTTTCTCCTCCATTTGTGATGAAATAAATTTCATTGCGATATGTTTCTTCTTCGATGCTTCATGTGTAATTCTACTTCGTTTCGCCCAACGGTTTGACGAGAAATTGGATTTTTTCTTCGTTGAGCTAGAAGTGGGATTTCTTCGTTGTGGATGCTCTGTTGCATGAGAGGAGAGTTTGAAGGTGTCTTCTTGATGGCCTTGGGTAGAGGAATGAACAAAAAAATATAAATTTTTATTTCACACGTCCATTTGGGAGATTTCTTTAACTTCTCATTTCATGGCCATGGAGTTTTCTCTATTTTCTCCTTCTTCTTTCTGTGCTTCTCCTTCTGTGTTTGCTCCAATTTTCCTTCTAGGACCTATGTGATTTCATGGAGTGAAGGGAAGTAAATTTGTGGCATGTCTGGTTTGAGGTTCAAAATGAAGGAATGGTGGTGAGAAGTTGTAGAGGAAGAATGGAGAAAATTTGTGCACAGGAGTGGAAGTAGCTAGAAGCACTGAAGCGACAGTTAGATTTTTTGAATTTTTGAAATCATGGAAGGAGAAGCTTGGGAAAAAATTTCATGAATTTATTTCCCTAACCTCAGGGACATGAGGGACATCAAATTCCATGGTGGTCAAGAGGACGACACGTGGCGTGATCCGACGACAGGGAATGAAGGTGAGAAAAGTTGCTTTAAAGCATTGGGAGTGAAAGTTGATCACATGGGTGACCAAAAGACTCCCTATAGGGCTGGGCACATTTTTCCATGCTTAATGTCCCTAACCTCAAGGACTTAAGGGACATAAAATTCCACGGTGGTCCTGGATCTAACACGTGGCGCTTGATCCAATGCCAGGGAATAGATGCTCCAAAATGCACTGGGGGCTTAAAGTCAGTCACATGGATGACCAAAAGACTCCCCATAGGGGTTGGGCACATTTTTTCATGTTTTATTTCCCTGACCTCAAGGACATGAGGGACATCAATTTCCACGGTGGTCCTGGAGCTGACACGTGGCGCTTGATCCAACGGTAGGGAATGAATGCTCCAAAAATGCACCTAAGGGCTAAACTGTCAAGTCTAGAGGTCACGTGAGGGTCCTAGAGGTCACATGGGGGCTAGGCACATTTTTCCAAGGTTGGTGTACCTGACCTCAGGGACATTGTGGACATGAAATCCCACCAAGCTCCTAGTGCTGACATGTGTCCTCCCGAAAATTGACTAACTCCTGAACTGCCTTTAAGAGGGAAACTTGGGATGATGATAAATTGAGCTCCCGGTGGAATTTCTTGGTGAAATTTTATATTATACTGACTTTAAATGGAATTTTGAATCCAATGGTGGGTTCTCATGTATTTATTCAACCATTTGATCCTTGAAAAATCAAATTTGTTATTTGAGACTCCACTTATACTTGAGAAAAGCGCTTGCAAATCCTATGCACCAAAGTGTTGTGAAAACTATGATTCCATCATCATGTAGTCTTAGAATCCTATTTTGTAGATGCTTTTTTTTACTTCTAACTCCATCCAGAGCTCCCAGAATCTTCTTCTCAAGCCCAGTAGTTGTTTTAGGCGGTGTACTACCAAGGCTTCATCAACCCTATTTTTACTCGGGACTGTTCCAAGTCTTTAAACACTTCCCAAAACCTTCCAAAATCATTTCCATGATGTTATAAGGTCTTCAATTCACCTCCATGTTGAATTTGGTCCTTCCGTTCCACTCCAGGTGGTTGATCTAGTCCTGGGAAGGCCAATGATAGCCCTTCCCAATACTGCTAGAAGATAACATCTTTTCAAAACTTCCTAAAATCACCTGGGGGATTAAATTGAATTTCCTAAATCACCTAGGGGACCAATCGACATCAAATAGGGGGTTACTAGACTGACAAATTTGACCTGGGGTGCCTAGGAATGAAAAAACATGAAAATTTTGGCACATGGGTATAATTTTCGTGCTCGAAAATTGTCAATTTCCATGTTGCACATTTGCACAACAACAAAAACTAAGGCTTAAAATTGTGCAAGGTCAATTTCATTGGGGACTTTTGACTTCTAGAGGATTTTATAGAGGATTTCTATGTGGATAGTGGATATTTTGAGAACATCTAAGATGGATATTTATGCAAGAGTCTTCTCGAGTTGTTCAAGGATATCATATTGACCCTCAAGAGTAGGTGGAGGAGGCCTTATGATAGTGATTTTTTGTGTCATGTTGAACGATGCAATTTTGGGTTAAATTTTATAATTACTATATGATGTTCGATTGGGTGGATAAAGCTAATGAGAGAGTCATATGTGGGTGAGAATTTCTTGGTAATATTATTGGTGTTGTTGGTTTGGTAGTTATGTCCCCAATCCTTCTTTTGTTTTTCTTGATCATGTCTAGGAAAGGGTCTTTATATATCCCAACTTTTTTTTTTGAGATTTAGAGGCTTTTTATCCAAAGAAGTTCAATATCCCCATGGTCAATCAAATTTTGGATGTAGTTTTTTAATTTCATACATATGCTTTTGTAGTGACCTTTGATCAATGGTAATCACAATATTCATTTTCCTTGTACTCAATTAGGATTGGGTTTGGTCTCATCAAATGGATGTATTTCTCGGAAACATGATCATGTTAGTAGTTTCAAGTTGATGGAAAACCACATATAATGATTTTCCTAAGGGTGTGTATTTTGTGTGCTTTGTTTCTTGTTTAGGTGCTCCCTAGATAAATAGTTAGATGAGGAGTGTTTTTGGACTACTTGTATGTATTTGGAGTATGCAACTTTGTCATTTATGATATTCTTGGTATTGTTAAATAACTTAGGTTTAGCAGTTTGTTTATTATCATAATGATTTATACTAAATGTTTTTAGTGTTCCCTTCCTAAGGAGGGCCTTTTTATTTGATATCCCTTCTCTATGACACCATAAAACGTGTTACCACAAGGCATTTGAAGGTGGAAGGTTATTTTTGGATGGAGGCTAGGAAAAAGATGTTAACCAACTATTTTTTAGGAATGGAGCAAACAAAACTAATTGCTAAGCCTCTCCACCATTGCGTAAGGAAAAAGGGAAGGTTTCATTATTTTGTGTTAAAAAATCCAACATGGTAACTATCGTATCCATCTTATAGGAAAATATTCATATGAATTTCTTTGATAGATAATTAAATGCAATAAGGGAACCTTATGAGACGTGTAAAAACCACTCTAGTGTTTTCTCACCTATGAGGGAATAGTTAAAGTAAATAAATATTGATGTATGCGACTTCTTGACAAGACGTGAAGAATATACATGGTCCATATGATCACCCTTTCCTCAATATTTGTAAAATTTTCGATGGTTCAAATTGGGAGGAATAGGGATAATGGCATAACTCCTAAAACATATAAATTGTATATTGACCATGGTTATTGTCTTGTAGTCTATGTAATGTATCCATCGCTCATTTCCATTCTTGGGGTGGATAATGTGTCACGGGTTGGTGTTGATGGGGCTAGGATAAAATTAAATTTGTTTGGATTAGGGCTTCGATTGTTAATTTTTTGGGTTACCTATGAAGGATTTGATTTTTTTGAACTGACATGAGAAGCTAGGTTGGAAAAGCTGTTGGATTAGATTTTAATTTTTTCATGCATAGTTTTATTTTATTTGTGAGGAGTATATGGTGGTTCTTTGACTACCTTTCCCTTGTTGTGATTGGTATTTATGCATGGATTTTAGGTTGGGTAGTTTTGTTTTATTTATTAGGATCTCTTAGGTTTTATTTTGTGTTGGTTTTTGTTTTTTCATTTTATGTATATGGTATTTTTCTATTTAAAGGATCATCATATGTGGATGGTGGTTCTAAGTTCACAATCTTTCCTTTGTCGATGATTCTTGCTAAGAGTTCTAAACTATAGTCGTCATGGATTTTGGATCCTAAGTTGATTAATCACAAAAAAATTCATCCCTGTTATAAGAGGAATTGATCTATTTTGGCATGGTTGGTGTCAAAAAAATCATGTGTTACTATTTTCAATTTGATATGCTAGGCTAACATCGTCATCTGATGGGTCATGAGGTCCATGGAAAAAGGGATTAGGCTCATGACATTTAATATTTTGACATGTAGTAGAGGGAATTATTTTTATGTCTATATTTTTGGGTTTTAAGCTTTGAAAAACTAAATCTAATTCAGACAAAGTTTCAAATTTGGTGTTTTGTAAAATTATTTTTGACTTGGGTAGTGCTTTTGTTTTGACGTTTCACTCAGAGTTTTGATTTTGGCCAGAGTTCCAATATTTTTAATTTTTGAATACATGTATGACACAAGGGGGCTCAAACAACACAATGAGCACAACCTATACAGTAAAAAAGGAGTACAACCGTGTAGTATCCCACTAATATAACTCGAAGGTATTGGGTGGGTACCCTAGGGAATGTTATGTTCCCGACATTATTAAAAGATTGTGGTAAGAAATTTTTTATGCTAGGATTACAAATATTTATAGGGGTGTCCTTACTATACATCGAAAGTACATGAGGCCCAATACTATGAAAAATATTAGTGTCTAAGGTGTGGTATTAGAGGGTCAAATCCCCCTTCACTTCACTTTAACCAATTTAGTGGAGCGTCAATAAAAACTATAGTTAATTCCTTGGTGGGTGATATCTAGGGACTAAGTATTAGATGGTATAGCTCCCCCTCATGTCATGGGAGCCACAAGAATGTGAACTCCAACAAGAATGTGAACTCCAACTTAGCCAAAATGACAATTCCTCTACCAAATTTATATATCCCATCAGTACATGGGCTTTGGTTGAATGACTTGGTAATAACTTCCAAGTCACAAAATTCTATGAGGTAAAAGATATCTAAATTGCTTCCAATTCCTAAGATCACCTTGTGGTGTGTGGAAAGAGCATAGATAGTTTAAGATAGGTTTAAACATAACACAAAATAAGATGAATTTGAATAAATAATAAAATGTGATAAATTAATACAAAATAAATAAAATACTTAATGATTTTATTATAAGTTTTTTTATATTTGAATTTGACGTGTGATTTAGATGTTGTAAACAAGTTAACAATGTGTAAAAACTACAAATAAAAACCCGCAAGTTAGTGTAAAAGTGACTAAAAATGATACAATGTGAAAATGAAGTCATTATATCAAATACTTCACCGATATGATCAAGATGCTAAAACACATAAATGTTTCATAATAAAATTAAAAATATGTCGATCCTACATGAAACAATCATAAATAAAAAAACACTCCTAGTATGATTAGTTGAAACACAAAGTTAAAATGTCATAATAAAAACATAAATGTCATATCCTATAGGAAACATTCATAAATAATAAATGTTACCTTAATGCTAAACAAACATCACTATAAAAACACAAATGCTACAATAATAGTAAGAAGTGTTAAACTTGGAAACAATGAATCAAAACATAGAAACATTGTGAAGCTAATCATAAATGTCTCTCGTAGAAATGGAAACATTACAACGATAGTCAAAAGCATCAAAACCCATGGACATACTTTGTAAATGAAACACTATGATAATGCACAAAAATTCTAAAGTAAAAATAAAAACATAAAATCTATAGTCATAAATGTTGAACTTGTAAACATATTACCATAGAAAAAAATGTCACAAATATGCATATAAATGTTAAGATTAGAACATAAATGTTGCAATAATAAATGTGAAACACTTAACCCTATAAATAAAATGTCAAATCCAAAATGTTACAATATTGCACATAAATGTTACTACCAAGAAGGAAATACTACCATGCAAGATGGATACGTTGATCTCGCAAAGTGGCACAAATTCGATAAAAATGATGAAAACATGCAAGAATTAAAGGCCAATATGGAATGTTGATAGAGTAACGATACTCTTATTCCTGGAAGAAGAATTCAACCATCCTTAACCTACAAAACCTTAATAAAATCTTGAAATCAAGTTAAAGGGACAAAGGGGTGTCCCACGGTGTACCAAATGTATGAATACATTAGTTGTAGAATTAAACTAGGAACTTACAAAAAAATAACCTAATCTTCAACCATTACAATAACTCAAGATGGAACATGAGAAAGAGAAACCATCAATGTATAAACAATAAGTAAATACAAATCTCCCTTGTTCCATGTATCCGATTCAAATGTATATGGATGCATGAAAATTGACTTTGCAAGATTAAGAAGCATGGTTGTAAGGGAGACGATGATGTAAGGAGTTCTTAGAAGGTGGAATAATATCTAGCTCAGTAAGCTCTTACATCAAGGGGTTTCTCAATTCATCTATGTTTCTAAAAATAGAAAGCTCGTGATAAGAGAAGGAGCGTGATTGTAATTTTGGAGGGTTGTTTACATAGATTCTTGTTCAAGAATGTTGGTTGGTTTGGATGAATGTGGGTTAATGGAGATGTATGGAGAATATCTTATTAATTAGGATCAAGAACAATTAATGAGGAATAATTGTTCATGGGGTGTTATGGGAAGTTGATGTGAATAAGAAGTTTTAATTAATTGATGAGGGGGTGATTTATATGATTAATGTGATTTTATAATGATTTTCAAGTGATTTAGGAGTGACAAATTTGGAGTGTATATAGTGTCCAATATTTTATTTTAATATTTTCTCTAGGTTTACCTTGTATTTGATGTCATTCGCTACTAATTCCACCCTTTAACCTGTCCTTTTCATATTCACACTCATAATCATATTTGCATCTACTTAACGATCTTAATTGATTTGAAAAGTGCATTAGTAATATGATATACAAATCTTCGATCCGAATGTAAGCCTTTGATATCAATACAAAACTTCCCATTGTGTAATTTTTTGCTATGACATTGTTTTGCCAACATTTTTTTGATTAATTTCACCATGGAACAAAGTTAAGAAATTCATTTACTCTAAAAAAATTATCATAGAAAATACCAAGTAGATGTTGTCCCTCGATCATAGAAATTTGTATCAAATTAGCTTGTAGATCATGAATGTATTTTACATATGTGAATCCATTAACTAATGTATCACTCACATATTCACCATTATTATATTCATCCATGTCATTATTTCTTAACAAGCTATCAAAGATCTTCATTTTCATCTAGATTCAGGATGATACTAACCCTCGGTCTTTGTTCAACTACACTTTTTCCATGCGATACATTGTTCTCTTACAAATTTGTTTCAATGCTTTCATAATGACATTCAGACACACATTTCCTAATTGATAAGAGTATTTATATTGTAAATAACATTTAAGCTCAACAACAATAGTTTTTTTCCTCTTTATGTCTTGGAAGTGCTCTTTGTATTATATCCGCATGTGAAGAGACTTTTATTGTTACTCCTTTTAAAGTAAATTGATGCTTTTTGTATGTGTATTCTCTAATTTTTACAAATGATATTTTTATTTCTACTAGTCTATATTCAATATCAATGAGTTTTGCTACATGTAGAATCATAGATCAAGGCAATGCAAAGCATGAGATGAAAACATTAGCAAGGTTCCATTTCTCAATCATCTACAAAAATTTGACATATATTTATTTTTTTGCTACTATATTATCTTTAGTTAATGTATTGTATACATATTTTTGTATTTTTGTGAATGTTGTCATGTTGTATAAATGCAATTGCTTGCAAATTGAAAAACATGCATCGACATGTCTTGAATGCACTTTTGAAGTTTTTTTATATTATGATTAGATTTTGATTTTTTGTCTATACTATTTGTAATAACAAGTTTAAGGCATATATGTGATATATTGGATTGTTTCAATGTCTTGTTTTTACTATTTCTAATTACATGTTTTAGGCATCGATGAAACATATTGTATTATTTCGTTGTATCACTTTGTTGGATGATGGAATTACATGAAATTTTTATAGATTGCTAATGTGATGTTGTGCTATGCATTTCTCTTGGATTCTTTTTTTATTTCCTATAAAAATTGCAAGGATGTTTTTGATGGATTTGTTGATGTCTTTTCATGCTAGAAAATCATCGGTATTTTTAGTGTGGATTTTATATGAGTCAAAGCTTCGTAATGCACATGACCATACATGACATAAAAGGTATAATATTATGTGTTGGTATAAGTTTAGATGAAGTAGAATATGATTGGAAATTTTTCCTTATATCCAAATCCCATATTTGTATGTTTATATTTAGGATGACCATCAACCATTGTAAGTAGATTGGACTACCTTCAATCCCTCTTTTTCATGTTGAATTGCTATGTTAACAATGTATCCTTGCTAGTTCTCAATTTTTGAGATGTTTGCAATGACATCAATATGGAGATAATTTCATAAACAAGATAACACTTAAGGATTTTGAGATAAATATGCAATACAATAGGACTGTGTTACATATCACCTCAAATATCAACACCAAATTATTCATTACACAATTTGAAAATAGACTCAAACATACTCTCATTACATGTTTCAAGCCTAGGTGTAAGATTCCATAGTCCTACACTTTTTAGTTTGTTGTGAATTGTCACCCACTTAGCTTCATATGCAGAACATGGAACCAAAACAATATTTTTACCTACTTCATAAATACCAAGCTAGATTTATCTTCCAATACAATGGTTCATAATGACCACAATGAGGATTAGCATCATGGAACAACACACCATATGAAAGCATATGTTTTTTTGCATTGAATTGTAAATATTTATTAGCATTTGTCTTTGATAAAATCCATATTGGTATGTTAATCCATTTTACTAACTATTTTATGTAGAAGTTCTTGCCTGAGCACCACTTTCGGTTCGCCCAATAGCTTTGGTCATTACAAGAAGCCTCATTCGGTGGAAATATGTCTCAACATCATGAATATGATACAAAATATAGATTATATCATGATCTAATTCTAATTGGAATGATTTCAATGCATCTACATCACCTCTATAAAAGCAATGTAAGAAATAATCTATTATTCCATTTCAAAGTTCAATTGAGCTACAATAAAAATGTAATAATGTTGTAAATGTATCAAATAATCAATCTTCAATATTACACCTAAAAATAAATCTCTAAAAAGGTTATGTTTTTAAGCACAACGTTAATGTTCAAACATTTTTTTGTTATAATATAGTCTTCAATAGTAACATAGTTAACAACATAATTTTGCAAGCTCAAGTATTGCTTTGCATATATAGATTCATAATAACAAAGAAAAGTCAAACTTTTCATTGTGTTGAGCTATATAAATTTTCCTTTATTTGTAGAGCTACATTTCCTTAGAAAAATAAAAATATAACAACAAACCTTTCGTTGTTATAGAATGCAACAAATCTCTCATAGCTCCCACAACTTAAATGTTAAATGCCACAATGCACCATCCCTATAATGTATTCAAATGAAACATTAGTGTTGTTACTCTTATGCTTAAAAACATTATAAGTGGCAAAAAAAAATCACTATAAAATATGTAAAATATTATTTGACAAGGCCATTTCAATGGACGTATAATCTTCAAATTGCAAATTGCAAAATACCATCCATTACACTAAAATTAAACTACAAACATATTGACAACATTTCCTCAAAAAAGTAAAATAAAACAACAAACCTTTCACTACTATAGAACATAACAAAGCTCTCATAGCTTCCACAACTTCAATGTTAAATGCCACAATTCACCATCCTTGTAATGTATTCAAATGAACATTAGTGTGTTGTTACTCTTATGCTTAAAAACAATATAGGTTCCAATTTTGTTTCACTAGAAAATATGTAAAATATTATTTGACAAGGCCATTTCAATGGACGTATAATCTTCAAATTGCAAAATACCATCCATTACACTAAAATTAAACTACAAACATATTGACAACATTTCCTTAGAAAAAGTAAAATAAAACAACAAACCTTTCACTACTATAGAACGTAACAAAGCTCTCATAGCTTCCACAACTTCAATGTTAAATGCCACAATTCACCATCCTTGTAATGTATTCAAATGAACATTAGTGTGTTGTTACTCTTATGCTTAAAAACAATATAGGTTCCAATTTTGTTTCACTAGAAAATATGTAAAATATTATTTGACAAGGCCATTTCAATGGACATATAATCTTCAAATTGCAAATTATCGTCCATTACACTAAAATTAAACCACAAACATATTGGCCACATTTTATTTCTTATAAACAATATGTTGAATAACAACACAAACCATGCTTAAATCTGTTGTATTTTGTCCATGCTAGGGGTTTATATTATACATACCACTTCACATTTAGAGGGATAATGATATGTTCACCACAATAAATGCAAAGGACAAACATTACACTTAAATAACCTCTTAACTTTTTTACAATGTCCAAACTATAGTAAAGAAATAAAATGTCAAGATGTTGATTTTACATGAGACAATAGGAAAAAATAGCTCAACACTTTTGTACTTTTTGTGAAAAGAGCATTCTAAGTTTCGGATCTCGAGAGGGTCTTGTTCTAGTGTATTTCAAGAAATGAGACACATAAAATTTTAAACTTTTCGTGAGAAGAGCATTACGAGTTTCGATCCCCACTTTGATCTAAACCATGGTGTGTTTCAGGGTTTGCTACATGCTTTTAACTTTTTCACTTTTCATGTAAACTAAAAAAATGATGTCCCATGACAATAGATGTGTTCGTATTTCCGTAAAACCCCATAGAAAAATAACACAAAAACTAACTAGGGTTCTCATCTAAGTTCCTCTGTAATGCAACAATGTTTATGCTAGATCAATTTCATTTCTTGTTGCAATGCATGTTAAAGCTTCATTTGGGTGTTTACGGAAAATTCAAGTGCTTGAGCAAGTCAAACTTTCACCGTAGACATTTGCAAAACACAATTGTGCAAAAACACCCAAAATTTATGTAGACTACCTTCGTGGAAACCTTAAGTGCAAAAGCAAGTGAAAGTTCCATCAAAATCCATTGCAGAAATTTTTGGTACAAAATAAAGTTCAACCCCAATGGACCTTCACAAATATTCAAGGAAAGTACTCAAAAGTTCCACCAAGTTTTTATTGGCTAAAATTTGGTTTCACATCAATACTACTAAAAGTTCCAAGCAAAGCTAAACTAACAAGACTAACACCACATAGTCTAATTGAGCAAATTCTTATTGAATCTAACAATAGTTATATCAAATATAAAATCTTAATGGAATGCTTGAAACAACTAACATGAATATAATTCAAAACTTAGCTAAAGCATGCCTACTAATATGGTCAATTGCTAACTAACATATACCTAAATAGATCTAAGAGGGAAATCAAATTGGGGTTTTTGCTACTCCAAGAGACGTGAAATGGTCTCTCCAAAAATTACTACAAGATCATATTGGATACCCATCTACTAACCTCGTTGAAGACTTTAGGTAAGGATTGAGCTTGGCTATAAATCATATTTCTTATATGAGATGAATATCAAATCATGATGTCAAATTAGAATATAGTACTTAGTTTTATTTATAGCTTTTCCTTTGAGGAAAACTTGAATCTTGGTGCATGTGGGACTAAAATTATAAATAATATTAAGACTTGTTAATCATGATTAAGGCTTTGTTAATCATAATTAGTGAATTAACAAGTGATTAGGATGTGAGGAGCCTTAATCAACCACTTAGGGTCAATTAGGAGGCTAGGATAATATTTTGAAGTTTGTTGAGATGTTTTGTAGGGAAATGGGGTGATTTTAAGTGGTTATAAGAGGGGTTTGAGCCAATAATAGTGTATATTGACCAAAACAAGGGTAAAATAGGTTTAATTAGCTAATAATCACTAATTATCTGTTTGGAAGAGGATTTTGACTTACGATTCATCGTAAAGTGGCATCCTGAATGTGAAAGAGGTTAGGTAATCAACAATGTGTTGTTAATTGGCCAAAATGGTAAGAAATGTTAGTTAATTAGTGAAAATCACTAATTATAACAAAATTGGTAAGAATGATGGTTGATTTGTGTGCGTTTAGCAATAAGATTGTAAAAGTAGAATTTAGGTGTCTACATTTGCCCTTGTTTGAGGTGAAGTAAGTGACTTCACTTCAAATATAGTAGACAAGCATAAACAAGTAATTTTTTGAAGAAAAATTAGTAGAATGAAGGATGCCCCTCGAGTGTTGATGGGGTGATAGAATAAGTCAATCGACGATTAAAAATAAGATCAAAACGGATAGAAGAAATAGGATAAATGATAAACATGATTGTTTATTTCCTAGGTGATTTGGAAGAAAAATTAGTAGTGATAAGAAATGATAATGGAGAATATAGAAATGATAATGGAGAATATAGGACAAGCCCAATATTTGTATCCAATCTTTCAATAAGCAACTTTGTTGTATCATTTTTCCCTTAGATCTACATCATCACCTTTATTGAAATAAACAAAAGTGTAAAATAACATGAAAAGCTAAATTACTAACATTTGTTCATTGTTAAAAATATGTAACTCCATGCAACATATGCATAAGGCAATGCAATATGAGAAACTAAACCAGCCAACCTAACATAGAAACCAATACAATCACACACACTCAAACAAATAACATTCAAGATAGTGCACCAATGTTTTTTTAATCAAGCGTTCGGCTTCGAATGTTCATGTTCAGTAACAACGAGGGTTAAAAATGTTGCCCCAAGCAAGGATATATGCGAGGGGAAATGGAGGACACAAGTATTCCCATGGAAATCATTCATGCATTATGACACAATCTCTCGATAGCTCACTATTGCACGAGAGTACCACACATAGTAAGCAAGCCCAACTTTGTTAATGGAGTTAGATCACGGTGATCCGTAAGTTGTTTGAGACAAGAACGAACAAAAACTTAAGAAAGATGTTTTTGTAGGACAAATTTTTATGTTTGAGAAAAATGCATTTGACACAGCTTATTGTGTGTGCATGTCGTTTACCAATTTTTGAAAAAAAAAATTACAATTTTTTTAGATTTTTTAATGTTTTTACCAAAAACATTGTTTATTTTTTTGAAAATTTTTATATTGTTTTGAATTTTAGGAAGAAAGTAGTGTAGAATAAATAATGAATTCATGAGACATCACTAAAAGTCACCGTGAGGCAAGAATATGCCCCAGGTAGTAGAAAAGGCCGTTGGGAAGCAAAAACATGCCCCAGGGTAGGAAAAATGGGTGCGAAAATAATTATTTATTAAAAATAATCATCACGACAAGTGTTAGAAGAATTTAGAAGAACCATGACGGATCCAGGGTGCCTCGGGGGTGAGAAACATGTCACGGGGGGTAAAAATGGGTATAAAATGTGCATGTGCATGGCCCCTGGGGCCGTGCATGTGCTTAAAGGGTGTGCCTATGCATGTGCACGCATGGGCACGTACGTGTCAAAGACATCAAGGGGGAGCTCATGAATTTTTCGGGCAAAGTGAGGCAAGGGTATATGTGTCGGTGCACTAAGGATGTGCCTATGTATATACATGCATGGCACGTACGTGCCAACACATCAAGAAATGTTTCAATGCATATGACATGTGTGGTTACGTACATGCCAGTGCATCAAGAAATGCGCCTATGCATATGACATGTTTTAATGGGAAAATTTTGGGTTTTTGATTTTTTTATATTTTGAAACATATTTGAATTTTTTTATTTTTTAGAAGTTTTTTGAAGCTATGTACAAGAAACAAAGAAACGTGGATGCCCCAACAACAAATGGGATGTACAAGGGCAGAATACCACACATATGCGTAAGAAAGTAAAGATGTGAAATTTCCCCAACATTAGATGAGAATATTCAAAGGAAAACTCTTCACGTGTAGAAGTTAGATCAAGGCCAATATAGATAGGTTCAACATGATGATGAATGTAACCCAATGACGTGCTAGGAAGGAGCAAGGATGCCCCCAACATAAGCTGGCCAAGAAGCACATGATAGAAAGAAGTGGAAGATTGTTTTGAGAAAGGGGAAAAGGTGCCTACAAACATGGAAAAAGGAAATATTATACACATGGATGTTCGAACGAATGAAGTAGAAGAACAACGTGAATGTTGTGAATGTAGCTTAGAAGCCTCGCGATGAAGAAGTGATTATCCAAAGGCACGAATCGTGAGACAAGATACAAACTAGAGTAAGAGTTTGAACAAGGTCCAAAAAAAGACACTTGGTAACATACTAATCTATTTTCTCATCGAGATCTAGTGTGTGCACATGGAAATTTATTACCTCTTGGAGGGAATATTTGATAAACAACAAGTGAAGACACCCTAGCCAATGTGTAGGAATGATTTATTTTTCAAAGTTGATTTTTTTTTGTGAATGGATTGTGGAAGGAGAGCCATACATTGCTCCGCTACCAGCTAGGCATCTATAGCCCCGATGGAGATGCATTTGATTCTAATCACAACATTTCTCTATTGTTAGTCAAGCATCCATAGCCCCAGTAGAGATTATTGGAAATACCCCAAGAGAGAGTTATATATCAATTTTCTTTTGCTTTTAGCTTTGGATTTTTGATTTGATTGATTTTGTTTTACTTTCTAAAAACTTATTTCAGCTCTCTTGTTTGACAAGGGGTTAAGAACCACTAATGGCTTGATGGAAGGAGGCGGAAGTGATTGTGATGATGACATTGGCTAGTGTCAACAAATATGTCCAAAAGTTCTTCGCAACAAGTTTTTAGATGTTGATTGTGATAGGATCTCTAAGAGGTCATTCATTCTTTAATTTACCAAGGTGATAAAAGACCAAGGCCAAACGGATACCATAGAGATAAATGTCACAAAATGCGTGTGAATAGCTAACCAAAATATCATCGAAGGGATGAAAATGGTAGGAAGACTTGCAGAAGAAGAACAAGAAAGGGAAGAAAGAACATCCATGTGTATGCAATACTTGATTGTAATGTTTGTTCGTTTACCTTTGATAGCTTTTTTAAATGTTTTTTCATTTTGGTATTTTTTTGTATTTTTTGAAAGGTGGGACCAACAAGGTCACTTGACATGATAAGATCCAACAACAATGTTAGTGATTTCCTTGATAAGGAAGACTAGGTGTGTTTGCTTATCAAGAGTCATATTATCCCTAATCTCAATGATCATGGTGAGCTCATACTCAATAAATGACTATGTTTTATCATGAAACATGGATTTTGTATGTGGGATCTTGAGTTCCCTATCCAGAGGTTTATGCACTTTACACCATACTTGATGGGTGTGTTGATGTACATTTTTGAATTGTGTTTGATTATGAACTTTATGATTGTTTAAATTGTTGGGAGCTTTGGAGCTCTTGGAAGTTTTGATCTTAGCTTGATAAAGAAACTGTTTGGGTTTCCTATAAGCTAATATGTGACTTGTCTGATCCCGAGAAGTGGGAGAAGAAAGTGGATGTTTAGACTTGATGTGAGAAATGATGGTGGGCTTGCCACAATCATTGATAGAAGGATAATGTGATGGACACAAATGGTATGGTCCAAGAATTAAAGAGGATGGGCTACTAGGAGGTGTCACATAGATTGAAGATAAAGGACTACTAGGATGTGGCCCTAAGATTAAAGATGAGGGATTTCCTAGAGGTGTCCCATAGATAGAAGATGATGGGATACTAGGATGTGGCCCAAGAATTGAATATGAGGGGGTTTTAGGATGTGCCCCAAGTATAGAAGAGGATGAAGGACTAAAGGTGAAAGGCTACCAGAGGTTTCCCATAGAATGAAGGTGAAGGGCTACTTGGAGGTGTCCCATATATGGAAGATGATGGGCTACTGAGACATAGCCCAAGAATCAAAGATGAGGGGGTTAGGATGTGCCCCAGTATAGAATAAAATGGGCTACCGAGAGGTGAGCCATTCATAGACGATGAAGGGCTACTTGGAAGTGGCCCACATATAGAAGTAGATGATAGGATACTAGGTGGTGACCCAAAGTGAGATTGCATGATGGAGGAATATTGATAGATAAAGAATGATTGGGTAATGAGAAGATAGGTTGTGGATCAATACCAAACCCAAGCATTTCATCACACAATGAAGAATGTGAAGATGGAAGAATAAGAGGAGGATCAATTTTGATGATCCTAGGGTCTTCCTCTATGGTCTGACAAATGGAATCAACTCTTTGTGCCCATAATATGCAAAGTATCGAGGTCTAAAGACAATCCTTGATTGTGATCCTCTAGGGAATGTCATCATGTGACCCCATGATTTTTGTGATCGCTTATTCATTCTGAAATGAATCAATAAACATGGGTATTTTGTTCTTGACCATGGGAGGTTGACTAGAAGAAATGGGTCCAACATGTGTGGAAGATTTAGAAGATGATGACTCAAGAGATGAAGTAGATTTGGATCTAGATGTCTCATGCAAGTAGAAGAAGATGTAGATTTAAAACTAATTGGTATAGGTTTTCCTATAAGATGACATATTACGGGTAGAGAAATAGGATCAGTCATCTAGGTAGGGTATTGTGACGTAGGAGTCAACTTAGATGATCGCAACATAAGTGTCGACTTATAATTGAAGATGATTGTGACATAGCGATATAGGTGTCGAATTTTATGATTGCGACATGGGAGTTGATTTGGAAGATGATTGTGACATGGGAGTCGACTTAGAAGGATTTAGATTCACCTAAATCTTCAACAAAGGAAGAGGTTGTTGAGGCGGTGAATAAGAGAGGTCCTACAAAGCAAGGGAGGATTGTGACTCAAGAACCAAATTAGATGTTTGATTGATGGATCTTGGAGCCGCACAGATCTTCAAAGGAGGAAGATGTCATTTAGGTGACTGATAAGGGGAGTCTTGCGAAGAAAGGGGGCTATGACTTAAGATTCGAATGAAGTGAATAGCTCTGATGAGAATTTTTAGAAGGCTGAGGTAAATCTAAAGAATAGAAGAATAGTTTGGATTGGAATTAGAAGAAGAGTGGGGGAACCCAAATAATAATTTGGATCAGAAGCATCCAAACCATACCACTAACTATGAGATGAAGGTGGGGAATTGGGTACCCAATGGTTCTCTAGCACAAAGAACCAAACGAGGCTTAGCCATGATGGGCATCCTTTTATGGGAATGCCAAAAACTTTGATTCCTTAGTGTCGTACGTATAAGGAACCTTACGATAGTTGGTCATTGTTGGTATTTGTGGGATACAAATGTCTAGACCGAGATAGTGTGATTGAACTCCTTCAATTGGAAGGAATTCATGTGTCGATTTGGGTAGCACAACGAAAACTAGCTAGACATTTGGAAAACATGGGCCCTAGGACAAACCAAGTGGCATAATGACGTCAAATCATTACAAAGAATACCAAACAATAAATGGTCACAAATATGAAGGATCAATATGAACCTAAGGACACCAAAGAATAAAGAATGACCTACCCTAACAAGGTAATGTATGATAAGAGATATCTAGGACAATACAATGACGTATAATACTCAAACCAGCCACAACAAAATTTTACTCCCTATGATTTTTTGAGATAGGTTTGAAACCAAATAGTGACAACACAATATCACCAGTTAGGCCAAGTTTGAAACAAGCAAGACCTAAATGATAAGAGTCTTGACGCGATCCTATAACAAGATATACTAAAAACCAGTTTCTAAACACTAATAAAGTCTAAGTCTTGTAAAATGGATGATATAAATGTGAGCAGCGTAACAACACTATTTGGACATGTTAATCAAGCTTTGCAAGAAAGTAAGATTTTAGTATCAAAATGGCATTATAGCGATGCTAAAAAAGTAACCTCAACACTCACAAAACTCAAGACAAGGCTAGGATGTAAAAACTATGCCTAAGTATATCAAGGAATTACTATGCGTGTGCAAGTAGTGTAACAATACAATCTAGAGATTTAAGCCAAGTTTCACAATGGAAACAAGACGTAAATATCACAATTGTATGGCTATAATGCGGGCAATGTAACAACTCTAAAGAAGAAAATGATGATATCACCTAACTACAAATGATAATAAGTCTCAATATGGGTTTTGAGACAAGAGGGGCTACTAGAACTTGATGACGTACCATTCACACTTTCAACTCTTGCATTCTAGCATTGTAACTTGGTCATGTAAGAAGACTACAAAAGTGGTGGACACGATTATTTCTAGTAGGTATCCATATATGTTTGTTCTTATTTTGTCTCCAAATGAGCAACAAGAAAACAAAGGAGTAGACCAAGTGGTGATGAAAAATACTTGGTGTAACTTTGGTAGAGTTTCACCTTGTCTTAGGACAAGTGAAAAACTAGGACAAAGTAACACTAAATAGATTTTGTGATGAAATATCACGCGGTTTCAACTTTAAGAGATTCTTCCCTTGTTTGAAAAACAAGAGTTTGAATCCAACAAAGTTTTCACTTTGTGAGAGCTCTCAAGTATAATAACTAAGACAAAATTGGCTCCAAGTCGAAAGCTTTCCTAGGGGTTCTCTCTCTATGTGTCACAAGATATCTCTGTGCAAGCTCAATTTACCAGGAATTTTCACTGACTAATATTGGAGTATTTCGGCTTTACTTTACCACCTTCAGTGCAATGAGCATAAAAATGTGTTTAGTTGTACTTTCACTCGGGTCGTAATGGAAATAACTTTGATTCTAATATTTCAAGGCGTACTAGTCAATTGGGTAGTGTGGAGCACTTTCCCATTTCGTTCACAAGGTTCCCTCTTGTGTGAACTACTTTGGGGTTCCTAGGACCACCCCCATTGTTGTAGCTTAAGGCTTATGGAAAGGGGGTTATGTCCTAGTTTAAAGCGGACGAGCCGTAAATCTTAACTAAAAGCTGCAATATGGTGTTTTGAATGGTGTGTTGGTGTGTTTTTTATCTTTTGGATTAAGCAATTTGGTTTAGACCACCGTTGGCAACCTACAACACGTGAATGTTAGAATTTGGTTTGAAGAGATCCCTCCTTTATTTGACTAGCATTAGGTCCTTCACACAAATGGTTAGTAGTTCAAAAATATCTACAATATTATAGAAAGAGGATTAAGTGTTGTTTTTGGTTCTCAAGATCACACTAGGTGCAAGAGAAGAGCATACACAACAAGTAACCCAACTAGATGAAAAGCTTGTAAATCAATTAACTACCATAAAACTTTGCAAATCAAGGTTTATTCTCAATTAATCCAAGTGCTTCTTAATGAAAGACTAAAATTTCTTTTGGTTCCCAAGATCACACTAGGTGCAAGGGAAGAGCATACACAAATTTTAGCCTTGGTTATTTATCAAGTGAAAAATCTCTTAAACTAAAAGATCATGTACATGCCAAAATGAAAGTTTATTCCCTTAAGCATAGAAATGAATGATGATTTTTCCTACTTACTCAAAATTATCAAAAAGTGGTTTAGAGATGTCTTTGATTCTCAAGATCACATAAAGTGCAAGAGAAGAGCATACACAACCCTATTCCAAACTCATACAAAGCATGGAAACAAAATCATTCATCAAAACATTTAGATATGTTAGAAAATGACTAGTTTTCTAAAAATGAATACCCTAAATTCTTGGTAACTCTAAAACCTAAATTTATGTTACCATTGTGTAGTTCACTTCAATACCTTTCCAACGCAAAAAAAAATCTTAGAGTTGTTTTGAGGTCGAGAGCAAAAGTTATGGCCTCGGAAGATAGGTTATGCACTCAGTGTAACACAGGCGCGGCGAGATGATGCACAAGTGCCCCTTTTGATGCACATGCACAAGTTACACACACAGAGCAAAATTATTTTGATGCGATGTGCACAAGTTTTGATGCACATAGGTACACCCCTTTGATGCACAGCACGTACCCCCTTGATGTGCAGGTGCAAGCCTTCCTGTAGGTGATCAAAATACGAGTTTTGACAAGGAATTTTTGAAAAAGATCAAAACTTTGGCCTTTTGAGGAAATTTTGATAGCACTTCACCTCCTTTTATCCTGCAAAGAACATGAAAACACAACTTCTACTACTAATCTAGTTGAAACAACTATCTAGTTTGAAAATTGATCTACAAAACTTTGAAAATTACTCTAAAAACTTGAAATTAATCTAAAAAGATTGAGAAACTAATCTAAAAAGCTTGAAAGTAATCTAGAAATCTTGAAATTAACTAGAAAACTTGAAACTAATCTAGAAAACTTGAAACTAATCTAGAAAGCTTGAAATGAAAAACTTTGAAACTAAGTTAAAAAGCTTTAAAAATGAATGCAATGGGGTATTGTCCCACCAAGTATGCCAAATAAAGACTACTAAAAGTTCAAAGAAAAGCTAAACTAATAAGACTATCACCACATAGTATAATTGAGTGAATTCTTATTGAATCTAACAATAGTTACATCAAAGATAAAAGCTTAATGGAATTCTTGAAACAACTAACATGAATATAATTCAAAACCTAGCTAAAGCATGCCTACTAGTATGTTCAATTGCTAACTAACATAGACCTAAATAGATCTAAGAGGGCAATCAAATTGGGTTTTTTGCTACTCCAAGAGAGGTGAAATGGTCTCTCCAACAATGACTACAAGATCATATTGGATACCCATCTACTAACCCCATTGAAGGCTTTAGGCAAGGATTGAGCTTGGCTATAAATCATATTTCTTATATGAGATGCAAATCAAAGCATGGTGTCAAATTGGAAGATAGTACTTAGTCTTATTTATAGTTTTTCCTTTGAGGAAAACTTGCATCTTGGTGCATGTGGGACTAAAAGTACAAAGAAGATTAAGACTTGCTAACCATGATTAAGTCTTTGCTAATCATAATTAGTGAATTAACAAGTGATTAGGATATGAGGAGCCTTAATCAACCATGTAGGGTCAATTAGGAGGCTAGGATAAGCTTTTGAAGCTTGCTGAGATGTTGTGGAGGGAAGTGGGGTGATTTTGAGTGGTTAGAAGAGGGTTTTGAGCCAATAATAGGTATATTGACCAAAACAAGGGTAAAATGGGCTTAATTAGCTAATAATCGCTAATTGTTTGTTTGGAATTTTGACTTACGATTCATCATAAAGTGGTATCCTGAATCCGAAAGAGGTTAGGCAATTAACAATGTATTGTTAATTGGCCAAAATGGTAAGAAACATTAGTTAATTAGCGGAAATCACTAATTATAACGGAATTGGTAAGAATGATGGTTGGTTTGTGTGTTTGGCAATAAGATTGCGAAAGAGGAATTTAGGTGTCTACACACATAATTCATGTCACTCCTCCCTCAAATTTGCAAAGCCCAATGGGTCATTACAACTGCGAAATTCAATCTTTTGTGCTGAAAATTTACATTAACTTGCAAATTTAGGAAATATATTTACAATATACAAAACTCATAAACTATTTCAAAAATGGAGTGAATATCTATTTTTCAAAAATATTAGCTTAAACATAACAAATATCTATGTTTTTTCCATCACACTAAAACCACAACACAAGTGTTTTGACAATATTTTATTTATCATACACAATATTTGAATAACAACATCTAACATATTCTATACAAAGAAATGAAATTGACATCTATAATATCAAGCATACCACCAACAACAAACTATGTCTCACTTACACAACATTTTACAAATTTAAGAAATTTTTGTATAACACCCATATGTCTAACTTATTTTCAAACAACCAAAATTAACATCTCTAATAACAAGCATACACCAACAACAAACTTATGTCTCAACTATAATATCTTACAAATTTACAAAAACCCCATACTTGAATGTTTTACCCATCCCAAAGAAAAATCATGAAAACTAATTATATTTGGTCCATATTGCAAGCAAATAGAACACATTAAAACTCTGATTTTTATTCATACGGGATATCTTTATTCAATATTTGATATGCCTTTATACAAGTAGCTTGATCCTATTGATTAGGAGTCAAAGCTTATCATGTACAACTCACACACAATCCCACTTATCTCTCTAAGAGACTTATTCTAACTTCTAGATCTCTATGAGTTGTTACTAACAACTCATTTACACACATAATTAGATATTGTTCACACTAAAATATATATTTTTCCTAACAATCACCCCCTTAGTGTGAACATGGGGAAGGCATCATCCTATACTGCATCTAACAATGACTGTGTGATTTTCCAAGGACTCACAAACCTGAGAAATGGTTTTTCCATGGTTACCATAAAACCAATGAAGGTTTGTCCATGGTTTACCTACAACCAATTGGTTTTACTGGTTTACCAAAAACCATGTCATTTAATGCTAGTATCTCTTTAACCCCCATCACATCCTGACTAATGCAGGTGATACAATCATGTACTTGATTTAACAAGTTTATTTGCAGAATGAAACACACAACAGAAAGTAAATATCACCAATACAATGCAAAGCATTCTCTTTGTTGGTGACTAACAAGAGATGCGATTTTCCTCCTCCTCCTTTGCCTCCTACCTCCAATTACTTTATTTAGAATAGAAAGTCATCGGAGTTGTAATCAGGTTCTTCTGGTGTTGGTTCTTCTTCATATTCTGATTCTTCAACAACTACATTGGCCTCATCCATTTTGAGTTTCCCACTGATGACATCTTTTGCTCTGATTTTGCAGAATGGAGACTTATGTCCCTTTTGTTTACAGTAGAAGCATTCTACTTCCTCTTTGTTTCTGTAGGTTTTAGCATATTTTTTCTTAACATAGAGAGCAGACTCTTCTTGATTATCTTCTTTAGTTCTTTTCTCCTCACTTAGAAGTGCAGATATCATGTCTTCAAGTGATTGTGTGGGCATCTGTCCGAGAGTGAACACAACATTACTGTACTTAGGAGGAAGACTGTTTAGAAGTATGGCTTTAGCATCTTCATCTTCTATTACAACTTTTACTTCTGCAAGTTGCCTTATGAGTGATCTTAGTTCATTAATGTGGCTTGACATTGTCACATTTTCATTCATCTTGAGTTTGAATAGTTGCAGTTTTAGTGAAAATTTAGCATTGACTGCATTTGAGCCAAAAGTTTTGTTGAGTAGTTCCCAAATTGTTTTTGAGGATTTTTCTAGATCCACATAGTGTAGCTCAGTATCTGATAGGGCAAGTCCTATTATTGCTTTTGCCTTATCATCCCTTGTTTCCCACTCTATTAGTTTTGCAACATCTGTGGGTTTTGATTCATCTCCTGATACAATCCTCCATAGATTCTTATGCATTAATTGCATTTGGATTTTGACTTTCCATGTGTGAAAGTTTAATCCATTGAACTTATCTAGTGGGATGTCCATGATTCTTCAGAGTGTCGGTTTCAACCGATAATGCACTCTTCAAATATTTTATTTATTTATTTATTTTATTTATTTTTATTTTTCTTTTTTTTTTTATTCATACGGGATATATTTATTCAATATTTGATATGCCTTTATAGAAGTAGCTTGATCCTATTGATTAGGAATCAAATCTTATCATGTACAACTCACACACAATCCCACTTATCTCTCTAAGAGACTTATTCTAACTTCTAGATCTCTATGAGTTGTTACTAACAACTCATTTACACACATAATTAGATATTGTTCACACTAAAATATATATTTTCCTAACAAAACTCACCAAAAAAATATTTCCACTTCCTCATAACACAAACCACGTTGTAATTTGTGGCATCGAGTTCATACCAATACTTACTATTATACATCCCACTTCACATGAATTATATTTGAATATAAGACACAATGATTGTCCATTAGAACTAGCAATCACACATGAAATGTATGATGGAAACACCGAAGAGGATGCTTCAAAGAAATTAAAGTTGAGGGAAATGACCAAGGAGCAGGTAACAAATAAGAAGATTGAGGGACAAGTACTCGATCGTGGCAAAACTTGGGGGAACCTATCCTAAAATCCTCTTTCTTACGATCAAGCAGAAATGAAACATGTGTCTATCAATGTGCAATGGTGCAAAACCTTAACCTCTCATTTCTCAAATAATTGATAGGGATAGTTACTTACACATGCATTTGGAAATCCTTTTTCGCGAAATTATTGCTTTAGGCATCGGAAAATAAGGAAACAAATATCATGCACTTTGTATCCTCCTTTGTTTGTCTAGCTCATCGAAGGTTACAAAAAGGGAACAATGGAATTGGAAGATTATAATTCAGAGGATCGGTCAGAAAATTATTATTCGATGGGTCAATGTGGAGATTATAATCTATTGACGAGCTAACAAATCTAAATGCATGGATTTCGATGGATGATAATCAAGGAGATGACTATCGGTATGTTGAGGCATGAGACGTGAGTATCCAAAATAATGTACTCGGTTGGAAACTTGAACAATGCAATATTTAACCACCACATGTAATACGAAACAAAGGCGAGAGATGAAGGAAGTAAGATGCAAATTGTGGTAGAGATGAAGGAAGATGAAGGAAACAAATATCATGCACTTCGTATCCTCCTTTGTTCGCCTAGCTCTTCAAAGGTTACAAATATGGAACAATGGAATTGGAAGATTCTAATTCGGAGGATCGGTTAGAAAATTATATCCAAAGGGTCAATGTGGATATTATAATCTATTGACAAGCTAACAAATCTAAATGCATGCAATACATTGAATGCATGGATTTTGATGGAGGATAATTGAAGGAGATGATTGTCTATATGTTGAGGCATGAGACGTGAGTATCCACAATAATGCACTTAGTTGGAAACTCAAACAATGCAATATTTAGCCACCACATGTAATACAAAACAGTGCTAGAGATGAAGGAAGATGCAAACTGTAGCGATCATGTCTGCCAGCAGGTGAGGAGATAATTTTTTATTTACAATTTTCTAAAAATAATTTTGTGAATGAAGAAAAGTAATACCTCACCTTTACTATTTTTAAATGTATGTCGGTCACCGTTAAACCAATAAATTTATAAATAACCATACATCTTAAAAGCAGTCATATCTTCGTATAAATTAATATTCAAAGTAAACTTAAACGAAAAGTTAAACTTCAAAATCGATTTAAAAACATGGAAAACTTGTAAGTAAATAGTGAAACATTTAAATCCCAAACCGGAATGTAAAAATAAAACCACTACAAATTTTGTAAGCCAATGGGGGGGTTCACGTCTTTCTCCAAAACCGCTCTCCGAGCATAATAAGCGCTCAAGATCGTCCACGTCGGAATGAATGAGCGATAAATATTTGCATGTTTTCGCATAAGCATTTCAGACATGACCAACAAGCCTAACAAAGTCACACGGATATTGTCGCTCGCAAATATCCCACCCTCACAAAGAAGGTTCACAACCCCGTAAGACCGGTATACGAAAATGACTAGTGCGTAAACTGCGAGTTAGAAGCGACCTAGACGTGGAGCACTTCCAACAATAAAGATTTCAACACATGCATAGCCTAACAATGCATGCCATTGATTTCACCCAAGTTGTCGATTCAGGAAGATGCATCTCAAATAGAAATGCCTTCGGCGTAATAAATGTAAAAGACAACCATTTTACATGAATAACCCTCAAATTTTTTCCCTAATGTTCAAACTATAATGAAACAAAAATTGCTCTTGCTCTTACATATCACAACATTAGGGAATAAAAGTCTTTTCACAAATTATAAAATACAAATGGGACTAGGTAGAAAAGGATTTGATTACATGAAAAACAAGGGTTGCGGTTGCAGCAAAGAACAATATATTGCATCGCTAAGGTTAATTGTCATAGTGAATGGAAACAGCTTGATTTAATGGGATGAGCTAAAATGGTGGTGAAGAATATTTACCAATTAACAAAACAAAAAACTGAATTGGGGATTTATTTCTAAAACATTATAGCAACAAAATATCGAAGCTTAGTAATGTTGGAAGAGTAATGCTAGAAAGAGGTAGAAACAATTAATAATTTCTTATTCCAACATAGGTTTGCAGCAGCTGCATGGTATTGGTTCTTGCATAACATGCAATGCTCATGGGTGTTGATGGGATTATAATCTCAGCTGACTCAATGTTGTTATTGAAACTTCAACACCATTAAAGAAATGGCTATTTGCAAGACTGCCCCGATATTATAGTTTAGAATTTGGGGAAGAGGAACACCATTCTATTTAGGAACAACTCTATGAGGACATAGATCTCTATTCAAATGAGGTTCAGAATATCTTGAGGCAATGGATGTTAACTAATCCACCGTTGTTGCCTGCTAATTAACACCATGATACATCAAAACTTAAGAAGGCTGAAGTAGCATCCTTTTAAGGGTATTCCAATGTGTGGGAAGGAAAAACCAACAACTTAACACTCTCTAATGTAATCTGAAGGTGTCAGGAGTGTGTCTAGGAAAGAGAGGCTGCTAAATAAAATTCGAGAAAGACAAGTAGTTTTCTAGGGTGTTTCTATGGCATTAAGGAAAGTTGTCAATATGAATTTTCTGTCAGAAATTTTGTTTTGGCTTGGCTTCTAGACTATGTAAAAGCATACACAGAGCACTCATTGTGTTAAACAAAAACTTCAATGAGATGTGGCCACAATAATTGCAATCATGGCAAGATTTGCACATCATGGGGTTTTTTAAATAAAATGCAATTTATAGGCATAAAGCCATACTTAGTTGCCTTTTCCAACATTATCCCAGCAGTTGCCAAATTCTGAGCTTGTTAACAAGGGGAAATTGGGGAGGATGTCACGAATTGTTGGTTACACTACCTCAATGGAAGGAACAAACTTTAATAATATTGATACGGAGTAGCAGGTAGTTTATTGTAACTGTCTATATAGGGCATTCAATCCCTTATGTTGGTGGTGCAATGATAGCTATTTTCTCCACACAAGCAATCTATAATACTCATATTGCATGAAACTATAAAGCAACGAAAGGAAAGTGGCTGCCTATTACGAAACCAAGAACCTGTTTGAATAAAAATCGAGAGCAGAGGATCTGGGAATAATAGACAGAGAAGGACATTTGGATAAAGCTTTCACATGATTGTTACAAGCGATTGCATGCAACAAAATAGGTGGAGAGCAACGACACAATAGAAGTCAGTCTTGCAAGTACATGGCAAAGTGTAAGAGGCTAAAAACTTTTGGAAAACCGGTGATATCTGCAGCTGAAAAAAGAGTGAAGTTTGGCAATGAGGAATAACATTGCACCAATCACCGGCTACAAAAATAACTCAAAATGTTTAGAGTACCATAGATATCCAAAAATTTAAAGCAAACTATAGCTAAATTGTATTTTGCAAGCAGTCCATGTAAATTAATAGAGCGAAGCGAAAACAATAATAACTGCTCGGCGGGTACCAATAAAATAAATATTTCTATTTCTACCAATGGGTGGTGACAACATGCAATTGGTTCATTCATGGGTGAAAAGTTTATACATGCATGATAAAAAAACAAAACAATACACGTTATTAAAGTGTTAATGAATTAAATAATTTAAAAAGTTGGGAAAATAAATCCAAATATTGATCGCTAGATGTATCTTAAGCCCGCAGTATAAATAATCCTCAACAGTTTCTGCGCTTTCCTTCTTTCATTGGTTGGCGTCACAAGATGCGTTGCTCTGCGTTTCCCACAGCAAGTAAGCCTCATACACAGTTAATTCATTTGTTTTTAGAAAAATTCTTTACATAAATCTCATTCAATTACATAAATAATGTTGAGATCTCATTCATATACAGGCAAACAGATTTCTGTATTCTTTTTTTCGGATTTTTTTCAACTGTTTCGAAGTATAGAGGAATTTAATATAACAGAAGTCTGAAAGGAAGGGAAGGGAAGGGAAGGGAGGGACAATATATCGGTTAGGGTTTGAAAGAGAATTCTGGAAAGTCGCACAGCTGTATGGGTTTTTATTTGATTGCTTCAAGCTGGAGGCAGTACTTTGGGTTTGGTAATTTACACTAAGGTAAAAGGAAATAGTTTTGGATGGCCCATTTAACAGAATATATTAGCTAGGGTTTGAAAGAAAATTCTAGAAGCTGATTTTCCCAAAATTTGTGCTTCCTTAATCGATTTCTCAAAGCTAAAGTGAGCAATTAGGGTTTGGTAATTTACACGGAGGAGGAGGAATCATGCCTTGATGGCCCATTTAACAGAATCTCTGCGTCAGTAACGAGGTTTTGACATGGTTTTCCTTTCTGGTATGTACGTAAATTGTCATGGCTTCGTGGATTGCATCTCGTATTCAACATCTCTGGCCTTTTGCAAGCATTAAGAATGATGATTTAAAGGTTTCAAATGGTCTTGTTGGTGCTCTAGTGGTTCCTGAAACAACGAAACAGTTTGTATTTGCTCTTCGTGATCCTGATTCTTCTTCTGTTGTTTACTTGTTGGCTACTGAGCCTTTGTCCGAACGGTCTGCTTCTGATGCTGAATGCTTGGTTAGGGCTGTCAGGCCAAAGGTTGTGGTTGCTCAGATACGCCCTTCTTCGTTGGATGATGTGCGGGCAGAGGAAAGTAATTTGAGTGCAGACAAGGCTTGTTTTGTACCTACTTCTTTGCTTGGGGTGCTTAAATGTTGTTTTCTGGAGAAGATAAACTGGAGCAAGTATGAGAGTAGGGCTGGTTCTCAAGTTTTACAGATAATTTTTGGAACGGGCTTTTATGGTCATGTTTTGGCTGCAAAACAGGCAGCAATAGAAATTCATTCCCCATTCTTTTTTCTTGAAACTCCATACAAAAATAGTCAAGCTGGCAAACTGGATGCTACTGTGAGTGAGCATCCTTCTAACCATAATGGACCACATACAGATGCCTCAACCTCCTCTGCAGAGATCTCTCAGGTTGGTTCATTTTTTGGGCAAGTGAAAGCATTGCAAGGTGGCATGGTTTTTAAGTGTACCCGTGGGTTATAAGAGGTATGCCTTGCCTGATTCACTTCACTCTTCTGTAAAAGCTTTAGCTTCGTCCATGGCTTTGTCATTGCAAAACTCATTGGCATTGGATCCAGGATCACATCCCATTTCAAATGCAAAATCTGGCTCTTCTACTTCAGCATGTGGTTGTGATGCCAATGATCAAATTCCTTCTTTTGCACATTCTTTCTACTCGTTACTGATAGATTTGCATGAGATGTTTAGTAATCTTCCCGCTGTTGATAGGGCTTTAGTTTGTGCACAGAAAATGCTTGGTGATGTGGAACAAGGGAAAGTGGTAGATTGCCAATTGTTGTCTCAAGTCAACAAGTTTCGGATAGCAGTGGAGGGGCTCAGAATTGCTCTCAATTCGGCAACACGTATTCCCATCAAGAAAGAAGAAAAGAACCTGAAAGATGTAAACTTTGATGACCTTCCTTATGAAGAGAAGTGCTATGTTCTTTTTGCTCAAGCTCTGAGAAGACAGGCTCGGCAGTCTGACACAGTAGTTGCAATTATTGATGCTAGCAGCTTGTCTGGAATCAGAAAGCATTGGACCACTCATGTTCCTGAAGAGATATCAGAATTAGCCAAGGAGTGTTTTATATCCGATACTTCTGACAATGATACTAACGGGACGCTTCAGAAAGCAGGGGTAGGCTAGTGGACAAACCTGTTATAGCAGTAGGTGCAGGAGCGGCAACTATTTTAGGTGTATCTTCCTTTTCAAAAATTATGCCTGTTTCATCTTTCATGAAGATTGTGAGTATTAACGTTCCCAGTATTATGAAAGTTAGCTTATTGCAGACAAAGAGATATGCAGCCGTTGCAGTGGGTAAAGTTTTTACTCCAGCAAAATTTCTAGTTCCAGTCTCAAAAGGTGCTTTCCCGGGAAGCTAGCTTTTGGTTACGGAGTTAATGCTCCTGCTAGTGTGAAGGCAGCAGTTGCAGCAGAGAAACTTAGAATAGCAACTCACACTATTATAGCATCTGCTGAAAGGTCGAGCTTGTCAGCAATGAGGACAGCCTTTTATGGAATCATGCGGAAAAGAATGGGCAAGGCGACTGGAGCTAGCCCATGGGTAACCTTTGGGGGCAGCATTTTGGCTTGTGCAGGACTTTTAGCATTTGGAGATGGAATAGAGTGTGCTGCGGAATCAGCTCCTGCAATGCCTACAATAGCTCGTTTAGGACGCGGCCTTGAAAATTTGCGCCATACATCCCAAACTTTATGCCAAATGGATTCTGCACAGGCATGGGAAGCAATTTACAATTCATTATATAGCCATCAGAAGGAAAATGATCTGTCCAACCACATTCCTGTGTCAGAATGAAATGAGACTTTATTTAAGCTGCATTGCCTACATTTTTTGGTGAGAGGTACAAATTTGTTCAAATCTTTGAGCTTTGGGACTTAAAAGTTGAATAGAAAGTACACAACTATACTAAACTTGAACTCCAAGTTCAATCACAGAACGATTGCACAATGAATGAAATAGTGTTTCTTCAACTAAAACTATTCTAAGAGGACTGTCATTGCCGAGATGTTGTGAGACATTACATTACCTACCATTCAAAAATATACTTTCTTCAAGCTGTACAATATTTCCAGCTATTTGTGTTTTTGCAGCAGGCTTTGGCCGAGTTTCAGTTTGGGTCTGCTAGCAACCTTTCGTTTCTGGGAACAAATCTGAAATTTTGGAACCAGACTTTACATTTACTCATTATCAGTGTGCATATTGAGAATGGTTAATAATTGAGTGGATGCTGCCATTCTGGTCTGTTGGACATGAACTAGGAATTTTGTCTTTTCATGAGGATCAAATTCAGAAGATAATGTGGAGAAAGTGATGAGAGGCAAGCACAACTGTGAATTATGGTATCATCTGGGTCATCCAAATTGCCGTGTTGTGGATAATCAGGTAGATGTGTAACTGCACCCATATGATTTAGGGGATTTGCTTACCTAAGTTTTTGATGTTTCAGATGGTTGTATTTTTATCCAATGGTTATAACTAGGCGCCAATATAATATGGTTTGTATCATAGACAAAGAAGATAATATTCTCCTGATGTCACCCATTCTCCAATGAAAGTATTACACAAAATTTCAACTCAAATTTCTTTGTGCTGCACTTGGATGTTACTTAATAGGAATAAGCTAGTTGGGTAGAAACACAGTATTACACAAAATTTCAACTAAACTTTCATTGTGCTGCATTTGGATGTTGCTTAATAGGAATAAGCTAGTTGAGTAGAAACACAGTATTTGTTATTTATATTTGCTAGTTGAAGCTTGTATATATGTGAGGTATATAATGAGCTAGGAGGAAGTGCACTAAATCGTTAAACAAGATCAGACAACTAAAGTTGCTTCCGCGTACAGATATTGCTACTTGATTTTCTTCTGCATACGTATTAGATACACTTCTAGTATTGAGATTGAAAAGTAAAGAATTTTATGGTTCCTGCAAAACTTTTGTCAGGTTGTAAACTTGTTATTGAGCCCAGATTTGTTTGATGTATATACAATACTTTTGGTCAGACTCTCTACAAAGATTTATTACTTACAATTAATCAAATTATTTGAATTCGACTTACTTCAGATATGGGGGTTTGAGTTGCTTTGAGATCGGGTTTCCATGAAATGTCGAGAATTTGTGCTATAAGGTTGATGGTCTAAATTTTCAATAGGTAACATTTCTTTATAAATGACCAAGTTTGGTCTTAAACTCTAGTACCCAAAGCCTTTAATTATAAAAAGTTCGTCTACTTCTTAATAAATATTCTTGTTGACATTTTTTCATTTGTAGTAATAGGCACAAACATATTTGGGGGTCGGAGGGTTTCAAGCAATATGGTGAACAATTTAAACAACAAATTTTCTTTCAATCATAAGATCAAGGATTGTTTGCTTTATGTGCCGTGCAATCGCCCATTCAGTAAGGCTGCTGCTGAGTCTGCTAAACCCTCACAAGAGGATGGGTGGCAAATTGTAGAAGGGCAGAAAAATAAGAACAAGCCATCTCAAGCCAAGGTGACAATTAACAATGGTTCTAAAGAACTAACTCTTAAGGAACATATTTTAGGATTGTGTCTCACATCGGAGCCGGTTTCCAAAGACTCTCTAGTTTCATTGCCCAAGTTCTCTAGCACACCAAAAGCTGTTGCGGTCCTCATGGACCCATCAAACTCCTCCTAGCCTTCCTTGATACTTCTTATTTCCCAATTGCTCATCATCTAGCTCACAGGGCCCATCCAAAAGGGCTCAAAGCCCCACACGACATCCCATCTCAAGTTGCAAGCATAGCCCCGCGCACAGTGTGGAATCAATACGGGGGAATATAATATTTAGTATGTCAAACGAAGGAAAGTGGAATTGTAGGATTTTCTAAAGCACAATAATGCTCAATTCCTGCAAAACCAATTTGATGCCTTAGATGGCTTGGATGCGAGATGGTATGGCCCTTGACCCATGTTTATCGTGAATTGCATGTCATGGAATGTGAGGGGTCTTACCGACTCCAATCGCAAATATATTGTTAGAAATGTTCGCCAAAGATTTGTGAACTGGATGTTTTGTGTTTACAGGAAGTTAAAGTCGCAAGTTTTCAATTGTCAATGATTTGTAAAACCATTTGGCTTGACAACCGAGATTTACAAGCCACCATGATGGGGGGCGTGGGGGTTTAATTTCTCTTTTCGCCCCTAAATGGCGGCCCTTCTTTATGGATCATGGCGCAGACCCCACCAATAGGGCCATTTGGGCTCTCTTTAATATTGAAAGTCACCCTTTTGGCATCATCAACATTTATGCTTTGAATGATGCGGTAAAAAGAGCAGATCTTTGGTGGTGGATAGCCAATGAAATTCCTGATGCATATTGGGTCATTTGTGGTGACTTTAATATGGTTGAGTTGCCCATGGACAAGTACGGGTACTTTGTATGCGATTGGACAATCGCGAAAGAGAGGCCTAGTATTACATGTGTAGTAAATTTGGGTTTTATGACACAAACGCCTCATACCAACCCTACTTTGAAACACGGGTCACTTGGACCAATCTCCGAAGTGGATCAGATCGAGTTCTTAAATGGCTTGACAAGGCTATGTTGTCCACTCAAGACTTTTTTATTTTGACAACATTTATTCTTTGCTTGTGGAAGTGATGCCAAATTTCATCCTTTCTGACCACTTTCCCATCAGATTTTGCATCACTTGGCAAGCCAAGCGGACCCTTTTGTCATAAGGGCCAATTTTTTCTTAATATGACCTTGATGGAGCATGGACCCACACTCAATCATATCAAATAGGTGTGGAACTTAGTGCCTAGGCCACATCACCTGCATAATCATCATCCACCTCTCATGTTTAATCGCGAACGCACTAACTAGGACTACTAGGTTCCCTAGCATATATGGGCGACAAGTGGCCAATATTAGGCGTCACGCTTATTCTGCCACCTCCTCTACACTTAGTTGGGCGGTGGTGGCGCTTGAAGGAAATCCTTTCTCGAAAACTTGCAACTCCTGTGGCTAAGCTTAGATAGAAAATCCAAATTCCTGACAACTATAATGCTTGGCAGGCACAAATCTATGCCCGACACCACTAGCTTAAAGTGGGGGACCGAGTCTTGAAGGAATTCTTTCAAATGCTCAAAGCCAAGCATTCCTTTTAGCAAATTAGAGCCATCTGTGATGGTGGAACCCGACTCACGGATCCCCAACTCATGTTGCAGCGTTTGTCAAACACTACAAGCAAGTGTTTCAAGCCCAAGCCCCTTTCCCTGAGTGGAATGTTGCCTTGAAACAATGCTTGGCATGCTATGCCATGCAAAGTTTTTCTAAGCACAACGAATCGCCTATGATCGCTTGCTCTCTATTGAGGATTTGTAGGAAGTAGCCATGCAAATGGCCAATGACAAAGGCGCCTGACTACGATGGATTTCCCTGCAAATTTTACAAGGCTCTTTGGGACACGGTTGGGACCGAATCTTCATCAGGTCTATATGGAGGGTCTCCAGTCTCAAACTCTTGGCTCCGATATCAACAAAGGGAATATCAAATTCATCCCTAAACCTGAAGACCCGAGCTTATAAGTAATTGGTGCCCCATCACTCTGCTTAAAGTGTCATACAAAATCATAGCCAAAGCTTTTGTCATTCGGCTACGACACATCCTCCATGTCAATGTTCGACCTGAACAAACCGGCTTCATTCAAAGGTGATTTATCCTTGACAACATCATTGTTGTCTGGGAAGGCATGGAATGGACCCGCATATCCAATTAGCAAGCCCACTTCATCAAAATTGACTTTGAGAAGACCTATGACCGAATAGAATGGCCTTTCATTCTTGCCATGCTCAAAGCCTTGGGCTTTGGTCCGAATTTCAATCAGACTATCAATATGTTCTTTGCGCATGCCTCTGCCCATATCACCATTACTGGGCAAAGTTCAAAGTCATTTGGTCTTTTCAGATCCATCTGAAAAGGATGCCCCCTTGCGCCCGCCCTCTATGTTCTGGCGGCCAAAGGAAGGATTTGGATACTTGCTTGCTAAAGCTCAATCTCAGGGACTTGTCAGAGGCATTGCTCTGCCCTTGTTGATGGCTCCCACTTGCTCAATGGTCATTTTGTGGATGGCTCCTTATGCTCATTGAAGAGGAAAGTAACATTAATAATGACATGCAAAGTGTATGGAAACCTTTTGTTTAGTGTTCGACTCTTCCATCCAATGCAAAAAAACGCAATGCTACAAATAGTCCTTCCTTCCCGCACCGCACTAGTTAGCATCCTTTGATTGGAAAATGCTCAACCACAAAGAAATGTTTAAGTTTCTAGACATTCATTTTGTCTTTCAAGCTTCTCCTATGGAGTTATGGCAATATGTCATGCGCAATGGGTGGCCGGAAGTGGATTATTGGATCACCAAGTCCTTATCTTTAGCGGGCAAAATTCATATATGCTCCAAAGTCCTTGAAGCCATGCATGTTTACTACTCCTCCTGTTGGGTTCCGTCTAAGAAGTTTGTGCAAAAGCTTGAAAAACTACTTAAAAACTTCCTTTGGACCAATTCTTCCACCGGTAAAGACTTTCACAAAGTTACATGGGAAACTTGTTACCTGCCCAGAGACTCAGGTAGTTTAGGCCTCATTGACATTTTACGGCAAGGGCAAGCGCTCTATGCCAAATGGATTATCCAAAGCACAAACGGAAAGGAAGCATGGAAGGTGCTCCTTCGAAATGGTATTGTAGAAGGCACCCTGTATGGCCACGTTGCTGGAAAGGCATTGGTTTTGCCAATCTTCTCATTGCCCCTATTCCAATCAAAGTGGTTGGTACCTTCGTGCTCAAAAGCATTTGGAAAGCTTGGGAGCAAATCAAACCATGGCTCCTGTGGAATGGCAACGGCTTCCGCGACGGCCTTTCATTTAATCTCCACTCTTTGTGGTGGTCTCCCGTCATTCAATTCTAGGATCGTTGTCTAGCCGAGGTGCCTTGGATTCCTACTCTCTACCTCTTCAAGTGTGGAATTCGCACTATCCAAGACCTTTTCTGCAAACGCACTCAATCTTGACTATCTTGGCAAGAGCTCAAAGTGCAGTTCAAATTGGCTTTGCTAGACAAAGCTCTCATCAACGACATCATTTCCTTTGTGCCAGATCACATGATCCACAAGATCGTTATTCTTCAGACTCGTCCGTGGTGGACGGATTGGAAATGGTATGTGGACACCCCGTTCCAAAATTATTCAGCTAGCCAAGGCTATGCTTGGCTTTTACCACATCTGCCCATGGTGGACAAGCTCAATACCCAGTGGGGAATTCGTTCCTCACCATCAATCAAGGAAAGGAGAATTGTTATTGTTTGGTCTGCCTGCGTGGAACCTAAAATTGCACACTTTTGTGGTGTGTTCTTCACCAAGGCCTTCGCTTGGTGCACGTTTGGTGCATCTAGGAGTGTCGGCCCCAAATGCCCCTTTTGTGGACATCTGGAAACTTTTTCTCACTTGCTTTGGTACTATTGCAAAGCCCAAAGGGCTTGGAATTGGATTCATTCTTTCTTCCTCCCTTTTCGTTCGAAGTGCTTCACTTGGCAACATGTGCTCTTAGGAGACAATCCTCGAATGCCACACAAATTTTCCCAAATTTGGCATGCTTTTAGAGGGGAAATTTATGGAAAGAAAGGAATTCTTGTTTATTTGCTAATGTTGAAGCTGATCAACAATTCTCTATTTATAACAAGTTTGTGGTTATTGTGAATGTCTTCTTATAAATTCAAGTTCAAGCGAACAAAGTGGTGATTGAGGTGGAGCTAGAGAACCTCTATCCCCTCTCGCCGCTCCCCTACATGGTAGTGCTAGTGGGTGCCAAAGAGGTGGTGGCCGTCAAATTCGCTCTCAACGTCGTTCTTTCAATTGTGCTCGTCGATCCCCTCATAGCCAACCTCCTCAAAGGATCTTCTCTCCTCTCGCCTTCAACTTTATCGAAGATGGGATGCCCCCGCCGCCCAAGCAAGCTCTGGTTGGTTCGTTGGGCCCCGCCCCGAGCCACACACTCATGACAGCTGGAGCCTCCTGCCTCTACCCAACAAATTTCCAAGGTTGTCTCTTGTCATCTCGCCCTCTCGGGCCCTGTCGAAGATATAGAAGAAAGAAGCCACCCCGGCTTTGGTTGGGACATGCCCAGATAGTTGCGCAAAGATCCTGCTCGGTTCGGTTGGCATGATCAAGACCCACCCCTTGTAAGACAAAATTTACAATGGAAGCTTAATCTTTCTACTTTTTGCCTTCGATGCTTTGTAATTCTCTATGTTCCTAGGCTTTTTTTGCCTAGTTTGGTTCATGGTTTTGGGGCATGCTTCCATATAGCTTGTTTTTTTGTGAATTATCTTGTATCATTTTACTAATTAATATAATATAAGATCTTATTCATAAAAACAAAATAAAATAATAAGACAGTAAAAAAACAAAGTAAAGTTATTTCGTTGGAGTTTGTGCAAAGTGTTGACATATTTAGAATTTAGATATTTTATTTTTGTGGGATTTTAACTACACACAATATTTTATGTTCGAGTCATCCTTTGATGTCTTATTTCCATGAGTAGTCATTTCTTCTATGATTACATATTTATATTGGTAATAATCACAAGGCAAGAGGACCCACAAAGCACACAAGCACCTCTAAGCGATGTTTGCACAAGGAGAAGGAAAATGCTAACGCATCAACTTAAAGACTTTCACTCCAAAGCCTTTCTTGAGAATTGGTAAAGCATTTTGAGCGTGTAATGTCATATGAGCTTACCTTGTCTCACAATTATTTTGAATGTGAGATAATCCAAAACTAACTCTTTCCTTGCAAAGTATAATACTATTGAGGATTATAATTTTTCGGGATTTACACTTATGTAGTATTTAATAATTTTGGATTGGAAAAGCTTTTAGTGCATGTAATGCCAAAAAAAAGGCAAAATGATATATTGTGAAGGAAAATTTGAAATTACATGAATTGATTAGTTTTCCACTAATTGTTGCATGTCTCTGTCTAAAATACCAGAATAACCAGGTGGCCCATATTGGGATACTACCTATCCAAATCGAGCCTAACACGATATTATGGAATGAACTTAAAATAACACCGCATGCATCGATCTGTACAACTAATATGAGATCTAAGTCCTCATGAGAAGTAGTTCGCACAAGCGTGGAAACAACAATAATAAAAGTATTTTGACAATATTCATAAGGGACATTAACTTGTATAATATTTAATACTTTTGGATTGGAAAAGCTTTTAGTACATGTAATGCCAAAAACAAGCAAAATGATATTGTGAAGCAAAAATAGAAATTACATCAATCGATCACTTTCCTAGCTAATTGCCGCATGCCTCTATTAAAAAAACTAGAATAACCAAGTGGCCCATGTCGGGACACTGCCTATCCAAATCCTTCCTAACACAAAGATTACAGAAGCGAACTATGCAACTAATATGAGTGATTTACAATGTTCTATGGGGACGTGTGCCCCCTTGAAATTGTCATTTCAAAGACTCGGACGTTTTGAGACTTGGGGACACTAGGGGACATCCTCGAAACATTTCCCTCAAAGAGGAGACATTTCAAAGACATCTCCAATTTTGGGGACGTCGAGAGTCTTTGTAACGTCCCGAAGACTTCTAAAAGTCTCTCGAACCGTCCCTGGAGACTCCTAGATGTCCCTAGTGGCATAAGTTGCCATAAAGTATTTTTAAAAATCAATTTGTTTTAAAAAAATAGGCCCCCAACCCTAACTCTAATACTTAACGAGACCCATCCACCCCCTAAGCTAAGCACTAAAAAATTCAAAAGAGTGAAAACATTAGCATGCAAGAGTGAGAGGGTGAGAGCATTGGCAAACAAGAGAGAGCATTAACATTAACAAGCAAGAGTGAGAGCATTAGCAAGCAAGAGTGAGAGCAATAACATTAACAAGCAAGAGTGAGAGCATTAGCAAGGAAGAGGGACAACATTAGCAACAAGAGTTAGAGCAAGTGCCAAGTCTTCATTGCTCAACCGTTCAAGTATCAAGTTTTCAACATGTTCATCAAGCCTTCAAGATAAGCCATGACTCATGGCCCTTCGTAGTTAGTTTTTAAATTTTTTCAATTCGGTTTAAAATCATAAATTGTTCAATAAATTAATTAAAATGTTGATTTTAGGGTTGTTAAACTGCGGTTTTTGAAAACAACAATTACACAACCCTAATATCAACATTTAATTGTTTCCAACTTTCCATTTAACACATTTATAAGCAACTCTAAGATTACAATTTTAAAATTTAAACCTTATAAGGGAGAGGACCCTATAACAATGCACCTAACTTTAAGGGCACGTAGATATATGTAGGTATCTCGGTAGCATAAAAATTATATCATCATGTAGCGTATGATCGTGCCATATCAACATTTTTGTTTCGCATGTTAATTTGGAGGGAAAAGTAGTTTTTGAATTGATTTAATATGAAGAAAATTAATATAAAGCATTTGAAAGAGGGACCAATGACCAAGCACCCTATGTGTCACATTTTCATTAACTCTTAAAAGTGTCATTAACTAAAAAGGTGAATTATTATTGGTACTTTTGTCAACAACCTATGGTGAAAAGAGATGTACATGTTTTGGTGCATGCACAACTATAGTGTCCTTTCCCTATTCATTATTTAATATTTTATTTTTACTATTTTATTTTTTAAAAATTTATTTGTTAAATTATTTTATAATACTTTTCAAATTAGGATCTTATCTTTTGTGTAACTTCTACTTTTTCGCTCCGTGTGACTTAAAGTAAGAAAAACAAAATTGAAATTATTTTGCCTTGAGCCATTGCAAAATGTAATATCCTGAATTAATTAAATTAGAGGACCTGAAGCCTATTTTTATTCCATGTAGGCTAAGGGGGATTAAAAAGGAAACAATATAATAATAATCCATTAAGTTGTCCAAAAAGGTACTTTAAGTTATAGCTTGAAAAATGACAATTAATATATTATTATTAAAAAGGGCCAAAAAGAAAATATTGATTACACAGCCAAAAGTAATTAATAATTATGAGGATGGAAAAAAGGTGAGTATCTAATTAAAAGTAATTTTAATTATTTTTAGGGTTTTTGATGAAAAAGCGCTTATTAAAAGAACTGTTTGGAAAATTTGAATCATTCAAACAATTTTACAAAGGCTTGTTTTGCAAGTTTGGGGCAGCAACTTCCATTTTTAACATAGAGGACAAAAACCCTCATGTGTCCCGAACTTGGGGACGAAAACCCTCACACCCATTTAGTAGTTTCATCCAAGGATTACATAATCTAATTAGGAGGACTAAAAGTAATAAATACGAAGGCTAACTAAAACAATATGGAATAAATGTAAGTAAATTATTCTAAGTGAAATGAAACCCTAATATGCAAGAGAAAGGAAAGAAATGGCTTAGATTGATTAGAAGTGACTATCGCAGATTGTCATAGATCTGGAAATAAAATCAAGGAAGTGCAAAGTAACACTAATTAGAGGACCCATGAAGAGGGAAAATCTGGAAGATCAAAATGATAAATGGGGCATTGGGAGTGTCTTTGGGAAATGCCCGAGGCACCCTAGTGCAATTTGGATCTATGCGCTCGATCTCTGTAAATGCTCAAAACTTAAATCTAATATGGTCGTAAGGTGTCTTGAAACTGCTTCATGTCTCTCATCGTGTTGGATCCATTGGGATGAGATGTAATGACCTGCAATGCAAAAGGAAGTATCAAACCCTAGAAAAATAAAATATGCAAATGAATGGGTCAGACTGACCTCAACCACCAAACTAGTGGTCTTATCACTGAGCGTTGCACTACATTTCAGACCCGGATGTAGTTTGGTGTGTGTGTGTGTGTGCATGTCGTGCCCTAGGTGCTCTCATGTCAGTCACACTTTGTGAAGTAGTGAGCAATAATAACTATAGAAAATGTAAATAACATGTGTGCATGGAATAGAATATAATCCCTCCCCCTATGTAGTGTGTGTGATGCAGATATCCTAGCCTTGATGCATGGCACTATGTGGATGCAAGTGATGCAATGGATGCAACTCTAGATGGAGTGATAGTAGTATGTGATGTTATGACCTAGGACCCTCATTATGGTCTTATAACTTTATATTTATAGGGCTCTCAAGCTTAATTTCATAATTAATCCCGACAAGGCCGATTGGGAAAAAGATAAAGACAAAAATGGCTAGAAAGGCCCCAAAAAGAAGTGGGAAAGGATGTGCATAGATCGAGGCACCCAAAGTGGGACCAGGGTGCCTCAGGTGCCCAAGATACAGCCGGGTGCCCTGATTTTGGGCTAGAATGATGGAAGTAGTTGTGAAATGGGGGATAAGTGTAATAAAATATGTGGGAATGATGAAATAAAATATAAAATAAAGATGGCCAAAAGGTGGGATTAATTAGTACTTTATTCACTTGAGAACCTTCTAAATAGTAGTATAAGAGAGCTAAATAATGTCTAAAGTGCATAATTTTGTGTCTACATTTTCCCCCACTTTATGTTGGTGAGCGGAAAGCTCGGTAACATAAAGTAGATAGAGATGCATACTGATATCCATGTAGAGTGTAGAAGAAGATGTGTCGATGGACTAGACTCAAGCGTGGAATGACAAAAAAAAAAATGTGGAGGAGCGTGGATTCTAAAGATGAAAAATGTGCATAAAAAGTGATGAGAGTGAACCTAGGGTGGAACGTGTGTAGTTGTTGTTGTGTGTAGTGTACCTACATGGTTAGTAAAGGAAAATGCCTATAGTAGTGTGTTTTTTGTTGTCATTGTCATTGTCATTGTTGTTGTTGCCCCCAATTTGACTATTTGTTTCTCATATGGTGGACTGCAAGGAGAAAATGATCAAGTAGTCAAATATGTATGTATGTAAAAATGTTGTGTAAAATACACATGTATATAGAAATGTGTAAAGTACACAAATGTAAAATATGCTAGAAAAAAGTGTAAATGGAACATGTGCACCTGATCCATGTCGAGAAAAAGGGTGTAGAAGGATATCTTGTACTGTCGCGAGTTTTTTGGGTGATCTCACGCCACCCTGGCTAAAGAAGTATAGGGAGGAAATGTTGTGTCCTCCAACTTTAACCGCTTCTGCTGAAATGTGTGAAGAGATCTTTGTACTGTCCTAGTTTTTGGGTGATCCGATGCCACTGGATGGAGAAGTGTAGAGAGGCACACCCACTGTAACCCCCAAGCCTATGTAACTACTCCGCAGAATTGCCGAAGGACACCATGTCCTGTTAAGGCCATTGTGTATGGAGTTCGTAGACTAGTCTGAACTCACTCATTGTGTGTGAACGGTGTAAATATGTTGTGTTAGTAGAAAACCCTCAATGATGCCCCCCTCTTTGGGGGCATGCATGATGTCGCTTGAAAGGAGAATGTGGCCCCAAAAGAGGACCAACCACACTTGACCTATAGAACTCTGCCCCAGGGGGAAAGGGAAACACTTGGTAGATACCAAGGTGCACACAAAAGGGGATGGCTAGCCAAAACAAGTGTTAGTCCAAAAACACATGCATGTAATAAGTGTAAAAAATACACAAACAATGTAGAAACTACCAAAACAAAGTAGTGTAAACACGCAAGAAAAAACAAAAGACCACACAAAGTGGGTTTCAAACATGGGACATCACTCACGATGTCACAAGACACACAAGGCCATCATGGCCGCAAACAATAGACAAGTGTGCACACAAGAAAAGGGAAAATCCCGCATACAATGGAAAACAAAGCAGACAAGTAGAAACAAACAAGTAGTCATGGAAACATGTAATCTGCAAAACAAGTGTTGCACATGGAACACCCATTAGCATGTTAGAGTGATAACCAATATATCAAAGTGTGTAAAAACAAGTAGTATAAGATGCTAAGTACAAAATGAAACAATAACACTGGATAAGATGAATGTGGATGCCCCAATGACCAGTATAGGAAGGGTAGAAGGTGAGCATCCATGCCATGTGTAGAGTCATGTATTTGTGATCACACTAAAAAAAGGTGTGAATGTGCATGTGTGTGTGTATGATAATGACATAAGAAAGCAAATCTAACATGTGTAGTAAAGTGAGCATGCAAAACACTAGTAAGCAAGAGTAAATGCCCCAAGACAATGCAAGTATGTTGTGGATGGATGGAATGGAATGCAAGATGGAATGATAGGAGCAACGTGCCCCCGAGTGGATGGAATGTGTATATGTAGTGAGGTTCATTTTTTTTCCCCCTCAGTAGTCAAGAATGAACCATAAATGAGAGTGCATCATCGGGAAATGGTCGAGTAGTGTTGGTTGTATCTAGCGCGTTGTGATGAGTGTGTATGTGTAATGGTGATGAAATGCGACATGTGAGAGATGATGTGTGAACCCTATAGCCTGAAGCGTATATCATGACTTGTTGAATGGAGGAGTGATGATTTATCCCTAAGCATATATCACTATAGAATGAGTGTATGGGGATGAGATATATGGAAAGATGTGTGTGGACCCTATAGCCTAAGCATATACCATGACTTGTTGAATGTGATGAGTGATGATTTAGCCCTAAGCGTATATATCACTATAGAATGAAAGGATGAAGATGAAAGGTGGATGCCTAGCCTAAAGTGTGAGTATGTTACTAATGTATATCACTATAAAATGAAGGGTGAAAATGGGTGTGATTTAGCCTAAGGTGATGTACTACCTAAGTGGTGTAGGTGTGCCACTAAAGATGATAAAATGGGGGTGGTGATTTAGCCTAAAGTGTATACCACTACAAGATGATAAGAATGGGTGACAATTTAACCTAAGGTGTATGTCACTATCGGATGGGAAATGCTGGAAATTTGATGATGAGGAAAATGAAAATGTCACAGGAAATGTGGATGAAATGTAAGGTCCATTTGATTGGTAAACCCTCGGTAGTCAAGTATGGACCGAGGAACTAAAGTGCATCATAGGGTGGTGAGTGCAGCGTAGAAGACAACGTAGTATAAATGACCAAGTGATGAATATGTGATGTAAATGCATGGTGTAAATGAAATGCAATGTAGGATGTAATAGTAATGTGTAATGTATAGAAATGCATAATGTAGTATAATATATAGAAATGGAATATGTAAGGATGATAGATGAAACTAGACCCATATATAATGGAATCTAGTGTAGTATGAATAGATATAATGTATATGATGATAAATGATATGAATGTAACAATTAATGTAATATAGGAAATGTATAGGTATGTAGATATGTAAATGATGGTGGAAATAGTAGATATAGATAGAATATGTAGTGATGAAATGTAAAGCTAGACCCATATATAATGTAACCTAGCGTAAATATAGAATGTAAGGATGAAAGGGAATAAAACTAACTAGATGCATATGAATGATGACTAGTGTGTGTGTATGAGATGATGATGATGCAATATAATAATGATATGAGTATGATGTATGATAATGTAGGATGTGTAGGATAATGAAATGGATGATGTAGGATATGATGTATATGTATGAATGTAAATGTGTAGAACCTATAGTGTAGTGTGTGGGGTTTAGTGTAATGGTAATCCCTCAACAATAGTCTAGTGTGAACCGAAGCACAAGAGTGTGTCATCGGGTAATGAGGGTGCTAGAATGTGTAAGAAGTATATGTATATGCGAAGAATAATGTAAAGAGTAGAGATGCAACTATGCTAATATGAGGAAGGGGGATTGTGTAGTGGTATGCCCCCCCAAGTGGTCATGAAGGAGAAATCACCCGATAAGGTCAAAGGGAAAAGGGTCATCGACGATGTGCTGGGATGATGAAAGGGGAGGGCCATGCTCGAGTAATGGTGGTATGGGAGAAAAACATTGTATGGGGGAATGAAGCTGATATGCATGTGATGGGTGTACATAAGATGAATTGTCATGGCATAGTAAAGTGTGTGGGTGATGGAGATCGAGGAGGTGTCATGCGTAAGGGAGAAGATGAGCCATGTGGAATAAAATGAGGAGGGTGATCATTACGACAATGGGATGTGGTAGTAGTGGTCTTAGGAATAGGCCTATGTCTGATGTGTAGGACTAATGGAATGGAGTGGTCGTGTAGGGGCCAATCGAGGTGGTGAAGTAGGAATAGGATGCGTGTATGTGGGTGACATAGAGGAGTGTGTGTGAGTAAGTAAGGAGGGGAGACATGAGTAGAATGGAAGGAATAGAAGGCAATGATAATGGAGGTGAAGGAGGAATGTCATTAATGGAAATAACTTGATTTTCATAAAAAATTTAAGGTGTAAATGGTTCATAGAAATAATAGCTTGGGATTTATGAATCCAATTGAGGCCAAGAAGTAAGTCACATCCTTTGACGGTTTGACTTACAAGGCAAGGGATGAGAAGAGTGAGAGGACCAACTGATGATATGTAACTTAACAACACCATAGGGTATTTTGAATGGGTAGTCGATTGTGATGGAGGGTACCTGATAGAGCGTAAGAAGGACAAGAACATGCACTAATGGGGAAGAGGGATCAACCTTAGTGTTGTTGATAAAGGTTGAGCCTATAGATGCCTGTATATGTAAATGGTCAGATACAAACGTAGCATGGTAGTCAACATTGGAGAAGGAGATAATTGGTGTTGAAGTGGAAGTGTGAGAAATAAGAAAGTTGAGAGGTCTAGGGGGAGAAGACAATGTATGGCAGACATAGTTAGAAGATGAATCGACTTGCTTAGTATCATGTTTGGGTAAGGTTGTTAAATATTTGGAGTTTGTGGTTATCATTGGTAGGGATGGATGTGGGGATTTTGGGAGCTCAAGATGGCCACTATCGAGTAAGTCTTGGATGAGATGTCGAGCTTAAAACAATGATCAATGGAATGCCCAATGCATTGATGATAATCACAATAAGATGGTCATCAAAGTTATGCCCTTTGGGTCGGGATGGGTCAAGTTGTAAAGGTGGTGGTAGAGTAATGAGATTACTATCAATGAGTTGTGGAAATAAGATGCTTAGTGGGGTACTAAGTTTAGTAAAAGGACATTGGTATGGCTTGAGGTGCAATTCCCTAGAGTGGAGACCGCATTAACAACAGTTTGTGGATCACTAGATTTATGTGTGGGCACCTTGAATAGTGTCTTACTTGGCATGGGCTGAGGAAGAAGGTGCATCCTGATATTTGAGCTTTCCGATAGAGACAAGTTTAGTCTCACGTAGTTTGAGAGCATGAAAAGTTGGTCAAATGATGGAAAATTTTCAAAGAGCACACTATCTTGGAGAGGTGGCAAGAGACTATGGACAAATAAATCTTGTAAGTTTCGAGTCTGTGAGGACATTGGTCATCTTGGCTACACTATTCTTATATCGTAAGACGTAATCAGGGAAGCATTCGATGGAGCCTTGTTTAAGCTGAGTGAGTTGGGCATAAGAGAGTGTGGAACCGATATTGATAGAAAAGTGTGTGAGAAAAGCATTGACCAGATATGTAAATGAAACCACCGAATGTAGTGGTAAGTCATAGAACCAACGCATCACATAGTCCTATAGACTACATGGAAACAATTTGGTGAGGATAGTATGATCATCAAGCGTAGTCAAGACAGGTGACATGGAAAGCACAAAGAGATGTTCTTGTGGATCACCGTGGCCTTTAAAAATGGGTAGTTTGGGAGAGATGAAGTTAGGTGGGAATGGGTAAGCAGAGATGGATGGCGCAAAGGGAGAATGCAACAAGGAGGTGGAGTCAAGTGATAGAGATCCTTTAGAAGTAGTGACTTGTAACTGGTGGATTTGGTTTTGGAGATCTTGGTATAATGATGCAAAATCAAGGAGTATTAGAGGAGGAACCAAGTGGACCATTAGAAGCACCTGGTGGGTTGGAGGGACAATAGTTGTTATAGGAGGAGTGGAAACATAAACGGGTGGTGTAGATACCATAGGGGTGGAAGAAACGGGTAGGGATGCTTCATGAGCTCACTTAGCAATGAGTAGGGCATGCAAAACATGAGGGAGATGAGTGGGATTCTCACGTAAAGCTTGGAAAAAATATATGTGATAGCATCAAGTTGTTCCTGGTCAACATTAGTATCCTCATCATAGGATTTTTCACTAACCGTGGTTTTGATTTCGTGAAGGGGAACCTAGGTAGAGGTGTCTAAGGGGTTTTCAACTATAGAGGTAGGTATGTCAGCCATGGATCTAGAGGTATGGTGAAGAGGAGAATGAAGCTCACAATAATGGAGAGGTCCAAAGCGACCACTATAAGTAATGGGCATAAATAAAAAATGGAAGTCGGGTTCACCAAAATGATTAAAAAAATAAGACCTATTTGGCTTGCTAGGTATTAACCCTAGTTAATCTAATTAGGAGGACTAAAAATGTTGTAGTAAATAAACTAAAAAAAATATGAAATAAATGTAATAAATTATTCTAAGTGAAATAAAACCCTAATATGCAAGAGAAAGGAAAGAAATGGCTTAGCTGATTGGAAGTGACTGTCGCAGGTTGTCGCAGATCTAGAAATAAAATCTGGAAGTGCAGAATGAACACTCAAGGACCTCATGGAAGGGTAAGATCTGAAGGATTTAAGAATGACTGAGTGCCTGGGAGTGTACTGGGGCACCCTAGGGCCTGGTCTGTAGTTTGGGCACTCTGATCTCTATAAATGCTCAAAACTTGAATTTGATATGGTCGCAAGTGTCTTCAAAACTTCTTCTATGTCATCATGTTAGATTATCTGATGATGAGATGAATAATGACCTGCAATAAAAAGGAAGTATCAAACCCTAGAAAAATAAAAGATGCAAATGAATGGGTCGAGACTGACCTCAACCGCCAAACTAGTGGTCTTATCACTGAGCATTGCACTACATTTCAGACCCGGATGTAGTTCTGTGTGTGTGTGTGTGTGTGTGCATGTCGTGCCCTAGGTGCTCTCATGCTAGTCACACTTTGTGAAGTGAAGTAGTGAAATAATAACTATAGAAAATGTAAATAGCATGTGTGCATGGAATAGAATAGAATCCCCCCCTATGCAAAGTGTGTGTGATGCAGATCTCCTAGCCTTGATGCATGGCACTATGTGGATGCAAGTGATGCAATGGATGTAACTCTAGATGGAGTGATAGTAGTATGTGATGTTATGACTTAGGACCCTCATTATGGTCTTATAACTTTATATTTATAGGGATCTCAAGATTAATTTCGTAATTAATCCCGACAAGGCCGACTAGGAAAAGATAAGGATGAAAAAACGGCTAGAAAGGCCCCAAAAAGAAGGGAAAGGATGTGCATAGATCGGGGAGGCACCAAAGCCTGGGAATAGTGGGACCAGGGTGCCCCAAAGACAGGTTGGGGCACCCTGATTTTGGGCTAGAATGATGGGGAAATTGTGAAATGGATGGATAAGTGCAAGAAAATGTGTGGGAATGATGAAATAAAATATAAAATAAATATGGCCAAAAGGTGGGATTAATTAATACGCCTCAAATAAACTCCAAATTACATTCACATCCGGATGCGTTACAAGGTTGAGATAAAATTATGAGGGCTAGCTTTTGAAGATGTGAGGTATTTCCTCCCCAATCCTCCCACCAAGAACCTACAAACAAGATAATCAAAAGTTTATAAGTAATTAATAAAATTAAATTTGTAACTTGTAACATATAAGTAACTTAATAAACATTCTAATTTTTATTACTGGTGATTGCATGGTTCTCCCTTGGATAACTAACATAGAAGAAAAGAGCCTCCCCTAACATGTTTGTAATTTTGCAACTCTAAATAATGAAGTCCCTCGTCTCAACCTCTGGTATCATCCTCTCAATACATGTTGAAAGGCCCTTCATAACCTCCTCATTCACATCTGTGAAGCCATCGAAGAAGAACTTGGGGTTGAGGTAGTACCCCACTACATGAATAGGTTGGTAGAGTTGATTATTCCTCCTATCAATTACCTCCCAAAATGGACCAAATCTAGCGATAACCCCCTATAATAGTTTTGGATGACCTATTTGGCCCTATCCATGGCCTCATAAATGTACCCTATTGGGTTTTGCTCCCCATCAACCAAGCACAAAACCCTCACCAACGACTCTGACACCTATACACAAATTAAAATTTGAAGTTACAAACTTACAAATAAAGTAAATGTAATGTCCCTTTCTGGACAAATAAAGATAGTTTTGGTTTGCCAACAAACCCTTATAGAAAATATGCAACAAACTAGTATTTTATTTAAAACCCATACCAAAACAAATACAACAATATGAAATCTTTTTTATTCATATAATAACCACAAAGTAGCAATACCTAGAAGGCCCAAAGCCTTTAGGAACCCTCAAGGCACAATAATTTTTTTAACAAAGATATGAATTTATTTTTATTTATTTGTAACTGAAAATGGAAGATAAAAAAAATTGACCGTTTGATACAAAAATTGAAGATTAGAAGGTTGGAAATGATGCCCTATGGCAGATTTAGGCGTTGCGCAAGCCCTAGCACCAAAAATAACCCTTTTCACAACTTAACTATCCTCCTAAGGGATTCGTTCCACCTCCCTACAATTTTTCCTAGACCTAAAAGTGTGCAAAAACTATCCAAAAACTATCCCAAGAGAATATTACCGATTGGTGGCTATTTCAACACAAGAAACTCGAAAATTTGATCCGTAGATGATGCCATAATTGCCAATATCTAAAATCTAATCCAAATTGTGTCATGGTTGATAATTCGATAAGATCTTGCAAATTTGTTGATTATTAGCCAAATGTAGCTCTGATTGGAACTACCTCAAAAGATTAGTGGGTTTTTGTCCACAAATCTAAATACACCAGAGGGTTTTCATCCTCAGATGTGGATTGCAAAGGATGTTTTTCATCCTCAAAATGTAGCAGCTTAAACCTTGATTCCCAAATAGATGAGAGTAAAAAGATGTGTCCAAATGACCCCTTAACACTCTTTTATAACTTTATTTTCACTTTTCCCAAGGAAAAGTCTCCAAAAGCAATTTCCATTTATATTCCTTCATTATGACTTGCTTTTTTGAAAGTAACTTTTTATAATAATAAAACTTTATCAAAAAGTTAATTTTTATAATAATAAAACATAAGTGTCTTTTATAAAGTTACTTTTTTGACACTTAAGTTATATTATTAATTTATCATACTTTATTTGAAAAGGGGACATGACAATCCGCCCATCCCAAAAATTGTTTGTCCTCAAGCAATGACTGATCCAACTCTTCAATTCCTTTTGACTAAACTACTCTGCAAATTCCAAGATCCCAATTCAATATCAAGAAATGCTTCTGTTGCGCCACTCTAGTATAATTGAAAACTGAAGATTCTAGACCAGAAATCACTTTTTCAAACTTCCTTGTGCAACAATATTAGGATCATCTGGTTTTTCTTTGAAAACTTTATCATTTCCTATAATTTTATTTTGAAATTTCAGCCAAAATTGAAAAATCTGATCAATATATGTTTGTACCTTAACTTGGCCTTCAAATGCTTTGTATTGGAAATTTTGCTCTTCTCTTGGTTTCTCAAGTTCAAGGCTTCCCACCTTAATTGCATCCTTGAAAATCGTTGGAAAATTCCAACTTTTCTTGTTGTCCTCTGGCTGAAAACTTTTTATTAAGTGCAAATTTCAGCTCCAAAGAATGACCCATGAGTTGCAACCACTGAACCCTATTAGTATTTACAAGTTCCTTATATTCAACAATAATAATTTGGCACTTACCATAGTTTTGACCCTGCTGATGTCTGGAAATATCTCCTGGATCCCATATTAAAATGTGTAAACACCTTTGGGCAATATGATCTCTGTGTTGGCTCATATCAAAATGCTCCCTAAAGTGTCCTTCAATCCTCAAATTCACTATCTCTACTTGTCCACCTGTTTGTGTGTAATAACTAATTCCAAAAGTGAGCTTGGTGCTAGATAAGCAAAACAACTCCTTCAAAAAAGTTGAGAAATCTACCATCCTTATTACTGATAATATTTTCACGTAAACCATCCAACTTAAACTCCTCTCTAAAAATTAACTCTGCCACTTGATGTGCTTTGAATTCCACATAAATAGCAAATAAGTATGCATACTCACTTAGCCTATCCTCAACATGAATGCAAACTTTATCATGTACCTTGGGAATATTGAAGTCCATGGACACACTTTTACAATTGTAATTGGGAATAAGCAAAGGCTGAAACAAGTTTCCCAAAAGGACATGCTTTACCTCATTTTGTTGGTGGTTGATGTACTCCCTGACGCATTGGAGATCATCCTCCTCAAAGCTCCTCCATGAGAATCTCTCTCTTATATATCTGCCAATACTGTAGGCTCTAGAGTGTCCCACCATGGGTGTATCATGCAAGATCTTCCACATTTTTTGTTTCATCTTTGATTCAAGCAATGGAAAGATTCTATCCTTATACAAAATGGGTCCAATTGCTAGCATATACTTGTCATCCTTCACATTTCCTTTTAAGATGTTAGCAGCAAATGTTTTCTTGACACATTCTACCATGATAGAGACCTCCCAATCATCATAAATGACAAAACAAAGAATGGGCATTCTAGAAAAACATCAACAACTACATTCTTTCCCCCTCTATATCAAAATCATAATATGAGACTTTCCTTACCCCTTTCTGTTGTTGATCATGCAAGTCAAGTTGTCCCAAGAAGAATTTCTTTACCCCTTTCTGTTGTTGATCATGCAAGTCAAGTTGTCCCAAGAAGAACTTCAATCCATGGTAGTCTATCTCAACCACACATCCACCACAAACTAGATGTTTTCTGAAATTTGCCAAAACATGCATGATGGCAAGAATTTCCTTGTCATATATAGAGAAACTATTTTTGAATCTTTCAACTTTATGCCCTTAATTTTAATGGAGTCCCCATTTTGCATTAAATTACCTCCTGAAACACCACCTTCTACCACAAATAGTTGTGAGAAATCTGAAATGGAAAATACAAGACATGAGCTAAAAACCTTCTTAAGCTTATCAAAAGCTTCTTGAGTTCTACCCCTCCATGCATGAGCTCCATTCTTTGTCATTTTGGTTAAGGGTGCTTCTATATGTGAACATCCCTTAACAACCTTTCTATCATAGTTGCATAAGCTAAAGAGTCTCCTCAACAGAGTTAGTGTGATAGCGGATGCCCAAACTAGACAAACTTGAATCCTCTTATCATCCACCTGCATACCTTGGTCATTAATGACATGGCCCAAAGATGGAATCTTTGTGACCACAAACTCACACTTAAATTCTTTTACAACTAGAGCTTGTTGCTCTAGAATTCCCATGATCAATTTTAGGTGCCTTAGATGATCCTTCCCTATTTGGCTGCATATAAAAATATTCTCAACAGATATCAAAACAAATTGTCTCAACTGAATCTTGAATACCTGATTTACCATAGATTGGACAATAGCTGGTGTATAAGTCAAATTGAATGGCATGACCAAGAACTCAGTGTGTCCAATAAGACATCTAAAAATTGTCTTGTGCACATAATCCTTGCAAACAGAAATATGATGGTTGCTAGATCTCAAATCAGTCTTTGAGAAATGGGGAGTAATAATTTCACATTAGGCATAACTAGGAGGTGAAATAAGATAAACATAAGAAAATATGATTGTTGTCCCTTAAGGACATAAGAATAAAAAAGGAAAATAATCACACATGAGTTCTTTCTAGATCTGGATGATAAAGTCGAGGAAGTGAAATGCAACAAGTGAAGATCTAGAGAACTTTGATAGAATATGTATTATGTCTATGTGTAATGAGATAAGTCATTTAGTTGTCTCGAGTAGCAAAGTGAGAGAATAGAAAGTATTTTCAAGCCTTATGATTGAATATGATAGGGTGTTTAAGTTCTATTTGTACACACAAACCATATTAAAAGGGATCCAAATAATATTTGGACTCTACAAATTTAGGTGTCTAAGACAAACATTAATCTGAAAAATAGTATGTCCATAATATGGGCCTCAGTTTATAGAAAATATAATTCAACTTATGAACTATAATATTTGACTCTACGAGTTCAATGTCATAGGGCCTTTTTAGATAATATGCCTATTAATGACGAGTTCAATGTCATTTTTAGATAATAATGGTTAACACAAATGGAAGCAACTATAAATAGTGACAATGAGTATATTAGTTTATTATATGATGAAAACATGGTAGATCTCAAAATAGGTCAATCCCCAAGTCAATAATATTCTTCCAAGAAATGAGAAAAATTATACAACAAGTACATCAAAGAAAATTCAAGCCTCCCTACCTAGTGAAGAGTAAGTGTTTCCTATTATTTCAAATAAATTGTGATTAAATAATAGGAATAAGAGTAGTTAAATCTTATCATAAATTATTAAGAGCAAGAAGAGAAAACCATTTTTTTACTATAGTGAGAGAGTGTAAGAAGACAAAAAGGATTATATTACACCGAGCAAGAACAAGTTTCAAAATAGAGGGATGAAAAAAAAACATTTAGAAAAGCAAGAAATATTTATCTTACCCATTTAAAAGTAAATCATTATACCATATGAAGAACCACCAATACAAGTTTCTAAAGTATCAAATCAAAAAGTTGTAAAGTCAGTTGTTTGAAGATTTGCCCTATATCAAAGTGTATCTCATTATGTTTGGACATATATAGAGAAATCACAATTTAATGAAATAGAATCAATAATATCTATGAACTATTTAGGCTACGTGGACATATGTAATGATCCAAAAGACATAGAAATCACTAGATGATTAATCGGCGCCATACTATACTTTAGCATGGAAAACTAAAAATACAAAAAAATTGTGACATATATTTATCATTCAAAAAAATAATAACAAATCATCAATTAATAAAATTGATTCATCAAATAAATTTTTGAATCAAAACATAAATGATCAACTAGCTATGATAACATACATCAATAAACATCCATAACATAAAATAAAATACAAAAAATTAAACATACACATGAAATAAGCAAATACAACAAAATAATTGATCATTATTATATATAAATAAATATTTTAACACATCGGTTCTCAATACAAAATGGAAGTAACAACCCCATCACCGGGGTAAGTGATCATTTGACTCCTCCACATCTAGGTTACTATAAATAGAAATAAATATAGACCCAAATCCAATATAATTTACTCAAGAGCATGTATTCTCTCGGCTACTGTTGCTCTCGCTCCCGATATACAACAAGTTGGGCATGCAACTTGACATTCTCCTACTAAAGCTAGACATACTAGTCAAAAATTGCTACACTAAGTACATCCTTTGTTAATGGCGGGGAGGCCTCTCCATATTTACAAGCTAAGCATGAATCCTAATGAGATATTTCTCCACCTCATATACTCAATCTTTGTTATAGGTATATGTAAAGCAACTATATATGTTACAAAGTCAAACAAGGGGGAAACTAACCCTCCTCCTTGGTATCCCTTTCCAACCACCCATCCTTCTTCATGTATACGGGAAATGATAGGTCAATCTAAGTAAAGACTCCTTGATCATAGAATTTCATAGTTGGTTCATTGTAAAACACACACAAATTTGAATTAACATTTATACTTACAAACTACATAAAGAAAATTAATGATCACGGCTACGTTTATCGCATACATATATACGGGTCTATCTTAGCATTTCTAATAGTAATATGAACATCAAGTTCTACACCCTCATCTACCTTAAGGGAAAGACCACAAGCTCTTATCACAATCATGAATAAAGGATCTCATCGGTTCCCCGCCCACCACCGAGTATAAGGAATTGTGCACCCCACATCATTAACATTATGGATGACTATGTTTTCATCCCTCTCATTGTTATCGTTGTCTATCATCTCGGTTTCACTAGGAGATAGATGGTATTTAAGTTATTAGGGGAATATATTTGTCCTAGTCTAAATGATAGAAATTGAGGGCACGTCCAAGATAATGTGAAATTATCATGTCACCCTTCGAGACTAAAACAACTCAACAATATTTGGCATTCAATCTTGGAACCATTCCTTGTGCATGTACAACACAAACTATTGAATCCTCTTCCCACTCACCATGGCCTCGATATAACCAACATATAATGTCCCCTAGCGGTGACTCATCTAAAAATGTATGACATTGTGTGGTACTACACCTCATAAATTTGGGAGCATCCACCCACCATACGACATAACACGATCCAAAATTTAATCTACCCTCACTTGAATGTGATCATAAGTTGAAACCTATAGAAATGACACAAATATAAGGCTAAATATATGATCCTCACAAAAAAACTTAAAAAGTAAGTTTAAAAATGGGCCACCATAGTGCATCCCCAAGAAAATTGTGTACCACCCTCCTCAATCTCATGTATGACTGATTAAATATTATGTTAGACTGTGACCCGTTGGTACCCACAACTACAAAAGCACCTAGTAAATCTTAGATATATTTCCATAACCATGGAACTCCATACCAAACAATAATGAATACTCAAACTTCCTATAATATCCATCTCGATCAACACCAATAAAATATTGATGAGCAACCCCATAATCAATGCCACTCTTAATGGTAACCCAAATATCGATAATTGGTAATCATAGAATCATCCATATATCTTATAATGTTATCATAACCTCACCCACAAGCATCTATAAGGTACATGTATCATCATATCATTACTCCCGTAAATATGTCAATAGATGTATTTCATGCAAACCGTGGCCAAGGTTACTCGCATGACTCTTAAACATACTTTATCAATAATGACACGATCGATCACATCAAGACCAAGTGACATCATGGTTTGTATTAGGATACTATGTTATAACTCATAAGAATGCACACCCACTTGTAAAATAAACATGAAATACAAAAATTAACACTCTATAAACACGTCGATATTAAGCAATTTAATTCAACAAAATGTAAAGTAAATCGAAAAGAGTCAAAAACATCCATAAAGGACATAAACACTAAATAAAAGAATCCAAAGTAGGGTTAGAAGTGTTTATCCTTGGATAAATTTTTCATCGAACAATTTCTCCTTTAACGTGTCTAATACACCTAAAAATAATATTTCGACTTTTGAAACATGAAAAACACATAAAAACTAGCATAGATGCTTACTACTATCAAGTAGCTATCTAATGGCCAAATGATCCTTAACATGAGCTAGGGGAGGTGTAGGGGTGGGTTATTATACAATAATCATATAAATTCAAAGCTTCAAAGTTAAAAACACAAAAGATAAATGAGTTTCTATAATTAGCAAAGTTTACCTATTTATAGTAAAAAATTAGGGTTCCATGTCATTCTAACTAATGAAAATTTCAATACATATCTCAAGCTCTATAAACATATTTTCTAAACCTTTAATTGTGTTAGAATCACCATTACTTGATCTTGCATATCATCTTTCTTACATGCACATATCCAGACATATCTTATTTCACCTTAATTAATGTCCTCTTAATCAATGTTACGATAATTAACTACTATACACATTTATTAACTTATTATCCCTGAACTCACGAAGGCGTGAAACAATTACTTATCAAGCTTATTATTCACAAATATTGATCACTTACATGGATCAACCAAAAACAACATATCACGAACATTTATTACAAGGTTTCATATTATTAGGGCTCTAGACCATAAGTTCTATAATATACACTAGATAAGCATTATCTCATATTCAGCTATAATTGCTACTTGGTTATTTTGAATGTGTGATTATCATCTTATTGGATCTTAACCCAATAGTTATGATATGGGCTCTAGGTATCATTTAACACTTTTCACCGAGATAATTATTAACGCATTGTCTACACACTTAGCTACACGGTGCTTATTATATGGTTGTTATCTCTTTAGTCCTAGGCCCTATCTAAGTACATCAGTCCATAATTATTAGCATATACATACCTTCAAGCACAAGATTTTCTAGGTGATCATTGCTCTTAGGCCTTTGTTCACATTGTTGACTACATACTTATAATCTCATTAATTCAATGCCATTTACTCACTTGTCATTTGTACAACAAGCTTATAATCCCATAAATATTGACCTTGGTTTTTTTGGTCATGCAAAATGAGTAGCCTAAAAATTCAAACTTTAAAGTGTTACAACTAAGCCCACAATGCAAAAAGTTTCCTCTTGATCACACTGAGTCCCTCTCCTGGCCAAATTATCTTCAATGGCACCATCAACCCAGCTCAGGAAGATCCTAATGCATTTCTCAAGCATGCATAATTTTGCAAGGAAGTTTGATGAAGTTCATGGATTGATTCAATAAAGTTTGGAGAAAGAAAAGTCTTCTGGAGACCTAAAAAGACCAATTTTGGTCATTGTGATGTTAGTATGCATCCTCAGGAAGAGTTTAGGAAATAGATTAAGTGTCCAGAAGGTGGTTTTGGGAGTATTGAATGTATTGGAAATAATTTAGGAATATTTAGGAAATATTTGATCATTTAGGGAAGATCTACTCAACAACTAGTTTCTAGGTGTAAGGAAAAAGCATTTGTAAAGGGAAACATGACTTCTCCAGATGATTGCGGAAGCTCTGTAAGGATTTAAAAGGAAAAAAATAGGAAATGGAAATCTATGAGAAATATATACAAGGTGGGAACATCATTTTGGTTCTAAGGTTCAAATGTTTCTTGAAACATTCCAAAACATGTAGTTGCCCCTCTCTGTTACGAACAAATGGGCCTATATTTTTAATTTTAGGAAGAGTAAAGTTATGAAAGTTGTACCATTGATCTTAAAATGTGTTTGGAGTCAAAATAATATAATATTTGACCACAAAACATCATCCTAAGCCTCTTAGGTGAAAAAACAAGTTTCCTAGCTATTTATGGACATCTAGTGTGAATTTGGATTTCCATTCTTTACCCAAGTGCACCTTTTACTTAATTATGTCCCAATTTTCCCCTTAGGACAAGGGGGACATGAGGGACACAAAATTTCACCCTCATCCTCCTCCTCAAGGTGCACTTTTATGCCCTATGTGTCTCATTTGTCTCATGTGTCCCATTTTCCCAATGATGCAGGGGGGACAAGGGGGACACAAAATTGCACCCTCACTCCCTCACCATGAGCTAATTTTTTGTGTCCTAATTTTCCCCCTGTCCCAATGTGACAAGGGGAAAAAAATGTGCCCATGCAAATTTTAAGATCATGGACCCCCATGCAACCTCACACAACTCCATAGGTGCATTTTCCCCCTAGATGTTGTTCTCAACCTCTCATCATAACTTCCTCTCCCCACATGATTCTAATTGTCATGATCCTATCTCTAAGGTGCACTTCTCTTCCCTTATGTCCCAATTTCCCAAATTTGCACCATTTTCAACTCTCTCAAACAAACACAATTTAAACCTAGGTTCAAGTGTAGTTAAGTGAGTTGGAAAACACATATAAACTCATTAACTCTCTCATTTACCCAACATTTGACCATTTTTCATGAATTTTTTTGTTTTAACACCCTCAGAAACTCCATTTTTATACAGAGGTTATTTCAAAATCCTTCCATACATCCATGGCCACCAAAATGAGTATTTTCTCATAACTCATTACCCGGACATCGGATTGTCTTTATGAATTTTTTTATAGTTTCCTCTCTAAAACGAATTTGTGAAGAATGTAATAGAAAATCCATTGATACCCTAGCTTTTTTTCATACAAAAAGTGAAATCCTAAACCCTAAAACCTACTTTTTTATTTCAATAGATTTAATGGATAAAAAATGGTAAATTTTGGAGCAAATGATCCTGGTGCAAAACAGGTTATTTTGACGATGTTTTCGTTGAAACTTGACAACGGTAAGTCTAATTTCTAAAAATAGCAGTGATTCTAACAATAAGTTTCTAAAAATATTAATTTTCCCAAAGTGACAAACTTTCAACATTCGAGATATCTTGGAAAAGTAAGAAACATCAAAAAAGGGTATTTAGGAAACTTTCTAAAAATAACAATGTTTGGAAAAAGTGGGAATCTAAAAATAGAAAGTTTCTAAAATTGGTAAACCTTCATCAATTTCAATAATCTAAATGATCCAAAGACATCAAAATACGATAACAATGAAAACTTGCTAAAAATACTAGTCTTGGATAAGACCTTCTAAAAAATGTAAGTCTCGGAATTAAGCCCAAAAAGTTGTGTAGTTCTCTCTTATACTCTTTTTATCATTTTTGTTGTTTTGTGGCCCAAATGGAAATAAACCCTATCAAAAACTCTCAAAACATCATTTTGAGGTGATATCTACAAAGCACAACTTGATGCAAAGAGCTGGAACAATGGGAAAAGACCACCATGAGTGATGTTAGCATCATCTCAGGATCCCAAACAATGCATACCTCCTAAGAGTGTTTATAAATACTTAATCATTGTTTAGTGATGAGATCATTGAAATTTGGAGGTCAAAACATGTGATTCATCTTCAATTTCCATTTCCATGAGGAGCAAATTGATCAAACGGGTGTTCAAATATTGTAGGCATGTTTTCATTCAGGTGACATCTTGGTCAATGAAATGAATTATGAAGTGAAAAAGGTGTCATCATGTTCAAATAAAAGTGAAGCTCAGAGTTCAGAGTCATCATATCTTGAATCTTCATCATCCTCAAGAAGTAAGTCAAAGTGAGCTAATTAGGCTATCGAGGTACTCAAAGCCATCATATGTGAAGGATCAATAAATCATCTTTTCCTATGGGAGGCATATGAGCAAGAAGGTATGTGAGCATCCCAAATCTGATTTCATTCAAGAAGTACTCTGGAGTCAAGAAGGGTAAATAGTGATATTCATGTGGGGCACCATGTATGCAAGAACAAGAAATCATCTCAATTTCATTTGATGTCATTCACTTGGTAGTGTTCTTAAACACTCATTCAACACTTGGTAATGTGATCACCTCAAAGGAAGAAACATTTCAACCAAACCTCATTTCAGTGCAACTGAGGGCCATTGAATAAGAACCTTTGAAAAGAAAGAGGATGGAAAGAGGGCACATAAAGGTTCCCTATTCTAGAAAGCTTCATAAGAAGGTCAAATCATCGAAGACCCTATAGAGCCTCTTGAGTCATGTGAGATTGATCCATCATTACCATCTTTCCTTCATCGAACATTCAATATATTTTCTTTTTGGTAGTGCAAACCTTCCCATAATGAGTAAAATATGATCCCACCAGGCTCCTAAAAGTGTTCATGTGACTAACATCATATCTACTCAAAAGATCCATTCCCATGGATTCAATAGTTACTCATGAGTGAACCAAAAATGACATAACAAGTTATGCAATTCCTAACTTTGGGGCCATCACAAATATCTTGAAGACCAAATGAGGTAAGAAGGCATAGTAACTTCTCACTTTTTTTAGTGAATTTCTAGTAATCAATATGTAGAGGTTTCCATTGAAAGTTAGAAAACTTGCAAAGGAAATGATTCAAGAGGACTATGATTTGACCACATCTCTTTGGGTCAAGCTACACATGAAGGTGATGCTCATTTATTAAAGGAAATCTGCCCACATGCTTTCTTGAAACCAAGAATACAAATAAACAATTGAGAAATTAAAGGAGCATGTGAGAACTCTCACTGCCTACATTCAACCTTTCTTGGAGCCTCAATACAATGCCTCCTCCTCATGTGGAAGAAATTTATCCGATCAATAGTTTTGACCCCGAGATGATCAATAAGGTGCAAGGCATATAATACAAGGGAAGGCTAGTGACAAATGGATTGAGAAGATTCTTGAAAAAGGAAAGGATTTTCTCCTAGAGGTTCTCTCTTTGTTCAAGTATATCTTTGCCACCATTTTGGAAGTGAAGAAAACAAGGGAAGAGATTTAAAAAGATAATACCCATTGGGATGAGGTGTTCCCACTTGTGTCCAAGATGAGTTGCCTCAACTCCACACTCTCATGAGTAGGAATGTGTTCACATCCATTTTGAGAATTTGTCCCCAATTTGGATCCACACAATGAATGTTAGATATGACATGATAAAAGATGACATCTCGAACTTGAATCTAATGAAACAAAATGCCTTTGATATTTTGGATGATGTTAGTAATTATGTGTTCACAAATTTGGATCCCTTCCACTCTAAGAAGAATTCATCATCGGAGGACTCTTGTCATTTCTTTCCAAGAGTTAGTTAAAAAAGGAGGCAAGTGATCCTCTCTCCTTCAACAAAGATACTTTGGAGTCCCTTGCCAACATCAGAGGCTCTATTTCTAACATTACAAGAGATCACAAGGAATGGTTTAATCAGTGTGAGGCTATTAATGATGTTTCAAGACATGGATCAAAGTGTTGAACTAAATCCATATTCTAGAAGAAGAAAAGATAGCACTGCTGATAGTTCCGATTTATAAGAATTCAAAGAATTTAGAGCACATGATCTCATTCCAGGAACTCCCTCTCAAGGATCATGAATGACTAGTTTTCATCAACAATGGCTTCATCTTCATTAGATTATTCAACCCTTCTCTATTTATATCCCTCTCCTTCTCTCTCTCTCCATATTCTAATTTTCCATTAAGAATGTACTTTTTTCTATTTCATCCTATTCACTTAAGTGACCTCCAACATTAACATTGTAAGAGTCATTTTTTCACTAATAATAAAAAGACTCACCTCCTAGGAATATGAAAGGTCACAAGTGATGGGGATAGGTGAAAATTCATGTGGGGGTAGATGAAGAGACATTTTTGTATGTTATAAATTGGAATGGCTTCTCCATTCTAAAGGGTTGAAAATTATTGATTGATTATATGTTGTTGAGATTTACCACTACTACATCAAACAATAAAAGTTTAATTTCTCTCTCTTTCTTCTGTATATATATTCTCTATATATATCTCTATATACTTTCCAACTTTGTATACATGATAATCTTATAAAACTAAGAAATGTGTTTGCACCTTTGATAAATGAATCAATAGAATTATGTGTCTATGATTTGTTAGTCTTATCATTGTTAGCATTTTGTGTTCTTCTAATTGAATGTGGACCTACTTTGGTTATTGTATGTAAATTTTTAAGCCTACTCACATAACAATAACCTCTCTCTCCTTATTTCCCCAACTCCCCTTTACCTCTCTCTCTGCTGCAAATTCCTCCCTTGTACCGTGTACAAGCACTTTTCCACAAGTTTAGTGGAGTATTCTTATGTGATCCCCAACCTAATGATCACCCACAACTATTAGGTAGTTTACATTCAATAATGGGGCCTCCCCATACACAAGAAGGAGGGGCTTATCCCCATGATTGTTGGTGGAAACCAATAATTTACAACATGACAAATTATTTCACCAACATTTTTTACGACTCGATGGGGAGAGATGTGTCCTTGTGTACCCTTAAAGATCTCTGGAAAATAAAAAAAAATTATATTCTAAAAAAAAAAAATCAGATATCAAAATGAAAATCATATTTTGAAGGTGACTCTATCAAGGAACAAATCCATGTCACATTCATTTCCACATCACAATGATGAAGTTTTGAGACTTGTGTTCAACACCAATAATAAATAGCTATAATGAAAGAAGAATGACCACCAAGATATGAAATTTTTTGATCATCCATCATTTTGGACCAACTCTTGCAAAAAAATTATAGGTTCTAACACATTGAAGATGTCTCTTGTTTCAATCAAAAATCTGTAACCAGCAAAAGAAAAGAAGGTTAGTAAAATTGTTGTAAAAGTTATGGAAAGAGTATCTAGAGTGGATAAAAAATTTGCATCTAAAGATCCCACCATCAAATCCATGTGGCTCTAATTCAAACGGACTATAGCTAGAGGAAAGAAAATGCAAATTACATTGTTGATGATCAATAATTTAAGAGCATTGACGAGAAAAAGAAGAAGAGATATAAAATGTTGTATGAAAATCATGAAGATGAAGAATATCTTGAAGGTAATGTTTTGAACTTCACATAGTTGACTAAGAAAATCAAAGCTTTGTCTTTTGTCTCTCTTCCTTTGGATGATTTTCTTGCTTATGGAGATGAAGAAATGGTAAATTTGAAAAGGGAGTTTTTGCAAAGGATCTTGAGTGTTGTAGAAGGAAATCCTGATTCCCAAACCAATCTCGAGATTTTGAATTATGTTGAGCTATGAACATCTTGAAACACTCTGTAATGATGAGGAAGAAGAGATTCATCTTTTGGAAGCAAATTCTGATGATTCTTCTTATTACAATTTTTTTCCTAAAAGACTCTATGCTCCTCTCATGATTGTCCTCTTCTTGAGCCTTCTGATGAAATTCAACAAAGCACCTTGGAGGATAATGAAGAAAGCATGAAAGTTAAACCTCCATTCATAACTTCATTTTGGCTCGAGGCACAGCCCTTTGGAGGAACAATGTAAGAGAGATATGAGGATTTTTTTCCCATGATGGATGATCCAATGCTTTTCGAGAATTCCACCAACCATGAGGATGTTTAAGAGGATGAACCCTCCTTCCACAACACAAGTTCTTTAAGATGATGACTTTGAGGTAATCATGGATGATTTTCTTTCTCATTTTGACTCTTCAATTGATGCACAAATGCCCAATGATGAAATGAAGAAAATTGAAGAATCCAATTTCCTTCTTGAGACAAATGTAGATGAAAAAATAGAACATGACCTCTCTTAAGAGGATTTTTTTCCCTATCATCACCAAGAGAGTGTAATAATGATCACCATAACAAGCATGAAGTCTTCTCTTTTCCTTGTGAAGAAAAATACTTTCTAGGAGATGTTTAAGATGAATTAAAGGATTATTCTCATGTTGCATCACCCCAACATTGTGTTCTTCCTCCTTTCGTGAGGATGATGTGATAAATTTTGAATTGAAAGGGTTCCTTTCCCATGTAGATGGATCTCTTCTCTCTATTTGAAAATGATGAAAACTAGGCATGCCTTAATTTGTAGGAAAGCAGCCCCCAAATGAGAAGGAATGTAAATCATGAAAAAGAAGACTTTTCAAGTGAGCCCTAGCCATATGAAGATCAGATTTATAGTCATCTCCCGAGGCCCAATATGAAGATTCTTCAAATGAACGTGAAAGTGAGTATGTGGTAGCTTTGAAGAAGGAATCTGTGTGAGATGTTTTGAAGATTGTAGAAGAAATTGAAGATCCTCAACTTAGTATTGAGATCCTAACCTATGCCATGACTATACAAGATAAGTATGAGTCAATTTTTGTTTCTCCTTTTGATGCACAAATGTTCAATAATGAGATAAAACAAACATGTAAGCTCAATGTTCTCTTTGAAGCCTTGGTGGATGAGAATGAATGTGAAAATGAGTCTCCATCTTTCCTATTCTATGAAGAAGGTTGTATTCATGGTGAATGAAAAGGAAATAAAATGCTTGAATATCCTATGGATGTATTCATTCATGAATATAGTACCTCCACCCATAAAAATGGTATTAAGGCCAATATTGAGATGGTACACATAGAATGCAATTGTTTAGGACAACAAAATGAGAAGCTTGAAGAAGTCTATGAATGGGGGAGAATCAACTTGTTTTCATCACTTCAGATTCCTCGTTGATTCTAGAAATGATTCCATGCTACAACCTTCACTTAAGGATGATGACTACTTTCAAGACAAAATCAGATATTCCATTTTTGAAAACATGGAGGAATGGCTTCTCATGGTCACGAAGCATCAAGTGAATACTACGAAGGAAAAATTTCCAAACAAGTAACAAAGAAGCCATTAGATGCAAATGTGTTTTCTATGTAGTATAGTATGAAGATGTAAAATTGGTCTCTCTCTTCTCAAACTACGTAGAGCCACATGAGAACATGACATGACCAGATGATTATCCTCAAGCTCTGAAAATGGTATGAATTCATCTTGTTTTCATGATGGTACATACTTCTCTCAACCCATTGTTGGGTGTGTGTACATTATTCTCCCACCTTAATAAATTTCCTCCCATGTACTATAATTTTAGTTTCTTTTGTGTGTTTTCTTTCCCATTTTGGTGTGTTTCCATTCAATTATGTGTGCTCTGTATTTTCCCTTTGTGTGTGTTCGGCACTAGTGTTAGTAGTGATAAATTGATTCTATTGCCCAATTTGACAAAGCACTGGTCTGCTACCCCAAGAGAGTTATGAGGTTCTCTATTTCCCATACAATCTAATGTCCCCAAGCTACAACTAGTTATTGTCATGAAAATGAGTAGCCTAAAGATTCAAACTTTAAATCATGACAACTAAGCCCATAGTGCAAAATTTTTCCTTCGATCACATTGAGTCCCTCTCCTGGCCAAGCTTTCTTCAATGGAACTATCAACCCATCTACGAGGAATGTCGTAATGAATTTCTCAAGCATTCCTTAGTGTGCAATGAAGTTTGATGAAGTTCATGGATTGATTCAAGAAATTTCAGCAAAAGACAAGTCTTCTTGGAGGCCTAAAAAGGTCAAGTTTGGTCATTCTAAAGCTAGTATGCATCCTCCGGAAGAGTTTAGGAAATATCTTAAGCATATTGAGGTGGTGTTGGGGAATATTTTAATATTGGAAACAATCTAGGAAGATTTAGGAAATATTGGATCATTTAGGGACAATCTGCGTGTGAGATGTTTTAAAGATTGTAGAAGAAATTGAAGATCCTCAACTTATTATAGAGATCCTAACCTATGACATGACTATACAAGACAAGTACGAGTCAAGTTTTGTTTCTCCTTTTGATGCACAAATGCTCAATAATGAGATAGAACAAACAGGTAAGCTCAATGTTCTCTTTGAAGCCTTAGTGGATGAGAATGAATGTGAAAATGAGTCTCCATATTTCCTATTCTATGAATAAGGTTGTATTCATGGTGAATGGAAAGGAAATAAAATGCTTGAATATCCTATGGATGTATTCATTCATGAGGATAGTGCCTCCGCCACAGAAAATGATATCAAGTCCAATATTGAGATGGTACACATAGAATGCAATTGTTTAGGACAATAAAATGAGAAGCTTGAAGAAGTCTATGAATGGGGGGAGAATCAACTTGTTTTCATCACTTCTAGATTCATCGTTGATTCTAGAAATGATTCCATGCTACAACCTTCACTTAAGGATGATGACTACTTTCTAGACAAAATCAAATATTCCATTTTTGAAAACATTGAGGAATGGCTTCTCATGGTCATGAAGCATCAAGTGAATAATACAGAAGGAAAAATTTCCAAACGAGTAACAAAGCAGCCATTAGATGCAAATGTGTTTTCTATGTAGTATAGTACGAAGATGGAAAAATGGTCTCTCTCTTCTCAAACTATGTAGAGCCATGTGAGAACATGACATGACCAGATGATTATCCTCAAGCACTTGAAAATGGTATGAATTCATCTTGTTTCCATGATGGTACATACTTCTCTCACCCATTGTTGGGTGTGTGTACATTATTCTCCTACCTTAATAAATTTCCCTCCCATGTACTATAATTTTAGTTTCTTTTGTGTGTTTTCTTTCCCATTTTGGTGTGTTTCCTTTCAGTTATGTGTGCTCTGTATTTTCCCTTTATGTGTGTTCGGCACTTTGTGTTAGTAGTGATAAATTGATTCTATTGCCCAATTTGACAAAGCACTAGTCTGCTACCCCAAGAGATTTTACGAGGTTCTCTATTTCCCCTTACAATATAATGTCCCCAAGATACAACTAGTTGTTGTCATGAAAAATGAGTAGCCTAAAGATTCAAACTTTAAATCATGACAACTAAGCCCATAGTGCAAAAATTTTCCTTCTGATCACATTGAGTCCCTCTCTGGCCAAGATTTCTTCAATGGAACTATCAAACCATCTCTCGAGGAATGTCATAATGAATTTCTCAAGCATTCCTTAGTGTGCAATGAAGTTTGATGAAGTTCATGGATTGATTCAGTAAATTTCAGCAAAAGACAAGTCTTTTTGGAGGCCTAAAAGAGGTCAAGTTTGGTCATTCTAAAACTAGTATGCATCCTCAGAAAGAGTTTAGGAAATATCTTAAGCATATTGAGGTGGTGTTGGGAATATTATAATATTGGAAACAATCTAGGAAGATTTAGGAAATATTGGATCATTTAGGGACAATCTGCTCAACAACTAGTTTCTAGGTGTAAGGAAAAAACATTCATAAAGCTGAAACCCGACTTCTCTAGATAATTTTAGGATCTCTATGAGGAGTTAAAAGGAAAAAAATAGGAAATGGAAATATATGAGAATTATCTACAAGGTGGGAACATCAGTTTGGTTCTAAGGTTCAAAGGTTTCTTGAAACATTCCAAAGCATGAAGTCGCCCCTCTGCATTACGAACAAAAATGGGCCTAAATTTTTATCTTATTCATAATAAAGTTTTCAAATTGTTCCATTAATCTTATAATGTGTTTTGGAGTCAAAATAATATAATATTTGACCCCAAAACATCATCCTAAGCCTTTGGGGAGATAAAAGTAATTTTCTTAGATATTTCTGGACATATAGTGCAAATTTGGCTTCCCATTATTGGCCTAGATGGACTTTTCACTTCCTTGTGTCCCAATTGTCCCCTTTGGTACAAGGGGTTCTCTAGGGACATAAAATTTCACCCTCATCCTCCTCCAAAAGGCACATTTTTTACCACTGTGTGTCTCATTTGTCCCATATGTCCCATTTTCCCCCATGACGCAAGGGGGGACATGGAGGACAAAAATGTGTGCCCTCACTCCCTCACCATGGGCACACTTTTGTGTCCAAATTGTCCCTTCTACCCCTAGGGGAAAAGGGGGACAATAAAATTCACCCCATGCAAAATTGAAGCTCCTAGACCCCCATGCGACCTCACACAACTCCACAGGTGCATTTTCCCAGCCCCTAGATGTTATTCCCAACCTCTCATCATATTCTTCTCTCCCCACATGCTTCCACTTTTCATAATCCTAATACAAAGCACAATTCGTTGTCTGTATTTTCCTGATTTTCCCAAATTCACCATTTTCAAACTCCACCAAACTCAATTTAAACCCAGGTTTAAGTGCAGTTAACAAGTGAGTTAGAAAACACAACAAAATTTTATTAACTCTCCATTTACCCAACACTTTACCATTTTTCATGAATTTTTCTACTGCAACACCCTCAAGAACTCCATTTTTATATATAGGTGCTTTCAAAATCCTTCAGACATATGTGGCCACGAAAATGAGGATTTACTCATAACTCATTTCCTAGACATCGGATGGCCGTGAAATTTTGCTAGTAGTTTCCTCTCCAAAACATCTTTGAGAAGACTATAATAGAAAATGCATTGATGCCATAGCTTTTATTCGTAGAAAATTTAAATCCTTTCCAAGAGATTCAACGGACAGAAAATGGTGAAATTTGGAGCAAAAGATCTCGATGCAAAATAGAACATTTTGATGGTGGTTTCGTTACAACCCTACATCGGTAAGTATATTTTCTAAAAATAGCAGAGTCTTTATGAACAACATGTTACTAGAAATATCAAGTTTCCCAAAGTGACAAACTTTCAACATTCGAGATATCATGGAAAAGTAAGAAACATCAAAAAGGGTTATTTGGGAAACTTTCTAAAAATAGTAGTGTTTGGAAAAGGTGGGGAATATAAAAATAGAAACTTATAAAATTGGAAAACCTTCATCAATTGAAACAATACAAATGATCCAGAGACCTTAAAAGACAAGAACGGTGAAAACATGCCAAAATAATGAGTCTTAGATAGGACTGCTAAAAATAGTAAGTCTTAGAATTGAGCCCGAGAAAGCTATATTAGCTCCCACTCTATATATATTTTTTTTTTTTGCCATCATCACAAGGCCAAGAAGTTATTTCATGGCCTAAAAAGAAAGAAACCTAGGCTTTGCAAACTCTCAAAGAATCATTTCTGAGGTGACCTCTGTAAAGCTCAACTTGATGCAAGGAGCTAGAATGATAGGAAAAGACCACCATGAGTGATGTTAGAAATCATCTCAAGATCCCAAACAATGCATACCTCTTGAGAGTGTTTTTAAACACTTAATCAGTGCTTGGTGATGATCTAGTGTAATTTGGAGGTCAAAACATGTGATTCATCTTCAAGTTCCATTTCCATGAGGAGCAAATTGATCAAAAGGGTGTTCAGATGTTATAGGCATGTTTTCACTCAGGTGACATCTTGGTCAAGGAAGTGAATTTTGAAGTGAAAAGGGGTGTCATCATGTTCAAAATTGAAATGGGAAGCTCATGGAGCAAGTTGAGGGTCATCATATCCTGAATCTACCATCATCTCTCCAGAGAAGTAAGTCAAAGTGAGCTAATTAGGCTATCGAGGTACTCAAAGCCATCATATGTGAAGGATCAAGAAATCATCTTTTCCCATGGGAAGCATATGAGCAATAAGGTATGTGAACATCCCAAATCTGATTTCATTCAAGAAATACTTGAGTCAAGAAGGGTAAATAGGTGATATTCGTGTGGGGAACCATGTATGTAAGAACAAGAAATCATCTCAATTTCATTTGATGTAATTCACTGTAGTGTTTTTAAACACTCAGTCAAACACTTAGTAATGTGATCACCTCAAAGGAAGAAACATTGCAACCAAACCTCATTTCAAAGTGCAACCGAGGGCCATTGAATAAGAACCTTTGAAAATAAAGAGGATGAAAAGAGGGCACACAAAGGTTCCCTATTCTAGAAAGTTTCATAAGAAGGTCAAATTCATGAAGACCCTATAGATCCTCTTGAGCCATGTGAGATTGATCCATCACTGCCTCATGTCTTTCATCGGCATTCATGTATGTTTTCCTTGGTGGCAAAAATTTCCCATTATGAGAAAAATATGATCCCTCACCAATCTCCGAAAGTGTTCCTGTGACTAACATCATGTCTACTCCAGAAGATCCATTCCCATGGATTCAAGAGTTACTTGTGAGTGAACCAAGAATTCCATAACAAGTTGAAATTCTTGACTTTGGGGCCACCAAAAATATCTTAAAGACCAAACGAGGTAGGAAGACATGAGTAACCTCTCAATTTTTAGTGGAACTTTTCGGTAATAAGTATGTAGAGATTTCCTAGCCACAAGTTACAAAACTTGTAAAGGAAATGATTCAAGAGGACTATGAGTTGACCCACATCTCTTTGTGTTAAGCTACACATGAAGGTGATGCTCATTTATTCAAGGAATTTATTTCCTGTATGCTCACTTGAAACTAAGAATACAAACAAACAATTGATAAATTAGAGGAGCATGTGAGGTCATTATAACCTACATTCAACCTTTCTTGGAGCCCAATTCAGTGCCTCCTACTCCTATGGAGTACATTTCTCTGATCACTAGTTTTGACCCCGAGATTGTCAAGAAGGCATAAGAGCATATAATACAAGGGAAGGGTAGTGACAAATGGATTGAGAAGATTCTTGAAAAATGAAAGGATTTGCTCCTAGAATTTCTCTCTTTGTTCAAGTATGTCCTTGCCACCATTTTAGAAGTGAATAAAATAAGGAAGAGATTGAAAAATAGAAGATCCATTGGGATGAGGTGTTCCCACTTGTGTCGAGATGAGTTTCCTCAACTCCCACTCTTGTGAGTAGGAATGTGTTCACATATGTTTCGATAACTTGTCCCCAGTTTGGATCCGCACTATGAATGCTAGATATGACATGATAAAAGATGCCATCTCCGAACTTGACTCTAGTGAAAGAAATGCCTTCGAGATTTTGGATGATGTTAGTAATTGTGTTCACAAACTTGGATCCCTTCCACTCACTAAGAATTCATCATCGGAGGAACTCATTGGTTCTTTCCAAGAGTTAGTAAAAAGGACGCAGTGATCCTCTCTCCTTCAACGAGGATACTTTAGAATCCCTTGCTAGCAAAAAGAGGCTCTATTTATAACATTGCAAGAGATCACAAAGAATGTTTTAATCAGTGCGAAGTTATTGATTATGTTTCAAGACATGGATCAAAGTGTTGAACCACATCCATATTCCAGAAGAAGAAAATATAACACACTGTAGTAGTCTGGTTCAATAGAGAATTCAAAGGATAGGAGCTCATTCAGGAACTCTCCCTCAAAGATCATGAATGGATAGTTTTTCATCAGTAATGGCTTCATCTTCATCATATTAGTCAACCCTTCTCTTTATTTATCCCTCTCCTTCTTCTCTCTCCATATTCTAGTTTTCCATTAAGAATGTAGTTTTTGCTATTTCATCTTAATCACTTAAGTGACCTCCAACATTAACATTGTAAGATTCTTTTTTCACTAATATGAAAAATCACAAGTGATGGGGATAGGTGAAAATTCTTGTGGGGGATGAAGAGACATTTTTATATGTTATAAATTGTAATGGCTTCTCTATTCTAAAGGGTTGGCAATTGTCGATTGATTGTATGTTGTTGAGATTTACCACTACTACATCAAGAAATAAAAGTTGTAATTCCTCTCTCTCTCTCTCTCTCTCTCTCTCTACATGATGGTAGGCAAAATTCTAAAAATAATGTTGCAAACAAGTTGCAAATCAGAGTAGAAATGCTCAAGATATGACAAGAATAGAGTAGTGTGTATTAGTTGTGAGAATAAGCATGAAATAATGACCATAGTAAAGTAGGTGATGAAAATTAACTATAAGTAGTGAAGTGAAAAAGTGTTTAGTCACTTCATTTGGTTTTGATGCAATTGTGAGAGTGAGTACTAAGTGAGTGAAGATGCCACAAGTGAGAGCAGCACGTCCTAGCCGGTTTGAGAGGGTGGTGACATCGTAGCATCACGGATGACGATGGAATTTGTAAGTTCAGTGTTTTTAACAAAATGTGTGTGTAGTACTTAGTTTTATCGATTTTTGCAAATTTGAGATTATGAAGTTTCTCAATGTTTTATACCTAGACAAGAGCGTTGAGGGTACTAGTGACCCTTAGAACAGGAGCCCCCATAATTGGGTGCTAGTGTCTTGCTCCTGGGTGCCCCAATCCTAGATCTAGGCGTCCTGGTCCAGAATGTGTGTATTTGATCAATAACACCTGCAATTTGAGATTTATAGTATATAGTAATGTGATAAGTGAGTATATTTGGACTTGTATAGTGTTCTAACGTTGTGTTTGTTTTTGTTTTGTGTTGTGCAGAGGGATATTCACTCGAGGGAGTTTCGCGGAGGTCACCAATTGAGTACTTTGCTTAGGTTGGGCTAGAGATATATGTGAGGAGGTGGATTAATTTTCATGGGCGTAAGATGGACACTGATACTTACAAGGCATTGATAGATAGGATAGGGCCCAAGGTAGTTGTATGGAGGCCATACTATGATTATGGAGGGTGGTCAAAGGATGTTGTAGAGTTACGATGTATTCGTAGGACTATGTGGTTGGAGGATTGATTTCCAGGAGTGGCTGAGCTATTTCAAGTAGAGAGAGTATCACGATAGTTTGGCATGGCTCGGGACATGCCCCCAGAGCCATATATATGGTTGTGATTGATTAGGGCACCGAGGAGGGTCGGGGGCAGACTGGGCCCACATGAGAGCAGCCCGGTACCTCAAGGGCTAAATGAGGCGAGATGTGGCGATAGAGTGATAGATTTCGATGATGAGGGTTGTAAAGAGGAGTATCGCACATGGTGGATGACACATTGATGGGTATTGTTGTTTCCATTGTTCGTAGACGTAGTGGGGTTAGCACATGGAGGAGGAGGAGAGGGGGAAGCCCATGCCCCGATAATGTAGCAACAATTGTAGTTGAGTGTAAGTATATGTATAGTTTTATTGTGTACTTTTTTGTTTACCTATGTTATAGTGATAGTTATCTAAGTCGTTGTGTTATTTGTGTTATAGGTGATGCGTATTGGTCCCTGATAGTAGACACATCCATCCACACATTGATGTGGAATGTGCCAACCGATGTACTTGGTGGAGGGATACTTGAGTGTGTGGACGATATCGCGGGTGAGCATGCCTATTTGTTTGAGCTTGTGGCCATAGCGTGGCGGCGTTCACCATATTACTAGGCGAGGGGGATGAGGAGACTCGATGAGCTAGAGAGTTTTGGGTGGTGGTCCCTTGGCGTAGGATGTACTTACACACTATGTGGATTTACAAAGTGTTAGTTTTTAGAGAATTCGATGGAGAACACCTTATTACGTAGGTAAGCATAGAGGTATCGAAGCCACAAATAGTGAGGCAGAGTTCTAGGGCTCTCGTTACACCCGAGAGCGAAAGATGATGATGAGGCTTGAGTTTTGTTATTGTATATGATGTGGGGGAGTTTCCCCTAGTGATGAAACATTTTTGTAATGATGATTGTATTCAATATATATATGGATAGATGTTATTGATATATGATGAGTTTATTTTATTATGTGTCTATGTCGCAATGTGACTCAATGTTTGTTGTTGTTAATGTGTTGTATATCATTCTTGTGTATTGATGTAGACTCACACTATAATGTTGATAATGATAGACAAAATGTGTAATGTGAATGATGATAGATAACATATGTAATTTGATTGATGAGTTATATGAAATGTTTGTTGAATGGAATTTGTAATGTGTGGTTAGTGTAATAGATAATGTATGATCACAAAACTAACATGTCATGATGAATGATAATGTAATGGGATCGTAATATGTTAGTATGATGAAACTAGGAGAGAGGGGGAATTAGCGATGGCCCCTAGCATGTGACTGAATAGGCTCATTTAGTTAATACCCCTCAACAATCAAGAATAAACCGCATAAGTAAGAGTGTGTCATCGGGAAATGATTGTGTACGCTAGATGGATTAACAAAGCACATGATGAAATGTTATTAGAGCATAACCCTCAACACTCATGTAATAACTGTAAGAACACAAGTGCGTCATCGGGGGGTAAGGTGATAGTAATCACCTACAAAAGACCAAGGCGGCGCGAAGTGGTGGAAGCATGTGGGATGAAAGCAACATGAATGTATGAACCGAACTGAATGTCATATGGAGCTGCGGTGGGATGGAAGAATGTAGAGGGTTGTGGCAGCTAATGTGAAGCAATATCATGATGTGATAGATGAGATAGATGTGGTGGATGCGATGGTGTAGTGATGGATGGACGCGGTGGAGAGCGCGCATGAGTGACAACTTGTGGTGGTGGACAAATAATAACCCTAGTATTAGATGGAGGAGACAAGTCAATGTGGGTAGAAATGCGCTGATGAGGTAGAGGAGAAATAGACCACTCACATGAGCGAGAGCCAAAGGAAATGATGCCCTTATCTTCTAATTGTTGCAATCTATCATGAAGGGAAAAATAATCATTGTCCCTATGGTCATTGATGTAATGATAATTACAATAGGGTTGATCACGTTGACATTGTAGACGATGTTGTGGATGATGCTGGTTAGAGGGTAAGAAAATTAGATGCTCATTAAGTAAAACACATAGCACATCATGTGGTCGGCGTGATGAGAGAAGTGTAATGGCTCACGTGAGGCAAATGAAGTAGGTGGAGAAGTAGTCTGCTGCGGAGGAGGAGAAGAAGTATGCTTCTGTGATGGAGTAGGTTGAGTTGGCTTGCTAGGTTGAGATGGAGACTATGTAGGATGCTCAACCAATGACAATGGAGGAGCACTAGATGATGTAATAGAAGTGGAGGTAGATGGAGGGTCAATGACATGTGCTTAAGAGAATATCTTGTTCGAGGTCTATGACTTTGTAGCACAAGAGAGTGAATGACTCACATGTATCATATTGTAATATTTTCTTAAGTGTAGGAATCAAACCACGACAGAAAATGAATTGCTTCTCTAAATCAATAGGTTGGAATATTAGTTGATGTATACAAGCATTGAACCGTAAGATATAATCTGTGATAGATTTTGATGAGCCTTGATGTAAAGTAGGTAGGTGGTCATAAGTAACTCTAGGGCCATTGTTGATGATAAAATGACGGAGGAAAGCATCCTCCATGTCATAGTAAGTACTAATGGACCCAAAGGGAAGATGAGTGTACCATTGCAACGCCTCATTGGTAAGACTGTGTCGGAAATCCTTAAGAAATAACCTATCATTAGAATAGGAAGTCATAGCCATGTGGTAATGAAGGAGATGAGCATGAGGGTCACCAGTACCATCAAAACATGTGAATGTAGGCATGATAAAGTCCTTAGGAAATGCAGAGTTATGAATCCTCTTGGGAATAGGGTTACCATGTAATGAGTTATTTTCAATAGAATCATAGTAAGCCCTACTTTCTAGAGTGAGAGACTGAACCTGAGATTGTAATTGACCTATGGCATGCATGAGAGATAGGATATCTTGTGAAGGAATAGTAGAATATGGCAATAATGTGTTGAGCGGTTGTAACTTGTTGTGAGTGACCATAGGAATGTCAAGAGAAGATAAAGGAGATTTGATGCTAAAGGCACACTAGGAGTGGGTTCGCCGAAGAAGCTATAGTAGATGATACATATTGAATATGCATATCAGTGGTAGGAATAGCATCAGAAACATCCCTAAGAGGTGAAGCGACTAATGGAGACACAATAATGGGAGAAGATAAAGTAATAGGTGTAGATGATGTGACAAAGGGAGAGGAAATGGTGGTAGAAGAAGAACCAACAAATGGAGATGACTCATGCACTATATTAGATATAACCTCAAGATAAAGTGGCGATAGAGATTCACACTCTACATAATGGAAAGTAGGAGAATCATGGCTATCAATTGTGTCATTAACATCTCCTAAAGACTCAGATGTGAGAATTTCATTAAGCATACTATCGATAGGGTCATCAACATAATATGAAGGTGTATGAGAACTAGTATGTGATGAATGATGAGAAGCAAGATCAGAAGTAGGAGAATCATGAGATGGAACTATAGTAGTGGTTTGACTAGGAGAAGAATCGGTATGCACATGTGAGTGATTTTCAATACCAAACATGTAATCGATAAGAGAATCATCTAGGACTTCCTTAGAAAGATAAGGAGGATCACTAGTAGTTGTATAACATGGTGTACAACAAGTAAAGGCTACAAGGTCCTCAACAATACTAATTCCAATAGGAGAGTTTTCAAAACTAGTAGGCACATATTGTTGACCATCTAAGAGTTGTTGGATGTCATATGGCATAGTAGGATTACTATAGAGAGTTGTGAGCTTAGTGATGGAAGCATCATCATAGATAGGATTGACGCTAAAATGAGACATGATGGGGTGAGAAGAAGATGAACTATGGTTAGCCATTAGGGTTTTAAGCGGATCTAGGAAAAAATGTTCTAAAGTACGGGTTCACCAAAATGATTAACTAAAATTATGAATTTTAGAATTAATCTAAATAAGTACAACAATGAAAATGACTGATATAAACTGAAATATAAATGCTAACTAATTTTATTTGATATTCTAAATAAAATGAAATAATTAAATAGGAGGGAAAAGGTACTAACTTGAAATGAACTTACCTCACAGTGATCTGGAACTATATTGGATGATGCATAGGTGGAATAGAGTATGACAACACACCTCAAGAAGTTGTAACAGATGAATATTTGGCTAGATTGGGGTGCCTGTGGGAGGATTAGGGCATTTATGGGCACCTTGGTTTGCAGTATGGGCGGAATAGCTTAGAACTTGAATCTAAGTGGTTGTAAGGTCTTCGCAATAACTCGGTCTTTGTCGCATGTATGTCGCACTAGCTTTGTTGATGTCATTGTAAGTCTCGATGAATAATCTCCTACAAAACCCCACACAAAAGCATCAAACCCTAAAAAAGAAAGATGTAAATGAATGGGTTGGACTATCCTCCTTCCAAATGGATGGACTTACAACTGAGTGTTGCACTACATCTCAAACCCGATGTAGTTCTATGTGCTTGTGTGTGCAATCATGTGCCTAGGGTGCCCTAGTGCCAATGACGCCAAAGTAGTGGGCAATAACTAGATGTAAGATGTAAATGGTGGATGGAATATAATGAATACAACCCTTCCTATGTAATGTGTGATGCGAATAGTGCCCAAATGTAATCCCTTGCCTTATGTAGATAGCTAGCCCTTAGTAGAAATAGTTTTCCCTTAAGATAGTGTGTATGTTGTGTTTATATAGGGATCTCTTGCTCAAATTTCGACACTAATGACTCGACATGCCGACTAGTACCTAGGGAATGAGAGGGAAAACTACAAAGACCAACCTCGAGACTCTAAATGAGAACCAAGTGCAACCAGGACCAAGGCACCTAAAAATGAGGACCGGGGCATTGACAGGTGCCCCAATCCCTTCCTAGGCACCCTAGTCAAAGACTAGAGATGACTACTGAGTAAATAACGATAGTTGAGACTCCATGAGAGACAACCAAAATGTGCGTAAGCGATGACTATGCAAGATACTTAATGAAAATGACTGACTAAATTGATGATAGGACTAGGGGATGAGCCATTAGTGAATACTTTTCTTACGCGAGATCCATATATAAAACAACATATTTAGTGGTATAATTGTAATAGAAGTACGTGATTTTGTGACTACGGTAAAATGCTCATGACATCTCACACCACCCCAAAAGAGGAGGCATTGTGTCTAATATTTCCCAATTCAATGATCAATAATAAATCCCCTTATCAAGGAGACACTTTTTCAAAAGATAGTTTCCAATATCGAAATTGTGAAAATATTCCTTTTAGAGGCATTAGATTGGCTGAATTGATCATACATGTTTTATATCAAATCATTTGACTATTCAAATTGAGAAAACATATTTTATATCAAAGGTATTCAACTATTTGAATCAAACAAATATTCCTTATGAGGGCATTAGATTATCCAAAGTGATCAAACATATTCCACATAACAAGAATTCAATTATTTGAAATGAGTAATTATTACATCTAAAGGCATTAGATTATATAAATTGATAAAAACACATTCTATATCAAAAAGCATCTAAACATTTGGATTGTGAAAATATTCCTTCTAAAGGCATTGGATTATCTAAATTATCTAGACACTCTTTGTACAAATATAATATATGTCCTCTTCGGTGGCTCAAGACTAACATATGGCTCCTTTAGTAGCTCAAGTTTGTTATGTTGCTCCTTTGGTGGCTCAAGATTGATATGTGGATCTCATGGTAGCTTAAGAATATAAATTATCTTTAAGCAACTCAAAGCTCGTAATATGTATTTGTAGCTAGGATACATATGTGGTATAAATTTTTTTATTAATTCTTATTCATTTCTCTAGCCAAAAATCAAATAGGATGAAATTACCCCTCCTTTATGTGAAATAATTGTTGAGACCATAACACCCTTCACCTCTTTAATGAATATTGTACATTATCCTACAAATAACATTTCTCATCGAGATCTAATAAATTTTTAATTTCAAAATTATTGAGTTTTTTGTTGTAGATTATTTTATCAAAAAGGTGGTAATCTCTTTGTGTTTTCCATTTTGATTTACATACTAATTGAAGCATGCGTAGAAAGGCATTGGATCAACCATTCAATCGACACAAGAAATGCACTTTGGGTGTAAATTCTTTTTCCTTTAAACTATTATTTTCAATTATATCTTAAAGGGGGATTTTAGATACCTACAAAAGGCACTTGACTTTTTATAATGGTTTTAATTGATTTTGTGCACATGTTTTCATTCACTTGAATAAAAATATTAATTAGCACATTTATGCTTATCTTTGTATCTATTTCTTCTCTGACCTTTCATAAACATTGATCTTGTCTTCATTCTTCTATTATGATTTGTTTTCTAGAGATCCCCACCTTCGGATTTTTATTTTTGATTCTAATATGTTAAAGAAAAAATTTCCCATCTGGGGTAGAATCCACTATCGTTTTTGTGCTCCCTTAATTTTTACTAGAAAATGTGAAAGGATAATATCTTTAGGTTGACATTTTACTTATTTTTAATTGAATTTAAGTTGATTACATGCTAAAAGGTTCCAAATTTGAGGATTAATCACTATATATAAGAAATTATTTTTAAATTCATTTGAAAAGGGGACTTATTTTAAGATCACTTCGATAGATAAACATCTCGACATCTATTGTATGCTCAAGTACATAGTTGATTACTCTTGTTGGTGAATATAAAGCATTCTTATTACATCTAGTGCCCTTGGGTTTATGGAATCTAATGTAGCTTTCACATGTATATCACATGTTCTCACACACCTATATAACAGGAGAGCTACATTAGTTTGAGGCATCTTCAAAGTATCAACATGTAGCGGATCTCAACTTAATGAGGAGATGATGAAGTCGACCAAATTGGAATAACCCATTTTTAGGTTTGTAAGTGATGATCTAGGGTTTCTTCAAATGAGAAGCTATTTGTAGGTACATAAATGCAATATTGATGTTTTGCTCATAGATCCTAGATCTAAAGATGAGTAGAAAAAGTGATTTTTTAATTTTTAAATAAGAACACCAAAGTGTAGAGTCGGCCATAGAGGGTAGAAGTGCAATATGGCTTTATCTACCATGGGTGAACCTAACATGCACTCATCTTCAACTCTCCATATTTTTCAGAACATTTATAATAATCTACATAACCCAATTCCACATTCTAATTTTAGTACTTCCACACCACAAATTTGTTAAGGGTGAATATTTTATAAAACCTTAACCCTAATTCATTTTTTATCTTTCAAGATCTTATATATGTTTGCAATATAATTATTACATTATCTAGGATCATGTGTATGGATATTTGTTACAATATTTATGATTCTAGATCATATTTTACGTTTAGTATTTATCTTAAGTAGATTAACCCTAATTTTTTATTACACCAACATGATATAGGAATTGGTGTTCTTCCATGTATACATCGTTATAGAATAATATGATATATGTGAGCAATTTTCACCCATAAAAAGGTAATTACATGTAATGTATATAAGAAGAAAGGGTAAATAAAACACTCTCTACCTACAATCAACCAAAAAAATTGATCCTAAAAGAGAAATTATAGAAACTCTAATAAGACCAAGGAAACCTTGGGGTTGGTGTTCAATTAATATAAGAGTTCATCAAAATGTTTAACCATTTTACACTAAACACAAAACAAGCTAGAATTAAGTGCATTTTAGAATATAGAATATGAAAAAAATTATTATGATATGAAACATACTACATTGATAAATAAATATGATCTAAAATAGTAATAGTACAAAGTGATGTGTAATAGAATAGTCGACTCATTCTTGTGTCTTAGGTGAGTGCACAATGATCACATAAGATGGAAATGGGACTCAAGAGACAATTATTAGCAAGTACTACAAATTTGGCTCATTAAAAACTCACCTAATTGAGTTTCACAAATTTCTAGATAGTATCATTGTCGAATGAGTTTTTGGACAATTTCGTATTTAAAACCTTCCCTTTTTTTTGTAAAGTGTCCCAGATTATAATGGCTTGAACTTTTCATTTGTACATGTATAATCATTTTTAGTAAAAACCTCACTCAATTTTTTTCTATTGATGTGTGAAACACCAAATTTTACTTCTCCTTTGACTAAACCCTATCAAACCAATCAAATAATAATGTACCATAAATTTACCTATTATCTATTGGGTGGTAAAGACCTCAACATGCCTCAATGCATATGATTATTGCATTATGTACTAATGTTCTAAGGAGAGATCAAGGCTCGCGTAGCTCTTCCATGGTCTTATAAATTATTTAATTATTGAAATTCACAATGTACCTAGAATTTTCCTTAACTTGGCATATGAAACTTGGGAAAATGTAACTTTTACCTTGTGATCGAAAATGGATCATAAGATCATCAATTTAGTCGATGAGACAATTGACTTCCAAATAGGGTTTGTAATATTCCAAAGTCTTGAGAAAAATAGATAGTTTCATATTAAAAGGCCTTTAAAATTATGGAATTCATCGTATGTATGTTTTGACTACATATTTGGGTTCCTCTTGAAAAAATATAAAAATAAAAAAATAATGGCACCCAATTTTGAGTTCGCATTCAAAAGTTATGGCCTCACAGAAGTTATAGGGTTTTTAAGAATAAAAATTACCCTAACAATTTTATATCTCTCGATGTGATTTTGTAAACTTTCTTTGTGGTTTTACGATTGTGGTTTTTATTAGTGGTTTCATAACCGATACCTATAAACAATGGTGGTTTCTTCCTGAGACAAAATAAAATGCCCAAAACGTAATAATTACAAGTTTTCTGACTTCCAAAATAGTTTCTTGGCAGATTTTGGAGGTAAAGGGCATCATTACAAGTCTGATAAAGGTTAGTTATGTTCAAAAAAATTAGAGTAATTTTGGAATTGGATTCCCATTTTTAGTTAAGGAAATTTGGATTCTTGGTTTAGAATTCATTCATGGGAACAATTTTCCATTCATCCACCATTAAAGGGAGATGGAAAACACATTTCCTTACTCGGGAGGATTGGAAATTCAAACCCATTAGATCATTTTTATTATCCATAAAAGGTAGAGTTGAGATAGATAATACACAACTAATGTGGTTGAGCTTAGTATTCTTCCATGAGGGGAACCTCCCATCAAAAATGCGGAGTTTGTTATAAATATACGAACCCTTGAGATTGAAATCCTTATAACACCCGTGAAGGCATAAATATTGTAAAGCTGCAGAACATAGTGGAGACGAGGAAGAATGACTTCAATCTTTCTAGATTTTTATCGTATTAAGTTTCTTTAGAGTAAAACTCTTGTGTTTCCCTCTTGTTTCTTGTGTTTTCTTCATTATTTTCATGTTTCATAGTGTTGTAACTAGTCTAACACTTAAAGAAAGCTCAATAACCATCATTCACAAGCATATAACTTGTTGATAAAGGAAAGAACCTCTCATTATTTACACTCTCATAAAATCACATTGAATGGAAATCATGTATGGAATAACAACATGTTTAGGGTGAGAGGGAAGTATGAAAAATATGTAGCATGTGGGAAATGTACGTGAAGGGTTACATAAGGAGTTGTATAATTTAAGGTTGTAGTCAAGAGCTTGAATATACTACAAAATAGTTAAATATGTTCCTTGCTATAGATCTTAAGAATAAAACATTAAGTTGTATAAGCATTAGTATTGTGAGTTTGGAGTGGACTCCTCCAAATTATGGTTCGGGTGGTATCGAGTGGGTTCTCCTTTAGCCCTAACACATTTTTTTCATTATGTGTTATATACTTCCTTATTGTTTTGTTGTGATAAAGTGTGAGGATTTTGGTTTTAAAAGTAAAATAATGGGCAAACCTCTCGAAAAGAAAGGCTTGAAGATTTGGAAGCCACAAATCAAAAAATACAAAGGGAAAAATTTAAGCTAAGAAAGATGTAGCAACACTTGGAGAATGAGGATTTAGAGCTACAAGATATATTGATGAGACATGGATAATTTCTCATGGGAATCACTAAAGAGTTCTGACTTGAGTCCTGAACCAAGGAATAAATGTTGGAAAGTTTCAAGATGATGGTGAAAGACTGAAGGAGAGAGAAGAGTATACCATGTAAAAGAGACCATCCTCTACCAAGTATGCACAAACCATGAATAAGGTGTGCAAAAAAATCACTCTACTATATTCTCTTTATTCATATCAAGATATAGATGATTCCTTTAGTAAATTTGAGAATTGTACTAAAGTTTTAGCTCAGTTACTAACCAAGATGGATTATGATGGAAAGGGCCTTGACCTCAATGGTCGGGAATAAATAATCACATAATGGTTGAGAAAAGTCCTCAATATAAAGGTTTGGGATATGTTAGTGGAAAAAAATAGGTTAGATAATTATCTAAGACAACAAAAGCAAGAAAATCTCCAAAACTCCAAGAGCCCAATCCATTATCTCTACAAAAATAGCCCATGCAAGGTAGTGACGGTAATTATTTTTTAAAATATAATGAGAAGTTTGATTCTCTAAATAATGGGTAAGTATCTCATTAAGAGGAAGGTATTATTGATCTACCTCGAGGGCGAAAAAGAGTCTCTAATAAGAGGACAACTCCATGGAGTTGATAACACATTGTCACTCCACGAGAGTGAATGCAAGATGGAATAAGAAGGGGAAAAATTATTAACCTTGGGAAGCACATAAAATAAGAATGTAAGGCTTCTCTAAAGAGGAAGTAAATCATTGCCACTTCATCATGCTTGCATAAAGGGCATCCCAAAGAGGTATGGAAAGTACAAGTCTTCCATTGTTTGTTGTATATGCAAGAAGAATGGTCATGTAGCACAAAATTGTTGGAAGCACAATGGACTAAGAGGGGGTGAATCAATCCTTCAAAACTCTTAAACAATTTCAGATTAACTTTTATACACCATTAACATTCAACCATGCATTAAAGTGATCTTAAAAATAAATAATAACCATCCACAAGAGCATAACCATGAAAGATTGCACAAAGACATAAGATATAAGTGGGAAATACTCAAAAGGAAGAAAACCCACTGAAAATTTTCTTATATTGCACAAAGCAAAGAAATTTAGTGAAACATCAACCCCACAAGGAGCACCTGACCCCTAGTTTAGTAGAGCACCTGACCCTACAAAGAGCACTAATCCCTAATTTAGTGAAGCACTAAGTCCACAAGGAGGCTCTGACCCCTAAGATGATAAAGTACCAACTTAAGCATCTTTAGATGAATATATATGAATATTGTTTCTGCTAGCACTAATGGAGATCACTAATTCAGCTCACACGCCTTGAAACCCTCTTCAAACACACCTTCTTCTAACTCACTCTATCTTGGACTTTCATGAACTTATTTGATCACAAACCCTTACACACAAGCTCTTCAACACTCTTCAAAATTTCACACACTCTTAGGTCTTTCTTGATGCCCTTAAGTCACTTTCACTTTCTCACCTAGCTCATACTTTCCCTCTCTTTCAACTAGTTCAAAAATGAACCAAAACATGCACTTTATATGAGAATCAACTCAAAAACATAACATAGGTCAGTCCTGACCCAAGATCTCAACCATTACAACATAAAAACATAACACCACACTCATAAAAATTCATAAAATGGACCCATGTAGGTCGGTCATGCACCAAGACAACTAAACAAGCCAAAAAGGCTTAAAACCCCATCACCAAGCTCATCAAAGACCTCCAAACACATCACCATGCTTTTCAAGCCTCTAAAGGCCTCACACATGTCAAATACATCATAAAACATCATCCATGCTCGCACCATGCTTTTCACTAATCATTTTCTTCATAACTCTATCAAGTAGGACCATTTCCTACTCAAAGCAGCACTTCCAGAACAAGTTTTCAACTTTGAAGCTCGATATCACCCAATAAAGCTCAACTATACCATGTAATAACTCATTATAAATACACTAACCTATATAACGAATACATGCTTGTTCTAACTCATGAAACATACAACAAAGCAAACCACGCCTCTTTTACTCTTCACCAAATAAAGCGCCCAAAAAGTAGTTTTGGAAACTCAAATGGTTTGCACCCTTTTTGTCACTTTAAAGACCTCTAAAATCCTTCAATAGGAACAAAATTCATCCCTCTTCACTCTCTAATCAATAGAAAGCGTTAGCCAAGCCAAAATATTGGTATTCTACATCAATCTTCTAGTTAAAGCGATCTAGTCACGAACCGGTCAAACTAGGTTAAATTTTAACCTCAACCATGGAAACTCAGTACACTTTTAAAGCTTCACCAAAACATGAAACATGTCACATTAGATTTCAAAAAAAAACCCAAGGCCATTATACTCCTTCACCATGCTCACAAGTGCTCATGCACTTCCATTTGCCAATATTGTTAAACTGCCCTTTTAGGCCCAAAAATCAATCCTCAAATATGGGGCAGACTTTACATTTTATTACTTCATCCAGGACCTAAAACTATCATGGACATCTATTAAAACTCCCAATATTTTTATAAATGGTTATTTAGTTCATACCTTAACATGGACAACTTTTCCACAAACTAAAAACTCCAAAAACAAGCCTTTTTAATGGGGACCACAAACTATCACAAGCTATAACATACCTTTTTATAAATTTGAAGGATTCCTCTATAACCTCTAGTTATCTTATTTACAAAAGTAATCCATTTTGGGCACCTACCAAGAAGATCTTCTCCATCACTAGCAAACTAGGGTTTCAAACTCATAAAAAGTAGTTTAACTTCTTAGCATTAATTCATAAAAGTTTGACCATGAAACCATTCTATTATTTTTTCAAAATTATCTTAGATAAATGGAAAAAATCCCTGAAATCCACAAGGTCCCATGCAAAGTGTGTGAGAGCGGTGAGCATCAAAAGTTGATGAAGCTGGAAATCATCTTCTTTAGACCTATTTTGCCTAAAACTTCATAATGTGAAAATTTCTCTTCATAATGACCTGAAATTTTTCTCACACCTCTAGAACACCCTTTTGAATCATCTCCAATCATCATATTTCCTCAAATAGCTCTGCATCTTCACCACCACCATGACTTGTATGTGACCCTTAGGGTTTGCATGTTCTAAGCCAAAACAGAGCAGAGAAATATTATACCTCATCATAAAACCTCTCAAAAATTCCATGAAAAACATTGAGACATAATTTCTCACTCACCTACATGCTTCCCATGAGTTCACATGGCTTTGTACCTTATTCTCATGCTCCATTTGGCCTCCAAGCACCTAGACTAGGTCTAAATGTACACATGTGGGGTCCACAACTTGTACCTACACTCTAAAACTCTTCTTGATTGTCTCAACAAACTCCTATCATGTTATACATGCCTCTACTATTCTCCTCAAGTCACCATGAAACTCTATACACCATGTTCCATCACCTAAACTAGCTAGGTCACCAAATTAGGCCTACTAGACCAAGCCATTCTCACTGATTCCACTCTTGTCAACATGAATCAACCTAAATATCCATGTCATCATCATGAAAATAATCCTCTAACTTTTCTCCATCATCCCCTTTGTCTTTAATGAGATTTTACATCAATGACAACATCTAAACTCACTCATGCCAACAATCTCCCCTTTGTCATTGATGGAAAACCACCTAGTTCTTCTTCCCCTTTTTACATTAATGAAAAGTACATACCTCAAAATATATTCTTCATCTTCCTTCAAATTCTTTAAATCTCTTCTTAAGTGAAAACATCAACCTAATTCATTATACAAGCATGTCAATCTATCTTACCTCACTTTGACTATGTTTTTAACCTCTTTTCATTATGTTTTTAAGTAGAGACATACAACCACTCATACATGCCAACAATCATGATTCAAGTCTTAAAACATCATCTTACATTATTATTCACCTATAGCAGCTGATAGATGCTCAAAATTGAGTTGACACTTTCATATCTTGGTTACACACATCATTTAGGACTAAGATCCCTCAACAACTCCTTTAGTGCATCTTGGCCAAACTTCATCTTGCTATGGGAGCTCACATACATCATGAATCAATCCCTTATAGCTTCCCTTGGGTTCATTTTTCCCATTTCTAATTGAAAACACAATAATAAGATTTCATAACTTGTATGTATGTCATGGAGAAGGGTCGATCATGTCACCACGGACCTAAAACACTTTCTTAGTACTCTTTGTATTATTTGCATGCATATCAATTGCATGAGTCATGTAGCTAACTATTCTTGCAACAATGTAAGAAACCATCCTTAAACTTTGCCTTTACTAGCCTTCTTGTCTCTTAAAACACCTAATTCATGACCAAAACAAGCTCTCCCTGCTTAAAGAGAACTTGATAGCCATGTAGCTCATCACTATAGCACAAACACATCCTAAGTACCTATCACCATGTAATTTGAACAACTCTGCAGACCTAATACTTTCCTAGCTTCACCTTTTTGGGAAAAATAAGCATTCAAGATTCTTCTCTTCTTATGTACTCATAGAACAAACATCATGATCCTTTATGTATAGACTAATATACTCTATATTAGTCTCAAAGCCTTATGTAACAATTTCAATGAATGAGCATACTTTATCCTAAAGCATAAGTTTTGTCAATGTTCTTACACACATCATTGTATTTTTTTCTCATTAGGCCTTCTAAACACCTAGAGCTCCTAATTTTAAGATCATTACCATCTCCCCCTACCTTGAGAAGCTTACACAGCCCTATAACACTACATTCATACCTTTGCATGACATTGAAGCAACTTCATGAGTAAGCACAAGAGACATATCTGGTTCATGAGGATCTTGTATGGATTCAACATTCCTTCTTTAAGTCTTAATTCTTCATTATAAATCACACTTTTCAAGTCATGTCATCTTCTCATATAACTATTAGAAACACTCCTTCATATGAAAATCCTTATGCATGCATGTAGCTCATCATTTCATACATTTACATTATTTAGTACCTTGTCATGATGTAAGAGGCTAACCATACTAATCTTACTGACCTACTTGTCTTCATACTTCAAGTGTAGAAGTCACTTCAAGATTTGTAAACCAGTTCACCAACCCATACACTAATCTAAGACAACATCACTAACACTACTCAACCATACACAAATATGTAATCATGATCCATATAAAACATTACAATTTTTGATCTTCATAGTCCTTCATTATGTTTCAACTCTTTATCTCAGACAAAAGTGATCCAAAAAACTCTCTTGGCACTCTGTGCTTATGCTTGAGACAAAAATGTAGGTCTTAATCATCCATGCACATGCTTGACATGACTCATATTAACAAAGAAACTTATTCTTTTCATTTCATAGACTTAACACTTCCTTGACTTTTTCCATCTAAACTCTATGATGCATAGACTTGTTTGATACACCTCATATCATGGCTCAGTGATTGAAGCATAACATGAGGGCTAAGTCATCTCAAGACATACTCGGGGAACACCATTTTCTATTTCATCGATATTCTAATCAATCCATCATGCGGGATAACTTATTCATTCCTTATGAGACCTATTTGATTGCTCACTTCTAAGCATCTAACCATATTCAATTCATGTTGAATACCTTCAAGTAGATGATGAACACCTTTTTACTTCATAAATGCACTACATCCTCTTATTAGACTTGTAACCTTGTTCCTCTGTTGAAGATCACATCCCCGAGCTTTCACAGATTACTCATGTTTTAATTCTTCATTTAAGACCTAATTCTTGTTCTTGGACTTATCAACCAAATCTCTATCTTTTAAGGAAACATCAAACTTTCTTAAAGGCAACAACTTCCTTATGACAACACTTGTTACAAAATTATGGGACTAAGGCATACTAAAATTTGATAGGGAACACCTACCATACCCATACAAGACATGACCTTAATATTCCTTTTACTAACCTGGCAATCTACTCTACATCTACAACTTAGGATCAGCTTCTTGGATACCCACACATCTTTCAACTTTAGCTTACTCCAAGACATTTCATAATTGAAATTGTGTTACAATATTGCAATACTAACACCATATCTTTGAGATACTTGCTTGACACTCACATATTCTTTTTCACATACACATGTAATTATAGATATTCCAAGGTTTAGATCAACAATGACTCATTTCACGATCATTTAAAGGACCTTAAGACATCTATGGTACTTTGATTACATATAGTACCAATCTTAGTTATCAACACTCACACAATATGACTAAACAAATTGCTAACTGAGACAATACCATTTTTAATGGAAGAATTGATGATCATATCAAAGACCCACATACATACCTTCATTCATCCTCAATCACCTTCTAAATTCATTCACACAGCTTGGAAAGCACTATGTCACCTTAACACTTTGACAACATTCCTATGAACAACATACTTCAAACCAATCAGCTCCCCTTCTCACAATGCTTCATATGGATGATTATGTCTCTAAGAATCCTAGTAGAGACATATTTCTTCATGATGAATCTAGAAGAATGATTTGAAGAGGTCCCAATCCCTCTTAGACATCTAAAACTCATCCCTATCCACTTGCTTATGATTTATACCATAATTAACTTCTTGTCTTGCATTCATATCAGCTCTTGGTGAACCACTCTTGCTTGCTCTTGGCTCCCATGACCTTTTTGCCTTCTAGCATGCATATTAGAACCTTGAAAAATCTTGTTTTTTATTGTAGGACCATAACAATCCTTGGCAACATGCCCAATCTTATTGCGGTTGAATTATACAATTGATTTTCTACCTCTAATTCCTTCATTAATCCAATTTTGACTTGAAGGTTCATATGGACAATACCTAGCAATATGTCCTTTCTCATGACAATTTTAGCAAACTAAATTCCTTGTTTGCTCACTCCTACTATCCCTCCATGGGTGATCTCCGTTGCAAACCTCCTAAACTCCTTAGCCCTATGATCAAAACCATTTAAGTGAAATAATAACCATTAAATGAACTTTCATACCTTGAAGCATTGGGTTGCCTAATTGACTTTGTCTTCACATTGTCTTTGGTGGAGTTTTCCTTCTTTCCTTCCTTGGTTCTTGGTCCTTCATCATCATTGCTTGAGATAAAAACATATTATTGTTTTATTTATTTTCTTTTGATGTCTTCTTTATACCCCAAACTTGTCTTGTCACCTGCAGATTTATGATTTCTCAAGATATCATCAAGAGTCTTAGAGCTTTTCTCAAACTTATGAAATGATTTTACCTTTTTATAGCATCAAGAAATTCTCCTTTAATAAGGATCACTTCTTCTTCCTTGGATTGCAGACTTAGAGTCGTGGAGCTCATCTACATATCTAACCTTTTCACTAACTCATCAAGCTTCTTTGTCATAGCCCAATGTCTCTCCTCTAAGTCATGGATCTTTACCTCATATTCTTTGACTTGAGTTCTCAGCCTTTTTTATGCTTTTTGGCATATTTCAAATCAGATTGAACAAAAACCAATTCAATCTCAATATCACCTTCTTCTCCTTCGTCCTCAAAGTGCATGGAATCACAAAAAATTATAAGACCATTACTCATAGAGTTAGAACATCCTTGCTCGTGAACAAGACCTCATCTCCAACATCCTCATGGTCTAATTACGATTTAGATTCAAAAACTCCATCACAACTACTTGCTTCATATGAACAAACCCCTTCCTTTTTATGGAAACTCTTTTTCCCTTCTTCTTGTAGTCAAACTCTAAAAGATGTACACCTTTGGTTTTGCATAAAGCATAAACACAAAATATCTTCGTTAATTCATTATTAAAATTAAGTACATATATAGGAGAGACAACTCCTATTTTCATGGAAGTTTGTCCAACAACTCTCCCCACTATTCTCTCCACAAACTCCTATATACGTGAGTCAATAAAACAACTCACAACAACTCTAACCATTACATAATACATGAGATTATATCTCACAACAAACAATCTAAATATAAACCTAATAATAATTCATGTGAGCAATAATAATATTCCTAACATTCCCCCTTAATTCTTACAAGGTAGAAAAAGAACTTTCACACTTCCTCTATAGCTTGTTTGCCTTTGCTCACTTATGATCTTGGCACACATCTCAAAATGAAGGTAATGAAGGAACACATCAACTTCTTATCAACCAAGCACTGTCGGGAACTTATCTGACTGAATCAGTGTGGGAACTTCATACAAGAACCATCTTCTTATAAACCGATCACTTTAGGGAACACATTTGACTGAGCTAGTGCGGGAACTTCAACAGGAACCATTTGTACAGCCTTTAATGGTTTTGCAAGGCTTACCACAAACCTACGTATGAACAAGAACATGTCATTGTCGACCTCTTCAAGAAACATGATGTTACTTTTTTTGTGATATTCTAAATCACCAAACTAAAACATCACAAACTCGTCACATGTAAATTTCCATCCACTAGGGAAAAAGAATACAATATTTCCCCTTCACTAATATCTCACGAGCCATGCTTGCTTTGATATCAAATCTAAAAGACACACCATTTTTACACAACAAAAACACAAAATAACTCTATTAATTCACTATTAAAATTAAGTACTTATATAGGAGAGACAACTTAACTTCCATCCAACCACTCTCCCCCTTTGTTCTCTCCACAAAATCCTATATAGTTGAGTCAATAAAACAACTCACAACAAATCTAGCCATTACATAATATGTGAGATTATATCTCACAACAAATAATTATATATAAACACTGATAAAAATTCATGTGAGGAATAATAATATTCCTAACACAAACTTCTTTAAATTCTTCTTGCTTTTGTTATACTTGTTTTTTTCTTATCATGATCATCTTTGTGGTCTTCGTCACCTTATTTTTCATGCCTATGAGAACACTTAGCAACAAAGTGACATGCTTCACCACAATTGAAACATTTAGATGGAAGCTTACCTTTATACTTTCTAGAGCCAACCTTCAATCTCCTATCAACAATTGCAAAGAGTTCTTCATCATCAATCTCGAGAGTATCATCATCATTATTCACTTTCTTTCCCTTGGTCTTCATCTCATATTTGAAGGAAATATCCTTCTTGGCTGGTTTAGAATCGGTAACCCTCCTCTCATAAGCAATCAAAGTTCCATGCAATTTATCCATTGTTAAGAAAGTCAAATCCTTGGCTTCTTCAATGGCAAAAACTTTGGAATCAAATCTAGGTGTAAGAGACCTCAATACCTTCTGTACCACAACCTCTTCCTTCACTTCTTCACCTAATCCTTTCATGGTGTTGACAACCTTGTCAACCCTAAGCAAGTATGCACCAATAGACTCGTCATTGCTCATTCTTATCCCTTCAAATTGATTTCTGAAGGTTTGAAGCTTAGATATTCTTGCCTTGGGATATCCTTCATAAAAGACTTGAAGTTCTCCCACATTGCTTTTTGTCGATTTGTAATGTATGACCTTCACAAGTTCAAGTTCATCTAGTCAGCACATGATTGCATTCATAGCCCTTGAATTGTCACTACACAGCTTCTTGTCTGTAGTAATTATTGGAGGAGTTTGAGGAGCTATATAACCATCCAACCCAAATTTCTAAATATCAAACCCTAGAGAAATAATATGATTCCTCATCCTTGGACTTAAAAAGTATAGTTAACCCCATCAAACAATGGTTCCTTGCTTAGAAGAAGTGTCACTCTCTTGACTTGCCATTTTGTGCTTAATGGATCTCCTTTCAAGTGATTAAACTCTTCCAAAAGGACATGCTTTGATACCAATTGTTGGAAGCACAATGGAATGAGAAGGGGGTGTAAATGTATCCATAAAAACCCTTAAACAATTCCATATTAAATTTCATACACCATTAACATTCAACCATGCATTAATGTGATCTTAATAATAAACAATAACCATACACACGAGCATAACCATGAAAGAGTGCACAAGAACACAAGAGATAAGTGGGAAACCCTCAAGGGAAGAAAACCCACTGAAAATATTCTTATATTACACAAATCAAAGAAATTTAGTGAAGCACCAACTTCACAAGGAGCATCAAGCCCTAATTCGATACAACATCAACCCTACAAGGAACACCAACCACTAATTTAGTGAAGCACTAACTCAAAAAGGAGGATACAACCCCATAAGATGATCAAGAACCATCTTAACCACATTTAGATGAAGATATCTAAATATTGTTTCGATCCAACTGATGGAGATCACTAATTCAACTCACACACCTTCAAACCCTCTTTAAACACACCTTCCTCTAACTCGCTCAATCTTGGACTTTCATGAACTGATTTGATAAAAAAACCATTGCACACATGCTATTAAACACTATTCATAATTTCAAACACTCTCTCATCTCTGTCTTGATTCCCTTAAGTCACTTGCACTCTCTTACCTAGCTCACACTTTTCCCTCTCTTTCAACTAGTTCAAAAATGAACCAAAACATGCACTTTATATGAGACTCAACTAAAAATCATAAAAAGGTCAGTAATAACCAAAGATATCAACCATTACAACATAAAAACATAATACCACACTCATAAAAAATAATAAAATGGACCCATGTAGGTCGGTCATGCACCAATACAACTAAACAAGCCCAAAAAGGCCTCAAAACCCCATCACCAAGCTCATCAAAGACCTCCAAACACATCATCATGATTTTCAAGCCTCAAAAGGCCTCAAAAATTTCAAATACATAATAAAAACATCATAAATGCTCACAAAATTCTTTGCACCAATCATTTTCTTCATAAATCTCTCAAGTAGGACCATTTCCTACTCAAAATAAGCACTTCCAAGAACCAATTTTCAACTTTGAATCTCAATATCACCTAAGAACACCTCAACTATTCCATGTAACAACTCATTAGAAATACACTGACATGTAGAACACATTCATGCTTTATATACCTCATGAAACATCTAACAAAGCAAACCACACCTCTTTTCCTCTTCACCAAACTAAACTTCCCAAAAAGTAATTTTGGAAACTCAATTAGTTTGCACCCTTACTATCACTTTTAATACCTCTAAAAGCCTTAACTAGGAAAAATTCATCCCTTTTCACTCTCCAATGGATATAAAGCATCATCTAAGCCAAAAATGGGTCTAATACATCAATCTTCTAGCCAAATCAGTCCAGTCTGCTGCACCCAGTCAAACTAGGTCAACTTGTGACCTCAACCATGGCAACTCAGTACACTTTCAAGGCTTCACCAAAATATGAAACAGGTCACATTTGATGTTAAAAACACCCAAAATGACATTATACTCCTTCACCATGCTCACAAGTGTTCATGTACTTCTATTTTCCAACACTTTGCTAAATTGCCCTTGTAGGCCCAAAACCAATCCTCAAAGATAGGGCATACTTTGCGCTTTAGGAATTTATCCACAACCTAAAAATATCATGGAAATCTATTCTGACTCCCGACCTTTCATAAATGGTGATTTAGTCCATACCTTTAATGAACAACTTTGCCACAAACTAAAAACTCCATAAACAAGCCTTTTTAGTGGGGCCCATAAACTATCACAAGCTCTAACATACCTTTTTGGAAAACTGGAAGAGTATTTTGTAACCTCCAATCATCACATTTGTAAAACCAATCCATTCTAGGCACCTACCAAGAATATCTTCTCCATCGCTAGCAAACTAGGGTTTCAAACTCATAAAAAGCAGTTTAACTTCTTAACATTCGTTCATAAAAGTTTGATGATGAAACCACTCCATTATTTTTTAAAAATGATCTTAGATCAATGGAAAAACATCCCTGAAATCCATAAGGTCCCATGAAAATTGTGTGAGAGTAGGTGAGCATCAGAAGTTTCTATCGAGCTGGAAATCATGCTTTCTTGGACCTTGTTTTGCCTAAAACTTCGTAACTTGAAAATTTATCTTCACAATGACCTAAAATTTTATTCACACCTCTAGGACACCCTTTTTATCATCTCCAATAATCATATTTCATCAAATATTTCTGCATCTTCACCACCACCATGACTTGTATGACTAGCCCTTAGGGTTTTGCATGTTCTAAGCCAAATCATTGTAGAGGAACATTATACCTCATCATGAAACCTCTCCAAAATGCCCTGACAACCTTGATACATCATTTCTCACTCACCTACATGCTTCCATGAGCTCACATGGCTCTATACCTTACTCTCATTCTCCATTTGGCCTCCAAGCACCTAAGTTAGGTCTAGATGAGTACACGCATGTTGGGTCCACAACCTGTACTGCATTCTAAAACTCATATGAGTGTCTCAACACACTCCTATCATTCTCTCCATGCATCTACCATATTCCTCAAGTCACCATGTAACTTTATACACTATACCCCATCACCTAAGCTAGCTAGGTCACCTGATTAAGCCTATTAGACCAAGCCATTCTCACTAATTTCACTCTTGTCAAAATGAATCAACTTTGAATATCCATATCATCATCATGTCAAGCATCCTCGACACTTCTCCATCATCCTCTTTTTCATTAATGATCTTTTACATCAATGACAACACCTGAACTCACTCATGTCAACATGAATAACCATTGTGTGGCCATTTGTTGGAAAAGAAGGTTCATCTAACAAAATCTTGTGTTATTTAGAAGGAAACATGCAGTTTTATTTCGGTTTCCATTGTTGTAAGAAGCATGTTGTGAACTAATCTAATTATGTATTCTAAATTATGGATTTATTTCACTCATTGGGAGTGGATATGGAGAAACTATCTCGTTTGAGAAGCATATGAGCAGAGACCATTGTAAATAAGTTGCATTTGTTTCAATATTTTCATGTCATGTCAAATGTGAGTTGGCATGTTTACTATGATTTAAGCATAAAGGTATAATCTATTTTTTTGTAATCAAAATTATTATAACATGCATATGTTGGAGGTATGTATTTAACAAAGTGTAACTTGATTTGTAGAACTTTGTAGCATGTGGTATACACAAAGTAAATGGTTGTAGTGGGTTCTCTAAATCATATTTGGGTATGAAAATAATTGTTATAAATCTATTGGGCATATCGCAGTATGCCTATGAGCTAAATTGTTATTCCGTGGAGGGAGAAAAAGTGAAAAGACATTAAAAGGTGAGAGATATATCCATGATGAGTATAAATCCACAAATAATATTGTTGCTTTTAATGCGTGTGTGTTTTGACAACCACATCCCTTTATTGAAACATGTATTTTCAATGTATTTTCTCTTGTTTGATGCAAAATTTTACAATACCTAAGAAGGTAAATGTTATAAATGAACTTTTGTATTTGAAATCCATGTATGTTCCATTTGTGGGCCGTAAGACCTAATACTGAGGGTAATTTATAAAAGTGATGACATTTTTGTAGCATCATTTACATTATGTAATGTATTTTTCTTCACTTGTTGAGAATGTTGACAACATGGAGGAATTTGAATAACTTCGTGAGAGAGAACTTCATTATATCCTACAAGAATTTGCATTAAATGGGATAAGAGGATGAACCCGAGAAGAAGACCAAGACAACGAGAGTGCAAAAGGTTAGTTGGTTAAGTTTGAAAGGGGTCATGAATGCTTTTTGCAACCTGATTTTTAGGTTTCGAGTTTGGGAAAAAACTCTCCAAGTGAGAGAGGAACAAAGTGTAGTCAAGAGAGTGGCAAGGTTGGTACCACGTTTGAGATAATAATCAATATATTTTCATTCTACGATTTTTTAGGACCAAAAGCCTCTAATTTGGGGTATATGATCCAAAAATGGATCATGAGATCATCTAATTTGGTCGGTGAGACAATCGACTATCAAACAGGGTTCATAATATGCCAAAGTCACGAGAAAAATATATCACTTCTGTTAAAAAGAATTTATAAAGCATATGTTTATTTTTTGTACATATTTGGCTTCCTCTTGAAAACATACACACTTGAAAAAAATAACACTCAATTTTAAGTTCGTATGCAAAATTTATGGCCTCTAGAATTTATGGGTTTTTAAGGATATGGAACCACTCGACGGTTTTGTATCTCTCAATGGTATTTTTGTAAGCTGTCATGATGATTTTGCATCTCATTAGTGGTCTTGATAGGAAGTTTTCGTGTAATCGCTTACCTACAAATAGTGGAAATTTCATCCAAAGACAAAAGAAAACACCAGAACATAATGGTTGTGAGTTTTGAAACTTCCAAAATGGTTTATTATCAAATTCCCAAAGAGAGGGCATCATTACAGGTCTAATAAATGTCAATTATGATTAAAAAACATCATATGAGTTTTGGAATTGTATTCCATTGCCAATTAAGACAAGTTGGAGTCTTGGTTTAGAATTCCTTCATGGGAATGGTTTTTTTCTCATCCACCATTGAATGGCACTAGAAAATAGAGTTCTTAATAAGGAGTATTGGAAATTCAATCCCATTGGATCATTCTCATTTTCCATAGAAGGAATAGTAGAGAGAGAGAAAGCACATATGATATGGTTGAGTTCAGTATTCTTCCGTGAGGGGATTCTCCCATTGAACATTGTAGAGTTAATTACAAGTCTAGGATCCCATGAGATTGACATCCTTATAAGCCCATGAAGGTAATATAATATTGTAAAATATATAACATATTGGAGATGAGAAAGTATGGCTCCACTCTTGCTGGATTTTTCTCAAGGGTAACATTATTATATTTCTCTCTTATTTCTTTTGTTTGCTTCATTGCTTACATGTTTCATAGTGCTACAACTAGTCTAACACTTAAAGAGAGCTCGAGAACCCTCATTCACAAGCATAACACGTGTTAAATAAAGGGAAGGAATACCTCATTCTTCACACACTCATACAAGAACATTAAATTGCAGTCATGTATGGAATAATATCATATTTAGGGTGAGAGGAAGTAATGCATGTAAAGGGTTGCATAAAGAGTTATATGCTTTAAGGCCACAATCAATAGATGAAATATACCTTGTCACAACACAAATAAGTGTGTTCCTTGCCATATATCTTAATAAAAATGTTACGTTGGATAAAAATTCCATATTAACAAGTTTGGAGTGGACTCCTCCAAATTATAGATCACCTTTGTACTTCAAATTTGGCATAGGGACTACTCTTGGAAGATTTAGGAGAAATGTGAGACCTTTGAATGATGATCTCGAGGATTGCTTGATGGATTTAAATCCTTTAGGAATTTACTTCTATATGAGTTCTTTTATCAATTTCTCGTCCAATGTCAATCAAAATTCACCACTAGGCCAACTTATGAAGATGCTCGATTAAAAAAGTAGTCATTAGAAGAGCAGAGGATAGTTTCATGGATGTTAGAAATTTCATTAATGAAACTTTCCAATGAGGATGAATTCATATATAAAACCATCTAGATAGCTATGAAACCATCCCAAATTTTGAAAACTTAGGAACATAGAATGGAGAAAGTTATAGGGGTTATTAGGATCCGCATAGAATGTAAGTGATCGGAATAAGGAGATTATTTAAATAAGGATAAAATAGTAAACATGAAATTGATCAAATAGGTGCAAATGTATAAAAATGATTTGATTAATTTTATTGGTCGAATTATATAAAAAAGTGTAATGTTGACTTTCCCAAGTGCATTGGACCAATTTTTATGGTATTAGATGTTCAACTCTAGACACCTAATTCAAGTCTTTGATACATATCAACACTCTTTGACATATTTGGACTATTGACATATATATTACTCTTTGTCACACTTTCCTCCTTTATGATTACCCATGTACATCATCTTGGTTACCTTTATCTCACAACTATATTCATTTAATATCATCTTAATCTATATAAGAACACCTTAAGAGCCTATACATGAATTCTCCATTTCACATATCCTGTATTTCCATCTTACAAACACTATTGATAACCCTAGATAATATCATCCAATAGTAATATCCAACTTCTTTGGTATTATCCTTACATGGGAAATGACTAGTTCTCAAATGTGGGCACTTTCATCAGTCAACCAGGACTTGATTCATGGGTCGATTTTAGTGGGAAATTAATGAAGAGACACTTATATATACAAATGACCCCATAGGTCATTATACACCCACACACCCGATAAACACCTTGGAGATTACTTTACATGAGGTATACATACAAATATCAAATCTTCCAAGAGTAACCCTACAGTAATTCACAAAGCTCGATATGAAGTATAAGGGTTAAAAATTGCATGGTGTTGAGTTTCAAGAATCAAAATAAGTTTCACTCTATATTACACACCAATTTCATAGTTGCACATTCACATAGGAAGTGAGAGAGCTACACACACAACTTAATCCCTCCTCAAAATATTTGTAAGAAGTGCACCCTCACATGTAGTGGTGTATATCGAAGCATGTCTAACCTAATATATCCTAGGCCATTTTATTTTGCATTATTATTTAAGTACATTGTCGGGGTTTAGACTTGGGACATATCACACATGTTTCATTACATTAGATCACAATGCTACGGTGCCCTAAATTAAAGTGTAGATACATGCAAATGTCCGTAAAAATTATAGACCTTGTAGATGCTCCCATAAATTAATGTCCACCCTAGTCATACCATTTGATGGTACTTCTACCTCCTTTGGTGGTGTTCTAGAAACATTTGAAACAATGATTTTCTCTAAAGAGCTCGAGATACCTTTTACGAGCTAGATCCAAGTCCATACTTTTATTGTACGCTCATTCTTTAGATAAAATCAAGTTGGATCTTTCCATTATGTGTTTTCTATCAATGTATCTCTACTCCCTCTCTAGAATAATCACATTTACCTTAATTTAGGTTGATTGCTACACTTTATTGTCTTTATTCATATAATGTGAAGTAACTTGTATTTTAGTTTGTTTTATGCCTTTTAATGTAAATTAATCAAAACATATTATTATAAGCATTATCATTCAAAATATGTTCTTTAAAAACACATGCATTTTAATCTTATTCAACATTTGCATTAGAAAAAGGAACACTCATCTTGTTACCCATCACCATTTACATTTTGAACAAGCATGGTATTGACCCAAAGGAATTTGAATCAAATTAATTTACAAACCGCTTGAACTAACACTTTTCCTAGTAAGTGTAGTTGATGTAGCTTTCCTAATTAACATAAGATGGAAATATGCAAATCATTCAAGAAGCTAGGGATGATGAGGGAAAGGATGTATGGAACCCTTGCAACAATTAGAAATTGGTCAAAAATCATGTCCTAAAAGGGGAATACATGAAACCTTGAAAGGATAGTTTGAAACCTTAAGGTTGACGTTTAATACAACAAGTAGGTTCACATTTTTTTACTTAAAATAAACATGGCTAAAATTACCCAAAACATGGGACTAAAGAAGAAGCTTGAGTAAATATAATAAAATAGTAAATCAGTTTTCTAATTCAATGTGGAATTAAACTGAAATTGGAAAGGGGAAGAGTACACAAAGCGTAAGTAAATCCCTGATGAAAAATGTACGATTTGATAGTCAAAATATTAAGAATTCTTATAAAATTCTCATGAGCAACTTAGGAACACAATCAACAAACTTGGTATCTTAGAAGTGAATTTGGGATAGTTTTAACAAGGTGATGGTTGTAACCATTGAATTTGCACCTATTCCAATTTTTTTCTCCAACGATTGTGTGTGCACAAAATTTTACATGCACCTCACTCTAGCACTCTTTTGTATGAAAATGTCTTTAATTTGTGTGTCGATATGCGAAACTTATGATATGATGTCTCTCTTACTAAACTAATTAAATGCTTAACAAAACATGGAAGAGAACAAACTAAACTAGGCCTAAATTGTGCTCCAATGAATTTAATATAAAGCCCTACTCTAAAAATTTATGTCAATACAAGATTATGTAGTTCATACATGTCTACATCCCACATGAGGGAAGTGTTGGTCCTTCACTCTCCCTATAATCTCAATAAATGTAACAATGTGATCCTTCTCTTGGCATAAAACACTTACCAATTCGGAAGCCGTAATTTAGAATAAACTTCATATTTGGATTAGAGACTCTAAAGATTATGTTTAGTACTTTGGAATGGTATAGGATATGTATAACTCAAGCGTAATGATATATAAGGTGTTTTCTCTATGTATCTTATATATAAATGAGTGCTTGCAGAGGGGAAGAAGGATAATATAAAATGCCAATCACGTGGGCGTTAATATATGTTCTCATTTTCGATGTCATCCCTAATAATTGTAAATTTCATCCCCGATCTTTTATAATCTGTTAAAACTTATTCATTTCATTTTTTAACACTTTGTTAAAATTAGAGGAGAATGTCGAAGAAGTGAGCAACGATAGGATTTATTGTGGTAAACAATTTATCTGTTATGCGGTTTTCAAACTGCATTTCTTACATTTCAACTATTTTTCTCCTCCGAAATTTCTTCTTTTTTTCCTATGACAACCATGAAAAGGTAATGTTCAACATCAATACATTTTCCATATTTTCTTTATAATGTCATCTCATTCGTATTTTTAATGTCATTGCATTCATGTTTCTAATACAAGAATTTGTTTTCTATTTGAAGGTACAAGAATATCTTATGAACCACAAACATTATATTTCATCTATAAAATATCGCAATGAATGGATCTGTAATATTGTATTATTGATTATGTTGACACACACCCAAAAGTCTTATAAAAATAAAAATAAATTTTTCTTAGTTTGGGTTTCCATGCCTTTTCAATTAGGAAAATGATGATGTATGATATCTCAAGTTTAGTCAACAAAGGATTCCATGCCAAACAAACATGTTCATTTCCTATATAAAATAAATTGTGAACACAATAGAAAATTCATGATATATTAAGAATAAATTTCAACACATTTTAAGGGTTACCCGACATTGTCTCAATTTTTATATATTGAACATCAATTATTCGAAAGAAATTTGTGCTAGACTTTTGTTGTCAAAAATTGTTTAATTAAGGTATTCAAAATGAAAAAGCTTCTTCACAAGTAATAATGCCAACATGGTTGTAACAAAAAAGTGGAGGATATATAAAAAGTATTGTTTAGGTAGGAAGAATTTGAAGTGTGGAATAGGTGTGGGACATATAGGTATTTAATCCCCGCCTTTTTCTTTCCAACTTCCCATCGGTGTCTTTGTTTTATCTAATATATTTAAATAATATCCAATCAAAAACCTTAATATCATAAATAAAGTAAAAAACATTAAGCCGTTTTCCCCATATGTTCTAAAAAAATTGTTTCTTTGATTGTGTAAAGAATAAGGTCGATAGATGGTGCCCTACTGATTGACAAACAAGTTAATGTTGTTGACTAAGTGGAGCATCATGTGAAAAAAAAAAAAACTACAACCTTGTTCTTAAGCTCCATATTATTTTTAATTAAATGGACTCACGTTGATACTTATTTCATCATATCATATCTTCCTTGAAATGATTCTACCATTATTTCCTCGTTGATATGGAAAATATATTGTTTAGGTAGAAGAATTTGAAGTGTGGAATATGTGTGGGACATATAAGTATTTGATCCTCGTCTTTTTCTTTCCAACTTCCCATTGGTGTCATTGTCTTATCTAATATATTTAAATATTATCCAATCGACAACCTTAATGTCATAAATAAAATAAAGAATATTAATCCATTTTCCCCATATGTTCTCAAAAAAATATGTTTCTTCAATTGTGTAAAGAATAGGGCGATAGATGGTGCCCTACGATTGACAAACAAGTTAATGTTGTTGACTAAGCGGAGAGCATCTTTGAAAAGAAAAACTACAACCTTGTTCTTAAGCTCCATATTATTTTTAATTAAATGGACTCACATTGATACTTATTTCATCATATCATATCTTCCTTGAAATGATTCTACCATTATTTCCTTGTTGATATGGAAAATATATTGTTTACGTAGGAGAATTTGAAGTGTGGAATATGTGTGGGACATGTAAGTATTTAATCCTGTTTTTTTCTTTCCAACTTCCCATTGGTGTCTTTTTCTTATCTAATATATTTAAATATTATCCAATTGAAAACATTAATGCCGTAAATAAAATAAAAAAATATTAAGCCATTTTTCCCATATGTTCTAAAAAATCACATTTCTTTGATTTGTGTACGAGAATAGGGCCAATAGATGGTGCCCTATAATTGACGAACAAGTTAATGTTGTTGACTAAGCGGAGCATCGTGGCTGGAAAAAAAACTACAACCTTGTTCTTAAGCTCCATATTATTTTTAATTAAATGGACTCACGTTAATACTTATTTCATCATATCATATCTTCCCCAAAATGATTCTACCCTTATTTCCTCATTGATATGCAAAATATTTTAATCAAACTTAGATATATGTTAAAATATCTTCCCAAATTTGGCACCTATAAAAAATAAAATAATTATAAAACTAAACCACCCCATCAAATTTAGAATATTCAAATGTCACAGTTACATTGGAAATAACTAACCCTTAGTGAACAATGGAGAGGCCATTCTATCCATTTTCCCTCTTTTTGAGAAGTGCATGAGTCCCTTTGGCTACCATGAAAAAGGCAATCCTTGACATTAATACATTTAGGGTTTTTATCTTTAATGTCCCATGTTTTTAATGTGTGAAAATTGTTTCCTATTTTGTGTTATGTGAATATCTCAAGAACCACTTCATTACCGACTAAAATATTGCCAAAATCATGTCTCATCAACCAAATATTGACATGAATGGACCCACGATAGTGTATTATTGTTGATATTGACCTACACACCCAAAAGCCTTTTGAAGAAAACAATAATATATTTTTTGTTTTCAACCTTTTCAATAAAGAAAATGATGATGTACGATGTCCTAAGCTTGCTCAACAAAGGTTTTCATGCCAAATAAACATGTTCAACTCTAATGTAAAAGTAAATGATGAACACAAATGAAAAAATGGTATATCAAGAATAAATTCCTACACATTTTAGGGGTTACATCAAAATTTCCTTTGCATTTTGTATATTGAGTAAAAGTTCTCGGAAAGAAACTTGTGTTCAACCACTTAATTGGTGGTCACGGCGTTGAGGTCTTGTTGGAGTGAAAACTACCTCACCTAGTTTTATTTTCATGGCTATGAACAAGGTGTCGCGGGGTAAGAACTCCTTTGCTACCTCTTCTTACTGGTATCACCCATCATCAAGCGTGATATCCCCTTATGTAGATCTTGATTCCCTCTAAGAAGGTCACTTCCAAAGAAGACCAAAACCAAACTTATGAAAGTAATTGTAATGGCTCCAGTGTTAGTGTTTCTTCGATTTTATCAACTTTTTGAGTAATATTGAAAATGGAAAAACAAAACTTATGGCTGATTATAGTGTTTGCATCACATTCATCTTCTTTTACATATTCAAATCTATCATGTTCATCTTCTAAGGCTTGTTCTTTATCACCATCTACTTTGTCATTCCTTGTCATAAGAAATTGTCAAATTGTTGCCATTGGAGATAAAGAACAACATGGGTCTTACATTCAAAGGTGTCGCAAGATTCGGAAACCATTACCACCTATGCATATTGTTGGCTTCTTTATTCAAAAGGTAGTTTAAGATGTCTCCAGGCTTCCTTCCACATCGAAAAATAATAGGTAATTGCCTCTTGGCTCTGCAATCCTTATGTACTTCTTCAAATTTTATGTCTCAGAGTTGTTATTGCCCCTACATTCACGTAATAGAAACTTCTCTTTTTTTGTACTTCTTTAGACACAAAATTGCGCACTTGGGTACATTTCTAGGTCCTAAAAGATTACTAGCATTCACATGATTCCTAAGTAAGAAACCTAGTGGTTAACAACTATCTTTGGTATTTTTTCTTTGTCTCTTGTTTTCAATATGGTCTTACACCCTACATCCCGGTCATGACTTTATTTGTTTATCTTTCATGGCCTCAAACACTAGCGCTTATCCAGGATAGTAGCGTTCGAGCACTCATGTCCCTCTGGGTGCCCCTGACCCTTTCTCACCTTACTCGCTCTTTTTGGGTCTCTTTTATCTTTTGGGAATATTTTTCACTTATGGGTTGGCCTTCCAGTTGTCAATTATGAAATTCAAATAAGGGAATCATATAAATACATAGTTATGTGTTCAAAATGAGGGACCAAGCACTAAGCATATATTATCATCACCTAAGCTTGCATCCAAAGGCACTAAAGCACTTCAAAGGCATCCATCTAGCATCCATTTAAGGGACAAGGGTTGCATACTTCTACATACACAACATAGGAAGGGGAATTTCATTATATTCCATCCACATATGTTATACATTTCTACATTCTAGATCTAGCCCACTATCAAGTGTAACCTACACTAGGACATCCTAGGGCACAATTTCTACACACACTTACAAGAATTACATAGAGTCTGAGATGTAGTATAGTGCTCAGTCGTTAGTTCAATCTCAGGGTGACCATCAGGGTCTGTCTGATTCCCCATTCTACATTTTCCCTTTTTAGGTTTAATGTGGTTTATGGGCTTATGCAAGTGAACTTCTCTTTTGCATATTACAAGTATCTTCGGTGATCGGGAGTGGCTATCGAGGCTATCAACATGGGACAAAAGAAAATACCTTGTGACACACAGAAAGTGGATCCTGAGCATTCACACATCACGGGTGCCAGATCCAGTCTTCAACGCCTAGGTGCCCTTGCCTATCATCGGTGCCCGAGGTATGACTCTATTTTTGGGTTCTTGATTTTATAGTGAGCGATTACGATACGATTCACAATATGTTAAACACTTTTCCCTACCCATATCAGTTTCATATTACGTGGATATCGGTTAAGTCTTCTTATCCCTCTCCTTTACTTAGGGTTTTATAATTTATATCTTAGTTTGTTTGTGTCATTACTATACTTTCTCATTTATACATTAGTTACTCTGTGATACTTATATTTAACTCGGAATAAATTAAATCATTTGGTGAACCTGACCATTCAAACCTTACCTTTTGAGAATGCATCGAAATTTATCTCCTTCTTCTGAATTCATGGATCAATCTTCATATCCTTCTTTTACTCCAACCAAGGTTTTTGGCATGGCTACTACTGCTACTGATTTTATGCAAGTTCATACTCAGCATCCTCCTCGCTTCATCACTCAAATGCCTGATCCAACCATCAATGTAGTCACCACCCACCTCACTCATCCTCCTACGGGTACACTTGTCTCTCGTCCCCCACTTGCTATCACTTCTACAGTTCCTGCCACCACCTCTAAGGGTTATGACATCATTGAGCAACTTAATAATACACCAGCAAAAATATCTCTTTAAGTTCTCTTACGTAGTGCACTCGATTGTCGTCATACATTAGAGGATGCCTTTCATTCTATCCACATTGAAATCAATAATTCACCTATTGCATTTACTCACCTCATTTAATCCCTCAAAAATCTACCACATGTTATATCTTTTAGTGATGAGGATATTCCTCCTCTGTTGCAGACAATCCCTTTGCACCTTTTCTTATCACTGCTACTATTGGCACCATCTGCATTAAGTGTGTACTCATTGATAATGGATTTGTTATAAATCTATGTGCTCTTTCCCTCCCCAGGAAAATAGGCATTACTGATGATTTAATTCATATATCCTCTCAATCCATTCATGGGTATGATTCCACTACTTGCACATACATGGGAACTATCACCCTACCTCTACAAGTTAGGCCTAAAATTGTTCCTATTGTATTCTTTGTTATCGATGCCTCATTCCAATTTAATTGCTTACATGGTAGACTATGGATTCACATAATGCATGTTGTTCCCTCTATATTTCATACGTGCGTTAAATTCTTACATGATGGCTATGAACATACCATTGATGTTGACCAACCCCTTTAAATTTTGTCATGTATACCTAGTCACCGCCATGCCCATTCCTCCATCACAGCCTATTCCATATCGCAATATTAGTACATATGATGTCGGTCAATCTAGCACTCCTACTCCTTCGCTACCTCTACATGCATTCCATCCATTCCTACTCATACTACGATATCATATCACCTACCATGTCTACCTCTATGGCTACTACTTCTCCACCTGTCATAGCTCCTCTTAATTATGCATCCGGCTTTATCCCTACTAATATCCTTAACAATATTATCCAACAAGATAATGCCAACACCAATGATTCCAATGACGGGCCTAATGTCATAGAGCTTAACGATGACACATTGCATAATCTTAACTTTACTCCTATTGAAATAGATGAATCCTACTTTCAGGATACTTTTGTTGTTATTGGCCATGGTGAATATCAATTCAAGAAGCCTCCTCCTTCCACTAATGCCATGATACCTTTTCAGGGGGACTCTACATACATTAGACATTCTATCGCTTGTTGCATCTCCCCAAACTCATTCTGTGTCACACCTTGATCCCTTCACATGCACCATCTTCATCTATAATTCTTATTGGCCTCATATTCCATTTGACCCTACTTGATCTGAGATTATTTGCATGCATGATGGATTACCACGCCTAGATTCACACTTGTCAATCTTCTCCCCTCACCTCACTCTCCTCGCATTTATCTTGGATGTGTATTTGTTACTGCGGCCTATGGCCTCTGCATCTTCCATTTATTGACATTCCTTACACGCACTCCTTGTTCTTCTCCTCTCACACTTGGACAATCTTGGTTAGATCACATTGTTGGCTACGGGATCCCAATCATATTGATATCGAATTTCCCATGCCTTTTGGTTACATCTCTATTTGTAATGATTCATTCTTGGGCTATACTCAAAATCTAACTCGCAAGTATGCATGCAATTATCCACAACCACCTTTTTTGCGATGAAGAATATGCTATGGGCATGTAAAATTGTGTGTTGCATGCTCTTTATATGATCAACACCATAGTATTGCTTACCAAGGAAGTTTACCCAGAATTACCCCGCAGTGTCTCTTACCAAAGATGATCTTCTTCAAGATGTTTTAAAATTGCATTTAGCCACCTTTGGTTTGAATATGCGCACGAGGATCTTGTCCATTTGGCCATACATTATAAAATCATCTCTGGTGGTTAACACCATGTATCCAAACATGCAAAACATGGCGTGTCAAGGGCGTAGCGTGGTGACACACGTGAATTTGGAAAGTCAAAAGATAGAACCGAGTTAATCTCTGGTCTAATATAAAGGTCCCTAGAGAATGGACCTTGGCAAAAAGTTTGTTGATCGGCCAGGACCAAAATTAGAAAATGCTACCTCGATCCTGAAAGCAAAGATAATGTGACTTTGAGTTTTAGAAGAAATTTCGATGTTGGTATGTCAAAAAGACGATTGCACTGAAGTAATACATTTGCCTCCACATCATCATATTTCACTGTAGGTGAAACCTCAGCACAGAATGAAAAAGCCCGAAAAGAAGAAAAGTTATTTTTATGTAGCCACAAAAGTCTAACACATGATCCTTCCCTTTGATTTTCTTTGGTGTTCGGATTGTGAAAAACTTGCTGGTCGATCAAAAGTACGCCCCTGTCAATGGGCCTACAATCAATATGGCTTCCACCGGTTCAAAAACTACTTTTCCATTTACTGAGCAACATGAGCTCATATCACGAGATCAAACCCGGAAGGCGGTCTTACGGTATCAAAGGGTGTGAACAAAGACATAGAGCCATCCGAAAGCTCTAAAATGTTGAATTGGACAAATAAAGCATTATTGTCATCCATGAAGAAGTTCAAGAAACTTCTAGTAAAATGTCTCTATAGAAAGAACTCTGCAGCAATAGAGTTAAGAAAAAGGGAGATCTTTGCAGGAGCCCTCAAGTTATTAACGGGAAAATTGATAGTATAGAGAAATCTATCAAAAATGTTGAAACTCTAGCTCAACAACAGTTCCATAATGTTTCTGTAGAACTGCCAGCTCGAATAACTCAGACAGTAACTGATCTAGTACAACCATTAGTAGATCATACTGTTGGTTTAAAGAGCACTATCAATTCTAGGGCCACTCAGACAAATGAACTGATAGAGTCAGGATTCTCTCAGCTACAAGATGAGAATGAAAAGACTCATTCTCGAATAGATCAGATTCAGCAATGCTTAACACACGAGCTTCCACGGATACTTCCTAGAATACAGGAGTTAAGTCAAAAGTTGACTCCCAGAAAAGAAGGTGATTGGAGTAAAGCAGCATCTTGGTCTGAAGTCCAAGAGTTAGCCAATCCCTCTGCTAAAAAATCTTACAAGGAAGTCTTAGAAGAATACAAACCCTTATTCTTTAAGGATAAGAATGTCAATATGTTGAGTATACAAGAGCAGTGAGTCTCATAGAAAACCCAGAGTTTGAACCTCCAGTTTTTGATGAACAAATGGGAGAATCTTCTAACTCCTGGTTTTCAAGCCAGCCACTAAAATCCAGACATTACAACCTAATTTCTATAGGGTTGAATGTAAATCTGTTTCAGAGATCAAAGAATTAATACATGCTATGATTGGTTGGGGTAATACCCAGCAAGAAACTTATGGTAGATCTCCTAGAAACATTGCTGCTACTATAGCCAACGGTTTTGTTGGTGTGTTAAAAGAATGGTGGGACTTAGTTCCCAATAAAGAAATGATATTGCAGGCTGGTTTACTGAGTCCAACAATGGCGAGTAGTCATTAAAGAATTCATAGGCAACATCGATGACGACAAAATGATGAATACTGCAATATTTCTCCGTGCTAGGCTTTGCGACATGACTAGAGTGAAAGAATACCAGTGCTTCATGCAGAAGCTCTACTACAGCTCCGGAAATATCAATGACGAGACCATGCGTCTGTTACATTGAATCATTTCCGCCATATTTCTCCACTCAATACAAAAAGGCAATGCATGGTTTGCGTACTTCTGAACTCAGTTTTGGTCATATTAATCAAATCATAGATCAATGTAATGCCAAACTGTGTAGGGACAAATGGGAGCGCAAACAAGCGCTCAAGCATCAAAAAGCCCTGAGCAATCTCTTCTGTGAGCAGTATGCCCTGGAACCATTTGGGTGTCCCGAATTGGAAATCCAATCCTCCCGTCGGAAGTCTTCTTGTAAAGACTGTACATTTTCAAAGGGGAAAGATGTGTGGAAAAAGAAAAAGAAATTCAAGAGATATAAGAACAAAGAAAGGTTCGGAGATAGCAAGCCTAGAAAAAGTTTAGAGAATCCCGACTCTATCGGTTCATTTGTCCGAGTGGCCCTAGAATTGATAGTGCTCTTTAAACCAACAAGTATGATCTACTAATGGTTGTACTTAGATCGATTCTTATCGCCGAGTTATTCTAGTGGCAGTTCTCTACGAAACATTATGGGAACTCCTGTTGTTGAGCTAGAGTTTCAACATTTTTGATAGATTTCTCTATACTATCAATTTTCCTCATTAATAACTTGAGGGCTCTGATATCTCCCTTTTTTCTTAACTCTATTGCTGCTGCAGAGTTCTTTATATGTGAGACATTTTACTAGAAGTTTCTTGAACTTCTTCATGAATGACCAATAATGCTTTATTTGTCCAATTCAACATTTTGGTAGCATTTTCTAATTTTGGTCTCAGGGCCGATCGAACAAACTTTTTGCCAAGGTCCATTCTCTAGGGACCTTTATATCAGACCAGGAGATTAACTCTGGTTCTATCTTTTGACTTTCCAAATTCACGTGTGTCACCACGCTACTGCCCTTGGACACGCCATGTTTTACAGCTGGATACATGGTGTTAACCAGTCTGTAGATGATTTTATAATGTATGGCCAGTGGACAAGATCCTGTGCGCATATTCAAACCAGTGGTGGCTAAATGCAATTTTAAAACATCTTGAAGAAGATCATCTTTGGTAAGAGACACGGGGTAATTCGGGTAAACTTCAAAGGAAATTGGTCCATTATGGAGACCGGTTTGGATGGCAGCAAGGAGACTATCCTTAAAATTATCAAACCTAAGGTCCATCAAACAACACAAAATACTAGCATTTAGACCTCTTCTAAACAATGGAGTTATTCCTATTTGAACACAACCTACATGTGCAAATTTATATGTAGACTGACGTTTTAGACTTTTTATATCGGCTTTATTGATTAGAGGTATATTGTATTCACAGTTATTGCTCTGGGCTACCTGTATAACAGACTCCCTAGTTTTAAACACAGTAGACGCTAATAACTGAAACTTATTTAATTTAGAATAAACATCACTATAAGCCTTTTTGGGAAGTTTCCACTCAGGAGTGGGACTGGCTTCATCTATCACACTAATATCTTCATTGACAGAGAAGACGTCAGACAAGTTTATTAAATGACTTTCTTCAGATTCTACAGTGGACGATCTCGGAGAAGTGTCGGCCATTTTGAACTGTGACTAACAAGCAAGTGAGCAGAGGTTGAACAAACGTCGGGCAATATTCATCTTACTGTTGCGCCTTCACACGGCGTCTTACGGTTGCGATAGCCTCACCAATCAACCTATGGGATTGCTATATGAACTTGTGTTTACAGACGGCTGAAACTTTTGGAAATGATCTACTGTATCTTCAATATTTTGTTCTGAAAACTTATCTGCAAATCAACTCTATGTTGTTTATGATCCTAAGATCTTTAACCAGCTCGATACGATTCTTATAAAAACACTCAAATACTCATAGCTCACGATACAATTTCCACATACAAAGCACTAAATGCTTACCGAGTTCCAAAGATCAACGAGAATATTTATCTCGGCTTCTTCACCAAATAAATCAACTAGAATCATTACCACAATCTCATAAACATCATCTGTCTCATAAAGATCTTCGAAAACATAAAACTCATCAATATTTATAAACTTTGCATTACCATTTACAGTTATTAGAGCATGGACAGAATTAAACATCTTTACTCACAAGATACTGAACACTTTAGACTTCAATCTTTATCTAATCTCCAGAAGACTTGCTTCAATCCTTGAGACCCGATCTATCTGACTCTGAAAACTCGATCCAAACTCGATGCAAGACTCTATCTAAAACTTGATGTCCAAAACCCGATCTAGTGAATGAGATGGAAAGTCCAATTTATAGACAATCCAAGGCTTTTCACCAGGAACACCAAAGACCGGAAACCGGGTAACCGAAGACAAAGGTTACCAAGTTAGATTCCCACCTACATGAGTACAGCCCACTCATAAGAGCTTTATTAAAGGCATGGGTCCACCACGCACCGACACAAAAGCAGGATAAGGCGAATCTTATCAAAAGCAAACCGACAACAGCAGCCTGTGCGTATAGCCAAAAGAAGGCGCACTAATTGCGCATTATGAAAAGCAAAGGATAAGATGGAATCTTATCCGACAATATGGCAACATACTCGCATAAGTAGCGATGAGTGCAAGGCGCACTAAATTCACTTGGGTGTCATATTGGTGAGGGACCAGGAGGGTCACTATCATCATCTTCGGATGAAGTGGTACTATCATGTCGCCGAGGTGCGCCAGAAGACCTCTTTCATCTTTGTTGAAGCCAAACACGGGACGAGATGAGCTTCCGTCGGTGTTAGGTTGTAGATGAGCTCTTCAGAGGGAACAAGTAGTGGTCCAATATCCGTAGATCTTGATTTGGGAGCAGGTGGCCTTATCACCATGGTGTGGTGTAACAATATTCTCCTCCACAGGGTTGCATTGGGTCTTTCAACAAGATTCCTGTGATTTATTTTTACATAATAATGTGCTTTTACGAACCATGGAATTTTACACTGGATTAGAATATTTCTTGCAGTGTCAGGATGCACATTAAGAAGAGGAGAGTCAGACAATTTAGTAGGAAGAAATTTAAGTAAGAAGTATTTAAAATGAGATGAGATATACTTCCTGTCTCCCAGAGATGGAGGTCGGTTCCATAAATCATAATGCAGAGGATGTTCTTCAGTCCACATCCTGGAAAACTCGAACCGCCATAATGTGTCCTTTCTTGGTATCAGTTGTCTGAGCCTGAGACCTTCGACTGGTAAGAAATCTGGTTGTTCAACTGCATATAATGATCTCCATTGCCAATGGAGACAACATTTTACCATTGGTTCTTGAAGTGTATGATACCGCGTCCCGGAATAAACGGATCAAGAATCTGCATTGATTCTCGACATGGCATATTCTTGGGTAGTAATAAGATCCCTTGAAAGAAGAAGCGTCTGAGCTTCTTGAGACATTCTGTTATCATTCAAGACCAAAATCGTCAAATACAGGCTTTTGCATGCCCTGTGATCCCGAGATGGTTCCATGGGGTTCATGGAAGACTTGTGTAGTGTTGATTCTCGCTTACAAAATCTGCAAGAGCATTGTTTTTGCAGAGATATGTTCTACTGAGAACTCAAAATTATCGAACCATAGACCCCATCTTTGGAGTCTCATTAAATGCGCTTTATTGGTCAGTGTCGCCACCATTCAATCTCTTCCTAAAATCCTTAAGATCAGATCTAAGGATGAATGATTCATTTTGAACAAAAAATAAGAAAGCTTTAATTGCTTTCTTTGCGGCCAATAATTCTTTATGAGAAGAATGATAATTTAATTCAGAACCTTGAAAGGCTCCTGAAGCAAATCTACATACCTTTTCTTTATCTTCTTGGCTTTTTTTTTTGAGAACAGACTCCCCAAAAAGCACAAGGCGTCGCATTCAATGATCTTTTGCAGTCCTGGAAGAGACATTCTTGGGAGCTCACGAACTTGCTTCTTTATACGTCTTTGTCATGCTTGTGTCATTTCGAGACCAACCAGAGCTTCTTTCTTAAGTCTCTTATCGAGCAAGACTGTGCCAGCATTTCGGTATGTTGGTAAAAACCAAGAATATAGTTAACACATCCTAAGAAACGCTGCAATCGCCAAGCTCAAGGATCGATCGGGAAAGTTCGGATGTTGGCAACAACATGTTGCTTTGCATTGTGATAGTACGGGCTGATTCTAATGCCGAGGAAATCAATTTCCTCTTTGAAGACTTCAATTTTGAAGGGACAGACAGATCCCATTTTTATACACAGTCTTATAAAATTTTTCTAGATGAGTTATATGTTCTTTGGGAGACTTAGAAAAGATGAGAATATCATCTATATAAACAATTAAAAAGTCTGATAACTCACCGAATATCTTATCCATAATCTTTTGGAATATGGATGGGGCTGTCTTCAATCCGAATGGAAGCACTTTCCATTCATACTGTCCACCTGGCACAATGAATGCCGTTTTATACATGTCTTCATTTTTCAGAATATCTGCCAGAATCCGCTCTTCAGATCGAACTTGCTGTATACCTTCGATCCCTTAATTCTTCTGAGGATATCATCCTTGGCAGGTATTGGATGTTGGACAGCAGCAATGAACTTATTGAGTGGTTTGTAATCAACCACTAATCTTTTCTTATTTCTCAATGCTCACTCCTTTTATTGACATAAAGGGCAAGCAAGACCATGGTAATTGGATTCTTGAATGAATCCTGCTTTTAGCAATTTCTGGATTTCGCCATGACATTCCTTCCTTTCTGCAGGAGGCATTCCTCTGTGATGTGCCTTGAATCTGGGCACAACTTCATTTCCATTACTGTCTTTGACAAGTTTTCGCAGTCTAAGGAACAATAGTGCTTTTTCCTGTTAACAAATGCATGTGGATCATCACTTTGCATACATTACATTTTATCTTGGAGATGATCTCTTCTATACTTACAGTAAGCAGTTGGATATAGACTTATGTATCCAAGTATTGTTATGATTTTTACCTTCGTGGTAAAGGAACTATAGACTGAAATGAATATCTCCGGGAATTTTGTGGGAGGTTGAAATAAGAATATATGTTCTTGGGATATCTTGAATGTGTGACATTTTTGTAGAAAATCAATCCCAAGCAAACAGTCATAGTTCTCCATATTATGTTGATAGAACTCTATATCAATGGAAGTTCCTTCACACATTTAACCCATATATCTACAGACAACTTCCCTTTTGTCAAACTTAATTTTAGTGTGGGTATTGACCCAACAATCAGTGGGAATAGCATATTGTCTCGATTAACGATTTCAGCACCGTATCAACCATGGCATCAATACATATGGCTTGATATGTGGTATACATAATGTGTAATGGCAATGAAAGGGTTTTGAGTACAACTCAAAGTACATACCTCTACATGATCTTTTTGTCTGCTTTAGGTTCTGGTATGTTTCCTCAAGATTCTCTGCAAAATCTTTTTTTCTTTCTCTTCTCTGCTAGGAGCTTGCCATATTCATCTGTAGCATTTGCTATTACTTTTTCTAGCAGACTTTATCCGGATCTTCTCCGGAGTTTTGTAAACTTCTTTTGAAGGCTGGATGCAGAGGATTGTCACGGCTCATGTGAAGAGTAAACGGGAGGACTGATTCCTCTGCCACGACCACGCCATGATCCCGATCTTCCCCTGATGGGAACTTGCCTCTGCCGGGATCCTCTGTTGAAATGGTGGTCTACGATCGGAAAAGCTTCAAAGCGGCTCATCAGTTGTTCTTACGCTTTGTCTTTATTGCAACCGGCTTTGTTCAAGTTCATTGTTGCACGATGTAGCGATCTTGAATATCTCTCGAGTTCTTTGCTTAGAGCCATTTTTCTTTTGTATCCCATGGGGACGACTTTCATAAATCTGATGAAGACTTTCCATTTGTCTTCTTAGAGATCTGCGCTTGGAGGTATCATAGGGTGAACAAAATTTGAAACCATGTTAATCTTTGAAGTTAGCAAAAAGAGGGAGCAGAACTATACCCACTTGTCTTGATCTTGCATCACTTTGTCTTCATGCTCCTCTTTGGATCAGTTACGAGGTTCACCTTCATAGAAGCATATGATATATCGACGAAAGCTATCGAGAATCGAAATAAAGGCAAATTCATCTTCATTTATGCCTTTTATAGATAAGGCATTTACCTTGGCCTTACCTTTTAGAATCTCGTTGAGGACACGATTTGCATAGTGGTCCTCTTTACATATATAAGCAAGTAGGCTTGAACTTCTTTGTCTTGCCTAAATGTTTATATCTTCCGAATTTAAATTTTTCTAGGCTTTTATCTACGAACTTTCTTTGTTCTTATATCTTTGAATTTCTTTTTTTTTTCCACACATCTTTCCCCTTGAAAATGTACGGTCTACAAGAAGACTTCCGACGGGAGGATTGGATTTCCAGTCGGGACACCCAAATGGTTCCAGGGCATATTGTTCACAAAGAGATTGCTCGGGGCTTTTTGATGCTTGAGCGCTTATTTGCGCTCCCATTTGTCCCTTTACATAGTTTGGCATTACATTGATCTATGATTTGATTAATATGACCAAAAGCGAGTTCGAAATGCGCAAACCATGCATTGCCTTTTTGTATTGGGGAGAAATATGGCGGAAATGATTCAATGTAACGCAGACGCATGGTCTCGTCATTGATATTTCCGAGCTGTAGTAGAGCTTACGCATGAAGCACCGGTATTCTTTCACTCTAGTCATGTCGCAGCCTGAAGACGGAGAAATATTGCAGTATTCATCATTTTGTCGTCATCGATGTTGCTATGAATTCCTTGATGACGGCCATTTTAAACACTGTAAAACCAGCTTCTGCAATATCATTTCTTTATTGGGAACTAAGTCCCACCATTCTTTTAACACACCAAGAAACCGTTGGCTATAGTAGCAAATGACGATTTCTAGGAGATCTACCATAAGTTTCTTGTTGGGTATTACCCCAACCTATCATAGCATGTATAAATTCTTTGATCTCAGAAACAGATTTACATTCAACCCTATAGAAATTAGGTTGTAATGTTTGGATTTTAGTGGCTGCTTGAAAACCAGGAGCGAGATGTTTCACCCATTTGTTCATCAAAGATTGGAGGTTCAAACTCGGGTTTTCTATATGAGACTGTTTGTTCCTTGTATACTCTAACATATTGACATTCTTATCCTTAAAGAATAAGGGTTTATATTCTTCAAGACTTCCTTGTAAGATTTTTTTAGCGGAAGGATTGGCTAACTCTTGGACTTCGAGACCAAGATGCTTGCTTTACTCCAATCACCTTCTTTTCGGGAGTCAACTTTTGACTTAACTCCTGTATTCTAGGAAGAATCGTGGAAGCTCGTGAGTGTTAAGCATTCTTGAATCGATCTATTCGAGAATGAGTCTTTTCATTCTCATCTTCAGAATGAGAGAATCTGACTCTATTAGTTCATTTGTCTGTGAGTGGCCCTGGAATTGATAGTGCTTTTAAACCAACAAAGATGATCTACTAATGGTTGTACTTAGATCGATTCTTATCGAGTTATTCTCTTAGTTAGCAATTCTATAGAAACATTATGGAAGCTGTTGTTGAGCTAAGTTTCAACATTTTTGATAGATTTTCTATACTATCAATTTTTCGTTAATAACTTGAGGGCTCTGCAGTATCTCCCTTTTTCTAAGCTCTATTGCTGCGAGAGTTCTTTCTATATGAGACATTTTAAAGAACTTTCTTGAACTTCTTCATGGATGACCTTTAATGCTTTATTTGTCCAATTTAACATTTTGGTAGCATTTTCTAATTTTGGTATCTTTGATGAACAAACTTTTTGCCAAGGTCCATTCTCTGCAGGACCTCACAGTGATATGAGATTAACTGTTGTTCTATCTTTTGACTAGGAAAAAATTCTTTGTCTAGTAGAAGCCATGTTGATAGACACGCCATGTTGTGCATGGATACATGGTTTAACTCTCAAGATGATTTTATAATGTATGGCAGTGGACAAGATCGGTGGCGCATATTCAAACCATGGTGGCTAAATGCAATTTTAAAACATCAACTTTTCATCTTTTGTAAGAGACACGGGGTGTGTTCGGGAAACTTCAAAGGAAATATGGTCCATTATGTAGAGGCGGTTTGAATGGCAGCAAGGGAGACTATCCTTAAAATTATCAAACCTAAGGTCCATCAAACAACACAAAATACTATCATTTAGACCTCTTCTAAACAAGGAGTTATTCCTAGGTTTGAACACAACCTACATGTGCAAATTTATATGGTAGGTCCGATTTTTAGACTTTTTATATCGGCTTTATTGATTAGAGGTATATCTTTTGGCTTTCTAAATTTATGTGTCACTGCGCTCACGCATAATGGACACGCCATGTTTCAGTTTTAATACATTGTGTTAACGCTAATAAGCGTAAACTTTTTAATTTAGAATAAACAAGATCACTATAAGCCTTTTTTGGGAAGTTTCCACCGGTGGTGGCTAGCTTCATCTATAACACTAACATCTTGAAGAAGGTCATCGAGACAAGTCTTTATTAAATGACTTTCTTCGGGGTAGTTAGGACGACTCTCGGAAGAAATGGGCCATTTGGAGACCCGTTTGGATAACAAGCAAGTCTTTAAAATTATCAAACCAGAAGGTCCATTAAACAACTGCAATATACTAGCATTTAGACTTCTTCTAAATAATGGGGTTACCTATTTGTAGCCTCTGACAATCAACCTATACGGGATGTTACGTTTTAACTTGTTTTTCGGCTTTGTCTATTAAAGGAATTTGGAAATGATCTCATGATCTTCAATATTTTACTTTGGGAAAACTTGGATTTTGAATCAACTCTAGTTCTAAACATGTGGATCCTAAGATCTTTAACCTATTAAGCAATTCTTATAAACACACTTAAACACTTTTGGGAAATACTCCACTCGATATAATTTGGACACATACAAGCACTTAAATGCTTCATTTACGAGTTCCAAAGATCAAACGAATATTTATCTCGGCTTTCTTCACCAAATAAATCAACTAGAATCATTACCACAATCTCATAAACAATCTGTCTCATAAAGATCTTGAAAACATAAAACTCATCAATATTTATAAACTTTGCATTACCATTTACGGCTTATTAGAGCATGGATAGCCTTAAACATCTTTACTGGAGAATCTTTGTGAAACTTGTGTTTAGACTTGAAATCTTTATCTAATCTCCGTAAGAATATCTTCAATCCTTGAGAACTTATTGGTCCGACTCTGAAAACTAAGATCTTTAACTCGATGCCAAGACTCTATCTAAAACTTGATGTCCAAAACCCGATCTAGTGAATGAGATGGAAAGTCAATTTTGACAATCCAAGGCCAAGGAACACCAAAGAAAACCGGGTAACAAACTTTTCTTGCCAAGGTCCATTCTCCAAGGACCTTTATATCGAATTCGAGGAGATTAACTCGGTTCATCTTTTGACTTTCCAAATTCACGTGTGTCACCACAACAATGTGCCTCTTGGACACGCCATGTTTTACTGTTTGGATACATGATGTTAACTCATCTGTAGATGATTTTATAATGTATGGCCATTTGGACAAGATCTGTGCGATATTAAACCAGTGGTGGCTAAATGCAATTTTAAAACATCCTGAAGAAGGTCATCTTTGGTAAGTGACACTGGGTAATTTGGGAAAACTTCAAAGGAAATTGGTCCATTATGGAGACCGGTTTGGATGAGTTGGAAATGAGACTATCCTTAAAATTATCAAACCTAAGGTCCATAAGACAACATAGGATACTAGCATTTAAACCTCTTTAAACAATTGGAGTTATTCCTATTTGAACACAACCTACATGTGCAAATTATATGTAGACGACGTTTTAGACTTTTTATATCGGCTTTATTGATTAGAGGTATATTGTATTCTCACAAGCTATTGCTCGGGCTACCTGTATAGCATGACTCCTAGTTTTAAACACAGAAGACGCTAATAAGCGAAACTTATTTAATTTAGAATAAACATCACTATAAGCCTTTTTTGGGAAGTTTCCACTCGGAGAGTGGGCCGCTTCATCTATCACACTAATATCTTCATGACAGAGAAGACGTGGACAAGTTTATTAAATGACTTTCTTCGATTCTCATATTGGACGATCTCGGGAGAAGTGTCGGCCATTTTGAGGTGTGACTATCAGTGAGCAGAGGTTGAACAAGCGTCGGGAATATTCATCGTTCATGTTGCGCTTCACAGCGTCCACGGGATACATAGCTTTGCCACCAATCAACCTATGGGATTGCTATATGAACTTGTGTTTGTAGGGAAACTTTTGGAAATGTACTGTATCTTCAATATTTTCTTGATCTGAAAACTTGGTGGCAAATCAACTCATGGTGTGTTTATGATCCTAAGATCCTTAACCATTCTCCGATACCAATTTGATTATAAAAACACTCAAATACTCATAGCTTTTACGAACCATTTTACATGGAAAGCAAAATTTCTTGCGAGTTCAAAGATCACAGAATATTTATCTCGGCATCTTCACCAAATAAATCAACTAGAATCATTACCACAATCTCAAACACATCATCTGTCTCATAATAGATCTTGAAAACATAAAACTCATCAATATTTATAAACTTTGCATTACCATTTACGATTATTAGAGTACATGGACAGAATTAAACATTTTACTCACAAGACTTACGAACACTTTAGACTTCAATCTTTATCTAATCTCCGAAGACTTGCCTTCAATCTTGAGACCCGATCTATTCTGAAAACTTCGATCCAAACTCGATGTAGATGAATCTCTAAAACTTGAAAACCCGATGTAGTGAATGAGATAGAAAGTCTTATTTATAGACTATCTATGGCTTTTCACCGGGAAGACCTAAAGACTGGGAACCGGATAACCGAAGACGAGGTTACCCGGTTAGATTCCCACCTACATGAGACCCACTCATAAGAGCTTTATTAAAGGCATGGGTCCACCACGCACTGACACAAAAGCAAAGATAAGAACGAATCTTATCTAAAAAAGCAAACCGACAACAGGCCTGTCGTATAGCCAAAAGAAAGCGCACTAAGCGCACTAAGAAAAGCAAAGGATAAGATGGAATCTTATCCGACAATATGGCAACATGCCTGCCATAATAGCAATGAGTGCAAGGCGCACTAAATTCACGGACTGTCATATTGGACTGAGGGACCAGGAGGGTCACTATCATCATCTTCTGATGAAGTGGTACTATCATGTCGCTGAGGAGCTCCAGGAAGACCTCTTTCATGCTGTTCAAGCCAAACACGGGACAGATGAGCTGTTCCGTCAGTGTTAGGTTGTAGATGAGGCTCTTGTAGGGAACAAGTAATGGTCCAATATCCGTAGATCTTGATTTGGAGCAGGTGGCCTTATCACCATGGTGTGATGTAATAATATTCTCCTCCACAGGGTTGCATTGGGTCTTTCAACAAGATTCCTGTGATTTATTTTTACATAATAATGTGCTTTTACGAACCATGGAATTTTACACTGGATTAGAATATTTCTTGCAGTGTCAGGATGCACATTAAGAAGAGGAGAGTCAGACAATTTAGTAGGAAGAAATTTAAGTAAGAAGTATTTAAAATGGGATGAGATATACTTCCTGTCTCCCGAGAGATGGAGGTCGGTTCCATAAATCATAAGAGAGGATGTTCTTGGTCCACATCTAGAAAACTCGAACCGCCATAATGTGTCCTTTCTTATCGATTGTTATGCGAGCGAGACCTTCGGCGGTAAGAAATGCAGGTTGTTCCATTGCATATAATGATCTCCATTGCCAATGGAGACAACATTTTATCATTGGTTCTTGAAGTGTATGATATTGATGTCCTGGTATGTCTGGATCGAAGAATCTGCATTCAGTTTCTGACATGGCATATTCTTGAGTAGAAATAAGATCCCTTGAATTAGAAGCGTCTGAGCTTCTTGAGACATCCTGTTATCATTCAAGACCAAACTGTCAATCTGGGCTTTTGCATGCCTGTGATCCCAGATGGTTCCATGGGGTTCATGGAAGACTTGTAACTCCAACTGACTTTTGTGTATTCAGTTCTCTGCTTACAAAATCTGCAAGAGCATTGTTTTTCCCAGAGATATGTTCTACTGAAAACTCAAAATTATCAAACCAAAGACCCCATCTTTGGAGTCTATTAAATGCAGTTTTATTGGCTGGATCGCCACCATTCAATCTCTTCTTAAAATCTTTAAGATCAGATCTAAGAATGAATGATTCATTTTGAACAAAAAATAAGAAAGCTTTAATTGCTTTCTTTGCAGCCAATAACTCTTTATGCGAAGAATGATAATTTAATTCGGAACCTTGGAAGGCACCAGAAGCAAACCTCCATACCTTTTCTTTATCATCTTCGGCTTTTCTTTGAGAACAGCTCCCCAAAGCTGTTCACATTTGGCGTCGCATTCAATGATCTTTTGCAGGTCTGGAAGAGACATGGCTGGGAGCTCACGAACTTGCTTCTTTATTCTCTGTACTGCTTGTGTCATTCTCGAGACCAACCAGGAGCTTCTTTCTTAAGTCTTTTATTAAGCAGTACCCTGTCAGCAGCTATATTCTGGTAAAAACCAGCAATATAGTTTACACATCTAAGAAGCAGCTGCAGAATGCTTTGTTTCTCAAGGATTTGATCAGGAAAGTTCTGGATGTTGGCCACAACATGTTGCTGCATTGTGATAGTACCAGAACTGATTCTAATACCGAGGAAATCAATTTCCTCTTTGAAGACTTCTATTTTTGAGGGGGACAGACAGATCCCATTTTTATACACAGTTTCATAAAATCTTTCAAGATGAGTTATATGTTCTTTAGGAGACTTAGAAAAGATGAGAATATCATCTATATAAACAATTAGAAAATCAGATAACTCACCAAATATTTTATCCATAATCTTTTGGAATATGGATGGGGCTGTCTTCAATCCGAATGGAAGAACTTTCCATTCATACTGTCCACCTGGCACGATGAATGCCGTTTTATACATGTCTTCATTTTTAAGAATATCTGCCAGAATCCGCTCTTTAGATCGAACTTGCTGTATACTTTCGATCCCTTGATTCTTCTGAGGATATCATCCTTGGCAGGTATTGGGTGTTGACCGCAGCAATAAACTTATTGAGTGGTTTATAATCAACCACTAATCTTTTCTTATTTCTCAGCTGCTCACTCCTTTTATTGACATAAAAGGCAGTGCAAGACCATGGTGAATTGGATTCTTGAATGAATCCTGCTTTTAGCAATTTCTGGATTTCACCATGACATTCCTTCCTTTCTGCAGGAGGCATTCCTCTGTGATGTGCCTTGAATCTGGGCACAACTTCATTTCCACATTATCTTTGGAAGTGCAGATCTAAGGAACAATAGTGCTTTTTCCTGTTAACAAATGCATGTGGATCATCACTGCATACATTCTGTTTTATCTTGGAGATGATCTCTTCTATACTTACAGAACAGTTTGATATAGACTTATGGATCCAAGTATTGTTAACAGTTTTTACCTTTTGAGGTAAAGGAACTATAGACTGAAATGAATATCTCCTGGGAATTTTGACAGGAGGCTGAAACAGAAATATATGTTCTTGGGATATACTGAATGTGTGACATTTTTGTAGAAAATCAACCCCAAGCAGACAGTCATAGTTTTCCATATTATGTTGATAGAACTCTATATCAATGGAAGTTCCTTCAACATCTATTTTAACCCTTGCCATATGTTTTACAGACAACTTCCCGTTTGTCAAACTTAATTTTAGTGTGGGTGTTAACCCAACAATCGGCGGGAATAGCATATTGCCTGATTAGACTAATTTCAGCACCCGTATCAACCATGGCATCTAAAACATATGGCTTGATATGTGGTATGCAAATTGTAATGGCAATAAAAGGGTTTTGAGTGCAACTCAAAGTACATACCTCTGAATGATCTTTCTGTCCTGCTAGGTTCTGGTATGTTTCTTCAAGATTCTCTTCGGAATCTTTCTTTTCTTTCTCTTCCTCTGCTAGGAGCTTACTGTATTCTTCTGTAGCATTTGCTATTACTTTTTCTAGCAGTTCTATCCTGGATCTTCTCCAGGTTTTGTAAACTTCTTTTGAGTTTGGATCAGAGAGGCTTGTCTGGTTCATTTGAAGAATATACAGGAGGACTGATTCCTCTGCCACGACCACGCCATGATCCTGATCTTCCCCTGGTGGGAACTTGTCTCTGTCGGATTCTCTGTTGAAATGGTGGTCTGATCGGAAAAGCTTCAAACGGCTCATCAGACTGTTCTTCTGCTTGTCTTTGCAGATTGTTTTGTTCTAGTTCATTCTGTCTGATGTAGCGATCTTGAAGATCTCTGAGTTCTTTACTTAGAGCCATTTTTCTGGCTGTGTCCCATGGGGGACAGCTTTCATAAACTGACTGAAGACTTTCCATTTGTCTTCTTAAGAGATCTGCGCTTGGAGGTATCATAGGGTGAACAAAATTTGAAACCATATTAATACTGAAGTTAGCAAAAGAGGGAACAGAACTATACCCACTTTGTCTTCAAGATCTTGTCATCATTTGTCTTCGATGCCTGTTGGATCAGATTGCAGGGTTCACCTTCTATAGATGCATAAGATATATCTGACGAAAGACTGTCAGAATCAGAAATAAAAGCATATTCATCTTCATCTATGCCTTTTATAGATAAGGCATTTACCTTGGCCTTACCTTTAGCAGAATCTCGCTGAGGACACTGATTTGCATAGTGGTCCTCCTTACATATATAGCAAGTAGGCTTGAACTTCTTTGACTTGCCTAGATGCTTGTATCTTCTGAATTTGAATTTCTTCTTGGGCTGTTTATCTCTGAACTTTTCTTTGTATCTGGATTTTTTGAATTTCTTTTTCTTTTTCTTTCTCCACACATCCTCCCCCTTGGAAAAAGTACAGTCTCTGCAAGAAGACTTACGGCGGGAAGATTGAATTTCCAGTCTGGACACCCAAATGGTTCCAGTGCAAATTGTTCACAAAAGAGATTGCTCAGGGCTTTCTGATGCTTGAGCGCTTGCTTACGCTCCCATTTTTCTTTACATAGTTTGGCATTACACTGATCTATGATTTGATTAATATGTGGCTCGAGTTCGAAATGCGCGCATACCATGCATTGCCTTTTTGTACTGGGTAGAGAAATATGGCGGAAATGATTCAATGTAACGCAGACGCATGGTCTCGTCATTGATATTTCCGGAGCTGTAGTAAAGCTTCTGCATGAAGCACTGGTATTCTTTACCCGGGTCATGTCGCAGAGCCGAGCACGGAGGAACATTGCAGTATTCATCATCTTATCGTCATCGATGTTGCCTATGAATTCTTTGATGACGGCTGCTGTTAGACCTGTAAAACCAGCTTGCAATATCATTTCTTTATTGGGAACTAAATCCCACCATTCTTTTAGCACACCAACGAAACCGTTGGCAATAGTAGCAGCAATGTTTCTAGGAGATCTACCATAAGTTTCTTGTTGGGTATTTCCCCAACCAATCATAGCATGAATTAACTCTTTGATCTCTGAAACAGATTTACATTCAACCCTATAGAAATTAGGTTGTAATGTTTGTATTTTAGTGGGTCTTGAAAACCGAGAGAGAGGTTTCACCCATTTGTTCATCAAAGACTGGAGGTTCAAACTCTGGGTTTTCTATATGAGACTCAGCTGTTCCTTGTATACTTAACATATTGACACTCTTATCTTTAAAGAATAAGGGTTTATATTCTTCTAAGACTTCCTTATAAGATTTTTTGGCGAAGGATTGGCTAACTCTTGTACTTCAGACCAAGATGCTGCTTTGGTCCAGTCACCTTCTTTTCTGGGAGTCAGCTTTTGACTTAACTCCGTATTCAGGAAGTATCCTTGGAAGTTCTTGTGTTAAGCATTGCTGAATCTGATCTATGCGAGAATGAGTCTTTTCATTCTCATCCTGAAGCTGAGAGATTCCTGATTCTATCAGTTCATTTGTCTGTGTGGCCCTGGAATTGATAGTGCTTTTAAACCAACAGTATGATCTACTAAGGTTGTACATTAGATCGATTCTTGGGCCATCGTCTCGATTTATCTTAGTTGGGCAAATTCTATAGAAACATTATGAGGCTGTCTTTGTTGAGCTAATGTTTCTATATTTTTGACAGATTTTTCTATGCTATCAATTTTTCTCGAGTTAATAACTTGAGGGCTCCCTGCAAAGATCTCCTTTTTCTTAACTCTATTGCTCGCAGAGTTCTTTCTATAGCAGACATTTTACTAGAAGTTTCTTCAACTTCTTCATGGACAGCCTTTAATGCTTTATTTGTCCAATTCAACATTTTAGAGTAGCATTTTCTAATCTTTGTTCTCAAACGGTAAAATTTCGAACAAACTTTAAGCAAGGTCCGGGTCTCTGGGACCTCGGTTATATGAGCTCATGTTGCTCTGGGTTAGGAATCTTTTGACTTTCCAAATTCGTGTGTCACCACGTTGATAGTAGGCCCATTTGACACGCCATGTTTTGACAATTTGGATACATGGTGTTAACAATCCAGAGCAGATGATTTTATAATGTATGGCCAAAGTGGACAAGATCATGTGTTAAACATTTTGAACCACAGTGGTGGCTAAATGCAACTTTAAAACATCTTCAAGAAGATCATCTTTGTCAGAGACACGAGAATGGTAATTAGGTAAACTTCAAAGGAAATTGGTCCATTATGATGAGTGGATGGCAACAAGGAGACTATCCTTAAAATTATCAAACCTAAGGTCCATCAAACAACACAAAATACAAGCATTTAGACCTCTTCTAAAATAATGTCAGTTATTCCTATTTGAACACAACCTACATGTGCAAATTTAGTTTGGACCGACGCGTTTTAACTTTTTATATCGGCTTTTTTGATTAAGGTCCAATAAGGGACCTTTATCTTCACCAAGAGATCAACTCGCAAGAGTTTTAAATTTACGTGTGTCACCAATAATCGAAACTTATTTAATTTAGAATAACATCACTATAAGCGCATTTTTGGGAAGTTTCCACTGTGAGTGGACAAGCTCGTCATTCAAACACTAAGGTATCTTCACTTGTGAAGAGAGGATCTTTTATGAGCTCACGAAGTTAGGATTATGACTTTCTTGAAGGAAATGGGTCCATCTGGAGAAGTTTGATGGCCATTTTGAGCCTTTTTTTAAAATTATCAAACCGAAGGTCCAAACGTCGGGCAAAATACTAGCATTATAGACCTCTTCACATCGGCAATGGGGTTATAGCCTCACCAATCATCCAACATGGGAGGATTTATACGTGAACTTGTGTTTAGGCTAGACAAACTTTAAATGAATAGTACTTCAATATTTTTGGGCTCAAAACTTATCCGAGGAAATCAACTCTAGACTTTCTTTTGATCCTAAGATCTTTAACCTATTATACTTTGCATAAATTTTTATAAACACACTTAAAAGTTTCAAATAGTTATGGATAGATTTCACAAAAAGCACTTAAATGCTTACCGAGTTAAACAAAGAAAAGATAATTTATCAAATATTCTTCTTCACCAAATAAATCAACTGGAAATGGATTATCACAATCTCAGCAAACATTCATAAGTTTCCATAAAGATGCCGCTTCAAAACATAAAACTCATCAATATTTATAAACTTTGCATTACCATTTGAACCGCTTATTAGATCGAATCATGGACAAATTAAACATCTTCGATACTCACGAGGATATCACACTTTAGACTTCAATCTTTATCTAATCTATGCAAAGACTTATTGATTAACTTGAGACCGATAATCGACTCAAATTCTTCAAGAATCCAACTTATCGCCAAGAACTCCTATCTAAAACTAAATGTCAAAAGATCTGGTGACTCCGATACGAGATTCTCAATGAAAGTCCAATTTATGAAACCAACCAAGCTTTTCAATTCAAATCACCAATGACAAAACCTTTCAAAATACCAATGCCAAGGTCCATTCTCTAACCTTTAATCCAGAGATTAACTCTCATTTCTATCTTTTGACTTTCCAAATTCACGTGTGTCACCACGCTCGATCTGGAACGCCATGTTTTACTCACAATGATACATGTGTTAACTTCAATCATAGATGATTTTATAATGTATGGCCAGTGGACAAGATCCTGTGCGCATGTTGAGACCAGTGGTGGCTAAATGCAATTTTAAGACATCCTGAAGGAGGTCATCTTTTGTGAGAGACACAGGGTAATTAGGGAATACTTCGAAGGAAATGGGTCCATTGTGGAGACCGGTTTGGATGGCAGCAAGGAGACTATCCTTAAAATTATCAAACCTAAGGTCCATCAAACAACACAAAATACTAGCATTTAGACCTCTTCTGAATAATGGGGTTATTCCTATTTGAACACAACCTACATGTGCAAATTTATAGGTAGACTGACGCTTTAGACTTTTTATATCGGCTTTGTCTATTAGAGGTATATTATATTCACAATTATTGCTTTGGGCTACTTGAATTACGGACTCCCTAGTTTTAAATACAGTGGAGGCTAATAACTGAAATCTATTGAGCTTTGAATAAACATCACTATATGCCTTCTTGGGTAGTTTCCACTCAGGAGTGGGACTGGTTTCATCAATCATACTAATATCTTCATTAACAGAGAAGACGTCAGACAAGTTAATCAAATGACTTTCTTCAGATTCTACAGTGGACGATCTTGGAGAAGTATCAGCCATTTTGGGCTGTGACTAACAAGCAAGGAAGCAGAGGTTGAACAAACGTCGGGCAATATTCATCTTACTCTGTTGCGCCTTCACACGGCGTCTTACGGTTGCGATAGCCACACCAATCAACCTATGGAATTGCTATATTAACTTGTGTTTACAGACGGCTGAACCTACCAAACAATATCAACTGTGTATCAATATTGTGTTCTGCAACTTATCTGTCATCAACTCTGAAATGTCCTAAGAACTTTCACCAGCTCTGATACCATTCTGAACAAAAACTCTATCCAAATCTTTAACCATCTCCGATACTCGAATTCTTTACAACCATAAATACTTCTGAAACAACCAAAAATATAGTTCTGAAAACAATTCATATACCAACTTATGCAAACCAAGATTACTGAAAATAGGATATCAACAATTTAATTTGTACCAAATATCAACAGAATATTGATCTCGGCATCTTCACCAAATAGATCTACTAGAATCATGACAACGATATCAAACACATCCTCTGTCTCAAATACATCTTCAAATTCTGAAAACTCATCAATATTTATGAACTTTAAATCACCATTTACAGAGACTAAAACATGGACTGAATTAAACATTATAACTCACAAGACTTCTTAACTGGACTTCTGAACTCCTTATAGCCTGACTTCAAACTTCAATTCTTCTTCGATCTTCACCCGTAGTATATTTCCATCTAAAAACCCGATGTAGTGAATGAGATGGAAAGTCTAATTTATAGACAATCCAAGGCTTTTCACCGGGATGACCTAAGACCGGAAACCGAATAACCGAAGACAAAGGTTACCAGTAAGATTCCAACCAACATGAGTACAGCCCACTCACGAAAGCTTTATTAAAGGCATGGGTCCACCACGCACTGACACAAAAGCAAAGATAAGAACGAATCTTATCCAAAGACAACCGACAACAGGCCTGTCGTATAGCCAAAAGAAAGCGCACTACAAGCGCACTAAGAAAAGTAAAGGATAAGATGGAATCTTATCCGACAACATGGCAACATGCCTGCCATGATAGCAAAAGGTGAAGTGCGAGGCGCACTGAGAGTCACGGACTATCAAATTGGACTGAGGGACCAGGAGGGTCATCATCAGATGAAGAAGTACTATCTTGTCGTTGAGGAGCTCCAGGAAGACCCCTTTCATGTTGTTCAAGCCAGACACGGGATAGATGAGCTGTTCCGTCGGTGTTAGGCTGTAAATGAGGCCTTGTGGGAAACAAATAGTGATCCAGTATCCGTAAATCTTGATCTGGAGCAGGTGGCCTTATCACCATAGTGTGATGTAAAAGAATTCTCCTCCACAGGGTTGCATTAGGTCTTTCAACAAGATTCCTGTGATTTATTTTTACATAATAATGTGCTTTCACAAACCATGGAATTTTGCACTGGATTAGAATGTTCCTTGCAGTGTCAGGATGCACATTAAGAAGAGGAGAGTCAGACAATTTAGTAGGAAGAAATTTAATAGGAAGTATTTAAAATGGGATGAGATATACTTCCTGTCTCCCAGGGATGGAGGTCGATTCCACAAATCATAATGCAACGGATGTTCTTCAGTCCACATCCTAGAAAACTCGAACCGCCATAATGTGTCCTTTCTGGGTATCAGCTGTCTGAGTCTGAGACCTTCGACTGGTAAGAAATCAGGTTGTTCCATAGCATATAATGATCTCCATTGCCAATGGAGACAGCATTTTATCATTGGCTCTTGAAGTGTATGGTACAGACGTCCTGGAATGTCTGGATCAAAGAATCTGCATTCAGTTTCTGACATGGCATATTCTTGAGTGGAGATGAGATCCCTTGAAATAAGAAGTGTCTGAGCTTCTTGAGACATCCTATTATCATTCAAGACCAAACTATCAATCTGGGCTTTTGCATGTCTGTGATCCCAGATGGTTCCATGGGGTTCATGAAAGACTTGTGTAACCCCAAGACTTTGATGTATTCAGCTTCTCTGCTTACAAAATCTGCAAGAGCATTATTTTTCCCAGAGATATGTTCTACTGAAAACTCAAAGTTATCAAACCAAAGACCCCATCTTTGGAGTCTATTAAATGCAGTTTTATTGGCTGGATCACCGCCATTCAATCTTTTTCTAAAATCTTTAAGATCTGATCTAAGAATGAATGATTCATTTTGAACGAAAAATAAGAAAGCCTTAATTGCTTTCTTTGCAGCCAATAATTCTTTATGCGAAGAATGGTAATTTAATTCGGAACCTTGAAAGGCACCAGAAGCAAACCTGCATACCTTTTCTTTACCATCTTCAGCTTTTTCTTTGAGAACAGCTCCCCAAAATTGTTCACTGGCATCGCATTCAATGATTTTCATGCCAGGTCCTGGAAGAGACATGGCTGGGAGCTCACGAACCTGCTTCTTTATTCTCTGTACTGCTTGTGTCATCTCCTGAGACCAGCTGGGAGCATCTTTCTTGAGCCTTTTATTAAGCAGTACTCTGTCAGCGGCTATATTCTGGTAAAAACCAGCAATATAGTTTACACATCCAAGGAAACGCTGCAACTGCTGTTTCTCGAGGATTTGATCAGGAAAGTTCTGGATGTTGGCTACTACATGTTGCTGCATGGTGATAGTACCAGAACTAATTCTAATGCCGAGGAAATCAATTTCCTCTTTGAAGACTTCAAATTTTGAGGGGGACAGACAGATCCCATTTTTATAAACAGTTTCATAAAATCTTTCAAGATGAGTTATATGCTCTCTAGGAGTCTTAGAAAAGATCAGAATATCATCAATATAAACAATGAGGAAATCTGATAACTCACCAAATATTTTATCCATAATCTTTTGGAATATGGATGGGGCTGTTTTTAATCCGAATGGAAGCACTTTCCATTCATACTGTCCACCTGGCACGATGAATGCCGTTTTATACATGTCTTCATTTTTAAAATATCTGCCAGAATCCGCTTTTCAGATCGAACTTGCTGTAGACCTTCGATCCTTTGATCCTTCTGAGGATATCATCCTTGGCAGGTATTGGGTGTTGAACAGCAGCAATAAACTTATTGAGTGGTTTATAATCGACCACCAATCTTTTCTTGTTTCTTAGCTGCTCACTCCTTTTATTAACATAAAAGGCAGTGCAAGACCATGGTGAATTGGATTCTTGAATGAATCCTGCTTTTAACAGTTTCTGAATTTCACCATGACATTCCTTTCTCTCTGCAGGAGGCATTCCTCTGTGGTGTGCCTTGAATCTGGGCACAATTTCATTTCCATTGCTGTCTTTGACGAGCTGCAGATCTAAGGAACAATAGTGTTTTTTCCTGTTAACAAATGCATGTGGATCTTCACTGCATACATTCTGTTTTATCTTAGATACAATCTCTTCTATACTTACAGAGCAATTTGATATAGACTTATGGATCCAAGTATTGTTAACATATTTTACCTTCTGAGGTAAAGGAACTATAGACTGAAATGAATATCTCCTGGGAATTTTGACAGGAGGCTGAAACAGGGATATATGGTCTTGGGAGATGCTGAATGTGTGACATTTGTGTAGAAAATCAACCCCAAGTAGACAGTCATAGTTTTCCATATTGTGTTGATAGAATTCTATTTCAATAGAATTTCCTTCAACATCAATTCTAACCCTTGCCATATGTTTGCAGACAACTTCCCGTTTATCAAACTTGATTTTAGTGTGGGTGTTAACCCAACAATCAGAGGGAATAGCATATTGTCTGATTAAGCTAATCTCAGCACCAGTATCGACCATAGCATCTAAAAGATATGGTTTGATGTGAGGTATACAAATTGTAATGGCAATAAAAGGGTTTTGAGTGCAACTTAAAGTACATACCTTTGCACTTTCTTTTTCCTTTGCAAGATTCTGATATGTTTCTTCAAGATTTTCTTCAGAATCTGTCTTTTCTTTCTCCTCCTCTGCAAGGAGCTTACTGTATTCTTCTGTGGCGTTTGCTATTACTTTCTCTAGTAATTCAATTCTGGATCTTCTCCAGGTTTTGTAAACTTCCTTTGAAGCTGAATCTGTAGAGGCTTGTCCTGGTTCATATGAAGAATATACAGGAGGACTGATTCCTCTGCCACGACCTCTGCCATAATTATTCCATGATCCTCTTCCCCTGGTGGGAACTTGTCTCTGTCGGATCCTCTGTTGGAATGGTGGCCTGATAGGAAAAGCTTCAAACGGCTCTTCGATCGCTTCTTCCGCTTTACTCAGAGATTGCTTTGTTCTCAATTCATTCTCGTCTCGATGTAACGGTCTGGAGATTCTCGAGTTCTTATCCAGAGCCATTTTTCTGGCTGTGTCCCATGGGGGACAAAGCTTTTCATAAACCGATCAAGACTTTCCATCTGTCTTCTTAAGAGATCTGCACTTGGAGGTATCATAGGGTGAACAAAATTTGAAACCATATTAATACTGAAGTTAGCAAAAGAGGGAATAGAGCTATATCCACTATCTTCAGTACTGTCACTGTCATCTGATGCTTGTTGAATCAGATTGCAAGGTTCACCATCTATGGATGCATAAGATATATCTGACGAAAAACTGTCAGAATCAGAAATAAAAGCATACTCCTCTTCATTTATGCCTTTTATAGATAAAGCATTTATTTTGGCTTTACCTTTAGCAGAATCTCGCTGAGGACACTGATTTGCATAGTGATCCTCCTTACAAATATAGCAAGTAGGTTTAAACTTTCTTGACTTCCCTACATGCTTATTCTTTCTGAATTTATACTTTTTCTGGGCTTTTTATCCCTGAATTTTTCTTTGTTTTTATACCTTTTGAATTTCTTTCTCTTTTTCCACACATCCTTCCCCTTTGAAAAAATAGTCTTTACAAGAAGACTTTCGTCGGGAAGACTGAATTTCTAATTCTGGACACCCAAATGGTTCCAGAGAGAACTGTTCACAGAAAGTATTGCTCAGGGCTTTCTGGTGTTTAAGCGCTTGCTTACGCTCCCACTTATCCTTGCATAGTTTGGCATTACATTGATCTATAATTTGATTAATATGACCAAAACTAAGTTCAGAAGTACGCATACCATGCATTGCTTTTTTATACTGGGTGGAAAAGTATGGAGGAAATGATTCAATGTAACGAAGACGCATGGTCTCGTCATTGATGTTTCCGAACTGTAATAAAGCTTCTGCATGAAGCATTGATATTCCTTTACTCGGGTCATATCACAGAGCCTTGCCCGGAGGAACATTGCAGTGTTCATCATCTTGTCGTCATCAATGTTGCCTATAAATTCTTTGATGACGGCTGCTGTTAGACCTGTGAAACCTACCTGCAATATCATTTCTTTGTTGGGAACAAGATCCCACCATTCTTTTAATACACCAACGAAGCCGTTGGCTATTGTAGCAGCAATGTTTCTAGGAGTTCTGCCATAAGTTTCTTGCTGGGTGTTACCCCAACCAATCATAGCATGGATTAACTCTTTAATTTCTGAAACAGATTTACATTCAACCCTATAGAAGTTAGGTTGTAATGTCTGTATTTTAGTGGCTGCTTGAAATCCAGGAGCAGATGTTTCACCCATTTGTTCATCAAAGACTGGAGGTTCAAACTCTGGATTTTCAATATGAGACTCAGCTGTTCCTTGTATGCTTAACATATTGACATTCTTATCTTTAAAGAATAAGGGTTTATATTCTTCTAAGACTTCCTTATAAGACTTTTTGGCAGAAGGATTGGCTAATTCTTGTACTTCAGACCAAGAAGCTGCTTTAGTCCAATCTCCTTCTTTCTAGGAGTGAGTTTTTGACTTATCTCCTGTATTCTAGGAATAATTCTAGGAAGTTCTGAGTTAAGCATTGCTGAATCTGATCTATACGAGAATGAGTCTTTTCATTCTCATCCTGAAGCTGAGAGATACCTGACTCTATCAATTCATTTGTCTGTATTGTTCTGGAATTGATAGTACCTTTTATACCAACAATATGATCAACCAATGGTTGTACCAAATCTGTTACAGATTGATTTATTTTAGTTGGTAATTCAACAGAAACATTATGAAGCTGTTGTTGGGCTAATGTTTCTATTTTTGAACAGATTTTTCTATGCTATCAATTTTTCCGCCTGTTAGCAACTTTAGTGCACCTGCAGTATCTCCTTTCTTTCTTAATTCAATTGCCTGTAGGGTTTTTTCCATAGCAGACAATTTATCAGAAGTTTCTTGAACTTCTTCATGGACAACTAATAAAGCTTTATTTGTCCAGTTTATCATTTTAGAGCTCTCTGATGGCTCTATATCTTTGTTCACAGCCCTTTGATACCAGAAGACTGCCTTCTGGGTCTGATCTGGTGATATTAGCTCATGTTGCTCTGTAATGGGAAAAGAAGCTCTAGTACTTGTAGAAGCCATGTTAATAGTAGGCCCATTTACAGGGGCATACTTTTGACTTACAAGTTTTTCACAATCCGAACACCAAAGAAAATCAGTGGAAGGATCATGTGTCAAACTTTTATGGCTACATAAGAATATCTTTTCCTCTTTTGTTATCTTTTCATTCTGTGTGTTAGAAGTTTCACCTACAGTGAAATATGATGATGTAGAGGCAACAGAATTACTTCTAGGCAACTGTCTTTTGACATACCAACATCAGAATTTCTTCTAAAACTCAAAGTCACATTATCTTTATTTTCTGTGACTGAGGTAGCATTTTCTAATTTAGGTTTGGCTGATTGAACAAACTTTTTTGCTAAGGTCCATTCTCTGGGACCTTTATGTCTGACCAGGAGATCAACTCTGGTTCTATCTTTTGACTTTCTAGGTTAACGTGTGTCACCACGCTACTGCCCTTGGACACGCCATGTTTCACAGCTGGATACATTGTGTTAACCAGTCTGTATATGATTTTATAATGTATGGCCAGTGGACAAGATCCTGTGCGCATGTTGAGACCAGTGGTGGCTAAATGCAATTTTAAGACATCCTGAAGGAGGTCATCTTTTGTGAGAGACACAGGGTAATTAGGGAATACTTCGAAGGAAATAGGTCCATTATGTGAGCCAGTTTGTATGGCTGCAAGGAGACTGTCCTTAAAATTATCAAACCTAAGGTCCATCAAACAATTATTAATGGGAAAAATTGATAGTATAGAGAAATCTATCAAAAATGTTGAAACTCTAGCTCAACAAGCAGGTTCCATAATGTTTACGTAGAGCTCACAAATTAGAATAACTCGGGAGATGATAGAATCGATCTAAGTACAACCATTAGTAGATCATACTTTGTTGGTTTAAAGAGCACTATCAATTCTAGGGCCACTCTAAACAAATGAACTGATAGAGTCGTGGATTCTCTCAATTACAAGATGATAATGAAAAGACCCATTCTCGAATAGATCAGATTGAGAAAAGAACTCTACTTGACAGCAATAGAGTTAAGAAAAAGGGAGATCTCTGCAGAGCCCTCGAGTTATTAACAGGAAAATTGATAGTATAGAGAAATCTATCAAAAATGTTTGAAACTCTAGCTCTAAACAATAGTTCCATAATGTTTCGTAGAATCTGCCAGCACTAGAATAACTCAGCATAAGAATGGCGATCTAGTACAACCATTAGTAGATCATACTTTTGTTGGTTTAAAGAGCACTATCAATTCTAGGGCCACTCGGACAAATGAATCGATAGAGTCGGGATTCTCTCGGCTACAAGATGAGAATGAAAAGACTCATTCTCGAATAGATCAGTTCGTGAATGCTTAACACACGAGCTTCCACGGATACTTCCAGAATACAGGAGTTAAGTCAAAAGTTGACTCCCGTGAAAGAAGGTGATTGGAGTAAAGCGAAAGCATCTTGTCTCAAGTCCAAGAGTTAGCCAATCCTCTGCTTAAAAATCATACAAGGAAGTCTTAGAAGAATATAAACCCTTATTCTTTAAGGATAAGAATGTCAATATGTTGAGTATACAAGGACACCATTTGAAGTCTCATATAGAAAACCCGAGTTTGAACCTCCGGTCTTTGATGAACAAATGGGTGAAACATCATCGCTCCCCGGTTTTCAAGCCAGCCACTAAAATACGACATTACAACCTAATTTCTATAGGGTTGAATGTAAATGCATTTTGAGATCAAAGAATTAATACATGCTTTATGATCGGTTGGGGTAATACCAATGAAGAAAATTATGGTAGATCTCCTAGAAACATCGGTCTGCTTACTATAGCCACGGTTTTTCGTTGGTGTGTTAAAAGAATGGTGGGACTTAGTTCCCAATAAAGAAATGATATCGAGGCTAGTTTTCTGTGTCTAACAAAGAAATTGTCATCAAAGAATTCATAAAGTGCAACATCGATGACGACAAAATGATGAATCCGCAATATTTCTCGCTTTAGGCTTTGCGACATGACTAGAGTGAAAGAATACCAAAGTGCCACGCAAGAGAAGCTCTACTACTGACTCGAGGAAATATCAATGGCGAGACCATGCGTCTCTGCGTTACATTGAATCATTTCCGCCATATTTCTCCACTCAATACAAAAAGGCAATGCATGGTTTGCGTGCTTTGAACTCGATTTTGGTCATATTAATCAAATCATAGATCAATGTAATGCCAAACCGTGTAGGGACAAATGGGAGCGCATAAAGCAAGCGCTCAGCATCAAAAAGCCTGAGCAATCTCTTACGTGAGCGGTATGCCCTGGAACCATTTGGGTGTCCCGGTGGAAATCCCGATCCTCGTCTAAGGAAGTCTTCTTGTAAGATGTACATTTCAAAGGGGAAAGATGTGTGAAAAAGAAAAAGAAATTCAAGAGATATAAGAACAAAGAAAGGTTCGTGAGATAAGAAGCCTAGAAAAAGTTTAAATTGGAGAAGATATAAACATTTAGGCAAGACAAAGAAGTTCAAGCCTACTACATATACGCATGCTTGAAGAGGACCACTATGCAAATCGGTGTCCTCGGCGAGATTCTCGCAAAGGTAAGGCCAAGGTAAATGCACGATTGGTTATGACCCTGACACTAATGATCTTCTAGATGAGTTCACTTGATCTTTCTCTACATCGTGCACTCGGGGGCATCACGTTATCTACCCCCTCCCATCACTTTCAATTTCTTTAATGACTACTACCACACTTAACACTTCATGCTTCACATCTACTCTCTATTCGCACTTTCAAACCCATCGAAACACACCTTGTATCATCATTACCCTATGACACACTCTAGTTCCATGGTTCATACTCAACTATTGAGGGTCTAAATATGGAATGAACCCCACATCATCCACACTTCACGCTTTATGATTCATGATCTATCTTTCAGCACACATTACGAAACCATTTCTTGATGATGCACTCTTGTTATATGGTTCATTATTGATTGTTGAGGGTCTTTTATAAATGAATCTCATCTCATACGCATCTGTTAGGGGACACACTACTCCTATCACATTCACACATTTCATACCATTCCATCACACTCATACACTACATTTGTATATCTTGGTTGCACTTACTTTTGCTTACTTATACTACTTACATGATGCACGTTGCTTACTATGCTAGATCGGATACTAGTAAGTATGTTCTATATATACACATGCACGTTCACTTGGTCTCTAGTTGTGAATGGAGACTTCCTACACGTTCTTACATGTTGCATTGATGCTTGGCATTATACCTTTTACAAGTCCCACCGAGGATCCTAGGGAATATACTTCTACTACTCTCACACATTACATATGTTATTGTTTCATCATTTACTACTTCTAGTTACTAGCACAATACTTTCCATTGATACATACACGTCTTGACATACTTTTTTATCTTTCTAACATGCTAACGGGTGCTTCATATACAACATTTGTCTTGTAGGACTATATGCCACCATGGTTATCTGATACACTTTGTTTGTCATTGTTTGCTTCATTGCATGTTATTTTTATGGGCTATGCCCTTTGTATTGTATGCTCATTGTATGCTTTTAGCCGCTTTAGCCCTGATTTTCTTGTGACATTGTGAGCAATGTCCCATGTTTGAAACCCGCTTTTCGAGGTCCACTTTGTTTGCACACTTATTTGTTAACATTATCTTTATTGCATGCTTGTTACTTTTTACTAACACATGTTATTGTCACTTTGTTTGCATGTGCCTTGGTTTCTACCATGCACATACCCCTACCCCCGCAGTATCCAATTCACTCAACATCGGGTCCTCTCTTTTGGGCCACACACTCCTGCGAGTCATCATATCCATCCCAAACGAGGGGGCATATATTGGGTGAACAAATCACCCCTACTGATAGCTTAGAGCTACAATATAGATCTACACAATACATACCTACATAAGTACATAATCAAAACAAAAATATAGTCATAGTAACGAACCAAAATTTGACTCGGGTCCTCAACACAACACAACACTAGCACCCAACATCGACAAGATGGCGCCAGTACACCGTGTGTCCTCCTTGGGTGTTAATGTCCTGGGGTCACATGATCATCTTCTCATATCAACACTGATTCATAAAAACCTTTCAAAGTATTTTTACGATTACATGCACAATCCTCCGATCCACGAAGGCATTTTATCACCTTTAATCATAAATAATTGAACAATCGGGACAATCATCGTGAACAAGAGGAATAAATCAAGACGTGCCATCTCGCATTGGTGCTTATGCGAGTCAGTCATGGAGGAGAGTAACACTAGACCTCTCTCCCCAACACTTGCTCTTTGACGTGAGATTGCCCAAAAAACTCAAACTTGGTGTGAGATCTCCCAAAAACTTGCACTTAGCGTGAGTCGCCTAATAAACTCGCTATTGGCATGTGTTCACCCAAAAAACTTGTTCTTCACAACATTTTATGACACTTTTCTAACATTTACATTCTTTTACATTGGGTGCACACTTTCCTTTACTACTACTTTTACATACTTTGCTCAATTTTTTCATATACAAAACTTTGACTACTCTTTCGCTATTCTTTTGCAGGTTTGTCCTTAATATGTAACAAGAAGCAACCTAAAACAACAAATACAAACACAACAATAGGTACAAGTAATGCATACGCTTTACCCCTAGGGTTACTTTCCTTTTCTAGTCTTCATGCTTCACTTTGCGATCATTTTATGCTTCACGTGTCCACTCGACACGCTATTCACCACATGCTCTACATGGATCACAACGTACACATCTTCTATCTACTTTATGTTATTGAGTATTCACTCAACAACATAAAGTGGGGAAAATGTAGACACAGAATCACACACTTGGGTACATTTCTAGGTCCTAAAACCATACTAGCATTTACATGATTCCTAAGTAAAAAAACTAGTGGTTGACAACTATCTTGACCTCTTTTCTTTGTCTCTTGTTTTCTATTTGGTCTTACACACCCTACAACCCAATCGGGACTTTACTTGTTTATCTTTTATGGCTTCAGACACCAGCTCCCAACTAGGACAACAACCCCCAAATCATGTCCCTCATAGGTGCCCCCGACCCTTTCTCACCTCGCTCGCTCTTTTTTGGGTCTATTTTATCTTTTGGGCATTTTTTTCACTGATGGGTCGGCCTTTCAATTGTCAATTACAAAATTCAAACAAAGGAATCATATAAATACATAGTTATGTGTTCAAAATGAGGGACCAAACACTAAACATATATTATCATCGCCTAAGCTTACATCCAGAGGAGGAACTAAAGCACTTCAAAGGCATCCATCTAGCATACATACAAGAGGACAAGGGCTACATACTTCTACATATACAACATATGAAATGGAAGTTCATTATATTCCATCCACACATGTTATACATTTCTACATTCTAGATCTATCCCACTATCAAGTGTAACCTACACTAGGGCATCCTAGGGCACAATTTTTACACACACTTATAAGAATTACATGGAGTCCAAGATGTAGTGCAATGCTCGGTCATAAGTTCACTCTCGGGGTGACCGTCGGGGTCAGTATGACTCCCCATTCTACATTTTACTTTTTAAGTTTGATGCGGTTTGTGGGCTTATACAAGTGAACTTCTCTTTTGCAGGTTACATGTATTTTTGGCAATCAAGGAGTGACTATCAGTGCAATCAATAGGGAACAAAAGCGAAGACCTTATGTAACACACTAAAAATTGAATCCCGAGCATTCGTGCATTCATGGGTGCCCAGATCTAGTCTTGCACCCCGGATGCCCTTGTCTTGTCGTGGGTGCCCATGTCAAACTCTTGTTTGTGAGTTCCAAATTTTATAGTGATAAGTTATGACATAGTTTGCGATCTGTTCATCACTTTTCCCTACCCAAATCAGATTTCATATTATGCGGATATCAACTAAGTTTTCTTATCTCTCTCCTTTGCTTAGGGTTTTATACTTTATATCTTAGCTTTTTTATGTCATTGTTGTAGATTATCATTTATACATTAGTTACTCTACTGATACTTGATTTAATTAATTAATTAAATCAACTTGATAATTGCTTCTCTCCCTAGATTTAATAATTGATATTCTATCCTTTTCATAATAATATTACATTAATTATGGCTTTAAGATCCTCTTGTGCACAAGAAATGGTTAGTTTTGTGTGGGTCGTCCTCGTCCCTCGGTAGCATGCAAAGCTTGGCTTTAGAAGAGGATAAGACATTTGATAATATATTGCCTCCTCTTCTAGGCTTGGTGCGAACCTTGGCCCATCATGACTTTCCTTCCTTTTTTCGCTACTTTAACTCTTCATCTCACACCGCATACTTCTTGTTCCCGATTGCAGAGATATCCCTCAAAGCTTCCCCTATATCCTAACTCGAACTTGTGGCCATGCAAATTGCATCTACCTTTAAAGTCCATAGGCACTTTCAAAAAAGAATAAATCTGCTAGACAATGCAAAAACATGCTATGAATGCCTTGAAAACTACAAAGTCAAGTGGCTTGCACAAGTGAACTAGATGTTATGTCGAGTCTGATGGTCATCAGTTCTCAAAGTGAAATAACATAGACCCTGGTCACTAGCCAAAGGTTTTTCACTACCTTACACTAGTTGAAGAAATGCTTATTGTAAGAGTAAATCATATTTTATAAGTTTCCTATCCATAAAGAAGGTAGTACAAATATAATATGTACCATTAGCTTCCCCAGAATATATCCTTCGTCACCAAACACGTCCCCCTAACATATTTGTGAACTAGATATTTTTCTTGTTCATTAAGAGCCTCAACAAAAAAACATGACTTTTTCATAAGCATGAAACATGTTCTCGATACATTGGAGTGAAAATTAGTCAACAAATTATACTAAAAAGATGACATGTTAGGTGAAGAAGAAGTATCCTTTTTGTATCCACTTATGTTTACTCATTGGTTTTCCACATACATATCCATGCGGTGTTGTTATGGATGACAAGTTCTGAAAATAACATTGGATTGGGAAATGATGAAAATGTTTTCCCTTCTTATTTGTGTTGTTCATGCACAAGAAACATGACATATATACTGCAAACTGTCGCATGTCTTAGACATTAGCGTCACCCCTTTGGAGGGATTTCATACATCCCTCTCTTTATAAATACTTTTCCATTAGCATGGTTCTTTAACCGCACATGTTACATTTCATCAATTGTTTCTCAACATCCACGACGCATGTCCTTGAATCAAGGATTACATGACTCCTTATGTTATGAAGTGTTTCTTGCATTTAGAAAAAATAAATTTAAAGGTTCAACAACTCCACATTTGTTTTTAAAGAATGACCAAGTCAACTTGCACACCCTCACTATGTTGAAAGCTTTGATCCTTCCCTTCGCTCGTTCCATTACACAATCTATTGGGCATGTTAGTTGAAGGGATCCCAATGATGATCAATTACAACACCAAGTTCTTCTTTGGAATAAATATAAATTCATGATTGCAAGAAAAATTTGGGTTGAGGCTAGTGTCTTTAATGGTTCAATAGGCACTGATCGTTGACATTTTTATGACAATGCACGACACCACCGAGATGATTTTTGTCATCATCACATTTTGAGATATATCAGGCCATGTTGGCACCCAAATACCCCCATGCATGTTCCTCTTCCACCAAATTCAAAAGGGGTCATAGGCGATTGCCAATCAAAATGGCTTGGGCTTTAACTATCCACAAGTCTCTAGGTCTTACTTTCAATAAAACAATTGTTGACATTTGTGACATGGAGAGACAAGGTCTTACCTTCATTGTTATCTTTAGAGTCTCCTCCCTTACAAATCTACGCATTATGCCTCCTTTCTCTTTTTATGGTTACTTTAAAATGGATTATGGCCCTCTTCGCATCTATGGAAAATGAAGAGTCTCGACTACATTCTTAAGCTACTTCCCAACAACCTCTAACATTAAATGCATTTCCATGCCTTACTATCACTACTCAATTAGGTTTTGGGATTTCATTTTGCCTTTCCTTGTGCATATAATTGGCTTTCCATCCTTCAATAATCTACATATATCTTCCTACCTTTTCTCCCAGTGTCATTTTCCAATTCCACACCTGATGTATACGTATTGTTCAAAATGTCAATTCTTTTCAAGGCTTTTGTATTATCTCAATTTATTTTCCTATCCATCCCCACTTCTATGTTCTCGTTTATCATTTTCCAACAACAAATTTATTACCTTCAAATTCGGACCTTTCAGACGTCCTCTACTCTTCATTCCTCTAAACGATCCCTTTCGACATTCACATTGCACTACTTGAGTGTGATTGCTAGTATTAAAAATAGGGTACTCCCAAAAAAACACCAAAACCCAAATAGGACATGAAGAAGAAAGGGGTGAAAAACAAAAATAAAAAAAGATAAATGTAAATAAGGAAAAAATAGGTGTATACCACCAAAGCACCTTCATTCCTTAAACAAACAAAAAACCTAAAATTGATTCTTAAAGTTAGAAATAAGAATAGGATATGTTGTTGGTGTCTCGTTACTCTTCTTAGTGTATCCTAAAAAATCATTTTAAAGGTTATTCTTTATAAAACTTAAACCTATCACTCAAGATATTATTCTCCATGAGCATACTAAATTTCTAAAACGCATATACATTTTGGATAATCTTATTTATGCATCGAATCTACTTAATGGGTTGAAGATTTGATAAAGATGTGTTATTAGTTGAAATTGATTTTGACAAAGCATATTATTGGATTCAATGGTGATTTATTGTCAAGATTTTTAAGTGTTGGGGATTCAAACCTCATTTAAGATGATGCATTTGATTGTTCTTTGTTGAAGCACAAGCTCAGTTCATGGTCAATGGTAGCATCACAACATCCTTTGACCTACAACACTCCATTTCATGCCCCCTTTTTGTATGTTTATGTTGTTGATGCCCTTGCTCATATTCTCCAATGAGGTCATCATCAATAAAATTTGAAAGGAATTACTCTTAGACAGGGGTTCTTATGCTCTTAACTCTCGTATTACTGACGATTCTATCCTCTTTCAACATACTACCAAACAAGAAATTTTTAATGCCGGTCAATTCTTGATATTCATTATGAATTGTCTAGATCCATGTTGTGTAATCACAAAATGAACGTTGTCTTCATCAAAAGTGCTCCAAATTTGGCTCAAATTCCTCAAATGGAACATCATTCCACATGGGAAGATTACTTGCTACTTGGGTATCCCATTTGGTATTCACCTTTCCCCTTAAGACACACATAATTAGGTTCTCAATAAAATTTAGAAAAAAGGTGGAAAATTGGTCTTGTAAATTTCTCTACCTACCAAGTAATCTTATCAATCACATCTTTTTGGCTATTCATGCATCTTACTCATATGACTGGTTTCCTTCAAAATTAGCTCATGGCAAACTTACGTAACTAGTATGCAATTTAATCTAGAACAACAATTTTGGTAAGAAAGGGATGACAACTATTTCGAGAGCTTTTCCCTCAACATAATTTTTTGGTGGGCTTGAATCATTGACCCATTACAACAAGAGAAATTCCTTATTATTAAATGGGTTGTAAGGGCCACCCAGTCCGAGTCATGGAAGATATCTTGTCAGGGAATGAGTTCAACATGTTCTCTAAAGACTCTTGGACTTTCATTTCTAAGGAAGACATATTTTTGGGTCTTTTCCTCTCATATGTAATTAGGCAACTTGGCGGGAAAATGTCCTCTCTTCTCAAATGACACCATTCATCTCTTGACATTGATATAGTATCCCAACTCCAATCTCTAGTGGAATCGGGTTATTTAATCTACTGGCGACATCCCCCTTGTCATCAATCAACATTCAACGCTAAATCTTTTGCAGATTCATTTATAGATATTTGGGATAAATACACTAATAATTGATTTCCTCGAAACCTATTATGGACCATATATTTGGTTTGCCCACAAAACTTAAATAGGTCTACACTTTAATTATATAGTTGATTCCAATTGATGTTCTCCTTAAGATCACCGACAATCCTACACCCTCTGGAAAGATGTTGGCTAAACCAAGAGGCCATTATCACAACCACACTAGGGTTTTTGTATCAACTCATTCAACACTCGTTTCCTCTATAAGACCCTCTTAATAACAAGTGGTCTATGTCCTCCAACTCTTAAGGGAAACAAATGGCTAACACCATTTGGCAATCCCCTACTAAAGTTGAATGCCAATTAATGGGTTGGTGTATTTTACATATGAAGCTTCTGCTTTGGCCACACTTTGTTCAAGCTTAGTCTTGCTATAGGTGAATATGTCATCTGGCTCACCTTTAAAACTATTCCCCACCTTTGCATTGCCCATCCTCCTCTAAAATTTGGTCTCCCATTCACTCCTCTTTTAGATATCTTTCTTAGCAATCTCAATTAAAAAACCATCTTGCTTGGCATTCTCTTCCCCTCCATTTTCTCAATCATTTGGAACACTTTCTCGCTAGTCACACTCTTTCATATTTGGAAAAATCATTGCCAACAAGTGTACTTTGGAAACAATAGTATTTTAGCTATCTAACAAACTCATAATTTGTCTTTTATCTGTTTGTCACTAAACCAAATCAACACTCATAATCAAGAGACATGTGTTAAGATCGAGAAGATTAAGGATCATCTCCAAATGCTAGAGAAGAGTGGTTCCAAACCTTTGAATGTCAACCAAGCACGGAATTTCAAATTCCTCGTGCCTGTAAATTCAATTTTTTTTACGGTTATAGTTTATTAGTGCCTATCATATTATGTTTAAAAAAACTAAAAGTCAAATTAAAAACACATTCAACATTGTAAATTTCAAACAAATATTGAACAGAGCATATCCCCAAAAGGATTTACACGTAAATGCATACTTTAAACTGCAATATACTAAAGGAATTGTAAACATCTATTGCCTTGCAAAAGAAACAATTTCATGTCATGAAACATCAAAATCATATCATCCCAATTTTGGTATAATCTTTGACTCATAGCTAAGCTAGCTGGCCATGTGATTTGTAATTTTCATATTTCTTATATTTCTTAATACAAAACCTTTTTACTTATTAAAAACACATCAAAATGGCTTTACAATGACTTACCTGTATGATAACATTTATAAAGCAGTTGTACTCGCCAACTTCATTCTGCAAACCCTTCCCAAAGGTATCCACTTCAGTCACAACTTTATAGGCAAACCACTTGCAGTTTGTACAGTGCCATTAGTGATGGGATGTCCACCATCAATTTTTGTAGCTTCATGAAAATCCACATAAATGTGTTTGACATTATAAGTATCTGCAAGGCAAACACAAATTTTGAAGCTTACTATCAATCAACTGATTTCCAGTAGCACACCTCCGATAAAATAGTATGAAGAGTAATCAAATTGCAGACTTGCATTCTATTTTGATCAACATGCGAAGTTTCAAAAGTTTAGACAAGACAACCTACTAATTCACAAGATGTAGATAAGTCAAGCTCTAACATTTATCATTATACATAATGTTATAAGATATAACATAAATACAAATATGAACAACCTTAAATCTACTTGATAGAAAACATAACCTTGATTGAGACTGATATTTACAAATGCAGAGTAAAGTGAATCCATTTTAGGGAGAACCATGGGATAGAAAACACCAAGGGAACCGGGTGAAGAGATTCTTAGCAATAATGGGGGAATATTAATTATAAAAACAATGTTGCAAAGGCTCTAGCATTAATTAGGGGATTGAAACTACGAATTAAAGGCATAAATAAAAATTGAATGTATCCAAGACTCCATTGTCATCACTAGAGTTAAAATGGTAGGGGGATTCCAAGAATGCACTCTTGTTGGCCCAATTAATCAAGGTTCACTTTCTAAATGTGACAAAAGAGCATAACCCATTAGTTGAGGCAATTTTAAGGCAACAGGTCTCCTCTATCAGCCCCAAAAGTAAGATCAATGTATCATAAGAAGCTTCTAACAAAAATAATCTACACAAAATGTAACATAATAGAAAATTAGATAATACTCACCTAAGACTCTGAGATGGTTATGCCAATGTTGAAAGGTGAGAGAATCGATGCAAACTCTGGTTTCCAATGAGGTCAATAAATCCAACTATTAATTTCATTTTTCCATTCCCATTCCTGTCTCGGCATGAAGAACTTGTAAAAAAAATAGGTAAGTGCTCGCTGTGCAAGAATGTGTGATTTTTCATGAACAAACAACATTTATAGAAGTAACATACTTTGTTCACAAATTTTAATTAACATTTTTATTATTGATTGACATTTGCCACGGATTTAATATCAATTTTTATTAATTACGATACATATCCCCAATTGTAAAATTTCCTTGGCAAACATATGGATTAGGGATTCAAAGATTTGATTTGGTTAATACTTTAATATTTAAGAATTTTACTTGTATTCCAAATCATAAATATATGACAATTGGGATGGCAGTTGTCAATCAAGTTTTAAAATCCATTCATTGCAATTTGTTGTACAATGTATAAAATATATTTTACGAAAAGTTGAAAAGTTAGCTCTGCCATAATAATACCATTATAGATTTATATTTTAATATTAATATATATGGGCCATGGCTATTATATATGGCTACTATAAATATTTACGGTTTATATGAATTTTTACTGTCAAAATTATGGTTTATATAATTTGCTTAGGAGGCATTCACCTTTGAAGATGGCCCTCTTTGGAAAGTGTCAAATTCAGGCGGGTTGACATTTTCTGGTCACCATTTTATTTTATATTGTTGAAGTACTATCAAACATTTATCATGCAAACTTCACTCAAAATTTTTATAATTGCTTTGTTGTTGGGGTTGTTGTTGACTTCCTCTAACATTTATAGGGGAAATATCTCACCGCATTATTCTAATCTAGATATTAATTACATAGACCGCCTTTTCGCCATGCTTTCATATCTATTAAATCAATGGCTTTCATGCTTTACCTTGTTGTTCGTGAGGAAGCATCGTAATGGTTGCTTCTCATTGATTTGGAGCAGTTTAATGGAGTAGGATGAAGCACTTTGGCCTGTGTGACTTCAATTGGGTAACGGTTTATGGAAACAATTTGATTAACCTCGGGGAATGAAAGAAATGCAAGTTTGAGACACATTGGGATTGGAAAAGAGGCTATTTCTTTTGGGGATTGCGCAAAATTGATTTTCTAAGGGGATTTGGATTGATGGAAATTGTGGGTGATTGGAAGTAGTGCAGTTTGTGACGGATTTGGATTGGTGATCTCGAACAGGCTCAATTTTGTGAGTATGTATGGCTTAGGTTTTCATAATTTTTTTGAGTGTTAACCTGATTGGTCCCTATGTTCTTATTTGCAAAAGCGGGGTTCTGAAAATTTCTACACAAACAAACATATTGTGGGGTTCAGGAGATTCAGACAAAATCATTACCAAGTAGTATGTCTACACAAACTCCATCCCCTGTTGCTTTGGTGGTGATTCACCTGCTAGCCCGAATGGATTGAGTCCTTCTAGCAATGGATCAGCTCCTGGCAATAGTTCTCGCTCCTCCGCCACAATAGATCCAACCATCATCCCCACCACCGATCTTGTCTCCCCCTCAAGCCTCATCTCCTCCACCTCCTTTAACCGATCTTACATATCCACCTCCTGCTTCTCCTCCACCTATTTCCTCTCCTCCTCCTCCATCAAATTCTTCAAAGCCACCACCTCTCGCTTCTCCTCCTCCAACTCTGAGTAATTCTTCCTCCTCCTATTGCTCAATCTCGACCACCTTCTGCAAATGCACCACCCCATGCTCAATCACCACCACCTCCTACAAATGCGCCACCCCCTGCTCAATCACCACCACCTCCTACAAAATCCACTCCTGCTCAATCACCACCTCCTCCTACTAACACTCCACCTACTCGAGATGCCACCACCTAAACCCTCTCCGCCTTCCCCTGTCCCTCCAGTTAAACCTCCACTCCCCACTTGCAGAACCTCCATCAAATCCCACAAGTCCACCCCCTCCTATTGACTCACCTCCTTCCTCAAGCCCATCACTATCATTCCCTCCCTTCGTATATCCACCAAAACCATATCCAACCCCAAATTCCCCATCTCCAAAAGATTCACAACCACGCCCAAAACTCCAACACCGGCAGGGACACCAGCTCCACCATCTTCTAATATATACAGAACGCCACCATCTTATGGAGCACCAACCTTGATTAGTCCCCCATCTCCCCAATCCTCATCATCTCCTACTCCAAATTCGACGCTTATTGAAGTAATTTACGTAGTAAAAAGATTGCTTATTTTAAATTGTCCTATTTGTGAAAATATTTATGTATTTACATGTATGTTAAGTGTGGAAGATTGATAGGTGCCCATAAAGTGTTTGACCAAATGAAAGAACGAGACAACTTCTCATAGAATATGATTATGCCAACAAACAAAAGACATGGGTTTCCTCAAGAGACAGTCATTGTTTCACTGTATGCAACAAACCTCTCTAACCAGTTCAGTTTACAGTTGTCAACATACTCCCGACCTATGCCAAAATACGAGCTCTAGAACAGGGTGTGGACATCCATCAAAGCATAAAAGATAGAGGAATTTTGTCAGATGTTGTAGTTGCAAATGCTCTAGTAGACATGTATGCAAAATGTGGAACATTACACAAGACATCGTTTTTGTAGGATATGCCAATGTAATTGATGATTGCGCCAGTGTAGAGCCAAATTCCACATAAACATGTGGGGTTATGTGGAAGTGTTTGCTTGGTTCTTGTAGATCACATATGAATATAGGCTTAGGAGTATTTACATCCATAATGCATTTTGATTTGGATCCTAAAAATGATGCAACTTATTTTCTTCTCTCAAACATCTATGCAAAAGTGGGCAGGTGAGGTGAGGCTCAAATGATATGGAGATTGATGAAAGATAGAGAAATTAAAAAGATCCTTGGATGTAGTTGGATTGAAGGCCATGAGACATATCATAAATCATATATCTCATCTACAAACAAAGGAGATCTATGTAAAGTTGGAGAAAATGGCTTGAGAGATGAAGGAAAAAGAATTAGTTCTCTGCCACCATAGTAAAAAGTTGGCAACTACATTTGGTTGGTTAAACACCCCCTGGAACAACTATTACATTTGTCAAGAACCTTCGATTATGTGCTCATTGCCACATTGCAACAAAAATTAACTCCAAGATTGTTGCAAGAGAAATTGTTGTGAGAAATGGGAACCATTTCCTTCATTTTAAAAAGGGAGAATGTTCTTGTGGCGATTATTGGTGATGCTAAATGAAGCAATCTAAAAAAAGCTTGCACTATAATAATGTGCCATGTGCTTAATTTTTCTAACTTTTTAGAAAGTTTTTTTGTTTAGTTTTAAGTTTGCATACACTTCATTATAAATCACGACTCCAACAAACTTAACATTGTTCTCCTCTCTAGCGTAATTTGCAACTCACGTGCAATTGCTAGTCTAATAGCTATACATGTTTACGGTTTATAATTTATTTAACTGTAATATACGGTTAAAATCACTACATACGGGGCATAGCCTAGGTCAATTTCAGTGCCTTAGTCAACTATCAAAAATTTGATTAGTAACCCGGTAACCCTGTTTTGTATCACGTGTGATTGATTTTCACGATTGTGTTTCTCATTGAGGCCCTAATTATTTAACCTTCAAATTCTTATTACACCGGAGGTGTCTCCTTTGAAGAGAGCCCTCTGAAAACGTCGATTCCGATAGATTCTTTTCCGGTGACACAATTCCAGTAGCACTGTTTCAGCATAAATGTTTTTATTTTCATCCGGTGTAACTTGCACCTCATGTGCAATTGCTAGTATATATATATATATATATATATATATATATATATATTTAGATAGGTAGGTCATATTAGTGGCATTTTCAATTTTTAAAAAGAGAGCTCAAATCGCGAAATTGTTTACATGTGAAACTAGGAATGTGTAATCTTCCGTCACCATTCTCATCTTAATAAAAAAATCTTGAAGCGATGGTAAATATTGCTAATGTTCTTCTTCTTTGGAGTTTGTGAAAGAGAGGCTACCTATCGCGGCAATTAAATATAGAATATTTTTCTCACGAGGATACAATGAATGTACAGTGTTTTGTTGCCGAAAGGTCACGTAATACGGATTCAAACAGCCGTCACCCACTTGAAAACAGAATTGCATCCACAAGTCAGAGAATTAATCCCCCTTCATGATGACACAGAGAAAAAATATGGAAAATATTATTGCAGTATGAATCCGAAACAGACAAGAGACTCTGGTTTTACTGCAACTGCGCGGCGCGCCATTAGCTTCTCCTAGCCTCCCTCGCTTTTAACCACTGATAAGGGCTTTCTCCCCTACTAGTTCAGCAATATGCTGTCAATTTAGCCAGGCTTTTAGCGGATCTCAAACACCCATTTCAATACGCACGCATTTCCCAGTTCTTTCTTCTGATTGTTTTCTACCCAGTTTACTTTCTTGATTTTCTCTGATTTCTGGTTTAAAGAAAGACACCCACATACCAAAAAGAATCCCACCCATATACCCAAAATAAATGATACCCATAATTTTGTTGAAGGAAAAAATGATCCCCATTGGAAGAGGAATGTGAATGAATGAATTAATGATTGATCACCTTGACCCGCCTATTTCGCAAAGAATGATCTCTTTCTGCCTTCTCAAACAATTTCACGCAATTTCATTTCGTAAGTTTCAGATTTTCATTTCCCCCTGAAGATGGCGATTTTGGTTCAGCTGATGGGGTATACAATCATCTCGGCAATAATGCTTGGCGTTTTCAGAACAAATGCTATTCCAGGTATTCCTGTTCATGTTCATTAATTTGTAATTTGTTTTCTTGTTGGTCATTGTGAATTTGAGCTTTCATAGCCCAATTTTTTGAGATTGATTTTCAGTACAAGCCCCTTGTTTGTGAATGTTAATGAAACTGTTGAATACCCAATTGGAATTGTCGAGCTTGATTTTCTGAATATGTACTTAATTGGTGAATGTTGATGAAAACACTGAATATCCAATTAGATTAACTTAGGGTGTGAAGGTGCTCTTGGTGTGGCGGTGTGCTCAATCCCTGAGAGACTTAACACCCACATGGAGAAAAAGGTCCACACGTCCAGCTAAGCCATGTTAGTCATTAGCTTGGAAATTGGGGTGCGTGTTGAAACTATTGTAGAGAGAATGGGTTGTAGAGAAAACGGGTAGCAGGAACTATTGCAAAATTTACTGGTGGGTCTGGTTAAAGGGAAATGTAATATGTTGAAAAATAATATGTGGGAAGGTTGAGGTGGTGGGATTGATTGTCCAAATATGCAATCAGAAGGGTTTACAGTGATGTGAGTGATAACGATGAGAGGGTTTATTCATTTATTTTCTTACACCGTTTTTTCAGAAACTCTCCTTATTCAACATGATAGACTGTGGAAACTTTAAGAGTTTTAACACCATTACGAACGACCAAGAAGTTTTTGTTGAAATTTTGGGAACTAAGGGCGAGGTCCTAAGGATGGGCTTCCACTCCAAAAGAAAATATGCAGCCATAGATTCCATGAAGTTTTTTCCAACTGGCGATAGGAAGAAAAGAATATTCACCTGCAAAATAGTAGCCCCAAAATTTTTGTCCACTTATGGAAGTCTCCCCTACCGTCTAAGTGTTTTTCTGCCCATGTAGCAGTGTATAGAGTCTGCTTTCTGGTTGGCTCCTTGATTCTCCATTCCTTTAATTTCTTGCGTAATTTTTTCTCAGCTGTACTCCTCCAAAGCATTATGCAGTCCGTGGGACCACCTGCACAGAAAAGGCTCCTAAATTTTCTCAGCTCCATGGGACCGCAGCCTAACAGGGAGAAGGTATAGGGAATGCTTTTACCGAGTCTAAATTTTTACATAGAACATTAGTTTATTTTTAATTCTTTAAAAAAAAGAATCTTTGGTAGATTGATAAACACTCACAATTGTGCTCATACCGAGGAGCACACTATCAAGCTTAGGATATCATTGAGCTGAGAATCTGTGTCCGAGGAAAAAGAAAAGAAAGAGTTGCACTGCCAAAATCCATGTGCCTGGGACTTACACCCAGCATTGTCTGTAGCATGACCTTCACTATCACTGCTGTTTTAAGATGGGGAGGATGCTGAGTAGGGCTTGAACTTGGGTCATCATCATGTATGACTCCGTCTTGATAACACTTTACTAGTAGAAAACGACCTACTGGACAATCTAGGAAGTTGGGTATGCCCCTTGGGGATTGGGGTATGTACCTGGTACAGGGGAACACATAGTAGGGTACATGTTTCCATACCGATGACATACCCGGTACGGAAATGTGTACCCTGGGCGTTTCTGAAACAAACCCACAGGGTTCTGCCCCTAAAAACAGTTTTTTTCGGCCAAAATAAAGTAAAAACATATTTTAAAACATTAAAACACAAACCCTAACCCTAAAAGACACCCCCAAACTCATTTTAAACAACGCATTTACCTCACATAATCATCAGTCATTTGGTCTGCACATAGAGGATGTAAATGGAAGGATGTCAAGTGTAAAGGCATGCGATTTGGGCCTGCTCTAGTAAACCACACTTAAGAGGCCTGATCTATTACACTTAACATTCAGCATGTACTCTAATGAACCACATTATGGTCATGGTTCTAATGATGTTCTCGCTGTCTACACTGCAAAGCATTATGATTAAGAAAATAATGAATATGCTTTGTCTTGTTTTTTGTGTATACATTGTAACATTTGCACAATATACTTGTTTTAAGTTTGACCAATGAATATCATGACATTTGACATTGAATTATCAATATGTTTTGTGGTTATTTAGCTTATTTTGTTTACTCTATGCATATTATATGGTTAATTTGTTTTTTTAAGCTATACTTTTATTTATTTTTAATATTTCATATATTTTTGTATCGCTGTACCTAAAGCCATACCCAAGCCCCCAAAAAATTGCTGTGCCAGCATACTGGGTCCCATCTCCGTACCTATACTAGCTATCTAGGACAAAATGAATGGAAGCATTTTCATAACTGATATAGAAGGGACTTTTTGGGATTCCGGAGTTGTGGATACAGAATCAAGGAGAGGAGGGTGGCTTGGAGGCATTAGCTGAGCACAGGAGAACGGCCAATGAGACCCAGCTAGAAAGTCAACTTGCGTTGTATTTTTTATCAGCACCATGACCTTATGAACTTAACTGCAGCCTTCTGGATGCTACTCAAGGTTGAAAACTAATTAGAGTCGACAATTCCCTATTAATTCGGCGTCTCTAATTTGTTGATTTGGTGGGGTGGATTGTGTTAGAAGCATGGGAATATTGAGAGGGGGTGAATCAGTATTCGACAATAAAAACTTTTTCTCCAACTTATTAATTTTCTTTTTCACACTTAACAAGATATTCAAATCTGAAAGTAAAATGAGAGCACACACAAAAATCAAATGCACATAACACCAGATATACCGTGGTTCACCCAGTGTGGGCTACATCCACCAAAAGAGACTGCTTGGATCTACTGTCCAAATCCAGCCGAAAAAATAGTGTTTACAAAGTGTGAGCACCCACTCACAGAAGACACCAATCTCCAAGCCGAACACCAATTCAGCCCTTGAATGCAAACACCACTGACTGTGCAATCTCTGATTCGAAGCACCAACTTCTGGAGACACCAATCCCCAATCCGAAGCACCCACTCCAGAAAATCTGCAATACAAATCAATGATAATTTCTCCTTCTATATTCTCTCTCTCACATACTCATACTCACTTAAGAGATTTATAATATCAGCTCACATACATATCACACTCATGCAAAATGCTCTCTTTCTCGCTCACATTAAAATGTTCACACAACTCTTGCTTATATAGAAAGAAGGAGAGGAAAAACCACTTGTGGTTTCCCTAAAACCATGTGCCCATACCATGGGCCAATTTTGGCGCCTATATTGAAATTTAAATCTCCTACATGAAAAAATGCGCCATAAGGAAGCCACATCACTTGGCGGTTACAACAATATTAAATATTTGCTCCAAATAGAAATATTCTCTTACACATGTAAGAGTAACTCCTCTTACGCATCATAAACCTTCTTACACTTCCTTACACCTCTTTAAGTAACTCCTCTTACGCATCATAGAATCTCTTACGCGTCATAAATTGTCATAAAATCTCTTATGTGTCATAGAATCTCTTATGCGTCATAAGTTGTCATAGAATCTCTTACGCATCATAAGCTATCATAGAATCTCTTACACATCCCGCCATGTGTCGTAAGATTCCTTGGTGATGTTGAATATTAAAATATTCAAATTTTGACATCACACTAATTTTGACATGGATAAATATTTTACAAACACTAATGTTGTAATGTTGAATATTAAACAAATATTCAAACCTCAATATTTCCATCAACACTAATGTTGTACCTTTGACATCAATGACAAAATACTCAACAGATTGTTAGTGGGAAATGGTATACTGTCAATACTGTGCAAACAAGCAGTCCCTGGTGGGACATGATCCCTGCACCGCACACCAGTATACTTGCATCTGCCCTTGATTAAGGTAACATACAGAACTATCTATCAGTACTAGGATCGGAGATATGGAGAATGCTAACACATCAAGTAGGGAATATACATCTTAAAGCCTGCATAATACTTGGGCAAAGATTTCTCAGAAACTAGTACAATTATCTTAAATACATCTATTTGAAAAATGCAGATAGATATCAATCCCAAAGCTTTGATCTTAGATTTTACATGTATTGTATTGATTAATAATTTATTACATTTTCTTTATATTTCCCACTTGTTGATGACAAATAAATCGTTTTTAAAAAAAGGCCTCAAATTCTACCATATGATAAAGATAATACTATTTTTTGATTGACTTCTCAAAGTTGAATTTTTTTTTATGTGACGGTCAAATGGATGTCAACTTTAATGTAAAGAATACAAGTTACACTGTCACACCATTAGATCCCACCCCTTTCTACCACTGTAGAATGCCTATCTGCATAATAATAGAATTCGTTGTTCTTTTGTACTTAAAGTGTCGTAGAGTCATAGAAGCATTTATATTTATGTGTATTTTGTTGTCCTCATCCTCAGTGAAGATTCTCATAGCTCACTTATTTATGTTAATTTGCAGTCATAATAACTGTACGGATGGTTTCTCAGGTTTTGTGAAAACTAGTATCATCAGCCACACCTGATGTAGTTTGTTGAGGTTTGCAGACTTGTGGGTTAGTTCACCTAAGTTTTGTTCTGATAGATGCTTTCTTTTTATTACCTCACTTGTCTTGGTAAGATGCGTCAATGTGGGAAGGAAAACAAAGGGGGAAAGTAGCTCGCAGCTTGTATTCTAGCATCATCGTTAACAAACTGTCTAATGAGTTTCAAATGGAGATGATTGAAGAGTGGAAGAAAGGATCCCCTCTTACAATAATATATGGAAACCAAAATGGGGAGATACTGGAATGTTGTGGGACAGGATAGTTGTTTATATTCTAGCAGTTTTTTTAAATATGCTATCCTTCAACCTACACTGAAATCCAATGCTAGAGATGTCATGGTTGCCTTTACATTGCTTGAAGCTGACGGTAGTCAGTGTATGTTCTCAACAGACTTCCCATATATTTGTCATTAAACTGATAAGATATATTCTTAATTGTTTGTTATGATAAGTCTACATTAGAGATTGTGACTTGAATAATGAGTATCATGATCTATCTGTGGAGTAAAAGCTTTGAAGACCAGCCTTTTCTTTTGTGCATATTTAAATTCTCCACCATTCATCTGCAGAATATTATCATTGGTGTGTTTAATGTTTTATTCATCTAGAAGCTTGTTGAGTTGTGCCAGGTCCAATACCATGGTTCGAATATACGTTTCTTGGTGTAAGTTCTTGCTAGGAAATGACACTTATGTTTCGACCAGTTGAAAATCCTTAGGTATTTTCTTATATAGGTCAAATCATAAGCAGACCAAGTTTGCATAAAGCTTTGTATGGTAGAATCAACAATCTACATCTATGTTGCCAGGAAAAGTCCCCCAGCTCCCGTCCCTGCCCGAAACGTTTCTGGTATGGAACGCACTGGAAACTTCCCGGAAACGTCAGACGTTTCCAGAAACATCCAAGACGTTTCAGGAAATGTCCCCGGCGTTTCGGTACGCTTCTGTGGTTTTTGCATTTTTAAAAGCCAAAAACATTGGATTTTGCTCTGGTTATTTTCTTCTTTATTGCACTGCTATTGAAGACTACAACTGGTTTTCCTCAGTTTGTTAATGATCTTAAATGTCCATTATTTTATAGAATCTTTAAGCAGAGATGGCGACCACTCAAAGCAAGTTTGAATGCATGGATTTCCTTCAGTTATTCTTGTTATATTAATAGTCTTATTTTAAGAAACAATTTATTTTTATTCTCACGACAAAATATTGTAATGGATTGAAGGCAGTCTACCTGGATTTTCTGAAACAGTTTCTTGTTTAAATGGCAAAATATTGCTGAGGGCTGTAAGCTAGTCTACCTGTCTTTTCCAAAATGTCCAGATTACTTGCACCGATGGAGAACAAAATCTCCCAAAACTACCAGAGGGATTTACAGAATGTTATGGAGCAAGTAAAAGAAGAATAGATGAGATATTAACACTTGTATATTTTTCAATTTCCTCATAGAGCTGAAAATATTATTATTAAGTGCCAAGTAAATAGCTATTCTTACTGTTAAGTGCCAAGTGTGGCTTTTTTAGTGTGTTAAGTGCCAAGTGAGTTGTGATGCTTACTGTGTCAGCATCTGGGACAAATTCTCATTGTTAACCTCTTTGTTACATTTAGATTAGTGACCAGTAGGATCTCTGTGGAAATGTATATGGATAGTAAAACCGTTGCTTGATAAAATGGTTGCCAACCAATAATCTGTTCTCAGATGATGATCAAACAAACTAAAGGAAAATGTAGATGATATATTCTAAAATCTAGATTTTAATCATGTATATATGAAACATTCAAATTGTAACCATGTTAAATGATGAATCTTTAGAACTTCAATGAATACAAAATATTTTGAGTGCTCTATCTCTTCTGGTCCATGGACTAAAATTTTGGAAATGAGTACTATACATATATACAAATTTAAATTTTTTTTTAATAATATATTGTACGGATGTTTCCGTAACATTTTGTACCCAAGGTTTTTTGAAAATTGGCATTTTCGCGTTTTGGACCCGTCCCGTACATGTACCCATTTCTTGGCAACATAGATCTGCAGAGAAATATCCCTGAGGGACCATTAATAAAATAAGTAATTTTTTTTTGCATTAATAGATTGCTATCATAGTAGACCAAAACCTCTAAATTGAAAAGGAAAAATAACTTTTTGTTTTAGTCAGGGCATACATGTTAAATTTTTTTCAAGAGAGTAGTTCAATGTTGGCCCACTCTATCTCTAAGCTTAATCAATTTTTATTTTCTACTTTTATTTCCTAAATTGAAACAATTATATGTGTTGTTGCCAAATCACTACACCCTTCGATTGACCAGAATGTGAACAGGATGTTCGGTGTGATTGGGACACATGGGATCACCTCTCAAGTGTGGGACTTGGGCTCGAGGTGAACCTCTAGAGAAGGCCGACTTCCTTTTCCTAAACTAAGTGCTGTACTACTCCTAGTGCAATAAAATGGCTATCCAGTCCTATGCTAACATTTTCATGGGTTTTAGGGAAAGAGATTTGCAAAAAGGAAACTATACTAGGGATGGTGATGCACCGAATAAAAGGATATTTTAAATCTCAGGAAGGGTTAATGTGAGTAGGATGCGAACACCGTTAGTCACCTTCACCTATTGCAACTTAGAAAGGGCACAAAATACCACAGACTGAAGCATGCGTTCCTTTGTTAAACTCGAAGTATACATAATAGAGAGATCAAATTTGATTGAACACACAATTAACTAATCATGAGGATAGAGCACATGCACATGTCAAACATCTATTTCATTGATTGCAGCTAATGATAATGCAACTTTTAACAATGAAGGAAAACAATATTTCCACAACTGACATAAAAGATGGTTACATTACTTCCTCATAACATAAAATAGATAATCTGAAATAAAGGTAAGCTAATCATTCACACTAAGGAATTATGCATTCACAAAGCATATACTGATCAACCATTCAACACAATAAATCAGGTTCTTCAAGGCAAGATATCACTCTGAATATAATTAAAAGGTTTTAAAATCTCTGAAGCACTCTTCCAAGCTTGAAGAGCAACTTCACCAAAATGATCTATATCCAATGACTCCATACACCTAACTATTTATAAGTTCTTTAGGCTGAGCCATTACAGTTGGGCCTTCAACTAACATTTTACTAAAAATAGAAATGTCATTAATTCAAGGGAACATGCTCCCATAAAAATAGCAAGTTTGTTGCAAGGGTTTGACTCAGTCAACCTTGCAACTTTGACCGATCTAGAGCTTGGATCTGCCCTTTCATGGCTGCTCAGCTTTGGCTTGGTTCTGTAATGCCTTCTCCTTCCGTAGGTTTCTGTTGTGTTCTCTCCCACGCAGACTATTCGATGCTTGTACTTGAGGAAACGCCCATGATTTTTGTCTCCGGCCCACATGCGTAGTGATTCACTACATCTGTCTGTCTCAATTTCTCTTGTGATCTGGGCGGAATTCTTCTAAGTTTACTCACAACTTTCTTTAGTCTTCTTGTGAAATTTTGGCATAAAACCAATCTATCAATGGATTCACTGCTGAAAGTTTTGGTAACCTCATCGTCGCGCTTCACCAAATCTTTGAAATTTTCCTTGATTTGATCTTCTGGGAGAGCATCAATGTTTTCGTTGAAGAACTTACAATTAACATTATCGAATTCTTCTGATATATCATTCAAGGCATCCATAATTTCCACTCGTTTATCATCCAACTTCTTAATTAAATCTTGCAGCACCTGACACCGGAATTCCATGGCCTTTTGATATTCAAACAACTTTGAAGCATCGTCGATTACATCCTCATGAAGGAGTAGATCTGGATCTTCTTCTCTGATTTCACTCCATGTTGTCAAATTCAAATTTAGATTATTATTGTCCTCAGAAAAGGCCTCATCCATTTTGCAAATAACATCTTTTCCAACCTGCAAATCATTATATATTTCAAGAGCCTCTTTAATTAAAGGATTAGCTTCTTGAAGATAATGTTCCATCCATCCATTTACCGATCTCCCTTTCGACCTATCTTTTCAATCTCATGATAAGGAATGTCGTCGATGGTAGATGAAACTGTCATAGCCATAGTAGTTGAGATTTTAGTAGATGGAGTTGGCTGTGTTACTTTTCGTAGCAATGTAGTGAGCTGCTCGACCTTGGCTTTAAGCTCATCCTTATCATATTTCTCCAACAGATTTCCAAGAGCAGTGTGTACATCTTGTTTAGCTCCTTCGTGAGTGGCTTTTCCTAGTGAAAATCTAGAAATCCGATAATCTGCAGTTGTAATTGTTTCCTTAGTTTTTCCCTCAACGGGAGTAACAACCTCTATAACTTGTTCCCAGATGGATTTACTGTCAGGCTAGAAACAATCTTTGGCCTCTTGGCCTATCTTTTGGTGTATGCTCCAATATACTTAGATCTATTACATCCCCTAAAGGCACTTTCTTTTTTGCTTAGAGTTTGCCAAAATAACCATTCTGGAATGGCTGATGCTGATGAGGATAGAATGGTAGATTCAATACTTGAAACATTAGTCACAACAAGAGTACCAACAACATTAGTTGGCATTTGAATGGTAGTGGTAGTAATGGATGGGGTGGATGTGAGGACTGCCATAGGAGTGGATACAATGATGTTAGGAGATGAGACGGAAGGAAATGGAAGTGTTAAGGGAAGTGAAGTAGAAATGGGTGACCCAATAGTTTCCCCAGCTGAGAGAACTGGAAGGGATGAGAATACTTGGGCCATGGAAGGAGATGGGAAAGAAGAAATGATCGTAGAAGTGGAAGGAACTGATGTAGGAAGTGACAATGGAAGAGGAAAAAGAGATGATGGGTCTTGTGGGACACTTGGAGAATCACTGACTTCAACTACTTCTATCACGGGTGCTACAAGAGACATGGCTTTGGAAACAGGAGCCTTGGAGAGAGATGAGCTCCCAACAACAAATGAAATCTTTTTTGGAACTGTATGGGCCTTTTGAATTGACCTTTTCCCTTTTGTGGGTGTTGATTGGCTCATGGTTGATGGGGCTTCTGTATTTGTAGGTTGATCTACCCCCTTGGGTGAGATTCCCAAGGTAACCAACCAACTGTAGGTTCTCTGCAGAATGGGTCCCGCCCTCTCCTTTGTATTGCAACATTCTTCCACATACCAATCAATCCATGGCAATGGTTGATTGGCAACATTATCATTTTTATATGCTACATCCAAAACCTCATCATCATCTTGCATGTCTTTTGGGACATCGGCTATACCAAACTGTCGAACCTCATCCAAAGTTAGCCTTTCGTAGTCTCTTTTTCGATGATGAATTCATCCCGACAATGAATCTAGATGTCTTCTAACTAAGGCACATGGGAACTAGACCAACCTGTTTCACTAAATTTACCCCAATAGTCAAAATTTGTCCGTGGATGAAAAGTTCACAAGGTTACTTCTGCCATTTCTGCATCCACATTCTTAGCCTTATAAATATTTGGGCAAGTGTATCTGCCAATTGAAATAGGGAATTGAACTCCCACTTTGTGTCGTTTATTTTGGATCTTGTGGTAATCTAGCAATTGCCGAACCAATTCTAACAAGACCCACTTGTCAGTGGGACATCTTGGCAGCTTGTTGGGAGCACCTACGAAATCGGAATCCGAATGTAAGTAAATGTGGGGAACTGTAGGTAGATAGCTCCCCATTCATGCACTTCCTTGAAGGCTTCATCAGAAATCCTTCGATTATACAACTCCTTATCGAAATGATAGAGAATAACCGCAAAGAAAGCATCGTTAATTCTGCGGAAGTGCCTGCTTCCCTCATCCAGTGTAAGCTGAGGATAGAAATCATAGATTTGGGAGGTGCTTGAATACCCTTAGTATTCAACCCGGTGAAGTCTCCCATATACAACTATGGCATAAACCAAAAAGATGTCATGTAGAAACTCTTTGAGGACAACACTCTACTCAACTGATAGCAAATGGAGCTACTGATATGCTCCCCCATCTAATAAATTCCTTATTCTTCTTGATGGTAGCGATATATAAGAACATCCACTCTTGAAATTCCTTCGCGGAGGGAAGACTTGAAACTCTGCTTAGTAGCACAATAATGTCACTGACCTCTTGAATGAAGTCTAACCGATACATGGTCTTTGGCAATTTGGCAACACTCTTGGCAGATAACTTTTCAACATGACCCTCGTGCACAACTCGCTTCTTTGTCCCAATGTTCTACCACTGACTCTAGTGAAATTGTTGTGTAGTCTTTGACGTCGGGGAGTTTGAGAAAATCTTCAAAGAAATCTGGATCCAAGCGGATTACAACCTTGCCATCAACATCCTTAACTGCCATGGATTCTTCATCAAAGTGGGTTATAGAAAGCTAAGACAAACTTTGGGCAATGCATGGATGAGGGAAAACCGGCAAGCAAGAGCAATTCCACTGTCATATATGGCTGCATCCAGGATTTCTTATTTGGGGCCTTCACCCTTGCCGTAAGTTTGGAAAATCAATTTGTCCGAGATTGGTGTCTCCTATACTCCCTAGGTCGGAAGACAAGCAAGAGTGAGGAGAAACCCCGAGGAATGAATATTTCATCTTTTCCTTGCCCTTGGATGTAGAAGTAGACATCAAGTTTGAATTTCGGAACCTAATGACTTACTGAATTCCGAAATGCCTAAGTTGAAAGTACCTGAAGAAGAAAACTCTGAAAACTTGAAAGCTTCAACCTCCGAAAACCTGAAAGATCTGCAACCTTCGAAAACTTGAAAGGGAAACTTCCGAAATAGAGAAGTCCGAAAGCCCGAATTGGAGAAGTCCGAAGTTCCGAAAAGCTTCAACCTCCAAAACCCTGAAAAGTAGAGTTCCGAAGTATAGACTTTTTCAAAACTCGAAACGACACAATTCCCAAGAAACGGAAAAGTGCCGAATAGCCAAATCTCCGAATTTGAAAAGAAGGTTCTCCAAAAATGCCAATCTCCGAACTCTAAAAAATGAGAAGTGCTGAGAGGGTGAATTTTGAATACTGAGAGGATCTTTGAAGACTTTGATGGCAGTGCTTTTTGATAAATACTCTGTAGAAACTCGAATCGTGGAAACATGGCGGGCAATGAGATTGTCATTTTCCAAGGCATACAGAGGAGGAACAAAAGAAAACGAACAAGGAGAAAACAAAACAAAAGATCTTAAACCAAAAAGAAAATAACCAAAATAAAATACCTCGAAAATGATGTCGAAAAGTACAAAATACAATAAAACCTAGGTTTAGAGCAAAATGTCAAATGAAAATGACAGGTAAAAAGAGTTTAAATAGAAAAAATCCGACATTAATGGCCAAATTTCGATCCGTATGAAGTAGGTAAGAATTAAATGTGCAAAGAGCTCGAAAGTCCGAATTCCAAAGCCCGAAATTCTGAAATCTCGGAATTTCGGGGTTTTGACTTCGGAGATCAAGAGATGAAAATCGTGAAATGGCAATGAGAGAGTTCAAACCCGAAAGTTCGAAATTTCAGACTTGACTTTTAGACTTCGGAAGTCCGAAAGTGAAAAACCTCAAAACAGTCAGGAGAGTTCCAAACCCGAAAGCCCAAAAGTTTGAAATTTCGCACTTTCGGACTTTCAGACTTTGGAAGTCCCAAAGTAATTTTTCCAAAAGATGTGACCTAGAATTCCGAAACTCGAAAGTCCAAAATTTCAGTGGTTTTGGACTTCAAAACTCCGAAAGAAATTTTCTCAAAATTGGGACTTAGAATTCGAAACCCGAAAGTTTGAATTTTCGGACTTTCGGGATTTGACTTCGAAACTCCGGCTCGAAAATTGACAATTTATCAAAAGAAAACTCGAACTTTGAAAACTCGAAAGTCCGAAATTTTGGACTTTTGGGGTTTCGGACTTGAACTTGAAAAACACAATTTCAATTCCATGCCAATAAAACTCCGAAAGGGAAAATCCCTGAAATCCGAATTTTTGGATTTTCGGGACTTGAAGAATTTCCAAGTTGAAGAAAACTTCCGTGTGAAGATTTTGATTGATCTCAATGTTTGTTTCTCAAGGTAGATTAAAACGGTAACAATATGATTGAAATTTGAAGCTATTTATAAATTACATGCTTTGGCATGTTTGCTTGAAGAACATGGCTACTATGCTTGTTATGTATGTAATTATCATGGTTGGAAAAAATGTGATTCAAGTAGGTTACTTTATATCTGTTGGGAGGTCATTTTATCATTTTTTCGAGAGTCTCAATCTCGGTAGTATTTTATATCAAAGACAATAATTTTGCATTGTTCCCTCATTTGGCTGGAAATATCATAGCAAGTTAATTACGCTGACAGGCTTTCTACAGTGGCAGCCAGGGATGGTATTGGTGGACTGTAATGTCCGTGAGTTAACAATTAATGTCTAACCTAAAATATGATGTCCATTTGACTGTCACAAGGCAATTTCAACTCTAAATTTGATGTCTATTTGTCTGCCACTTAGAAGTTTTTTTTTTTGAAGAAGTCAATTGTAAAATCGTAATAACTTGGTCATGCGATAGAGTTTGGAGCCCTTTTTTACTCCGGAGGTTTTTTTGAGATGACACAGTAGTATAGCTAGATTGATACCATTTGTCACCAGACAGTGGGAATTCTGCATTGAAAGTAACAAAGCTATTGATCAATATGGTATGTGAAAAATCCAAGATAATGTCCTTGAGATTGGCAGATTGCTATCTCTTGGTGTTTTTCAGATAGTGTATTAAGCTATCTGTACTAGCTCACTTAAATTCAAAGTCACATGACTTGGACTTAGCAATGATTCAGCTAAGGTAAAGAGTAAGAGTATGATTTATACTTCCTCGCAAATCGATGTGAAAGAGAAGCTGGGAAATATAAAATTAAAAAAATAAAAATATTGATGTAAGAGATATTTCACCTTCCTTGCAAATCAACTCGATAGAAATTAAAATAAACATTTAAAGAAGTAATCATGATTGCAATAAGATAAGATAAGATGACTTTTAATGTCTGTTAGGTGAAAATGGTCCTTCAGGCCTATCAAATGTGTTTACTTTTTTAGAAAATTGTTTCTATGATGTTACTGTAAGTTTTTAAATGTATCATCATCCATATATTATATACATCATCAATAGTCTGTGAAGGCATACCAGCAATATATTCAATACATGTTAGTATGTTATTTTTGATGTCTTTACAGTGCAGTCATGCAACTTGGACTCGGAAACTTGGCAAAGAATTGACTCCTTTGTTTTCTTTGATGGTAGAATCAAACTCAGGAATATTGGCCCTCTTGTGAATTGTATCGTGACTATGCTTGAATTAATCTCAATCTGAATTTTAGTGGAATTGTAAACATTTCAGTTCCATGCCCTGATGATAATTTTATTTTGGGTTTTTGCCCAATTATTTGACAATTGATTCTGTATGGATTATTCGCCTCCAGATAACCATTCCAGCAGTTGGTGGCATCAAAATCCTATATCAATCTTTCATGCGGCAATTCTAAGATAGAACATCACAAAAAGACTACTGTAATTGGCTGCTAAAAAGCTGCATGGTAATAGTAATATCCATTTTGTGTTCTTTAGTTTGGTGGAAAAGCCAATGAAGCTAATGGCAATGGGAGAAATAAATGTTGTTCTCCTTGATTATCCCGAGCTCTTGTGTTCTTACTTATACTCATCAAACATGCCCTTTTGGAAACGCAAAATACAAACATTAAACATGGCAATAATAGATACACAGTATACTATTGGAAGCAGTATTGCAGGATATGCCACCCCTATAGTTTGAACTTTGGGCACGCATATGTGTGCTGGATACAGATATTGGTATGGGCAATGACACGGCTTGAATATGGCCTGGATATGTACCGGCCGTATCCACATACAGGTCAATTGGGATGTATTGGATACGACTGGATAGGGTAGGCGGGCTGTCCATAGCCATATCTGAGTTAAAAGCAAAAAAAGAAATAAAGTGAAAAAACTCTCAAAAGGCTAAAAAGAAAATAAAAACTGCAGATGATCCCCTTAAAATTATTTTAGGGGCAGGAAATGAGGACGTGGAGGATATATATTTATTGAACTGTATCCATGTCAAGGGGTTTTAAAAAATAGCCATAGCCATATCTGATACCATATTCGTAATTTGTATCAAAATCCGTACCCATGAAACTCAGTTTGAAGGAAATAAATTGACCTTTAACTATATGATTGATTTGACCCAGAAAAAATAAATAAGATATGATAGATAGGGGATGACGAATTAGAGAGGGTTCAATCTTATTTAATTTTCTATATTAGGGTTTGAAATAGGATGTATATTCAGATTATGAATCAATAATAAAATCAGAATATACATATATAGCAGTTTGCAAGATAGTTAGAACATGTGCTAAATAGAGTAAGACATAAGAATGCGAGTGCACTTAGCTATTTGAATGCTCTAGAAGTTACAAGGAAGTTGATCAGGTTGTAACTGATAGATGCTGGAAATGTCATGTAGATGCTTCGTCTTTGATTCTATATTTGTAAACCCTACTGGGACAAAACCATTACTTTTAGACAAAACCTTTCGCGGTTCCCTCCATGATAATGGTGGAGCTTTGCCACTTTTTATGCCTTCGTGAATGACTGAAATATGCTTTACTGTAAGATATTAGGTCTTGCAAATGTGTGAAACTCTTTGTAATCAACTGAAATGGCCCAAAACCCTAACCATGGGTGAAACATATGCAAAAAAATTGCTGTCTGGGTTAAGTGCAATCCATTAATCGCTTACATTGAGATTACTTAGAAGAGGCCTCAAACCGCACATAGTTATCCACCTAGAGATGTGATATCTGACATTTGTATGGATGCAATTATGTTTGATAACTTAATCACTTGATAATGCTTTGTAATGACTTGACTTGACTTTGAGGGCTTGTGGCTTGGGAAGCTCGATTCTTGAACCTAGTTTTGAGTGTTTTAGACCTGTGTTGGGGCTGCTCCTAATGTTTGTTGCTGTGTTAGGAAAATTTAGGAGAGCTTTGTATGCCTGCTGAGTGAATTTTGCTTGAGGAGCTCTTGAAAGTGCCCGGTGAGTAAATGAGTGCATTTGACTTGCTTATATAGGGTTTTGTACGTTTAATTTTGCATTAAGGCCCACGTGTGATGAAAGTATCAATCCTTAAAAGATATCAAATTCAGAAAGTGACTTTTGGAAAGCTTTGACAAAATTTGGGTAGTTTTTGGACAAAATTTCTAGTTTTGGACCAAACCATTGGACGATTTGATGTAGGAGGGAAAGATAGTGCTGCAAAGTTCTGTGCATGACAATTACAACTAACAGACTGCTTTTGACCAATGCAAGCATTTTTTGAGCAATTGAGCAATGCAATGAGGAGAACTAGTCTTGCAATAAGACTAAGAATATAGCAATTATGCTCGGAATAGGTGCACAAGTCACAATTTAGAGATTAAGCCAATATTGACATTATCAAGTGATAAATTGTCAAATTTAGGTGTCTACATTTGTCCCCCTTTAAGCTAAGAAATGAAATTTACTTGCTTAAAGGAAAATATACTGAGTGTGTAAACATACTTTCTCTTTGCTCGATTGCTTGAGATACTTGTGTGGTCGCAAGCTTCCGAAGTAAAAACTTGCAACATAGAGTGTAGTCAATGCCCAAACAGAGAGAATTGAACTTTAACTCTAAATTGAAATTGAAATTGAAATTGAATATTGAAAGAGAACAAAGCATGAAAGGAATGTCCTTCTTTGCCTTGTTAAAGAAGGAGCTTCCCTTTTGAAGCACTTGGAGAGAGGGATTAGAGCTGCGTCGATGGAGGATTTGGGGGTGATCAATCCCCAATTTGGAGAAGTAACTAGAACCAAGAGGGAATCAAGTGTAACACCAAAGAAGGGTGTCACTAGGCATCTAGCTGCCTATTTAGACTCTAATCAAGTTATGTTATGGAAAGTACACAATAATAAAGAAGATGTAGGCATTTGTTACACGAAGTTATTCCGATCTAACTAATTCACAAATAACTATACATAACTAGAATAATGCATTAATACTTACAACACCGATAAACAATGGCTTAAATACACGAGAGGAGATGAAGACTTAGTTGTACATATCGAATAGAGGAGATCCGAATGTGCAAATGGGTGGAAAAGACAAATCAGAAATTGTAGATGCTTTGATATAAGTGTTGGAACTAGAAATTGAGTTGGTATGGGACCATAGGAATTTTGTACACCCAGCCCTAGAACTATACAAATCCTAATTGGAGATATACGGTTTTAGACAATGTTAGCTTAGGCTCTACAACATCTCGTGTGCTTCTCTTGTTTGGAAATGTGTTTTGTTGTATATTGCTCTTGTTCGCACAATCTCGAGATGACCTGTAATCATCTGTAACAAAGTGGAAACCCTAGAAACTTGTAATACTCTTCATCAAAGCATTATATAACCAAAAAGAGAAATCATGTGTGTGGTGAGGCTGGACTACCCTGGTGGGTCGACCTTGGCTAACCAATCCAAGTGTTACACTACATGCCCTCATGCGGGATCAAGCCTCGTGTAGTTATCCTAGGTGCTTGTGCAAGTGTGAGTGTGATCTAAGCCACCTCTATGAGTGCCCTCGTGTCTCTTGACACAAATAGTGGGCTAATTATAAAATAAAGAATGTACCTAGTATGGTAGTAGTGTGGTGTAATGTGCTTTAGTTGTGTGACCTAACCCTTTGTCCTTGAAATCCCTGACAATGCTTGGAGTGACTTTGCTCTTGCGAAGACTTGGCTCAAGGACCTTTGCATGCTTGGAAATGGAGGAAACTAGACTCTTTGACCTAGTTGAGTGCTTCAAACCTAAAGTAGTGGTTGCTCTAAATGATGTGCAACTGATTTAGGAAGATCTAGGAGAGCCTTGAGTGCTTTTGAAATGATATTTTGCAATGCAAAGTAGCTTGTAAGAGTGGCGGAGTGAATTATAAAGTGATATTGATTTGCTTATATAGCCTTCCGTAGGTGAAATATTACAATAAGGCTGACCTTAGGAAGATGAAACGATACAATAAAAGTATTCAAATTTGGAAGATCAACTAGGGTGGGACCGCATAAGTCAAGCCAGGACCGTATAACACATCTTGACCAAATTGTATGGTCATGGACAGGAAGCATGTGGTGTAAAACAGAAAGTTCTAGAATGATGCTCAACGATGATTATTCTATTGCTTTGATTAATTAACATTTTTGAATTTTGATGATAGAGAAGAGTGTGGAGATGAGCAAGTCACGAAAGAGCTAGAGAGATGTACTGATTGGACTTTGAATGTGAGCATTTGTCTTAGTAAGGAGTGTAGCCAAACTTGTGATTACCAATGGATAAATTGTTAAATTTTAGTGCCTACATTTGTCCCCTTTAAGTGTGTAATTGAAAATTGCATGCTTTAAAGAAAAATACCTAAGTGTACACACGTCTTCTTTGCTTTACTTGTCTTTCAATGATGTTGGTTTTGGCATGGTCCATGGTGAAACCTGCAACACAAAGTGTAGTCGATGTCTATGATACAAATTGAACTGTAACTCAAATCTAGATAACACTTGTAACTCTTAGAACTTGCATAAAGGAGTGTAAAAGAGATGCAAAACATGGAAGGAATACACTTGTTTGTTTGCGGAGGAAGGAGCTCCCGTTATTGTTGTACTTTGGAGACTTAAAATTGTCGTTGAGATACCCAAAGATTGGGGGTGAGTGGTCCCCAATTGTGCCGAAGGAGAAACTGGAGTATTGAGCTCATGCAACCCAACACCAAAGGAGAGAGAGGAATCGAAGTACCTCGTTAAGAGAGAAGACTTGTGCATTAGAATGCTTAATAATCCTCGATATCTTCCCCTTCAAATTTGTGAGAGAAGAGTAAGGACAAACTACGAAAAACTTAGCCGTTTCGATACCTTTCCCAACCCCACAGACCACACCGATGTAGACGGATCTAGGCCCAATTTTGTAGTTGTAATCTGTTGTGTAGATATACACCACATAGTTGAAAAAGAATGGATATATCATGCCCCCACCATGTGTGATACTGCTGTGACTGAGTGTATAGATTTTGGAATAATGTAGAGAAGATGAAGGCCCATGCCCCCAAACCCTGTTCTTACAACTGTATTTGAGTAGTGTAGAGGAGAAGGAATGAAGTACTCATGCCCCTATATAATGCTCTAAATTGAGTAATTTGTGGCTGAAATTATATAAGAAACCTGTTAATAGCTGATAGATTTTGAGACTCGGGGAAAATTTGAGAATTTGCCCTTTGTGCTGGGAATGTATAGAGTTGTCAAGATTGTACCATGTCTTGACTATAGTGTATGGTTTTTCAACCTGCCACATTTTGAATTTTGCCACTTTTAAAAATTTATCTTGTAATCTGTCTGTAGATGTAAAATATATCTCGATGAATGCCCCTCTTTTGGGGCACACGTGATAAAGCATTTGAGCACTTGACACAAAAGAAAAGATGTGTACCATGTGTGATAAGTTTGATAATCTATGTAGGATCACATGGGAGACTGGAATGGTAGCCATTGTTGGGAAATTATACTTGCAAAAGGGGTTGCACATGGTGGAGACCATGGTGCATAGAGAAAGCAACATACAACTATGTAGGAAGAGTCGAAACAAAAATAGTAGAAAATAGAAACATCATAGAATAAGTAGCAACATTAGTGTAGAAAGAGGCAACATGTTATAAGCAAGAGTCATAAGAATAGTATGTAGTATAAAGATAGAAACATCAATGTAGAGATACACAAGCTATAGTGTAGAAAACATGGTCACATGGAGGTATAGAGCGACAAACACAGGACACCCTCGGTGTCACAAGGCAATTGCAAGAGAAGGCACTTGTAGGGTACATATATAGAGAAACAGTGCATACACACAAGATAGGCATATAGCCACAAACAAGGACACCCACATTGTCACAAGACAATTAAGACACACGAGCCATATAGAGTAAACAATCATGGAATTTAGAAAACACGCAATCAAATAATTAATCATATAGCAAGGAATAAGACACAACACAACAATCAAGCAAAGAAGTAACCCACATAAGAAAGTAGTGATCGTAATGTAATGTAATATCGGTATAACAAATAGTGATAGTAAAAGCATAGATAAGAAGATAGGTTAGCATTGCACAAGACACATGTGTTAGTCATGTTAGTTCAAAGATAACATAGACACTATGTATGTAATCAAGTGATGAGAAAGTGTAAAGTAATTGTAATGAAACAAAAGCACTTGTATAGTGTAGGAGATGCCCCAAAGAATAGTGTCAATAGGAAGGACCAAGCCAACACTTATCATCGTGTATCAACTGTGTGTGTTCTCACATCACACTCAACATACCTTGTGAACACGTGTAAAGAGTATATAGAAAAAATATGTTATCTATCAAACCAACGTGACAAACAACATGTATAAAGTGCTCAACTAGCCAATGAAACCAAAAACATCTCATGATTTTTTTTTGCAAATATGTAATTGTTTTTGTATTATGTGATTATTTGAATGTTTTTGAATTGTTTTGAAAATATCTATGCACATAAAAGGGGTAGTACAAAAGCTACCCAATAAGAGCCCCATAAAGAGGCATATCGAAGGCGGAAGATGAATAAGGCTTGGGCCCCACAAGTGCCAGAAGAGATGAAGGATGTTTGTGTAGAAGCCATGATATGTGCCATATAAGATCCATGGGAAGTCTCACGATGAACAATATGCGTGGGAGGTGAGTGAGTCATGGGCCTAGGAGAAAGTGTCCCCATGACGGATAGTATGTGACGTGAATGACCGAGACAAAGTGTCGAGGAGAGCGTGACCTGCTAGAAGTAGCATGTGAATTAGAGTGCCTATGCATAAATGCGCATTAGGATATAGTTTTCAACTAGACGTAGCAAGAGGACTAAAAGGCCTAGACGTAGGTACACTAGACTAGGAGAAAGTGTCCTATGAGGTAATATGTGACTGAATGACCGGACAAAGTGTTGAGGAGAGCGTGACCTGCTAGAAGTAGCATGTGAACTAGAATACCTATGCATCAATGCACTAGGATGTAGTGTTCGACTAGACATAGCAAGAGAGAGCGAGAAGGCCTAGACATACAGTGCACTAGGACTAGGAGTGGTGATTGTATGTGTTGGGCTAAGTTGTTGAAGTATAGGGTCCTCAAATGGTATACCCCTAATTGTAACCACTTGTTTATTGTGAATGAACTTAACACATTAATGTAGTAGCGAATGGATAGCTGCATATGTACATAGCTAAGGGCAACCTAAACTTATGTAACATAAGCTAAGGAAGATACCACTTAGAATGGAACATCAAGAGTAGCAAAACCAAGCGTGAGAGGGAGAACAATATGCCCTATGTTTATCTTAGGATCAAATGCTATTTGCTTTTAGTATATTTGAGAGAATGTAGTAACTTAAGAGTGCACATATTATGTGGAGCAGTATTATCAACCAAAACATTATGTATAGGATGTTGATCAACAAAAGCACAAATGTAAAGTGTATCAAATTCAAAGTTGTGAGCCATATTAGTCATTATCGAAGTAATAATTGGCGAAGAATGTGTAGTAGTAATAGTACCAATCATAACATCAAATGTGTGATCATAGAAGGTGGAGGTGATACAACATGATAAGCATAAGCATGGTGCACCTCAAAGTAGATTTAGTAGTATTATGCTTAGGAAGTGGGTCACTAAATATTTTGACCTTTAGATTATCATTAGTAGGCTTAGATTCAAAGTGGGAGCATCCCATTCAATAACACCAACATCGAGAAGATCTTGTATAACATGGTGAAGCTTAATACAATGATTAGTGGTATGACCAACACATCGATGATAATCGCAATGCGCATTAGCATCAATTTTTTTACCATGAGGTGCACTTGTATTGACCTCAAGTAGTGGAGGGAGAGATACAAGGTTATATTGAGTAATTGTTTAAGCACTATATGTGGTGCACAAGGCAAACATGTGAATTACCGCCAAGGAGTTTGTAATTGTAGCTTTGTGGGTTGAGATACAACATTAACAATGGCTTTAACTTTGGATTTGTCATCATTAGGTTTTTCTTAAAAGTAGTTTTACCTTGAAACTTGTGATTAGAGGTGTTAGAAGGGTGAACAACATATTTAAGCTTATTCATGTTGAGGAGCTTAGCTTCGTATTCTTTTAGAGTATGGCATAAATGATCAAATGAGTTAAATTTGTCAAAGATAACCGATTCTTGTAAAGGAGTAAGAAGACTTTGTGTAAAAAGATCTTTTAGTTCATTATTTGCTAAAATATTGTTCATCTTAGTAAGCGTAGTCTTATAATAGAACATAATCACTGATGGGTTCATTGGAACCTTGTCGCATTTTAACCATTTGAGCATAGGAAAATTTTGTCTCGAATATTGATAGAGAATTGTGCAAGAAATTGATTAGCTAAAGGAGTGAAAGTATGAACAAAATGCATAGGGAGATCATAAAACCACTATAAAGCAAAATCTTTGAGACTTCGAGGAAAGAGCTTGGTAAGTAATGTGTCTTTTGAAGAATAATCAAGCAAGCAACATGAAATGTATGTAGGTGCTCTTCAGGATCACCCTTGCCATCATAGATAGGAAGTTTAGAAGCAACAAAACTGATAGGCAAAGGGTAGGAGAAGCCATTTTGTTGGCGTGAGTGGGTTATGAAGCAATTGAGTAGAATCCATAGTATGAGAAGAAGCAGATGCGCCTTGTTGTAATTGTAAAATTTGAGCTTATAAAGTATGAACAAGGATTCAAGAGCTTGCGTGTTAGAAGAAGAAGAATGCAAAGCACTATGAGTATAAATATGAGATGTAGCAATAGTAGTGGTCATAGGATAGACATAACAACACCATGAAGTGGAATATTAGGTGCCTCCGATGAGAGAAAGCACCGTAGATGCGAGAATAATGGATGTATGCACATTAGACAATGGAGGAATTGAGATTAGATGTGGAGGATATGGTAGTATTTTAAGTTGATCCTGATGGTATGGAGAAGAATATCAATATTATCAAGATGTTCTTCAAGAAGCGTGTAAAATGTTGTGCCTTATCATCGGATAGAGCTTGATTGTTATATGTGTTATGAGAACCTTCGCCTTGTATAGTATTAGTGAAAATTGTGAAGAAAACAAGAGAAAAAGATGGGTATAGAATATACACGTCATGAGAGTTAGAGATGGTAAGGGTAACAATATACATCACCACAAGTAGAATCAACGTATGATTCCTCCCTCACATGAAGGAGGAGCATGGACTTGATTAAAGAGATAGTAGCTCTTACTAGAGAGCAAGGCGGAACCTTTTGGCTTGAGATAGAGATGATGATAATGATAATGATCCATGATACTTGAGCATTAGAACACACCAAAATCATAAAGAGAAAACCTTAGGGCCACTAGGGTTTGAGTAATAAATTTAATTCAAAGGTCGGGTTCACCAAATGTTTACACCCTAATTAAATTATGTTATGGAAAGTGCACAACAATAAATAGGATGTAAGGGTTTGTTATAAGAGATTATTCGATTTAATCAATTCACAATTAATTATACATAATCAAAATGGTGCATTAATACTTGTAACAATGATAAACAATGAAACAATAGCTCAAATACACAAGAGAAGATGAAGACTTAGTTGTAAAGATTAGATCAAATAAGATCTGGATGTGCAAACAGGTGGAAAAGGAAGATCAAAAACTAAAGATGCGTCGTTATTAGTGTTGAACTAGGAATTGTGAGTGGTGAGGGATCGTAAGAATTTTGTATGGTCCAACCCTAGAATTGTATGGTCCTAATCGGAGATATATGGTCTTGGACCCTTTGCGGCAAATGAGCCTAACAACTTTCTATGTGCTTTGCTTGTCTGGAAATGTGCTTCGTTGTATGTCGCTCTTGTTCGCACAACCTCGGGATGACCTGCAATCACTTGTAATATAGTGGAAACCCTAGAAACCTACAATACCCTTCATCAAAACATTAGATTACCAAAAGGAGAAATCATGTGTGGTAGGGTTGGATTACCTTTGGTGGTCGACCCATGGAACCAATCCAAGTGTTGCACTACATGCCCTTGTGCATGATCAAGCCTCATGTAGTTCTCTTAGGTGCTTTGTGCAAGTGTGAGTGTGCTCTAAGCCACCCCCTTTGAGTGTCCTCATGTCTTTTAACACAAAGATAGTGCGCTAACTATAGAATAGAGAATATACCCAACACGGTAGTAGTGTGGTGTAGTGTGTTTCTCTGCATGACCTAACCCTTTGTCCTTGAAATCATTTGACAATGCTTGGAGTGATTTTGCTCTTGTTAAGACATGACTCTAAGACCTTTGCATGCTTGGAAATGGAGGAAGCTAGACTCTTTGACTTGGTTGAGTGCTTCAAACTTGTAGTAGTGGTTGCTCTAAATGATGTGCAATTGATTTAGGAAGATCTAGGAGAGCCTTGAGTGCTTTTGGAATGATATTTACAATAGTAGCTTGTAAGAGTGCCAAGTGAGTTATAAAGTGATATTTACTTGCTTATATAGTCTTTTGTAGGTGAAATATTACAATAAGGCCAACCCTAGGAAGATGAAACAACACAATAAAGATATTCAAATTGAAAATAGAGTTAGAAGATTAAAGAGGGCAGGATCATACAAGTCGGTCAAGATCAGTATAAAACATCCCGACCAAATTGTATGGTCTTGGACAGAAACATGTGGTGTAAAACATAAAGTTCTAGAATGATGCTCGTGGGATTATTTACTGCCTTGATTAATTAATATTTTCTGAATTTGCGAAAGAACAAAGTGTGGAGATGAGCAAGTTGCGAAATTTAGAAAGATTTCTCGATGGGTTTTCGAAGGTGAGCATTGACAAAGGGAGCGTAGCCAAACTTGTCATTACCAAAAGGATACATTAATTTTTTTTAGTTTCTACACCGCTAACTAAATCTTCCACCAACATAATCACACTGTTGTAGATGGATGTAGTCCCAAATGTGTAATCCAAAGTCAAAAGAAAATAAAGTACACTCATACCTCCACTTTGTGCCTTGTAAAAGTACTTAGGTTCCAAATGTGCAAAGTCAAAAGGGAATGAAGTACACTCATGCCCCCACCGTGCATGTAAAAGTGCTCAAGTTTCACATGTGCAAAGTCAAAAGGGAATGGAGTACACACATGCCCTCACATTCTGCACTAAAATGTAGCAAACTCTTTTTTGAGCTGTGTATCTCTCCTTGAAATCTGTAAAATCATGTATGTCCCAGAAAATCTTGAATTGGCTACCAAAAATTTGTCTAGGATGGTCGTCAACTAGTTCCGTCCTTGTTGAACGGTTTTGTCTAGTGTGAAATTCTGTAATAATTTGTACCTATTCTTGTTTTTGTGTTCTTGTATCTGGTTCCACTATATTCTATGTGTGCCTGAATGGCATTGATGTTCATGTGATAACCCTATTGAATGCCCCCTCTTTTGAGGTGAGTGAGATATTTTGTAGATCGTTCGACTCAAAAGAATTAAGTGTCCATGTTTGATGTAGCATATAGTTATTGTTGGATCATATAGAATATCGCTGTAAGTGGCTGCCATAGAGAACTGGGCCCTGCAAGAGAGTGCATGTTAGAAACCATGGCACAAATAGATAGCATACACAACAAGCATACAAGCCTAAAAGCATATAAGCATACAAGTAGAATAATCAATGTCACATATACAACCGTAGAAAAGGTCAAAAGCCGCATATAAGGGACACAATAATGTCGCACACACAAACAAGGGCCACATGGCCGCATAAACAAAAGCAACCGAGGCTGCAAACAAGGGGTGTCGCACACACACAGATAAGGCCAAAGGCTGCATACACAAGACAATCAAGTAAGCAATCAAATGTATGATGATAAAAAGTAAACAATAGCCAATAGGTGCATGGAACAAGATATACTAGTCCTACACAGTTCATATGTATTAGCCTTATAAATCCAGATAAAGAGCATATATTACAATACATAATATAAGCACAATGACGATGTGAAAAGAGCATTGTGTAATAAATGGAACAATAACACTTGATAATGAAGAAGATGCCTCCAAATTAGCAAGGCCACTAGGTAAGAGGAAAGGTCCAACATCTATAATCATGTAGTCCTTTTTATCTTGCATCATGCTCACATACCTCGTGAAATGCATGTGTATAAAGAATATAAAATATGCTATTTATCAAACCATGTGATAAACAACTTATGTAAAGAGCTAGTAGATCAAGCCATGTTCGAGTCCCGCTTTTTGTGTTTTTGTGAAATGTTTTCATGTTTTTGGATTATTAGGATATTTGATTTTGTTTATTTATTTTTCTTTTTAGAAATATTGCAAGAGAAGTGCTACCTTGAGAGGGATCCACAAGTGTAGGAGGATCGGACCTCAAAGGTGCATTGTGTCACTTTAGGTCGAGGATGTGGGACATGCTCAAGAAATTGATTGCTTGCACAAGGAGACCTAAGAGAAGGCTTCATGGGAGATAAAGCTCGTAAATGTAAAATGAGTAGGCTCAAAAGGCATGCGTGTAGAAACCATTGGTTTCTCAAGAGAAGGAATAGGTATTGGAGCCTCATACGGGATGCCCTTAACCATAACAACCTGATTTCCATAAGTGTATTTTATGCATCGACGAAGAATGGAAGGAGGAGCCCTAAGCTTATTAACCCAAGGGCATCCTAAAAGCATGTCACGTGTCCCAAGAATATTAAGTAACCAAGAAAGGTGTATTCATAGGAGCAAATCCTTTGTAAGAGGGAGAACAATATGTCCAATAGATAGATTAGGAGATTTGGCATTGAATTGGATATGTTGCTTTGTATAACCCAAAGAGGCAAGCAACATGAAAGTGCATATGGTGTACTTAGGACCATTATCAACCAAGACACTTTGGATAGCTTACTTATCGATGAAGGCTCAAATATAAAGTGCATTAGAAATAACATTTTCGCCTCAGCATGTCAGTTTCATCAAATGTAATAATAGGCCTAGAGGTGAAAAATAAGTAATTGTACCAATAAGAGAATCAAGTGGATGATCATATGTATTTGGAGGGGGTTGTTCCTTATATGCATGATGCACCACCGAGTTGCTTCTAAATTTAGCATTGTGATGATTAGGAAGCGGATCATTGAAGATTTTGAGTTTTATGATTGTCATTGACTTGAGGCTTAGATTGCAAGTAAGAGTAGAATCAAATTCAATAGCATTGGTATTGATCAAATTTTCTATAACATGTCGAAGCTTGGAGCATTTGTTAGTGGAGTGCCCAATACATCTATCATAGTCACAATAGGCATTAAAATCAAAAGATTTAGCTTGAGGCTTACTTGTATCAACCTCAACAAGGGGAGGGAGAGATACAAGGTTATACTTAAGCAACTTTTGTAAGATCACATATGGAGGAGAGGGCAACCATTGTGTGAATTGCCTTTTAGGTGATGCTTGTAGCTAAAGCTTTGTAGGTTGAGATATGACATTAACAATTGCTTTAGCTTGACTTTGTTATCGTAGTTTTGATTTTGTAAGTAGATTTGCCTTGAAATTTAGATGTTGATGCTTTAGGTTGGGTAAACCCATATTTAAGATTATTCAATGTTAGGAGCTTGACTTCTCTTTCTTTCAAAGTATGGCATAGCTCATCAAAGGATCAAAATTTGTCAAACATAACAAATTCTTTTTGGGGGATAGGTGAATTTGAATAAATAGATCTTGAAGCTAATTTCGTGTAAGGATGTTACTCATTTTGGTAACCATTGTTTTATAGCAAAGACATACTCACTGATTGGTTTATTAAAGCCTTGTTGCATTTTAGTCATTTGAATGTAGGAAACTTGATTTAATCTATATTTGAATTAAATCTTATTTTAGAGTAACTATCTTTGTAACAAATGATATTCACTGATTACATACAATAATGTGCAAACATTAAGCATCCAACAATGTAAAACCCTAAGCAAATGTAGGGAGAAAGATGATTTAGTTGATTCCTTGCAACTTGGGAATGATGGGACTGTCTGAATGCTAGATTTGGTGGGACAGTGTCGTAAAGGCTCGATGAGGGTTGAGCCTTGGGACTGTCATAAGACAAGAGTGCCCGAAGGAGGATAGGAGCGCCTCGGGTGCTAGTGATTGATCCGGGCCCGTGTGTTCGCTCGGATACTTGGAATCTAGTCTTTTCTCGGGTCGGAAGGTCTTTGTTGTTGCTCACTCTTTGTCTCTCGATTTATTTGTTAGGTCGTTGGTTGCACATGTAACGTGCAAAACAAATGACTATCTCGCACATGCTCGCAAACCACATCAAATCTAATTAAAAAGATGCAGAATGTGGAGTCGGACTAACCTCGGCGGTCATCGAAAGAGTGAACTTACGATCGAGTGCTGCACTACATCTCAGACTCCATATAGTTCTTTGTGTTTGTGTGTATCCCTGTCCTGTGCCCTAGGTTGCCCTTGTGCAAGTTGCACATGATGATAGCAAGCTAGATCTAGATTTGTCTTGAGTATGCAAAATGTGTGTGATGGAATAGAATGAACTCCCCTCCTATGCAATGTATGTAGACCAATGCAACCCTTGTCCCTTGTATGGATGTGCTAGATATATGCTTTGTAGTGCTTTTGTGCCTTTGTGCAAGCTTAGGTGGTGATAGATAATGCTTATAATGCTTGGCCCCTTATTTAGAAGAAGTAACTAAATATATATATGATTCCCTTGTTTGAATTTCGTAATTGACAACTGAAAGGTCGACCCAAAGTGTTAAAAGGTGACCAAGAATCGAAAAGGACCCAAAAGAGTAAGAAGAAGAAAGAGAGGGACATGAGCACCTAGGCGCTTTTGTCCTATCTAGGTGCTAGTGTCCGAGGCCATTAAAAGGTAAATCAGTCAAGTGCCAGCAGAGTTGTAAGATGTGTAAAGCCAGTAAAGTGCAAGAGGTAAAGCAATCAAAAGGCCAAAAGGAGTTGTCAACTACTAATTTTCTTGCTTAGGAATCATGTATACATTAGTATGCTTTAGGACCTAGAAATGTACCAAAGTGCATAGATTTTGTGTCTACATTTGCCCCCACTTTATTTTGTTGAGTGAATACTCGATAGCATAAAGTAGATAAAGATGTGTACCTTGTAATTTGGAGAGGAGTGTAGCCGATAGCGTGTCGAGTGGACAAGTAGCCATGTGAAGTGTGAAGTGATCGCAATGTGAAGCGTGGTAACTAGGAAAAGGAGGTAGACCTAAGGGTGAATCGTATGTGTAGTAGCATGTTTTAGAGCTTGTGCTTGTTGATGTGAGTTGCTTGTTGTTGCTTGTAAGGACGGACCTGCAAAAAGAAGAGCAATAGAGTAGTTAAAGTCTCGTATGTGAAAGATGTATAGTAACATATGTAAAAGTAGTAGCTAAGGAAAGAGTGCACCTGATGTATGAGAGAGTAAATATAGAAAATTATCTTGTTTGACTTGGATGATGTTGGATGGGTTTTGAGCGTCCCGCCATATTTAATCAGTGCAAGGGTGAGGTTTTGGGTGATTTCACGCCAAGAGCGAGTTTTTGGGTGATCTCACACCAAGGATGAATTTTTTGGGCAATCTCACGCCGAGAGAAGAGTGTTGGGGAGAGAGTCCTGTTTTTCTCTCCTCCATGACGCTTCTCAAATGATAAGTGCCATTGTAGATTGGCACGTCCCGATTTGTAATCGAATTTGTAACTGAATTGTAACTGAATTATAGCCGAATGACTGAATTTTGTAACTAAAAACAAGTGTTTGATACTGTAGATTTGTATTGTACCTTGTTGGAAATTGTGTTGAACTAAAAATGCACGTAGGTGGGACACAAACGCCCATCGCTCTTGTCGATATTGGGTGCTAGTGTTTGCTCTGTGTTTGTGATCCAAGTTTGATTCTGGACCACTTTGTAACTATGTGCCTTTGCCAATTTTGTACTATGTGTGTTCTATTCGGAGTTTGTCAGTGTTTGTTAAAAGGGTGATTTGTTCACCCAATAGTTTCCCCCCCGTTTGGGGTGCATGTGACGAATGTAGGAGGAGGCAACCCAAACGAGAGGACTGCCTGATATGCATATCGTAGATTGGATACCTAGAGGGTAGGGGATGTGCATGGTAGAAAACCAAGGCACATGCAAACAATATAGGCTAGAAACAAGTGTTAGTGTAAAAGAGCTAGCATGCAATAGAATATAATGTATCAAACAATTATGAAGACAAGAGGGGCCACAAAAAGCGGGTTGCATACATGGGACATCGCTCACAATGTCACAAGACAATCAAGGCCAAAGCAACCATAAACAAACAATGATCAAGCATAACATAGGGCATAGCCACAAACAATGGCAAACAATAACAAACAAGAAGTAACATATAACCATGGTTGTATAATATCCTGCAAGGTAAATACTACACATGAAGCACTGTTAGCATGTTAGAAAGATAAATAGTATGTCAAAGCATGTATAGATTAGCGAAAAGTAAGTGATAGTGATAATAAGTAGTAAATATTGTAACAATAGGACTTGTGATGGTTAGTAGGAGAGTAGCAAAGGTAGATGCCCCCAGGAGCCTCGGTGGGACTGGTAAAGAAAGAAGTGTCGAGCAATGTGCATCGTGTAAGAATTTGTAAAGGTCTGCATTCACCTCAAGATACCATGTGAACGCACATGTGTGTATAGAAAAAGATAATGACATACTAAGTATCCAACTAGCATAGGAAACAAAGTGCAACATGTAAATAGTATAAGCTAACAAGAGTAAATACAACCAAGATAGGTAGATGCCATGTGAAAAGTGATGGTGTCTGATATGCGATGTGTAGATGAGGGGAGTCGCGTTGCCCCCAACGGATGTGTGTGACGTGAGGTTCATTTAGGAATTGCGCCCTCAATAGTCAAGTATGAACCATAGAACAAGAGTGTGTCATTAGGTGGCAAAGGTATTGTATATGATTGATTGTAGATGTTAGGAAAGATTTACCATGAAGCACAGAGCGTGAAGTGTAGTAGATAAGTTATGAGTAGATGATAGAGACAACAAATAGTGATGGGGGAGAAAGTGTGATGCCCCCAAGTGTGCAAGTGATGAAGAGCTATTCGATGACAACGAAGAGTGAGGGCCCCTTATCTGGTATCCAAGAAGGAGAAGGCATGTGACCATGGTCTAGGACCGGTGGTGTAGGAGAGTAAATATGTGTATGTGAGGGAGATCGATGTGGTAAAGGAGGTGGAGAACACCTATAGGAATGGGCTGCCCGGGTAGGGGACTTAGGCAAAGGGGTGGATTAATGGACCAGCGAGAATGACATGGTGTGTGTACGAATGGGAGAGCTAGGTGCAAGAGATAGATTTAGACTTGGGAGGTGACGGAGGCCTAAATGCCATGACTGGGGCAAAGCAGAGGGGAGAGTGGGCCGAGGTAATGACATGTGTGGTGGAATACCTTTAATGGTGACAACTTGTTTGTTATGAATGAACTTAAGGCATAAATGGAGCATGGAAGGGATAGCTTGGGCAGCTCGAAGCCAAGGGAGACCTAAGACCATGTCATAGTGCTTGATTTCATATGTAACGAGGAACGGTGTTGGTATGGTAAGGGATCCAATAATAATGGGAAGGACGACATGTCCGTAAGAATTGGGGATTGGAAATGTAATTTGAGAGATTGGAAAGTTGATAGCTAATAAGAGTGCCAGAGAGCATGCATTGGAAAGGGCCGAGGGATGAACCATAGTATTGTTGACTATATGAGCACCAATAGAAGCATCAATATGTAGTGAATCAGAGGAAAATGTAGCATGGTAGTCATGATCCGAGAATGTAATAATTTGTGTGGCGTATAAGCAGTAGTAATAAGAAAATCAAGTAGTGTCGATGAGGGAGGAAGCAATGCATGATATGTGTGATTGTAGAGGAATCAATAGTACAACTTGTCATGATTTGGTAATGGGTCATTGAATATTTTAAGCTTTTGATTATCATTGACTAGTTTAGAAGTAGACGGCTTTGGAAGCTTGATTGTGTTGTTGTTGATAAGATCTTGAATGAGATGTTTGAGCTTAAAACAATGATCAATAGAATGCCCATTACATTGGTGATAATCACAAGTGTGCATTTTCATCATAATTACGTCCATGTGGTCGAGAAGGATCTAGATTGAGCGGTGGAGGGAGAGTAATCAAATTGCTTTCAATGAGTTGTGGTAATAAGAACCGAGGTGCGTAAGGTAGCTTAGTAAAAGTGTGCCTCGTGGATTGCAATTGAAGCTTGGCTGGTGTAGAAACAATGTTGACAATAGCTTTAGAGTCTGGTAGGCTTAGTGGATGGTTTGAATGCGGATTTGGCTTGAAACTTGTTGGAAGATGAAGTGGAAGAAGTATCATAATACTTCAATTTTCCCATAGATAGCAGTTTGCTTTCGCGTAATTTGAGCGTGTGACACAATTGATCAAAAGAAGGAGAAGTCTAAAAATGACACACTCTTGGAGTGGAGGAAAAAGGCTTTGAATGAATAGATCTTGCATTCGAATCAGCTAGAACATTGGTCATTTTGGCAAGGTTATTCTTATACCGCAAGACATAGTCCGCAAGATGTTCATTAGATCCTTGTTTGATTTTAGCTAGTTATGCATATGATATCTTAGTGCTGATATTCATAGAAAATGAGCAAGGAATGCATCGGCTAGAGATGTAAAAGATGTTACCGAATGGACAAGTAGATCATAGAACCATCACATAACATAATCATGTAAGCTTCGAGGAAATACAATTTTTGCCAATAGTGTAAGGTCATCAACATAGTCAAGACATGCAACGTGAAAGGAACAAGGTGTTCTTGAGGGTCGCCATGGCCATTGAAGATAGGAAGCTTAGGTGACGAAGTTAGGAGGCTAATGGATAAGAGGAGATGGTAGGTGCAAAAAGGCTATGGAGGAGTGAGGAATCTAGAGATGGAGAGGAGGATGAAGAGGCTTGTTGTAATTGGCAAATTTGGGTTTGCAAATCATGGTACAATGATGAGGTGAGGTCATGAGTGCCTGAAGAGGAGCCGGGTGGGTGTGAGAAGTAATGGGGAGGGTGAAGTGAGTTGTTGGGGTAGGTATAGAAACATGGATAGTAGATGTAGGTGGAAGAGTGGTGGCGGAAGAAGGTGGAAGTGTCACAATAGGAATAGAAATATTATTGGAGACTGGAGGGTTGAGCTCAGCTAACCGCTTGGCCTCATCATGGGCAAGGAATAATAAGAGATCTAGGTCTTGAGGGTTTTCAACAATATGAGCCTGGAGATCATGAAGATCATTTTCGTAAAGTGGATATAAGTCTCAACCATAAAAGAAGATTTTCGAGGAGAAGTGGGGTTCACCAAATGATTTAATCTAATTTGAATTAAATCTTATTTTAGAGTAACTAACTGTAACAAATGATATTCAAGTGATTACATACAATAATGTGCAAGCACTAAGCATTCAACAATGTAAAACCCTAAGAAAATGAAGGGAAAAAGATGACTTAGCTGATTCCGTGCAACCTGGGAATGATCAGGACTGTCTCGAATGTTGGATCTAGTTGGGAACAGTGTCGTAAAGGCTCGATGAGGGTTCGGAACCTTGAGAATGTATAGGACGGGAGCGCTGAAGGAGGACATGAGTGCCCCAGCGCTAGTGATGATCTCGGAACCGTGTCTACTCGAGATACTTGGAATTTGGTCTTTTCTAGATCGAGAAGGTCTTTCTTTGTTGCTTGCTCTTTGTCGCTCCGGTTTTGTTGTTAGGTTCTGGTCGCACTGTAACCTGCAAAACAAATGATTACTGCACATGCCCACAAACCACATCAAATCTAATAAAAAAATGCAGAATGTGGAGTCGATGACCCCGATGATCACCCGAAGAGTGAACTTATGACCGAGCGTTGCACTACATCTCAGACTCCATGTAGTTCTTTGTGTGTGTGTATTTGTGTCCTGTGCCCTAGGTTGCCCTTGTGTAAGTTGCACAATGATAGCGGGCTAGATCTAGATTTGTCCCGAGTATGCAAAATGTGTGTGATGGAATAGAATGAACTCCCCTCCTATGTAGTGTATGCAGATCAATGCAACCCTTGTCCCTTGTATGAATGTGCTAGATGTATGCTTTGTAGTGCTCTTGTGCAAGCTTAGTGGTGATAGATAATGCTTATAGTGCTTGGCCCCTTATTTAGAATAAGTAACTAAGTATATATATGATTCCCTTGTTTGAATTTTGTAATTGACAATTGAAAGGCCAACCCAAAGTGTTAAAAGGTGACCAAGAATCGAAAAAGACCCAAAAGAGTAAGAAGAAGAAAGAGAGGGACATGAGCGACCAGGGGGGGAGGAGCGCTTGAGTGCTTCTTTGTCTTAAGCGGGCGCTAGCATCCGAGGCTATTAAAAGATAAATCAGTCAAGTGCCGACAAAGTTGTAAGATGTGTAAAGCTAGTAAAGTGCAAGAGATAAAACAATCAAAAGGCCAAAAGGAGTTGTCAACCACTAGTTTTCTTGCTTAGGAATCATGTATACATTAGTATGTTTTAGGACCTAGAAATATACCCAAGTGCATAGATTTTGTGTCTACAAAACCTTATCATTAATGTTAGTGGAGAAATGGGCAAGAAATTGATTAGCCTATGGATTGAAAGTCTTTACGGATCGAATATGCAAATCATAAAACATTTAAAGCATAATCCTTATGACTATGAAGAAAAAGCTTAGTGAGAAGTTTGTCATTGTAAGCATAGTCTAAGCAAGTGGCATGAAATGGGCGAAGGTGTTGTGCAAGATCCCCTTTACCCTCATAGATATGAAGTTTAGGAGACACAAACCCTAGTGGTAAAGGGCAAGATACCACCTCAGGTACAAGTGGATTATGAAGTAATTGATTAGAATCAATGACATTAGAAGGTCTAGACACACCCTACTCTAATTTCCAGACTTTAGTTTGTAGATCATGAATAAGATGTTCGAAGGAATGTGTAGTAGAAGAAGAGTGCAAGGCCCTATGGATGTGCAAGAGACATAGGAATAGTAGTAGAAAGGGGGATATACATTGTAACATTTTGAAAGGAGATGGTGGATGCCCCCAAAGATATAGGCACAATAGATGTGCTAATAGAAGATGTAGGATGAAGCACTCGAAGGTCATTAGAAAAGGAGACTCTATTAGATTGTTAAGCATCACAAGAAACTTTAGACACAAGAAGAAAATTAAAAATCTTATCAATGTTATGTGGATGTTGCTGAAGGTCTTGACAGAAAGCAGACAAGAGTTTAACCTGATCATGACCAACATCATTAAGCTCATTAAACTTGATTTCATTAGATCCTATGGGATGTATAATGTTAGCTTGATCTTGTTTCAAATCATTTTCATTATTATTGATATTATCATAAATAAAAGACTCATCCTAAATAGGAGGAGAAGAGGAATCCATGGGGATGCCTACGCTCCCTAAGTGTGTATGGGAGTTGGATGTGCTCAACAGGTGTATGATTGATTCGATTACTACGTTAGAATGACATAGAAGAAGGGCATGCACAAAGCTGAGATGCAACCCTAGGGTTTTGCAACAAAAGGCCTGATTTGGAATAGGGTGACATTGGCAAAATAGGTTAAGGATTTGATCAACAAGCGGGTTTGCAAAATGATTCAACCCAGAAATTTTTAAATAAATAAGATCTGATAGATAGGGGATAAGGAATTAGAGGGGCTCCTTTTTACTTATTTACTTTTCCAGATTATGGTTACAAACAAGATGTATAGTCAGATTAGAATATACATATATAGTATTTTGCAAGATAAATCAATTAGAACATGTGCTAATTAGAGTAAGACTTGAGAAGGTGAGTGCACTTAGCTATTCGACTGCTCTACAAGTTGATTTGGGTGCAACTGTTAGGTGAACTGGAAAGAAATATCCTGTGGATACTCCATATCTGATTTTGGGTCTGCAGATCCTACCGGGACAAAATTGTTACTTCGAACATAATCGTTCAACGATTTCGTCCCTCATTGGTGGTTCTGCCTAGGATGATGGTGGAGCTCTGCAACTTTTTGTGTCCTTGTTAATGACTAAGATATGCTTCACTATAATATATTAGGTCTTGCAAATGTGTAAAACCCTCTATAATCAATTAAAATGACCCAAAACCTTGACCATGGGTGAAACCCCTGCAAAAAGGTTAGTGTTTGGGTTGAAGTGCAATCCGTACATTGCCTATGTTGGCACTACTCCAACGAGACTTGAAACTGCATGTAGTTCACCTAGAGATGTGATATTTGTGTGGATGCAATTACATTTGATAACCCAATGACTTGATAATGCTTCATAATGGCTTGACTTGTTTGTGCTGGATTTGGCTTTGAGGACTCTTGGCTTGGAAAACTTGACTCTTGAACGTGGTTTTGATTGCTTCAAACCAATGTGGGGGCTGCTCCTTATGTTTGCTGCTGCTTTAGGGAAATTTAGGAGATTTTTGTATGTATCTTGAGTGATATTTACTGGAGGAGCTCTTGAAAGTGTCAGGTGAGTAAATGAGTGCATTTGACTTGCTTATATAGGGTTTCGTAGGTTTAATTTTGCATTAAGGCTGACCCATGACAAAAGTACACATCCATAAAAGATATCAAATTGACAAAGTGACCGCTGGGTGGCCCTGGACAAAATTGCCAATCTTGGACTAATCTATTGGACAGTTTGGTACAGGAGTGGAATACACTGCTGCAAAGTTCAGTGGATGACAATTATGACTAATGGATTGCTTTTGACTGATGCAAACATTTTTCCAAGTAACTGAGCAATGCAATGAGGAGAGCAAGTCTTGCAATAGGATTAAGGATATAACAATTAGGCTCAAAATAGGTACACAAGTCATGATTTAGGGATTAAGCCAATACTGACATTATCAAGTAATAAATTATCAAATTTAGTTGTCTATAATGACATAGAAAACCATACCTAATTGACAATCACTACAAATAGCCCAAAACTTTTTAGAAAACAGCTTCACATGGTAATGAACTCTCTCAAGTCACTAGGGTGACTAGTAACCAAGATTAGTTCTGTAGAAGCATTCCATAAGCATGGTTAAAATAGACAATTATTGTCTTTAATCATTTTATGATGATTTGTAAGTAAGAACTGATTTCAGTTCTAGCTAGGATTTGCACAAATGACATATTGTAACCCTAGCTCCAATTTCTCATCGCAACTTCTAATCTTCCAACTTTTTGTCATTTATTTTATATGTGTAGTGCCTCGTGGATAAGAGTAAATCGTATCATTTGACTATTAGTAGTTCACGTGTTCTTTGGCATGTCCTCTTCTTCTTCTTAGCTGGCTTCGTGGTAGGCATTCACTGGGAGATTGAAAGTTTATGTATTTTGAAACAATGTAGTAAACTGTTTTTCATATGTACATTTCCATGTACCTGCAGATTATGATTTTATTTGACCACTTACTTGGGGACAAGGTCTGGAATCTTGTTTAGTATGCAACTATCTTCTTGAAGTAACCTTGTTAAGCAATTTCTTTGGTTCCTGCTGTCTCTGTTAGTGTGAAGATGTGAGCATCTCTTGGTCTACTCTATTATTCATTTGTCTCATAAAGTTATAACGTTGTAATATCAAAACTAGGGTTTTAATCTAATTATGATGACTACATTGTGTAAAGATGAATTAGGAATTAGAAATACACAAATAGTTACAGTAAATCTATAGATCTGAAAACACATGCCGATCAAATTTAGATAAATACAAGCTCTAGAAAGTTGATAAAGTAAAGTACAAGTTAGGGCTAGGAATGTCTTTATTCAAAATAGGTTGTGACGAAGTGACAATGATCTGAATCTGGAGGAATGAGTTGTGTAGTGTCGTAAATGTGCTTGTAAAATTTGGAGTGATAAAATTGAGTGCAGGGTAGGTTTTCCTGAATGGGGCGAAAATGTCCGAGCATTCCTGCCCTCTGTGACTGATTTTGCCCTCTCCTATTCTAATCTGGATCTAAGTTCTGGCACCTAAAAGCTTTGTCTTTGGGTTTTGGATCTGCAATTAAATTTTTGTGATCGTGCTTCTATAACTGGATATGACCTCTTCTTGATGCAAAACCCTAGCTATCTCCTTGCTTGAAGACCTGAAAAGGGGTTAGTCCAATTGGGTTGGTCTGACCGCACCTCCACCCCCACCCCCAGTGGTGTGATGAGCGCTGCACTATGTACCAATACACCAAATAGGGATCAAGCTTCACATAGTTCTCCCTCTTGGTAAATGTGTGTGAATGTGCAATAAACAATGTTTTGGTAAGATCCTAATAAGGCCTCCGACAACTTGGCAATGATCTTTGGTGTAAGTTGTAGCATGTGATAATGATCTAGGGCAACAACATGAGATGTATTCAGACTTAGTAGCTTGCTGGTGTGCTTCAAGGAGTAAGAGGGCAATGATAGTCCTTTTCTTGGGTGCTTTGTATCTGAGATCCCCTATAAAACCAAAAGGTGCGAGAGATGATGCACTTCTAATGAGTAGGGTGATTGTACTTTTATATTTGACTTGTGTGAATGGTTCTCCTGCTCAATTGACCCTAAGCCAACCTGGATAACTTGTGCATTTGAAAAATTATTTGTTGGAAGTGTCTAGGACAAAAACATTATGTAGGATTAGAAATGTCGGTTGTTTCTGCCCTTGCCAGGTGATTCTGCCCATGCTTAGATCAACACTTAATCTGAAAGTGGAGAAAGGTGGCTAGGAGTCCGAAGATGTGTGCTGTATACAACATGAATGTTCTTGATGAGCTAAAGTTGAGTAACAAGACTGACCTAGTGGCTATGGAGTACTGATTTGAGTGAGGTCCGTGTAGGAATAAATCAACTAATTGTGTAGATAGGAATAGGCTGGGATAAATGCCAAGTGTCTTTCGTCCAAATTTAGGGTACTACAAAAGGAGGTTAATATATTCTTGCAGAGAAAAACATCTTGTTTCAATGTCTTTGGCTTCTACAATTGCTTATGGTGCACATTTAGCATGTAGGCAGTGGCTGTGGAGTGTAATGTTCGTGAGTTGTTAGCAATTAATTTAACACCTTGAATTTGACGTCTATTTGACTGTCATGTAAATTTTAACCTTAAATTTGGTGTCTATTTGATTGTCACTTGACAATTTCAACCTTAAATTTGATGTCCCCTTGAATTTCACTTAGAGGTATTTCCTTTTTGTTTGAATAAGTCAATTGAAAAATCGTAATAACTTGGCCATACAATGGAGTTTGGAGCCCATTTCTGTTTCCTGGAAAGTGTTTTTCAAGCCCAACACAGTGATGCAGCTAGATTGGTGCCACTTGTCACCAGTTCTGGGAAATTTGTGAAGAAGGCAATGGAGTACTTAATCAGCGTGGTATGTGAAAATACCAAAATAAGGGCCTTAAGATTGACATCTCTCGGCATTTTTCAGATGGATGTATTTAAGATGTCTGTACCACTAGCTAGACACCTCAGGATAAGGTGACTACAAGATGCAATGCAACCTTTCATGCAGGCAGTTCATCGCTCAGCTTAGGAGAGTTGAAGAGGTTTAAGCTGGATTGCTACGGATATTAAAACAAATATTGCTTTTTTAAAAATAAATACTGAGATCATTTGTCTTGGCAAAGATGCGGATGTTAGCCTTTCTCTCCTTTAGAGGTTGATATTTTCCATGTAACCTTGTTGCTCAGCTGATGTAACTGAGATTCTTTGCTCTATCATGAGATGCACTTCTTCAAAAATAAGGATACGATAAATGAATGGATTCTGAGATGCAAGAGTCTTTCCTGATGTAATGTCACATTTCTGGTTGCTCTTTACTTGTTTTCTTTTGTTGAGGTTCCAAGCCCTAATCTAAGTATAACCTCAGATCCTCACCAACAACCCCTCTATCTTGTGCACCAGACACTTTACCGATATTGATACATGATGCTGTTAGCTCGTTATTGAATTTTTCAACAGTTTTTTTATTGATAGCATTCCTGTTGTTGAAAAGATTTAAAGAATTAAAGGAATTGTTGCCATGATAAATGTCCAACTGGAAATAATTTGTTTTGTGGTCTTTTTTTCTTCTAGTCTTTTTAGGTTAAAATTGGCGGAGGTGTGTTCTCTTTTGTTACATGCATATGAAAGCATGTCTAACTTGTTACCAAAATCACACCAAGATGACCCCCAATCTATTGCGTTTGCCACTACCCTGATACATTATGCTATTAGCTCTTTATGAAACCTTTATGAATTTTTTTCTATTGATGGCTTTTTTTTCGGAGAGAAGAACTAAAGGAATGCTTCCAATGATAAATGTTCAATAGTAAATAATATTATTTGTGGTTCTTGTATCTTGTATATCTTTGGGCTAAATTTGGTACTTTTCTGTCCTTGATTGTTACAGGCATGTGAAAGCAAAGTCCAACTTGTTTTTAAAATAAGACTGAAATGGAGTTGTGTAATTGCATTGATCCACCTTGGTCAGCAGATGATCTGCTGATGAAATATCAGTACATATCTGACTTCTTCATTGCACTTGCGTATTTTTCTATTCCACTTGAGCTAATCTATTTCGTGAAGAAATCAGCAGTCTTTCCTTATAGATGGGTTTTAGTGCAATTTGGTGCATTTATTGTGCTTTGTGGAGCGACCCATCTGATCAATCTGTGGACATTTAGTATGCACTCAAAAACAGTAGCAGTGGTTATGACTATAGCTAAAGTATGCACTGCTGTTGTATCCTGTGCAACAGCACTCATGCTTGTTCATATAATACCAGATTTGTTAAGTGTGAAGACCCGTGAGCTGTTTTTGAAAAACAAGGCTGCAGAACTTGACAGGGAGATGGGTATTATACGAACCCAGGAAGAAACTGGAAGGCATGTGAGAATGCTTACTCATGAAATCAGAAGTACCTTGGACAGGCATACTATTTTAAACACCACTCTTGTTGAACTAGGGAGAACTTTAGCTTTGGAGGAATGTGCTTTGTGGATGCCGACTCGAACTGGCTTGGAGCTTCAGCTATCCCACACTCTTCGCCAGCAAAATCATATGACATATACTGTTCCCATTCAACACCCTACAATTAACCAAGTATTCAGTACTAATCAAGCAATGGTGATTAATCCAAACAGTCCTGTAGCAATGATTCGGCCACGGACAGGAAAGTACATGACTGGGGATGTAGTTGCAGTCCGTGTTCCTCTTCTGCATCTCTCAAATTTTTACATCAATGATTGGCCTGAGCCCTCAAAGAGACGGTATGCACTGATGGTCCTGATGCTGCCCTCAGACAGTGCCCGCAGGTGGCATGCTCATGAATTGGAACTTGTTGAGGTTGTTGCAGACCAGGTTGGTTTGATTCTTTCTTCTTGTTTATCCATATAAATAGAGAGAGCGGGGGCGCGTGGGGACTACCTTGTAGATTAGAAACATAAATATATTGATTGAAGAGAGAAAAGTAGTGTACTATTTTTGGTTGCCGGATCCTGTCATTGTTCAGTTCAAGTTTTTGGTCACGAGGCAGGCCACAGGGTACTGATTTGTATTCCAGTTCCATGTCTGAAATGTTGCTGAGAAGATCAGACAGAATTTATCACAACTCCTTTCATACTTTCATCATCCTTTAATTTCTGTCAACTATGTATGACTAATGGCTTTGAAAACTTAGTAGCCATTCAAAACCAAAATAACAAATATAAGAACAGATCATTTTGGTTTGTTCAATCACACAATAATGCAATTCGCGGTTTCTTAAAAGCGACAAGTGCTGGATGTAACTGAGCATAATTATCTACGTGCTTTCTTTCTTGATTTTGTTCCTCCATATATTTGAAGTTTGCATTGATTTTATATTTCTTGCATACTTCTGAATTATGTCGTGTAGGTTTTACTTGTACAATTTGTCTTTCCTCCAAGTTGGATTATGACATCAAGTGGATTTAGGGTTGAGTTTCACAGATAGTGAGTCTTATGTTTAGATCTTAAATGTATCTAGTGAGAAGAAACACAATAAAGTGCATTGACAGGGCATACATGTTTTGCTGCTTATTATACTAATTGGATATAATCACATTTTTGATTTCTTAGGTGCTCTTTTCTGGTAACATAGTTCTCACCAGTACAATATACAGTAGCTGCGTGAACCACCCCTATTTAAAACATGAGATGCCACTAATTATGCATTGTATAGAGTATAGACCATATCATCTACCCATATTAATCAGCTATAATTTACTTTGCCTAGTAGGTTGATAGGGTCTCTTGTGTGTACTCACATACTATAAAGTACTCACAAGATTTAGTCATAGTTGCTGGAAACACTTACAGAACTGTCTATAATCACTTATTATTTATTTGAATATTTTCTCTGTTAGGGATTTCCTCCACTGTTTATTATTTTGGAAACTAATGGTTTGGTTGATTTCAAGGGTTTTGCAAGTACACTTAGACAAGTATTGTACATTTATATCTATATTTGATGGCATCCTGACAGCCTGATTGCATATATTGTCACATGGGCCAGACTTTATTATTCTTTCTTGATTACTTTTTTATTCAGCCGATAGTTGTCGTCCCAATGGTAGCTAGTGGTGCTGGTGGCGGGCTGTAATGTCTACAAATTGTTAACAATTAATGCCCAGCCTCAAACTTGATGTCCATTTCACTGTCACAAGGCAATTTCAACTATAGTTCGCATACTCGTACTCAGCAGATCAAAGAATTTTTGACTCAGCAATAGAAAACATAAATTTTATACAAAATACAGTTACGAAATTTATCAAATGAGTCAGTAAAACGCTGGGGAAGTGTTTTTATTAGATTTGAATATAAAAAGTACAAAATTGGATCATCATGCGAATACAACAGCCAGCTGATAACTCTGATAAATTTACAATTTCCTTTCCCCCTTTTTACTGAAAAATTGGGGAGAGGTTCTAGTGAATGTAGCCCTCGCACTCGGCTGCGGCTCTTCGCTTCTCCTAGAAGGCTGCAACTGTGGCTCTACCTTGGTACTAGATGGCAGTGACTTCTTTGCCTCATGTTCAACATCATCTACAATGATGTCATCTAATCCAATTTCTTCTACTTCTTCTGTACCTACATCTTCCAAAGTTTCCCTCTTGAAAGCAACCACTCGCCCTTTGTGAACATGTGATATTTCATATTTGGCATGAATTACACAAAAATAAATTGATTCTATTCATCATACGAATGTTTACATATATAGTCTCCTTGACTCGTACAAGTATGGAGTCAAGGCTTATCTCTTATGACTCCAAGATACCTAGAATTTATCCAGCTCATTTATCTTATGAGTTGTTATTACAACAAACGTATCCACTCACACACTTATATAATTAAATCTAACACTAAGTATATATACTTACACACAAGTAATGTGAGTACTAACACTATTTTCTCAACATTCCCCCCCTTAGTACGGACATTTGAACATGTGGTTACAAGACTAGATGATGGTAGAGGGAACTCATCAGCTACCTATCAACCACTCCACGGACGGGGACACATCAACCTAGTCCATGGATGGAAACACAAAAACTAAACATGGACCCACACATCTGTGCATCCTCTATTCCATTCAGCCGTACATATTAGTTCACAATTAGGTACATCAAGCAGGAAAACAGGAACTGTTACACTCACACTTATTCACTTTCAACGAGTCTTGGGCTTCTCACTGATGCAATAGGAGTACACAATAAATAAATAAATTGTGTCAGTACTGCAATTTTCAACCCCTTTTGTTAGTGGCAAACTTGGGGTCGCTATTTTGCCTCCTTCCTCCATTGCTTTTGACTTCCAATTTATATTCATTCAGAACACATATTCTTCATCGCTATTATCGAGAGAATTTACTTCCCAACCACTCTCATCTTGTCTATTTTTATTAACAATCAAGGCCATATTCCTTTAATTTTCCACCAAGTAGATCCTGTGCTCTTTGTTTACAAATTATAGTGATGTGACTAGGCTGTTTACAATAGTAACAGATATATCTTTTCTTTGAAGATTTGGAAGTTGACTCATGTTTATTTAACTTGAAGGGAGTTTTGGATTTGTTACTAACAAACATAATGTTTTCCTCCTCAGAATCAGTTCTTTTTATCCTATTTTCTTCATCAATCAGAGAAGAAATCAAGTCTTCCAGACTAGGATTTATTCTACTTAGAGTAAAAACTATTTTGAATCACTGGTTGGCATGCCATTCACTAGGATAACTTTTGCCTTATCATTATTTATGTTAACTTTTATCCCAATTAATTGATTCATCAATGAACAAAACTTATTAATGTGCTGTACCATGTTCTCACCTTCTTCTATCTCGAGTTTGAACAATTTATGCCTCAAATCCACTGTAGCGTTCTCAACTTGCGATCCAAACAACTTGTTCAATGTCTTGCAGATGAAACTTAATGTCTTGGATATGTCTATATGATGCAAATAGGCATTAAATAACCCTCGACCAATATTTTTGTTGCTCGGTCCTTGAGAACCCATGTGATTGCTTCATCTGCACCTCTTGGTTTTGTTTTTCCATTGATAATATCCCACAAATCCTTGTCGATCAATAGTAGCTGAGTCTAAAGACTAGACTAAACAAACTATAGAAAGAAAAATAGAACAACTCCAATGTTGCTAAATTATACCTGGACCAAAAAAACACCCCATAAAAATATCAGTTCGCTTACTTGATGATGTTGATAGTGACAACCAACGTAAACTTGAGTCACCAGCTTGCAGGTGAATGAAAGCTTAGTTGGTATACAATAAATGTAGATGCCGAAGACAACAGGAACGTATGACAGAGAAGATACATTCTCGCCAATGAAAATAAACAAATCTAATGCACTAAGACGTTAGAGATCTGAACGAAGACAAACTGCCACAATGTCTAGGAAGTTATAGAGCTCACGTGGTGGAACGACAAAAGCGTCAGGAAGACTACTGTATGTACGAGTGGTGCACAAATCTCCAATAAGTGTGTGGGATTTAAATTTATGCAAGAGATGATAGACTTCTCATGGAGCACTTGGGCAATGCACTAATGGATTAGTGAAAGCATGTGATTAACAATGACTGCTCACAATAAAGATACATGGGCCTATGTGTCAGATTATCCATCAGTCAAACATGGAGGGCGTAGCTTCCATTAAGACGTCACGGCAAGTCCATTGACCTCCATGTTCACATCTGCAGGCTTGAGCATGTGAATATCATGAAATGCACACGGGTTTGTTGAGATGTTAGTGTGTAGAATACGTGATGCCGTCAATTATTGGTAATTCGGAATATGATGATATCAGATTTACTGCAAGGTTGTACATTTCAACATAAGGACTAACACAATCCACTAATGCAAAGCACGCACGCGGATCTGCAAGCCCAATGCAGTATGGTGATGCAAAGTATGGGTGAATAGCAGACTCGAGAGGAAATGCACGAAATTGAATGAGATCATAAACTTGCACTAAGAGATACCTTAAGATTTTCAAATTATCTTAATACTCGTAAGGAAACCTTAAACAAGACTAAATTACTCCCAAAGGACTCTAATGAGTTCGATGCCAAATGTGATATTTGGTATAAATTACACACTAACATATTGATTCTATTCATCATACGAATGTTTACATATATATTCTCCTCGACTCCTAGAAGTATGGAGTCAAGGCACATATCTTATGACTCCAAAATCCATACAATCCCCATTTATCTTATGAGTTGTTATTAGAATAAATGTATCCATTCACACACTCGTATGCAATTAAATTTAATACTAACTATATATACTCACACGCATGTAATGTGAATGCTAACACTATATTCCCAAAGAACATGGGGATCTCTTCTTGTATAGTCCAGTCACTGTAGGGATCTATCTCATCAAAATTAATAGGCTCCTATGATGTGTCTTCCACCTTTCTTGTGCATAACTGAAGATTGTATTGCACAAAAACTACGTCATTGAGTCAACGTATTTGTGTTTTTTTGTGTGAATGGCCTTAAACAAAACCCAGTTGCATTCACAAGGTTGACATAAAATTCGAGGGCTAACTTTTGAAGATTTAGGTATTTCTACCCAATCTTCCCACCAACAACCTACAAACAAGATATTCCAAAGTTTGTAAGCAATTAATGCTTGTAAATTTGGAACTTGGAAGATATAAGTAGACTCTAATTTTTATTACTTGGTGTCTGCAGGTGGATCTCCATTGGATACGCATCGACTAAGAAAAGAGCCTCCCAAGACTAAGAGTCTAAGACTAATTGTAATCCTCACAATGCATGTTGAGAGGCCCTCCATAATCTCCCCATTAACATTTATGAAGCCATCAAAGAAGAAAAACTTGGGGTTGAGGTAACACCTTGTTTCTTGAATGGGGGTTGGTGTTGATTGTTCCACTTTTGTTTTATTAACTCCCAAATGGGACCAAATTTGTCCATATTCCCTCTGTAATTCTTAGATGGCCTCTTTGGCCTTATCCACAACTTCATAAATGTATCTCATTGGATTTTGTTCACTATCCACCAAGTGCAAAACCCTCACCGAGAGGCTTCAACACCTACAAACAAATTAAAGTTACAAACTTACAATCAAAACAAATAATAATACTTGAAAATATTTGAAATTATGGAATGGACTTGAAATTTAAATTGAAATTTGAAGCTACCTTGACGATCTTTGTAACTCTCTTTGTAGTATGATAAAAAAATGGCTTTGCGGTCCTCTCTCCATCAACTTTCTTTGAATATGTTAAGCCTAGTCATGCTTGACTCACAAACATCTGCTTCAACGGTGTCAACAAACTACAAATACATTGCAACATTAGGAATTTGGTTGCAAACCTTGTGACACCCATTTGTATTAGCTCTTTTCGCTGACGTGATCTCTCATTAAGCCAAGAAGCCAAGGGTGATTATAAATGTATTTTGTGATGTTTATAGTATCTTCTTCAATCGATATCACCCAATCAATTTTCCTTATGTTCTCCAAAAGGTCAAAGCAGAGGGCCACACAAGGGCGTAAAAGAGTGATGGATGCCTATTTCAAGCAATCTCCCAACTACTACATATGCTATTGCATCATGTCGGTGACAATTTGCTTAACATTCTTGATACCTTCCTTTAAGACAACCTCCTCTAGTGTCGTGGTCAATATTTTTCCTTCTTTACTATGTTAAAGACATCAATTGAGTTAAGAAAACCGTGTCACCATTTAAAATTTCCATAAAATTGATGAGAGTGCGGTTCCTTCCATCCATCCACTGCACGAAAGAACGGTGCATCCAAAATTTCACCATTGTTTCTTGTATTCTTATAAATTGACTTTGCATATACGCAACTACATTTTGGAGCAATCTCCCACTTAAGTCTCTTGGAGAGGGTGCCTTGTATTCTTTTCTTGTAATTGTCAATGCTATCACCAAATACTCCCAAAGATAGATTCTTCACCACGTTGAAAGGAAGGTGATCGTAATTCTAGAAATTTGCACACACCTTATTTGGTTTATTGTGCACCTCCTTGGTCTACCTCAGTAGCGAAAGTTGTGCCCCATGTATGTTTCTAGGTACAAAAAGTTGTGATTGGCCTTTGCTCAAATTGGATGTGCCTCATATCTGCGGACCATGACCAAAGCCCACAATTGCTGCCATATTTATCTCCATTTCCATTGTCGTTTTGGGAGCAATGGTTGCTACACCCTTTCCTTGTTTACTTTCTTCTTATCCAAAAATACAAGCTCTTCCCGCATCTCTCATTTTGCTTCTTCGCAGTATTGGGACATGGCATGATGTCGTGACTAGGAACACAACGATATGGTACTTGAGGCGATTGATGCCTCTAGAAACCTTCTTTGAACAAAACTTGCAAATCATAGTCCCCTCTGACGGTGTACATATGACATACTTCAAGTGACACTACAACTTCTAGTGAGACAACTATGACTTGTTGATGCCGACCTTTATACGAGTTGGATGCCATAGTATGTTAACCCACAACATGTTCAAATACAAATTAAAAAACGTAAACAATAAAGTTGTAAATGTAAACCCTATGTACAAGAAAAATACAATTTTGTTTTAAAACAACATTAAAAAAATCCTAAACCGTAAAGTTGTAAACCCCATGTATAGGGGACAAAACTAGCAATTTCATTCATAAATTATGAAAAACTAGTATAAATCATGAATAAAAATTATGGGAATTGAATGGAATGCATGTAAATTTGTAAATCATGTTTAGAAACCTAATATTAACATTTTAAAAAGAATTTACATGCTTGGAAAAAGGAAAAAGAAAAAAGAAAAAGAAAAATAAAAAAAAGAACTAACCTAGAAATCAAAATTCCCTAAATCTCTTCTACAAATCTGCTATGAACTCCCTCCATTTTTCTCAAAGGATGCTCAAATGGTGTGTGATTTGAGTGTGCGTGAGTGTGGGACTTAAAAGAAGAAAACCCCACATTTTTAGTGTTTGATAGTGCATTTTCCAAGTTTGATTGTATGCAGCATTTTTGCACGTTTGGTGAGTTCGTGAACAATGCTCGCTAGGTATTGGCAAGTACTCCTTGTGAGTACTCGTCTGAAACTCCGCAAAACTTGCCCTTGAAGACTCGTGAGTATATGTGTTAAAACTTGCGTAACATTTTTTTGTCAAGTACTCGCCAAGTATGTGTATACTATGATTTCAACATTAAATTTGATGTCAATTTTGTTGGAGAAAACGAGCCACACCCAAACTATAACAAGGAGTCTACCAAAAGCTCTAGTCACAAAAGGGCATGCAACTCAAGTGGTAAGAGCACCGGACATGCTCAAAGGAGGTCTAAGGTTCAAGTCCTATCCAGGTCTATGGTAAAGAACATAATTTCAGAGCCAAGCTAGGAGCCTCGAGCATCAATGTGTGGCTCGAGAGGTCCTAGGTTCGAGTCGTAGCTGGTCCATGGAAAAATAACACATTTGACCGTCACTCAAGTTTTATCTTTTTTCTTTGACAATTCAATTGAAAGATTACATTTGCATATGACATATTTTGGTGGCTTCATTTTGTTAATGTGTGTATAACGGAATCAATGTTGTCCTTAGCATTTTCTAATTTTGAAAGAGCTAGCAATGTTTATCGAAAACATTTTCTCTTTTTTGTTTCTTTATAATTTTATGTGATAATTGTGTTTGATCGAAATGTACGGTGGACAACACACTAACGATGGTGCTTAATGTGTTATAACAATCATGAAAGAGATTTATGTGGCAAACTCATGAGAGAGATGTATGCTCGAAGATCTCTCCTTATTCAAAACAAACTGCTTTATAACTATACAATGGAGTATAAAGTTGTTAAAAATAGAATATGAAGATTTCCAGATGGGAACACAAAAGTCATCCTACATGGAGACCATTCATATCCACCTTAGGGATGGATTCGAAAAGACAAAAGTGGAAAAATCTGAAATCTATCTATTATTACTATTATTTTATTTAGTGCTACTTGTTGGGATCATATCTCCTAGCTCGTTGACCCATTTTGCGAACCGTAGAATCCTTTTAAAAGATGACATGAAAAACTTGTAAAACATTGCTACAACCATAACACTTTGCTATAATCTTATAGTCTAAAGCCTAGAAATGTTTCAAAGACCCCCAAAAATAAAAAATACTAAAAGCTGTCAAAAATGCTAAAAATAGATTTTAGGATTTTCCAAAACTAGATTTTCAGGATGTTCTGTATCATTTGTTCCTTCTTAAGAAGCGATGGGCCCCATTGCTCCTTTAATTTTGACCAAGTGTGGAAATGAATTTCTCAATTGACTCTTGGTGAACCACTTCTCTTGGTGTGCCATCTGCCCTACCTTCACTACTCAATAGAGTGTGATTTGTTGATGCTTCATGTCCTTGACCACCCTATCAATGATCTGATTGGAGTTCACTGGTGTCACACAATTTGGGTTCAACTTTGTACTCTATAACTATTCACCAATGTCTGATGTATCCAAGAGTGGAGAAAAGTATGGGCAAAGTAACTCAACATTGAAAACTGGATGCAACCCTAAGGTAGGGTGGAAGATTGAGCTCAAATGCATTCTCACCATTTTTTTGGTTATTGTGTATGGCCATATCGCAGAGGTCTGAGTTTCTTGTATGGACCTTGAGTCGCTCTTTTTGGAGATGTAGCTAGACCTTATCCCCCACTTGGAATTGATGAGGAACTCGATGGGCATCATGACGTTGCTTGTACTTTTTGGTTGGTTTGTTCCAAGATCTCATGAACTTGTTATTGGATGTGTTGAATTCATTCCACAAATTTGGTTGCCTTATCCACTTTTTTTGGGGAAGATTCTTCTTCCAACATAAAGGGCAATGCTACATCAATGGGAGCCAATGGTTGGAATCCAAGACATACCTGAAATGGGCTATGTCTTGTGGAGCTATGAAGAGCTCGAGTTGTAGCTATGTTGGACATACACAAGACTTTCATCCCATGTGCGTGGATGTTTGGAGTGATACATCCGAAGAAGATGCACAATCATATGGTTGACTACCTCTGTTTGCCCATCGGTCTTGAGGGTGGAATGTAGTGGACTTGTTTAGTTTTGTGTCCATCATGGACCATAGTGTAGACCAAAATATCCCCACAAATTTGGAATCCCTATGACATGATGCTTTTGGAAGGCCAAAATGAACCCAAATGTGCTCAAAGAACAACTTTGTAGTCTCCTCTGTTGATATTCTTCTTGCAAGGTGCCAAGATTGCCATTTTTGAGAACTTATCAACCACCACAAAAAACAATAGTCATGGCCATGCCTAGTGGAAGGGAGATCTGACATGAAATCCATCGAGACAGACTCCCATGGTGTTCCTGGAATTGGCAGAGGGGTGTAAAGGCCTTGCTTTCGATTGGTTGGCTTGGCAATTGCATAGGTTGTGCAAGACCTGATGTATCTGGTAACATCATGATGGAGCTTTGGCTAGTAGAAATACTTCTGCAAGATTGCCACTATTTTCTCTACTCCAAAGTGACTTGTAACCCAATTGTAGTGAGCCTCCTAGATCAATTTTGATACTCCCCTGCAGAACACAAAGGTGTCCCATGTGGCATAGAACCCCTTCTTGTAAATGATAGTCTGGACATGTTTTTTCAGCCCTTAGCCCTTGATATATATGTCGAAAACTCAGGGTCATGTTCATACATTTGAGGCCACTGATGTCTCATGCCCACATGAGTCAAGGATTGTTGTTAGAGAAGTGATCGGGGGCCGACTCAAACAATCAACAACTTAGTTGGCACTCCCCTTTTGTGTAGGATGTTGAGATGGAACTGTTGTAGATAGGTGGACCACCTTTGATGATGATCATTCTGCAACTTGCCTTGGGTTTGCATGAATTGCAAAGGCTTATGATTTGTGTGTATGATAGTTTCTTTTCCTAGAATGTAGTGCTTTTTATTGTTTGTAGGCTTGCATAATGGCGTACAACTCCTTGTCATATGTCGGTACCTGCACACTGTGTCAGAGAAGGTCTCATTGTGGTATGCCACGGATGCCCATGTTGGGTGAGGATTGCGCCAAGTGTGTATTTTGAAGCATCTGTTTCTATCTCAAATGACTATTGTAGATTTGGCAATACTAGAATTGGTGTTGAGCAGAGTCTCTCCTTCATTCGTGTAAATGCCTTTTGTTGTGCCTTTGTCCATATAAACTTTGCTTTCGCTCCTCCGTGTGTCACTTGATTCAAAGGCCATGCAATGTGAGAAAAACCAAGTACAAACCTACGATAGAAGTTGGCTAGTCCCAAGAAACTTTGGAGTTTTGAAAGGACGGTCTTTGTGTCGCGGCAAGTCTTAGATGACTTGGATTTTTTTGGGTCCACATGCATGTTGTCCTTGTTGATGATGTATCCCAAGTATTGGATACTCTCCATGCCAAAGGAACACTTCTCTATGTTGGCATAGAGCTTGTGTTGACACAAGGTTTGAAGAACTTGTTGGACATGTTGAACATGCTCCTCCCATGTCTTACTGAAGACAAGAATGTCATCCAAGTACACGACCACAAATGAATCAATGAATGGTCGCAGGATATCATTCATCATTCTCATGAATGTTGTAGGTGCATTTGTGAGCCCAAAAGGCATGACCAACCATTTGAACAAGCCCTCCTTGGATTTGAATGCAGTTTTCAAACATCCGCATGAGATTGATGGGAACTTGGTGGTACCTTGACTTCAGATCGATCTTTGTGAAGAACTTAGCTCCCCTAAGCTGGTCTAAGAGGTCATCAATCGTGGAAGCGGGTATTAATTCTTTATTGTGATTTTGTTCAAGGCTCGATAGTCAATGCAAAGCTGCCACGTCCCATCTTTCTTTTGGAGCAAGAACAATCGGGCTTCCACAAGGTGATGCACTTGGTCGAATGTGCCCCTTTTGAATCAACTCCTAAATTTGATGCTTGATCTCTTCATTCTCAAGTATTGAGCACTTGTATAGGGGCCCATTTGGGAGTGGTGTTCTAGGGACCAAGTCAATTGTATGCTTCACCTAACAATGCAAAGGCACACTTGTTGGTGGTATGAATACATCTGCATATTCAATATCATTTGATCCATTTGCTTTGCTTGCACAATTTGGCTTGGTGGGACCGCTCTTGTGGTCGCTGCAACCTTTTGCTTGTCCTCAAGCCTTGATCATGAGTAGGACAAAGGTCCTAGTTTGAGCAATCAACCTCTGACACTACTTTTGCATTGATCTAGGGCCATTGATTTAAGCAGGGCTACCTCTGGGATGTGGTAACGCTTACGACCTAGAGTGATGATGGCACTCCTAGGCCTAGCCTCGTAACACCATGGTGATCCCACATGTATGGTTGTCCAAGAAGTACATCACAAACATCCAATGGTGCAACATCACATACCACCACATCTTTGAACGGTTTGATTGAATAGGGAAGGTGACACTGTCGATTCACATGGATGTCTCTTCCTTGATTGACCCAACCAACAAAGTATGGTTGTGGTGAGGATTTGTTACTAGATTTAGCCTCTTTATTGTTTTTGCAGATATTAAATTCTTTTGACTACCACTATCTAGAATAAAGTGAAGAGTCGTACCATTTACCCACATTTGTGAGTGAAATAGACATTTTGCATCCTCTTTTGGTGGGGATACTATTTGTGGTGGAAATGCGTGGTATATGGATTTGCATCCACAATTGGCTCTTCTTCTTCATGTGCACCTTGGTTCTTTCATGGAGGCTTCTTCTACATGGCTCCCACGACTCTATTAGCAGAGTTTTGTTGATAACTCAATATTCCTTCATGTCATGGTACTGCTCTTGTGCTTTTCACACCACATTTGTGTCTTTTCGTGGCTTTTATTTCCATGCCTACTTATTATCTTTTTTTGTGGTGGTGCATCCTTTCCTTGTTGCTTGTGTCAACTTTCCCTTTCTTGGAATATGAAGTATCTCTATTTTCCCTACCTATGTTTGGACCTTTCTTCAATCTTGATTGCATATCGGTAGGTTTCCCAAGAGTATTGATGTTTGCAAACTCCATCTCTTCTTGGATGTAATATCACAACCCGTTGCAATATTTGAGAATTTGATGCTTCTCGGTGTCCGTGCACCCACTTTTGTCGATAGGATATGAAACTCATTAGTGTAGTTCTGCACTGTCTGATCACGACCTTGACACAATTGGTGCAATTTCTTGAACTCGTCCTCATAAGTCTTCATTGGATAATATTCTCTTTGATGGCCTCTACAAAACCGCCCCATGTTTTAGGGGTTTTGGATTGACCATTACATAATCATTATCATCCTCTTGTAGGGAGTATGATTCCCACCATTTTTGACATGAAGAGATGCTTTCAAAAGTGCAAACGTTATCTTTTCATCATGAAAAAATTATTGACAAAGAAATATGATTCTAGTTGATCGAGCCATTTATCCAATTCATCAACATCATTTTTCCTTCAAACTGTGGAATGTCAAAATTTACTTGTACCTTGAATGGTGTCAGCCCCCAAAGGGTTTGCTTGATGCGGGTGCAATTGTGGAGGTGGGGCCGGTTGCAAGGATGACCCAAGAGAGGACATCAGTGAATTGTGCCATCATCTCCCTCCTTTACTTCTCAAGGGCTTCATCAAGCAATTATTTGAAGGGATCTCCCATTTCTCTTGCGTTGCTTGAGGTTTGTTTGAAACAAGGAAGGTAATATGAAGGATCCATGGGCCTAGACATCGTGATTATGGTATTATGACCTTGTGCATTTTGACATGCAAGAGTGGAAAGAACCTAGCTCTGATACCATTGATCTAGATTGAGGTGCAACTTGGTGGACAACACACTAATGATGGTGCTTAATGTGTTATAACAATCAATTCACAATGAAAAATTGTAAAAACAAACTAATTTTATTGCAATTCCAAATGTATACAAATAAAAACTCCATAAGAGAGATGTATGCTTGAGATATCTCTTTTATTCAAAACAAGCTGCTTTATAGCTATACAATGGAGAATATGAAAAACTGCTAAAAATATAATATGAAGGGTTCGGAGGGGAACCAAAAAGTCATCCTACATGGAGAGCATTTGTATCCACCTTAGGGATGGATTGAAAAGACAAAAGTGGAAAAATTCAAATCTATCCTATTATTAATTTATTACTATTATTTTATTTAGTGTTACTTGTTGGGGTCATATCTCCTAGCTTGTTGATCCATTTTGCAAACTGCAGGATCCGTTGGAAAGATGACGGAACGAAATTGAAAAATAGCGCTATGACTATAACATTTTGGCTATCATCGTAGAGTTCGAAGCCTAGAAATGCTTTGAAGACCCCCAAAAATGCAAAATACTAAAAGCTGCTAAAAATAGATTTTAGGACTTCACAAAAATAGATTTTCAGAAATCCTGTTCTGGATCAGTGTTGGTAACATGTTTTTTGCCTTCCTGTGCTTTGTTTTTCATGTTTGTTTGCAGTTTAATGCACATTATATCTGGTTCCAATTCACCAAGCATTTGATCCAAGTCTAAGACCCAAGAATCTAAAGGTTTTAAGGGAAGGAATTTAATGTTCTCTCCCAAATATTTTAGAATAACGAATATCTAGCTAATGTGTTTCTGTTTTTAATTTTTTTAGTTTAAATTAGACCGAAGTGATTGGATTGCTTCAGTGTCGATTGCATAATTTTTTAGTTGAATTCATCATATTGCTTTGCAATAGAGATAGACCCAACATTTCCTGCAAACTTCCTCTTACCATTCTACTTTAGATACCGTAAACAATCCCACCATTGCCTGATGTTTAATTTCTGCTCTGAGCAGGCTTGATTTTCCCTTCAGATGACATTTTTACCTTTTCTTGTATTGTTTTAATGTTTTGATCTTTTGTTTCTCTCAGCAAGGTTGATTTATATTGTCTTATTGGTTTTTTTGTTCCCTCACTCTCTTCTTTGTTACTCAGAGATTGTTAGAAAGATGATTGTGTTTGACTGTTGAATTTGCGAACGTATCAAACATCGATTGGTTTTTCTGTTCATTGAATTTCCAACTTATTCGAATTTATCAGGTGAGAGATAATGCTGCTATAGACTTATTGAGAACCGTGTTATAATGACAATATTTTTGGATAACTCTCTCCGTACTGCGAGATTCATTTCAAAGTTTCTAAGCACTAGAGATTTTCTTGGCCAGCAAAGAAAGATCGCCTTTATGCCTGGTAGTCAGGTTTGGAAGAACAACTGAAATTAACTTGACCAAAAATAAGAGAAAAGTACAGTCAATGAAATAATTTGGCAAGAAAATGACAAAATTCACAGCAAAACATTGTATTTCCACAGAATATAATTTACATTTGTGCCAAAAATGTATTGCAGTCCATCTTTCAAGATGGAAAGATATATAAATTCCCTCTTTCAAGATGGAAAGAGTTGCATTATATTGTTAGAAGTGAATGGAGGAAAATTCAAATGTAAGACTGAAGTTTTGACAGAGATATTCTGCAGAGAAAATCTCAACGTTGTACATTTCGGGTCCTTACGTCCTTGATCAACAGGAGATAAACTTGATCAACTTAAGGCCATCCCTTGAACAGCATAAGGAGATATAAATTAAACCGCGAACTTTGAAAATCAACGTGCATCTCTGTCCATGCTTTTACCCTCTGATTTGCAGGTAGTTACATATTGCACACTCTTCTCATAGTTGCGTTTTCATATTTGCAATGCATGCCTATATAGAAAAGGCCATAAAAAAATCTCATCTTCATTGTTCAATTTCTCACTGTATACCTATGTAGCAACTAACCTGTTCCATGTTCTGTCTAACATGGAGGAGTTTGGCCTCTATCATTAACATATTCTCATGCTGCAAGGAAATTCCTAGAGTCTTCCACAATTGTTTTCTTCTGGTCTGATTTAATGGTTGCCTTAAGTTAATATCCTCGTCTTTTAGGACTCGAAGGCTATGAATGAATCTACAATCAACAAATCACAGGCACAATCTGCAAAAGACTTGACAAAAATTCTCTACTCGCTGGATCAGAACAATGTCTTCAAATAACTTTAAAACAGTTTTAATCAGCAGGAAGCATTCACACTCTCTAAACAAGAAAATTTACACTCATGAATTCACAGGCCTAGCAATGGTGTTGTCTCTGATACCTCATGTCAGAAGCTTAGAAATTATACGCTCAGAAGTGTGAGAAAACAAAGTGCGGCAAACACACAGGAAAATATGCATCAATTCCCATACACAGGCATTATGTGAAACCAAAAAATAAACACAATACAAATGTCTCTTGATCTTCTAAAGCTACAATCTTGGACTTCTAATGATCTGTAATATATGACCCTTTGTATTCCAATCTTCTTTACATATTTACAATACTTTGCAAAACCAACCATTCTTAGATGATTAATCACCCCAACATAAATGGCCTATAAGATGCTTCATATGCTACTAATTGTGTTACAGAGGTACCACTGTGTCGTGTGTTCTTTCATGTTGTTTATCTGATACTTATGATTATAACTTATAGCTGATATAATTTTTGCGTGCGGCACAGTTTCCTTACAGGATCAAGCTCTAAAGGGTGCTATACCGGGCATAATTTGGCATGCCAATAAAATTGACTGCTCTTTATATTTTTGGACAACAATATAACTTCTTGTTTCTTTGACTTCCCCATGCTCTCCATCTATTATTAATATTGTGGGTCCCTAAGTGTAATCTTGGAATAGCATATAGAGACCACATCTTTTATGTTGTTATTTGACTATTCCTTTGACCCTAACTATTTTCTTTCATGTCTTAGGGTATGCACAATTATAGAATATCATATTATGTTATCAGCTGATCCATGCTTTGTAATACAACTTCTTTGCTTCTTTGACTTCCCCATGCTCTCCATCCATTATTAATATTGTGGGTCCCTAAGTGTAATCTTGGAATGGCATATAGAGACAGCACGTCTTTTATGTTTGTCATTTGACTATTCCTTTGACTCTATGCCTCAGGGTATGCAAATTATATAATATCCTATTATGTTATTAGGTGATGCATGCTTTTGTAATATACACTGTTCTCCATAATTAAATGTATTTTTCAAATGTTTATGTTGATTTTTATTTTGGGGGATATTTGAATGTTCTATATTTTATTTGATATTTTTGGGGTTGATGAAAGAACTATACAAACAATCTATAAAATATACAAATAATAATGTGGTTTCTGCAGTTCAGTTCATTCATAATTTATTAATAAGTATATATTTTAACTTCAATAATGCCAATATCATCTATTATCGTACCAGCTAGAAGGAAATCATATTGTCATTTAGGACTCATGAGTCAATGGACAAAGAATCTCTGTTAAGATGCATATTTATGCTGGAGGCATCCAACTCTGAAGATGCGATTGTTGGAAAACGTTATGTTTCTGGCAACACGCCTGACAACCTCTTTTCTGGCCACCTATTCTCTGGCATAGTTATCATTGTCTGTGTCGGTGTCGTGTGTCTGACTTCTTGCTCCAGCAATGTATATCAGTCCTTCCGGCCAAGCTGAGCAAGAACTTTCTACTGCGGGCATAGGCATATCTCTTCCTTCTTGCCATTCAGAAGAGGCAAAATCATAGACCAAAACACTGCTGCTTGTTTCCAACTTCTTACGTTTGCAACCTACCTTGTTGTGCTGATTCATACCTAACAGAACTGGTTTGATGCATATGCATTTGGAAAAGTAGCAGCCTTCAAATCCAGTGGGGATTGGGGGCAATCTATCCCAAACCCCGTGGAGATTATTATACATAGATACTACAAACCCATCTTCAAATCCCCCATTCTCAAGTAAGCATATATACTGGTCACACATCCCAATGCTGAATTTGTCTGTATAAATACGAGGACATTCCTGCATTGCCTTCCAACTTGTGTATACAGCCTTGAGTCTGTGGCAGGATTTACAAGGGTACCCTCTCATCAAGATCTCTCAAAGTATTTCTTGTGGAAGTCGTTGTAAATACTTCATTACAGCTTTACCTCTGAAACCAATGATTGAAATACAATTTAAAGTCTGCCCAACTGCAAAACTCTGCTCAAATAGATCTAAACAAGCATTGACATTGTTTCCCCCAAATGCAGCCCCAATCTCATTGGGTTCCCTTTGCTAGCATGCTACTAGCCTGTGCGATAAATGGAGCTGCAAAACAGGGCATGGACATCAGCCCAAGCGTTATGGAGAAGAGACTTCTGGCAGATGTTGTAGTTGCAACTTGCAAGTGCCCTGGGAGATATGGCTGCAAAATGTGGAAGCATGCACAGGGTGTGTGGACTGTTTGACTAAATGCCTGGAAAATTGGAACAGCACGCGGACATCCATCAAAGCATAATGGGAAGCTAATTTTTTTAGATGTGTTGGTCAGTGCCGAAGTAGACATGTATGCAAAATGTGGAGGCATACACAATGCACGTGAACTGTTCAACAAAATGCCTTAAACAGATGTGGTTTCATGGACTGCCATGATTGCAGGATATGTATACAATGGATTTTGTCACTCTGGAACATGCCTTCGGATGAGACTTTTGTCAGATGTAGTTGCAGGTGCTCTGGAAGATATTTATGGAAAGTGTTGAGGTATGCACCTGGTATGTGAACTGTTTGACTAAATGCCTGAAAGAAATGTGGCATCATTGACTGTATTGATTCCAGGATATCCACAAAATGGGTCTGTTGAAAAGGCATTGGAACGTTTCCGGCAAATGCAACTGGCAGGTTTAAAGCCAGAAGCCACAACCTTTGTCAGCATCCTCCTAGCCTCTGCCAAAATGGGAGATTTAGAATAGGGTAATTTCCGGCCCTGCCCGCTCTGTCAAATTATTGGAAACAACGCTGTTGGCAGCCATGACCTGCCCGCTCTATCACACCAGCGGCCAACCCGAGCCACCACTGTCGGAGGTCATGGGCAGTCCTGTTGTGGTCATGCAAACCTTTCAACTAAATCCCTAGTAGGAGCCATTGAAACTATTTCACCAAATGCAACAAACAGACATCCATTGAGACATAATAGGGAGTGTTTTTGTTGGATGTTGTAGTTGCAGGTGCCTTGTTTGATATGTATTTCAAACATGGAAGCATGTATGGGGTATGTGAATTGTTTGACAAAATGCCCTAGAGAGATGTCATCTCATGGAATGCAATGATTTCAGGATATTCACAAAATGGGGTTGTTGAAAATGCCTTGAGAACATTTAAATGCCAAAATGGGAGCTTTAGTAGATGGACGCCAAGTGTTTGACCAAATGACGGAATGTGACATCTTTTCATGGAATATCATAACTGCAGGTTATAGAAGACATAGTCATCCTTAAGAGCCATTGAGACTGTTTCACCTATTTCACCAAATGCAACAAATGGATATTCAACCCGATCAGCTCACCTTTACTAGCATACTTGCTGGCCATGGCAAAATAAGAGATTTGCAGCAGGGTATGGACATCCATCAAGGCATAATAGTAAGTGGTTTTGTCGGATGTTGTGGTTGTAGTACATTGTTCACTCTTCCCCATCACACAAACATAAAACAATTTAAGATAGCATACATTTCACCACAAATTATAACAACAAACTTAATATTGTTATCCTCTCTGGCATAGTTTGCAACTCACTTGCAATTGCTAGTTAAATTTCCCTTCCAGTTATTAATAATTATATGCATTGAATGATTTTGTCAATTACATTATCTTAAACAATGCTTATGAATTCCATAGTTACGTATTTGAGCTCCGCTTTAATGTTTGTCTGTATGTGTCGAGATACAGTTGTTTCTTCCTATTTAGCTGTTTTGTGGGGCATTATGTTTATAGTTTGTTCCTACATAGAACTTTGTGTGCAAAATAGAAAAAACAACTTAGTTCCTATGTTACCAGGGTTTGCTCCCCACCCTCCCGTACCCCTGGATACGTATCCGGTATGGATATGTCCGAATGCACGGTACTGATACGTCCCGGTACATCCAAATGCACGTACTAGGTACATCCCGGATACGTTTTGGCATACCTGGATGTACCCGCAGGGTTGGGCAGTGGGGGGCTCTAAAAAGTTTTATTTTATTTTATTTTGACTCAAACAAACTTCAGTTTTATTGAGGACTAGACTAAGAGGGCATGGCAACCACAAGGAAACCTGGAGATTGTTTAAAATCCCTCTAGTTTATTGAAGAGAAAATATTCAAAGGATATCAAGAATGTTTGAGCTAATTATTTGGGATCATCGCAATTGGCCAAGGAAAGAAGCTATTCATAGAAATTTGGACATATATCTGAGCCTCCGTACAAGTTATTTATGAGATCAAATCTCAGGTGATCTTCAATACTAATAGAAAAATTTGGAACCGCAAATTGCATAGCTTAAAGTTTCAAAGAGCATCCTTTCCCAGAAACTATCAAGGCACAACATTGACTCCTTCCCGCATCCTTAAGGAGGATTAGAAGGTGATTTTGGATAATATGAATGCAAGAACCAACCATTAGATTGACCTCTTTAGTTATCATTGGCAGGTTAGAGTCAATCTCATTAAATAGGTCCTTTAGGAGCTCCCCATATACATCTGTTATGGCCACCATCGCAACACAAAATTAATCTCAAAGGAAATGGATGAAACATAATGGAATACAATATAGAAAATGTAAAGTATTAAGTATATTGAATGTTTTAAACATTGATCGTACTATTGTTTTCAAGTTTTGTATTTCTTATGGACTAAAAAATGAGTAAAATGAGTATATATATATATATATATATATATATATATATATGGACATATCCAAGATGTATCGTACCCAAGGTTGTTTTAAAATCGATGTGTCTGTGTATCAAACCCATACCCGTACCCATATCCTGGCAACATAGCTTAGTTATATGTTTGCATTCATTTTTCTTGCTCTTTACGAGTTTCAGTGTAGGGTAATAAACTATAATAATGCATATTTCTTATTATCTTTTAGAACATTTTCCAAAGATCTATCGCCATTTTTACACATCTACTTGCTTTCAGCATCCAACGCTGTATTTCAAGTTTTAGTTGTATAGCTGAAAGCATGACCTAAATGCTCTTATGCAAATCATATCTTCAGGTGTACAATGTAGTGTCTACTGACGTCAAATCTGTGATTTAAAAATCTTTTCTCACAGGTGGCGGTGGCACTCTCCCATGCTGCAATTCTGGAAGAATCCATGAAGGCACGTGACCAACTATTGGAGCAAAATGTTGCACTTGATCTGGCTCGCCGAGAGGCTGAAACAGCTATTCGTGCACGCAATGACTTCTTAGCTGTAATGAACCATGAGATGCGTACTCCAATGCATGCTATTATTGCCTTGTCTTCACTTCTTCAGGAGACAGAATTGACTCCAGAACAACGCTCCATGGTGGAGACAATATTGAAGAGTAGTAGTCTCCTTGCCACACTTATGAATGATGTTTTAGATCTTTCTAGGCTTGAGGACGGGAGCCTGGAACTCAACATTCGGAAATTTAATCTTCCTGCTTTGTTTCATGAGGTACATGTTGTGGACTTCTTTAGTTTGCCAAATTTCACGCGCATCCTAGAAAACAAGTAACAAGAAACTAATGGTTTTAAATGAAAGTAGAGGCATGCAAATTACAATATTTTGCATCACTGTCAGGTGTACTGATTAGATCTGTATGACAGGTTCATAATCTTGTAAAGCCTATCACTTCCGTGAAGAAGTTGTCACTGTCAATGACGCTGGCCCCAGACCTACCAGGGTATGCTGTTGGTGACGAAAAACGCCTTATGCAAATTGTATTGAATGTGGTAGGGAATGCTGTTAAATTTTCCAAGGAAGGTAGTGTTTCAGTGATGGCACTATTAGAGAGGCCAGAATCCCTGAGGGACCCACGTTCTCCAGATTTCTACCCAGTGCAGAGTGACTGCCATTTCTATCTAAGAGTGCAGGTATTTTATGCCATCTTTATAAGCTGGATTTTAATGATTAAAAAAATGTCAGTGTACAAAAGCTATGTGCTGGGAATGCTACCCTCAAAAACCTAATGAAACCTCCTCCAAATGGAAAAAGTGGAAGCATAATGGATAAACCTAGCATAAGGTTCCAAACGAATGTCAAGTGCATATGTAAATTAGTGTTTGGAAGTTCAGATGTTAATTTATGAGATTTTACAATGGATTCATTTATTCAAATTGATGCATAAATATCTTCAATGCATAGTGGGAACTAGACCTTTGTACTGCCACTCACAGTTTGAGGAACTATGAAAGTTTGTATCACTGCTCCTTCTTAGACTCTGGACCCATGAGAAGATGAAATTAACACTTAACTTTTTAATTTTATGTTCACAGTATTGGTGATGTGTGTGGATCCACAGGTGAAGGACACTGGCGTGGGGATCAATCCCCAGGATATTCCAAATCTTTTCAATAAATATGTGCAATCTGATGCGATGACAGTGAGAAATTATGGTGGCACTGGTCTTGGACTACCCATTTGCAAGAGGTATAGGTTCTTTAGAAAGCAGAGAATGTCTTCTCAAGTTGAGACTCCACACAAGGAGAATTTAGAATTTTATTTATGAATGGATACTGTGTTCTTATTATTATCTTGTATTCATAATACAGGTTTGTAAATCTAATGGAGGGTCATATTTGGCTTGAGAGTGAAGGATTAGGCAAGGGCTCTACTGCAATATTTATTGTTAAGCTGGGATTCCAGACCCTCGAAATGAATTGGACCATCAAATTGCATTTCCCATTCGATCAAATTCTAACCATGCAGATTTTCCTGGGCTGAAAGTCCTCCTGACAGATGATAATGGGCAAGTAATCTCTATATCTCCTCCATGTCCTTGAAAATTTACTTAAACTATATGCTTGGCTTATCCTGCTTTACTTCTATGGTTAAAGAAATTAATTGGTAATGTCTCTGACACAATAAAATCCCTAGCAACCTCATTGGTAATTTAGCATACAGTTAATCAATGGTAATTTAGCACACAGTTAGAAACTGTTTGTACGTAAAATGTCTGGCCTTTGAAGAGACTGTTTTTTCGGACATGAAATACATGGGAGGCTTTACATGGGCTGGATGTTTAAATATGATATCAAAGTGGCTGTGCTTCCTATGTGTTCTAGGACCTGATTTAGACTGTTCCCCTGTGGCTGTTGAATGAAATTTCACTAAAATGTTATTAGGAAGCAAGAGTGAAACTCGTGGCTTCTTCGAACAGTGTAGAGTTATGTTCTGTTTGTTTCATCCTAGCTATCACTGGATTGTAGAATGATAGTGAAAGCTATTTCTTGTTTGATTGTGCAGGGTGAACCGGATGGTTACGAGGGCCTTCTTGCTCGATTAGGGTGCGATGTGACAGTGGCGAGTTCAGGTCGTGAATGCTTACAAGCTATATCAAAGGCTGGACATAATTTCAAGGTATTATTTCTAGATATATTCATGCCAGACATGGATGGATATGCAGTTGCCATTCATATTCAGGAAATGATTCCTCTTCGGTATGAACGGCCATTACTTGTAGCTTTAACTGGAAGTACAGACACAGCAACAAGAGAAAACTGTTTAAAAGTTGGCATGGATCGTGTGCTATTAAAACCCGTCTCCCTTGAAAAGATGCGTAGTGTATTAGCTGAGCTCTTGGAACACAGCTCGCAATGTGACAGTAAACAGAAGCTATTATTGTAGTGAAACTGTGGAGGCACACCACTGATTTTTTCTTGTAAGATTGGTCCTTGTAATATTGCTAATCTTCTGAAGGGATCCAATGTGCCAAATATAATCAGATGATACCATAAAAATATATGCAAATCCATTTTAACCTAGAAGTGTGAGGATTCAGGAGATGCCACCTCAGCAAGCCTGGTTATGAGCGTACTTCCAAGTATTCTGCATTGACTAGGGGTTGACAAAACGTGGGCTATATTGCTTTCTTCGCATGTTGCAAGAAGCCAACACCCCTTCTGTATACGCGTTGCCCAAAATTGTGCTACAATCACTGATGTGCTGCTACATATGACATCTGGAGTCTGGAACTGTGTGGTACTGGCCGTTTTAGATGAACAGTAAATGTTTGTAAGTTAATTACTTTTGGACATGTTAAAATGTTTTCAGAAGACAGCCTATTTTACCTTGTGCCCCTGATCAATCATGCGAGTCTTGTGCTGTGGTAATGTGGATTTTGATTTTTAATCCAACGAAGGATCTTGTCAAATGGAGCTTTTGCACAAGGTCTTTCTTAAAATTCCACCTCCTTTGATTGTCTACTAAAATGAAAGTTTTGTTGTACAGTTGCCTAGCAAAATTTTGAGACCGAAATAATTATTTCTTGTAGTTATGGTATATATTAGTTTCTTTGTAAAAGATATTTTAAAATTAGTAGCAAGGATGATTGAACCATTGTTTCAAAGACATCGATCTAGTTTTCTGACTCCAGTTACTAATCACTGATATCAGGATATAGGGCATTATCTTTCAAAGTTTCACCAATGATTCCTGTTAAAGGCTTTTTATTTCTTTGGAAGTTTTTCATGTTTATCTATCATAGTTTGCAGGTCTTTTCGAGTTTGTTTGGACTATATGACGGTTGACCAAATGACTTGTGAAATTGAGGTGGGCCAGGTGATTTACTTTATTCAGAACATAACACTGATAGTAAGAAACATTTACTTATGATCCTGTATAAATCAACAGAATCTTTCTATTGCTCGCAGTATTAAAACATTTTTCTTAAACATATTGAAAATGAACAACCTGATGGATTTTCATTTACAAATGCTTAGTCACCTTCTAATTTTCTGGCATTGAATTTCAATTCTTGGAGATACATCTCAAGAAGTTTCTATAGGCGTTAATACCCTATCTAGAAATGACCAGTGAATTTATCACGTGGGATGCTGTTAATGTACAAATTTCTACATTCTTAACTAGGTGGTAATGCTAGCTTCATGAGAAACTACTGTAGCTTGCACCATAATTGCCCCAAGGAAAACTGTGTCTTTTATCCACTAATTTTAACAGAAGTATTAAAAGCTTACGTGCTAAAAACTTGTAGTATGCAATCAGACCATATAGATCACATTGGCGGTGTTTAAATTTATTTATTGTCCATTAAAACTTGAATAATAATTTTATCCACTAATTATCCTTGGGTATTCTATGGTCATACAAAATAATACAAGAATTCCGTTATCAACATTTTTTCAACTCAGCTATTTTGGGACATGTTCATGGCGTACAACTTTAAGTTGGCTTTTCGGAGATCTAGTCTTGGAAGTTGGTAGGAACACTTTTATTTGTGTAAATGCCTTCTTTGGCTCCAACTAAAAGAGAACCAATAACAGCGAGACTTAGCATGGCAAGTTAAAATACTTCACACCAATGGGACGCCACCTGTTGGTGTCAGTGGGTAAGGTGATTTGGAGTTTGACTTGGCAATTGATTTAGCGATTTGGGACTTGGTAGTGCCACATAGCATGATCTGATTGGTTTCATATGACTAGGTAGAAATTTTATGAAATTCCTAATATTCTTGAAAATCTCATGGTTTGTGGCATTGGAGGCCAATTTTTTTGACTGTTTATGCCATTTTTGCCTTAGATAGATTTAACAAAAAAGCACTTCGTGATAAGCGCTAGTGCCCCATTAGTAGAGCATCACAATTGGCATAAGATAGGTGTACATTCAACGGATATGGGAGTGACAAGTGGCACAATTAGAGGATTTTCTATTGAATTTCAAATTTGATTTTTTTTTTTTTTTTGGTGAATTTGAACTCTAAATTTGTATTTCCGGGGATTCAATACTGACCTTTAATTGCCATAAAATTGCCATATGAACTTCATCTAAGCCCATTATGGTAATGTTGGATATCATTGTTGGAGTTTTTTTATTGTGGCACCATTCTTATTTGTATTTTTAGGTTTAAACAAAATTTTAAGCATCTTTCAAGACGGAGAAGGTCCTAGGTGTCCTGAAGGAGACGGGACAACTTTCGTGCATGATAAGCATCCATTGAGATTGCATTGAGGACTAGGGGTTTATAGCAAATCTTGTGGGAGGATGGAAAAGTCCCTTCCATTGAGGGGAATTGAGATACATTTTATAATTGAGATTATTAGGTGATTGGGATTTTTCTAAATCATATTGCACGTGACTTTATTTTAATTTGAAGAATTGTAGGAGTTCGAGGATATGATATGATATCCTAAGCAAGTTGTTAGAGTTCTAAGGATATGATATCATATCCTAAGCAAGTTTGGAAAGTTGACAAGTAGAAAATTTAGAAATTGAATTGGAAGCTTGCAATATTTGATCCATTGACATTTGAAAGGATCGAGGTTTGTCTTTCTCATTTGGAGGAATTTCTGTTTCATTTGAAGGAGTGTGAAAGAGAATAAGAAAAGAATAGTGAGATCAATAAGATAATCTTTGAGCACTTGAAGTTGCTATATGATGTTTTCTCTCTCCACAATCTAAGCCCAAGGATTTGTAATGGAGGAGGAAGACAAGACTCTTTTGTGGCTCCTCATTAATTGTTAAACGAGAGAATCTCATGATGTTGGGCCGCTTGGTTCAAGAAACATGATCATCTAATAGGGCAAAGGCAAAGCAAAAGCCTAGTGTAAGCCAAGACATAGACTTTTATCCAAAAGAAGACCATGGAGCCCATAGAGACGGGAACAAGAAGAGTTCTCAAGAGGACAATTTCAAACATGGTGACAAAGGCAATGAGAAGAAGCACGAGAAGCGTACCTTTAGTTACAAGCCAAAACATGTTGAAATTGCAATCTATAAGATGTAGTATCTCAATAAGAAGGTCAAGGATTTCAAGGATCATCAAGGCAAGTCAAATGGTAATAGTAAAAGTAATGTGCTTGTACTTGCAAAGCTTTTCACGCCTCTACTTCAAGGTGTGAATTCATTGTGGATTATGTATGTACTTTCATCATATGGCCAAGGATGATATTGTGTTTATATATATTAACAAAGTTGATGTTGAGAAAATTTATATAGTGGATGATTCATCTTCTTTAATTGCCGAGAGCGGAGATGATGTGTTAGAAGATGACATAATACAATATGTTCACCATATATTTGTTTTGAATGATAATATGAGTGATTTCATCCTTGAAGAGGTGATTGTTTTTACTATTGCATAATAGTGCAATGATACTCCCATTATTGTCCATTTACTTTACATAGATGAGGATAAGACACAAAGTCCAAGTTTGTAGGCTCCTTTAGTTGTGGCTTTTGAGGATGCTTTAAAGGATGATGAGGTGGTTTTTACGTAGTGTTGCACCATAGAGGCTTTAGAGAGATGTTTGGGCGATGATCCCATTGTCCCAAATGATGATACTCCCAAACATGAGGTAGATTTGACACATGGAGCTCCTAAGGGGGATGCAAATCATCTTGCTTCAACACAAGATGGATGTGATTTTGGTTAGGGGATGCCAAGACTACGTTGTAGATGAGGGAACAACGAACATGTTTCGCACATTTTAAGTCAACTTTAAGATGATTTTAAATCAATTTTACCTCGAATTAATATGGATATCTGTCATAGATGTCATAACAATATCTTTTTCTATCGTTAACATGTAAAACCGTAGCGAAGTATCACAAACATGTCATAGATCCACATTATGCATGTTTTTGTTGTCTTGTGTAATGACCATTTAAAAACACGACACAATTTTTTTAATAACAAAAACATCACAACTAAAATAGTAACACAACAACACAAATGGGGAAAAGTTGATAGCTTGTTTTAAATCAACGCCATCACGCTATTGCTAGGTTTTAAATTAGATTTAAAACAGTTTAATAATTTGATTCGGTTGACGTTTACATTAATGATTCAAGCCAAATTAATTTTATACTACTATGGTATCATATATTTTTTTAAATTTAATAAATTAGTCATAAAAGCCTTTTAGATGGTTGACAATTATTTAATTATGATTTCGAATTACTCTATTATAAACCAAAATAATCCCTCTTTAACCCTTCATTAAATTTTAGGTCAATTTAATTAGGTGTAAGATATATTAGAGTTGATTTACAAATCTAATAAATATGCAACAATATAAAAACTAATTCAGATTTTCAATTCAAATAGATAGGAAGAATTTGCACACACCACTTAACCTAATATACAATTAGAAGCACAAAATAGAGGTATAAAGGCACTTAATTGATTTATGGAAAGATTTGTAATTATGCAACAAAGGAACTGAAAGAATTGAACTTGAGAAACCCTTGTAAACTAGATTGAGACCGAAACCGCACTTAGGCCAAGATCTGCACCGCACGGTCTAGCCCCTTTTATATGGTCTTGGACCTATTATAAGTTTGCTTCTACAACTTTCTAGATTGCTCACCTTCTTGGATTTGTTCGTTGTTGTCCAACCCTAGTTGTCACATATGCAACTAACCTCTCCGAGTGATTGAACATCATCTCAAACCCCATACATGGATGGAGAGTCATGCAAAACAATTATTAGAAGGGTTGTGGGCACCGCCATGCACCGCCGACATGGACACTACTTCGAAGAGGCCTCAAATTGCATGTCATTCTTCACATAACATGTGATATCTAAATATATCAATCAAATTTGACAATTGCTTTGAATGTGCTTGCTTTGGCTTGGCTCTTGCTAAAAACACTTGGAGAAAGGATGGTTGAATGCTTGTAAGTGAGAGATATAGTTGCCTTGACCTGGTTTGTAACTTCAGACCTGATGTGGGTGTTTCCCTAATGATTGTAAATATGTAATTCCGAGATTTAGGGAGCTTTGGATGCCTTTTGCAAGTGTATGAAGTGAGTGCTCTAGTGTATTGCCTTAGGAGTTCCAAGTTAGCAAATGAGGTAGTGTTTACTTGTTTATATAGGGTTTCACAGATGATTTTATAAGAAAAGCTAACCTAGATGAAGTATACGACCCAATGAAGGATTTGAATTTGAAAGTTTAGTTGGAAGACATGTTGGTCCAAGACCATACAAAGAAGTTAGGAATATATGGTATGGCCCTAACCAGGCTGTACGGTCCTGGACAGGAGCATATAATATGTTGAATGAAGTTTGGAGTTGGTGAACTAATGTTTCTCCATAGAATTTGTGCATTGTATTCTTAGAGTTTGTTTACATGTCAATGTGCAAGGATAAACAAGCTAAACAATAAACAATGGACCTCAGAAAGTGTTAAGCGGTAATGGAGAAGTAACATCTATCATAACAAGAGTGCATAATCAAATCAAGGGTTACCAAAGTGCAAATTACCAAATTTGAGTGTCTATAATCCTATTGTACAATAAAATAAAAATAATAATTTAATTTAAATCATAATGTACACAAGTTCCATCATTATTTAACTAAATCTAGGATCCCATTTAAATGCCTTACTATTTCTTCCAATTAAAAAAATTAAACAAGGCTTCATTAAATAATTAAGCCTATTAAGGCTTCCTACACATCTAATGAACAAAAGTAGGATTAAAAGCTAGCCCTTGGATCAAACAAATTTAGGCCATTGGATTTGACCAACCCTATTGTTTTCATTTGAGAAATTAATAAAGACCCTCTTTGGTCTCCATTTTGCCATTTGCGGGTTGGAGGTTGAAGAGCCAAAGCTCTCATAGAGTTCTAACTTGTTTTTTTCTTCCGAAAGGGATTTCTATATGCCTTGCCCGAATGGGTTGAAAGAATTTGCAATGCATTTTAGTCATTGTCTCAAACTTGTTTAAATTTGTAGGTTATCTCAATTTATTTGTTACCTAAATGGGTGAAATGATCTCTAATGAATTTTTCCATTGGATCTGATTTATTGTTTTTTTCTTGTTGGTTAGTTATGTTTGAATTTAGAGATTCTTGTATGTATGTACGTATACATACATATACATTGTGTATGTGTATATATATGCATACCGATATATAAATGTTTTAACCAAAATGTAGGTATATGTATTTGTTTTTATTTGTCTTTTATATAAAATAAGAAGGTTTTGGTGGTGAGGTTCGACCCCCACCCCTTCATATCCTGTAAAGCGATATAGAGGAGGTGACATGGCCGCCATGAGGCGGCCATACCGCCCCTTCCCTCACAAAATACATAGTTGATTTGTGTATGTTGGTCGAGCCATATGAAAGCAAATTTAAAATAAAACAATTATATATATATATATATATATATATATAAAATTCACTGTAATTAGATTATTCACAACTTATAGATCTTATTATTGGTTTATATGTATGTAATTTAATATTTATATACACCTATATGTACTCTATGCATATATATCAAACGTGTTATAAAATTTGCACACACACACAAATTCAAAATCTAAGGCTTAACATGGTGAAGTAGAGAATGCATACAACCGTAGGTAACACATTCAATTTGAAGAGAACTAGACCAACACTTAGTATAACCAATTTAATCCTATGCAAGTATCCCGATCTATTTCTAAGGATGACTAACTGATTTCTTATCTCGAATATGTACAACTATCTTATTCATCATGGGGTATCAACCTAGTTACAATTATTTTCTATGATTATGGAGTTAAGTAAAAATAATTCTTTCATAGTCATTTCAAGTCAAATTCTTTCTTATAATCTAGAAATCATTTTAGTATACAAGATGCATACTTTCTACTTTCTAAGGTAAATACTAAAGTACATATCTTATCTTACAATTTTCATACTCCTATTCTTCTATAAATTTCGTGTATAGTACCAAACATATACTTGAAACAATTGGAAATAACACATCCAGATAACAATGCCAATAACAACATTAGTACATTACAATCTTGAATGATTTTTTAACTATTACAATTTCTTGCACAACTTAGGCACAACACAATTTACAGAAATGACAACACAATATAGTCTCCAAGCAACCTTCACCCTTCATTTCTTGCAATGACACATTCCCAACTTCCACACAAGGGAGATGCAATGACATTCACCTCACAAATTCTTAGTATGGGTATGATTTCTTCCAGATTGACCAATAGAATTCCCTAATCTAATAGAAAAGCAACTATCTTAGGCTTAAAGGGTAAGGTAAAAAAAGGTTTACACATAAGAAAATACCATATTTTCAACATTGACTAACTACATATAGGTTGCTTGGATTCAAGATAAAAAAGTGAGAACTTATATTTCTTTTAAAAAAAATACACGCACACACACACGCACACGCACATGCACACTTACACTTACACTTACAATTACAATTACACGCACACGCACACGCACACGCACACGCACACACACCTGTACGCACACACACGCACGCACAACAAATCTGTAATAGGTTTTCCAAAGGGGATAAATACCTAGGGAAACTAAACAACCTCGATCCCTACATCTGCTCCGGTTATGGACTACCTTAAGGTGAAACAAGAAATTACCTTAATGATCCCCTACATCCACTCCTCCTATGATGTATTGAATTAATATATCGAGGTACATTCTCCAATTTGATTTTTTCATTTTTATATCAATTGTAATTTCCATTCTTATGTTCCACAAAAATATAACCTCTATCCCTACATCTTCCCCTACATAAAAACAATACAACCATAATGACACATCACAACATTGACATTTATCTCTTAATTTTTTTAGCAAAACTCAAGAGAGCATAGAATTCACTACAATAAAAATATCAAGTGCAATAGAAGTTCAACAAAATAATAAAAGAGATTTTTCTAACTAAACCTATTTCTTGTTGTTTATGTCCAAGAGTGAAGCACAAAACTAACCAAATATTCTAGGAAACAAGTCTTTTCCAAAGCTCCATCACACAATCCATAGTTTTTCTTAAACAACCCCTAATCTGTAATTGCATAACCCTTAACCTCTATTACAAATTAGCATAAAAACAACTCCAACCAAACCAAGCACCAAACAAAAACCACCACATGGAAACCTACTCAACTTCCTAGATAATCACCCCATTCACATCAAACTAAATTTACAAACCTAAAGCAAATTCACAAACCTAAGATAGAAATCATTCTCCATTAAAAAACAAAATAAATTATTATTCACATACCCAAAATTTACTTACCCAAGATGGTTTGACCTTTAATGCACCCATCCCACTACACTTCATGCAACCATAAATCTAGAATTAATTGACACATTTCATAGAGTTCCCAATCATGATCATTTTCTTAGCCCAAGGTATGTGAGAAGCCTCCAAAATGAATTTTACCATATAGGTAGTGACTAGGACTAACATTGGAGGTGAGAAAACATAGGTTTATTTCCCCAAACTCAACTCTATATCTACCTCTAAGCATGAATTTAAATTTCTAAATTTGGAAGGGCACTAAACAAAGTAAGCACATATAAGACAAAATAGTAACAATAAGACACATTTTCACAATTATTTTGAATTAAACATTAGACCACTTTACAAAGTACACAAGTAGTAAGAAAAGACCACCAAGGACTCTAGGAACACAACCACACAACACATCCTAGGACCTAGTGGGTATGAGTGATTTCCTGATGGATTGGTCCTTTGCCTCTCTTGTTTATAGACACCCAAAGTATGTCAAATACCATTTTCCCTTGCACTCATCTCAAATGTCATATATGCCTAAAATAACAATATCCATGAGTAATTATATCACAATTCAAACATATGTCATATTACATTTATCTCGTAAGAAACACAATCAAAATCAATATTCATTATTATCATCTATGTTATTATATCCATCACACACATTTGTTTCATATGCTAAGTTATTTCATACGTGATAATCATCATCATCATTAAGGCTACTAAACAATGAATATTCATCCAATATCATCTATCATAATTATAATAATGCAATAGGCATAAACTCTCTTGAGCGCTCCATTTTGGAGTTCGAGAAGCTATACCCGGCGGTTCCCCTTCACCAAGGGCTTATTCTCGCTTATTCACAAGCACCGCCTTATTAAATTCCCGGTCTCCCTTCCTCTCCCTACTCGGCTTTGGGCTCTGCTGCTGCCAGCCCCTGTCTCCCCGCTGTCCCTCGCGCCCGCCCCGCCTCCGGTGCCGATGCCCATCACGCAGCCGCTTCATGCTTCTCCTTCTTTCCTCCTCGCCTGCTTTGCCCGCCACCCACACTGTCTCTACTTCTAAACGTGTCACGGTGGTTTCTAGGAGACTCAACTCTTGAGTCCACCGCCGAGGGGGATGAACCTTTGGATGACATTGCTCGTGATCTCGCCGAACATTAGTAGTGCCGGCCCCGGGCGGCACCAACGGATAACCCTTCTAGAAGATGGAGGCCTTAGAGGTGAGCTTAAATCACAAGGATGAGGTAAAAATCTTGCTAAGCAAAAAGGCAAAAAAGCATTGAGGGAGAAGGGAGCATGGCGGGTAGCTTGACTTGATGAAATATACAAAATCGACCTCCCTTGACTCCCGCCTTGGGAAAACGAAGACTAGGCTGCGGCAAGTGGCCATAGAGGAATTCATCGAAGGACATGCAAGAAGTGTTTCGCAACTCGGCGGTGTCCCGATGACTCTTTGGGGCAATGAGAAAGAGAGTAAAAGAACCAGAGAGGAGCTCGATAAGACGGATGTTGCTCATATGACCACGCTGGTATGTACCATGCTTGGAAAAAGTAAAGATGAGTATTGATCAAGTGCCAAGAAGTAGTCCTGGGCATGACAGGCTTGCCGCTTTTTGTTGCCGTTGTTTTAATAAGTCTCGCTTGTGTTGCTTTGTTTCTAGGCTTCGGTGTTCTTTCTTTGTCAGAACTTTTGTGCTTGATACTACTTCTCTCGCTCTCTCTCTTATTCTCGCTTTTAGGCCTCCTTTTCAGACACAAGGGTATAGTCCCTTTCAAAAACTATATACCAATATTAAAAAATAAGTAATACAATGCTAAGCAATATCATAATCAACATCATCATGATCCAATACAAGTGATAAAACATATCCCGGTTCAAATCATAATATCCATCATAACACGGACATAAACCACTTCAAATGTGTATTTACAAATCCAATGTCAACGATATAAAAGTCTCAAAATGTTGAAAGTAACCACATAAAAATGTATAAAGGAATAAGGTGAAAATGGGCATGACATCCTTACCCTTTAATAATGACTTACTCCTTGAATTCAATGAAATAGGTGATGATACCTAAGTATTAGAGATGTTATGTCCTCCCAATTGGCTTCATGCTCAACGTGTTTGTCCAATTATACCATGACTTGATCTAGCTCACTACCTCAAGGCCCAATTTCTTGTGCTCCATAATGTGCATGAGTGTTAACATCAATTTCTTGTCCTCATCTAGTTGTAATGTTGAATAGTCCAATAGAGGAGAGGGGTTTGGGATTTATCTTGTAAAAAAAAGACACATGAAATACGTCGTGAACACATGACATGCTTGGTGTCAATCCTAGGTGGTAAGAAATTAGTCCTATCCGCTCTAAAAGCTCAAAATGTACAATGAACTCGTGGTGTAAGATTAGAACCATTTCCATAATGGATTGGGTTTTTACGTGTTTTTAATCTCGAAACAACCTCAGTAACCCGCTTAAAACTATGGTCGGTCCTCTTGGCATCCACATACTAATTTATCCACTCTCGCACCTCGTATAGGCGTTCTCACAGATCCAACAACATCAAGATCTAAACAACTAATCGATCATATATCTCGCCCCAACTAAATAGAATTCTACACTCCCTTCCGTAGAATTCCTTGTAAGGTACCATGTCAATGAAACTTGTGGTAGATGTTGTTGTATGCAAACTCTATCAAGTACAATAATCCTCATAAAGTGGGACTATGGTCTATCACATACATGCAGAGCATGTATTCTAAAACTTGATTCACCCTCTCCGCCCTGTCCATCCGTCCTTCGACGATAGGATGCAAAGAAGATGATGAGTTCCCAATGCCTTCAAGGGTAGTCTATAACTTAAAAGTATAGAAAGGATCTCAATCACAAATGATCTTACGGGAGATGCCATGCAATCAAACAATCTCATCCACGTAGACTCTAGCCACAAATCTTGTAGTATATGTGATCATAACAAGTGGAAAATGTGATAGTTTGGTCCATTTTGACCATGATGGCATCATGCCGATAGAAGATGTGCAAAATACAACAATGAAGTCTATGGAAATGGTATCCCATTTCCACTCCAAAATAACATGAGGGTAGAGAAGACCAACAAGGTGTTGATGCTCGCCTTTACCCTTCGGCAATATAAATAATGGGATTCAAAACCCAAAATATAATGCCTCAAACTAGGCCAATAGAACAATTTTTTGCAACTATACATGCATCTTCTTTACTCTTTGATGGGCTAAATAAAGTGCATGACGAGCCTATTAAATAATAACACCAAAAATCCCTACTTAAATGGACATAAATACATCCCTTGCACCAAAAATACCATCGACCTCCAAGGTATATCTTGTGCACCTATCCTTAAGGTCCCTTTCGATCAGAACTACTTCCTCACTACTATGTATAACATATTTCTAGGGAGCCTCTTGAGGATCCTACTCCTCAAATTTTCCCTCACTATCATAATTGCTAGCTTATGCCGTATGATACTTAATGTGTCTAGAACCATATTTTCCTTTCCCTTCATGTGATCGTAATAAACGTGGTACATGAAAAGGAGCTCCATCCAATTCCATTTCCTAGTATTGAGATTAGGCTATGTGAATATGTGTCAAGGCTTAAACAATCCGTGCACCAAAAAATGATGAAAAAGAAGAAAGTGACACCATTTGAATAAGGCATGGACCACAACTACAAGCTCAATATTGTGTGTGGGATAACTAATTTCATATTCCTTGAGCTTCTCATACTGTAAGTAATCGCTCGACCCTCCTACATTAGAAATTGCCTCAACGCCAAACAAGGAAGCATCTTGTAAAAACTATGAAATAACCTAACGGGTCTAAAAATTTAAGGATGGGAGTGGAAGTGAGATGCTCCTTGAGTATGTGGAATGCATTCTCACACTTCTCACTCTAATCAAATTTATTCCCTTTACGATGAAGGTCAGTGATGGGATGGATGATCCAGAGAAATCCTGAACAAATTTGTGTTAATAAATGACCAATCCCATGAAGCTACACAACTTAGACACACTAGTGGATGTAAGACACTCCATAATAACATGAATCTTTGAGGGATATATAAATATTCCCTATCCGAAATAATGTGACTTGATTAATGTACCTTTGACTAAAAGAATGAGCAATGTTTTAGATTTTGGTAAAGGTGGTGCTTTCTTAGACACTATAATAAACATCATAGATGATCCTCATGCTTATCTAGTAAGTGGTATGAAATAATGATGTCATCAAGGAATACTATCATAAAACATTCTAAGAAGGTACAAAACCCCATTCACGAGTCTCATAAACAATGTCGGGGCATTGGTAAAACAAAAATGTACCATGGTGAACTCATAATGACCACACCTTGTGCAAAATGTGGTTCTCTATGAATATCCACCTCTAATATCCTCAATTGATGATACCCAAAATTTAGATTGATATTTTTAAAAACTATAACACCTACCATCCGGTTAAATAGATCGTTTATCTTGGGAAGGGGGTAGTTGTTTTACACTCTTAACTTATTCAAATACCTATAATTGATGCATAATCTTAGGGACCCATCCTTATTCTTAACAAAGATGATAGGCACCCTAATGTGACACACTTATTCGAGACAAGGAACTTTTCTAAATGTCCCTCAAGATGCATCTTGAGCTTAAATATATCAATAGTCATCATCCCGTATGGTGCTCTAGAAATGGAATCAACTATGAAACTAAATCCATACTGAAATCAATCTCCCTTTGAGGGGTAAACCAAGAAAAGCCACGGGAAATAAATTTGCACTCTCAAAGGATGTGGTGGCCATCTAATGAAGGTCAAGATGTTGATCGCTTTCTAATTGTTATGAAAAACATTTGGTAAACCTATCGAAAACACCGCCTCAACTACATATCAAATATAGTACGAAGAGAAATCAACATCTAAACACTTGAAAATTTCACCTCTATAGCAAGATCATCATGAAAATCAATGATCTTGTGATAACAATCTAGCTTGGTTTGATGAGATGAATGAAAATCCATCCCAAATATAATCTCATAAGATCCCAAGGGAAGAGTATGTAGGTCAATTGAAGTAGAAAAAATGCCTAAGTCAATCACATATCCTCACCGGAGAATTGATTGCAAGCTTGGACTTGGTGGTCAACTCTACATACCAACCCCGCTATTGCCTAAATACTACCAACCTAAACCAATACATGATTGAGGGAAATAAAATAATACAAATAACCTAAATAAAATAAGATGGATAATGACACTCGAATACTACTTCCTAACTCAACCATAGTACCCGGTGCTTTGCTTGGTGGTTGTCAACCACTACATGAAATTTGTGTGCTCTTCCTTATCACCAACAATGGTCTTTAACATAGGGTCATTACCTTTCTCTGTTGTAATGATTCTTTATGAGCATGACCTAAAATAGTGATCTCTACTACTAAAAATATAACACCCCCTAGTATCTCCGATCCTACCGAGCACTTGCCCTATGTAAGCTCTACCCACAAGAAGCCGTAGGTCTTGCCTTGACCGACTTTTGGGATATCACAAAACTTGTCTATTACCATTATGACCTCTAATATCTATAATGCTTTGGGGCATTCCATCTCAAACCTCTTCCTCTCTCGGGCATCCTAACGAGGGGGATATCACTATTACACATCTTGTTGTGGATATGGATGGGAAATGAAGGCCATAGGTCGGAATCCATCCCAAGATGAGGTGGCACACCTCATAATTGACTATCCTAGATTACCTATATCCTAGAGCAGACATGATCCCTATCATGCTAGGTTTTTCCCCTATTTTTCTACATTATGAGACTTGTCCACAACGACTTCTAGGATATGTGGAGTATGCTTACATACTACACATGCTATATTGAGGTTATGAGCTTGAATAAATCTCTCGCACACAAAGCTTCTTATCGCACATATAATCCACATATCGCAATAAATCCATAAACCTTATCTCATACTTGATGAGGGTTTGTTACACCCACATGAATAAATGAGGAATTTTTATGTTGCTTACTCATTTTAGAGCCCGGAGGGGGTTGAATCAATGCATAAGTTATGGGTATGCAGTTTTATAGATAATTAAGTGGTGGAATAGTAGACATGTAGCTTGTTAACACTAGGATATTCTCACTATACTCACAGTTTCTTGTCTTTTGTTGGTAGTACTTCCTCGAAATATATTTTTGACATTGATAGGGCTCGCCTAAAAAGTTGTAAAAAGGGTAAGGTAGGGTAAGGAAGAAAAGAGAATTGTTTGGAAACACTAAAGGTCTAATATCTCAAAGCTACCACCGCATGATTCAAAAAAATACCTATGCCAACTTAATCCTAGCTTAGCACACGCTTAAAATTATGAAGGAAAGAAGTATGTGGATTGATTATTACAAGTAAAAACTTGTAGAAAACTCTTATTACTTCGTAGTTTCTTGCAAAATATTTTCAACACACATCCATTTATAGAGAAGCTTTGAAATAATAACAATTCATGTTAATAATTGGAATTTCTACTACACAATTCAATTTGATGCTACTAAATATCATGAAACAACACATAACCAATCTATCATATGAGGTATTAAAAATATCCAATTGCATTTACACATTAACACTTTGCTAATCAAGATGAAACTAATTGAACTTATGATTATACAAGTAGCTACTGCACACTTACAAATTTCATGATAAAGCAAACCATACAATGATTAATCAAAATAACTTGATATAAGTAATTTATCAAAATATTGAGCAAGAAATAGGCATAAAACACTCATTGAACAATACTTAGAATTTTCAAGTGATTTCTTCATAAAGTTATTCTTTCTTAGATGGTACACAACCAATATATTTATACAAAATCTGCCACCACTTGGGGCTTATAAATAACTAGTTTAAAAATAGAACAAATAGTTCTTTGAGTGACTAAAAAAGATAGCCTTTCATGCAAGAAAGCTTGTGTTTCCTATTTTTAAGATTGAATGTTTTTACAATAATAGATCCTAAAAATAGCAAAAAAACTACATGTATAATATTTACTTGGATCTCCCACTTGTAATGGAGGAGTTGAATGTGTTTGATTTTGTTGGAGCTTTGCTACACATGTTTTGAATTCATTTTCTATATACACAAAATCTAAAATAGGTGGCCTCATTAAATTAGACACTTCTTGAATTATCATTGGGACTGTTGTAAATAGATTTGAAATATTTACTTAGAAGTGAAGCTTTCTCCACTTCTCCATTCACGAGAGGCGACTAATTTCATGATGATGGATGTTTTCCTAATTGTGTCAACTTGTGAAAAATTAGCAACTAGAGTGGAAATGAATGCTTGCAATTATTGTTCAAAGAAAGAATTTTGGATCAAACTCCCATTCGGTTGGTGCATTGGAGTAATTTATGATTCAACTATAATCTTAGTAACATTTTTTACCTTTCTTTGTAATTCATTTAATAGTCCTACCATTACAGTCATCCAACCACTTTCTTTGCTTCAAAATGTGGCCTATGTAGATTTCACCTGTATTTAAATTTTGGCTCATGATGTGTTGCATATTGAGGTAAAGCCTTCTATTTATAATATCCAATAACTTTTCCATCATAGAGCTCATTCTGGTCTTACGTTTATGTTGGACATATACTTGAATAAACCCCTATTCTACTATATCTTTATGAATTTTTATAACTACTAAAATATCATACAAAGTTCTTAGTGCCATTTATACATTGGGCTTGGCATTCTTTGGAACTATCAACTACTTTAGAGCATTAAGAACATCCAACCGAACTTGTATTATTTTGAATATCAATTTTCATTTGATGAGTAACATCAATGATAGATTGGGAATCTGGGTCCATGACCTCTTCTCATGTATAGGCCCTTTTGGATATTCTCAAAATTCCCTTCTTAGTCTCCATGTATATAGGAGTTATCCCTAGGGACAACTTTCTCTTGGTCACCCCTTTTAGGGTTCCTGTAAGAGAATCATATTTGAGAACCACCTTTGGATCTTCAATTTGTGCCATTGCAAAATCTATTGTGTGTTTTCCACTAGGAGGAGTCCATGTTCCCCGTGGAGTAGCAAGTGAAACTATAGTTATGGAAGGAATAACAAAAGAATACCTCACCACTTATGGTGATGTTTGTGATGTCAAGGAAGGGTAGGATGAATATGTTTCAAAGGGGAAAAAGATGACTCATGAAACTCTTAATAACCATGGGGGCTAGAAAAGAGGAAATATGAATGTAGGAATGAAGTGGAAGGATTGAAATATGCACTCATGGTAGAAAAGTATGATAAACATAAGGAGTGATGGGAGGAGGTAATGGTGGGTTAATGAACCAATTATATGTTGGAGGAATTGGAGGAAGATACTAGAAAGAGAGATAAGGCTATATAGGTTCCTTGGTTTGGCCTCGAAGACCTTTTAATAGTGCTACTAGATGAAGTTGGAGCTAAAGAGAACACAATGAACCGAGGAGTAGAAACAATAGTTGCGGGGACAATAATTATTACCTGTTATATAGTTATAGTGGATACAATGGATGAGAAGGGGCAATTTGAAGTGATTTGAGGAGAAGACAAGGGAATATGAATTTCGATTGGTGGGGAAAATGAGGACATGAGGAATGCAAAAGGATGAGGTGAGACACTTGAAGAAATGGATATAGAACTAATAGGAAGGGGAATGAAAAGTTGTGCCAAAATAGATACAACCAGAGAAGTATAAACAATAGGACTAGTTGAAACAAGATATGAAAGATGAATTTGTAATTTAATGATATATAATGCCCCATGATCACCTACCTCATCATCGAAGAATAAGTGGAAGAAATGATAATTTTTCTCGTAGAAGGGCCTAAAGAAGATGGAATAGAAGAAGATGCCATAACTACAGAGCTAAAAAATGTTGAAGGAAAATAAGAACTGGGATAAAGGGAAGAAACTTTATTTTCCATTGTACTTACTAGAGGGGAACTTGGAGTATGACTAGCCATTTGTGTGTTGGTGGGACTTGAGATTTGTGCACTTGTAGAAACTCTAGGATGAGAAGGACCACCCTTTTCCTTGAGTGTAGGAGGCACTCCAATTTTTTTCTTGAGATGCTTAGGATTTGCACCTTGTTCATCCGAGTCTTCTTCTTCTAATTTTTCTTCTACTTATTGGCCCAGTCTAATCTCTATCCCACCAACTTTAACAGCCACCGAATGGGTGTATAAGTGACCTTGAAATTCCTCATGTTGATGGCCACAACTTGATCATTGATCTCATCTTTGTAAACCAAGTCATCCTTATGTGTTTGATGCATGTAATTGAAAGTGTGCATACCCAAGGTGTTCTTGTGAATTTGGGAAACTCTTCTTGCTAGATCAAACAATCTTAAAGTGTGATAATCCAAATGAAATAATGGCCTATGTTACGCCACTCTCTTGGCCTTATGCCAATCATTTAGGATTATGGAGCCAACCGGGATGGGAAGAGGAGGATATGTGGACTTCTTCTTCTTATATTCCTTTTCCACATGAATGATACCATGGACAAAGTTATACAAAATCTCTTGCTCATCTAGTTTGTCAAGAAAAAACTTGGGTATTCTCGAATGGGATGGAGAGAATTCCCTCTACTTTGATCACGATACAATTTGGATAGCACGAAATATCCCCAAGGACTCAATGTATTGATTATTCTTTGATTGACTATAGGAATTGGGGTACCATAAATAAATTTAAAAATCATTGAGTAATAGTGATTATAGATTCCTCAATGCTTTTCTTATAACTATGCATGTTTAGGTTCTAAAGACCTTGGGAACTATATGTGAGTGTTGATATGTCCAACTAGGGACCCCTTGAAATTCTTGAATTGTGCATACTACATCCAAAAATATGACATCATATAAAAAAATTTCCATTTCTTCTTCATTCATGTATACAAGGTTTATTGTAGAGGTTGTAAGATAAAACCCCAACCAAATCAATGATATTTTCATCTTTGATGATCATTGTTAGAAAGGGTACCGAGTCGATTGAAATGTACAATATCTAATGCTTTGAATAGCCTATTCATCAAATACATTCTAACTCTAACCCGTTTCTGAAGGATCTAATAGTCATATTGTTTGTGGAGACGTTGGACTTGAAGTGGGTCTGGTCTTCGCAAAATCTTTAAGCACTACTATGAATTTATTTTTTGTCCCCATTTTTTCAATCTCTTGATCAAATTTAATATTTAATGGAGGTAGATTAAAATAACTAGAAATTGCATCCTCAAGTAATATTGCCAATTACATTACGTGCTTTTGATATCATAATCCCACTTTTTTAACTTACATAAACACCTACTCTTCCTAAAGTAAATCAATGCATGACATTACCTCTAGTTTTCCGCTACAATATCCAGTCCATTTTTTCGAATAACTATTAATGAAAAATCACAACACCCCCAAATGAGTCATCAGATCTGATTTTCTAAGGCAAATTCATTTGGTGTGATTCACATAACATTGAGTTTTCCCTAAAGTGTGGGACTTTGCAAATGGGAAAACTCTCCAGATTAAAGGTTGGTTCCTATTCCTCTGTTTAGGTGCATACGTGGAAACTTGCAGAGGACCTATTCCTAAACCTAATCTAAGTTTTACCAAGGAGACATGGATAAAAGGAATACAAGAAATCAAAACTAAGCTACAAGGTGATGCACCGAAGGAATGATGAACATTAGTTTTGTTGATAGACACAAACCAAAAAAATACATACAATAATCAAGCACAGATAACCAAATTTATAATGAAAGACCAGATGAGAGAAAAGGAGACAAGAAAGGATCTAAAATCAATCAAAAACGTGTTTTATTGCTCTGCAGATTGATACAATGCATTAAAAATGGCAAGAAGGAAGGAAATGTATTAAAATTTAAATGGAAGGTTTGAACTCCACGAATTCCTTTGCGAAAAAAGGGGAGCCTCGCAAAAAACAAAAGAATGTCTAACCCTTTACAATGAGTCTCGACCGTGATTTTATAGGTTCAACATAGAGGGGAGAAAGAGAGAGAAGCGGGGAAAAATCTCCAAGCTCAACCACCGCTATTAATGCCTCACATAAAATCTGCCCCCAAATATGTCTTGACTGCATCAAATTCTTATTTGGTGCCTCGAAGGAGGAGGAACGACAGCAGGCGGATCGAATCGATTTGGTTGTTGGGGCAAAAATAGATCCTACATTAATGGCCCTGAAGACATTTCTCCATTTTTCTCCCACCTAACCTCCCAAACTTAAAGTTTCAGATCTCCATGGCATAGACGAGGCCGAGATCTTTCCAATGGTGTCGATTTGCAATATTTTGAGCCCCTGAGTCGAAAGATATGCCCCTTCAAAGTTTGTATCGGGTCCATATGAAAGGGTGGGAAAACCAGTTTGAAAAATGGGCCCCCTTTTAATATGGGACATGTGGAGGGCGATGCTTGTCTAAGGGTGGCCTCGTATTTTTCTCTTGGAATGGCGTGGGGCTGACACGTGGCTTCCTCGGCCGCTTAATTTCTATGTTTTTGGCTAAGTCCTTTGCTCGGCAAGGTCATATTTCTTGACCGGGGACACGTGGCGGTTTGGCACTCATTTGGAAACCCTCTATTTATTTGACCCTTGAGTTAGCGTCGTTTGGACACTTGGCACTCTCCACCGGCCTGTCACCATGCATTGACTATTCAACTCGACTTTGTCCCCCTTTTCAAACCGGGACGCGTGGAGGCTCACGCTCACTTGAAAGCTCGATCAAGATTTGACTTTAAAGGAGCATCATGTTAACGCTTGGAAGCCTCTGTAAGTCTTTGGAATTTTGAATGACCTCTCCCTTTTCTTTTCGACCCAGGCTACGTGGCGGCCGACACTTGTTTGAGCCTCCGCTTTTGGATCTACCCTTGGAGATGCGCTGCTTGGACACGTGGCAGTCCCTGCCAGTACTTCTATACTTAGCCTTTTTTGAGGCCCGCCTTGTCTACCTTTTGACCTCTGTTGACCATTTGCTACATGGAGGGCTAGCACAAGTTTGAGTCTCCCTTTTTGGATTCAAATTTGGAGAAGCACCATGCCGACACGTGACTCTCTCCGCTGCCTCCTCCATACTTAGCCAATTTTTGGACTCATTCTGAACCATTTTGAGCCCGAAGACTTCAGATCTTCACCATTTCTTCTTTTCCTTGCTCTTGGTTTCTCTGTGACACGATCCTCTTTCCATGATCTGCTTTATTCTATTTCCGTGCTCACTGTTAACCGTTAAATAGATTTAAGACACGGATCCGCTCGGCAGTTCGTTTCTCGCTCTTTCTTCTTGTATAGGGTCATTTAGGCTTTCGTAGGCCCCGCCACTCCATTTTGAGTCCTTTTGTGACTTGTTTGCAAGATTTAAACGTGTTTTCATTGGTTTTTCTAAGAGGGTGCGTGGCTGATCCAATATATTTCCCGAGGGGGTGAAATATGGATAACAATAACCACTAAGTTAGCCATACACTATGCTTTATCCTAGTCCGGTTCATCATCATTTATTAGTATAGCCTCTCCATCTTCCTTTTTAGAGTTGTATAATGGTTTTCTCTAATGACCTATTTGTCAAAAAAATGTCGCCAAAGAGTTGTTTTGAGAAAAAGGTATGCAGACGAGCCTCCATCAATAACTAGCTTAAGCAACACCGAAAAACTATAGATACTCAAATCTCTAAATATCTAAAAGATATCAATACTCTATTTGATCTTGTAATTGCTTGATTTTGAACTTCAAATGCTTTGTAATAGCTCGAATGTAAGGTGCTTGATTATGAAATCCTTTCACCCTATTTGAATCTTGTTAATCCATGCTAAAATGACAATATACCATTACAACATTAAAGTTTTCTTAGTCATTTATGTGTTTTAACATTGAATTTTAGCTACTCATGTCTTTATAGACAACATGGCTTTAATTATTTGTTTTCATTATTTTTCACATTCCAATAGATTTTTCTAGTGTCTTCAAATTATGTTATTTCCACGTGGTAAAATTTAATATCTTCACATCCCAACTCCTTGTAAGAATTTTGTCGAGTGTGACGAAGAGAACCAATAAGAAAGCTCCATGTATGTATGCATTTTGGGCCTAAGCGATTTATTTAGATATTTTCGTCAAGTATGCCCAAGTGTGAAGTGCGAGCTAATGAGAATGATTCATGTTGCCTTAGATATGTCAATGTTAGTCATCAAGTATACTTTCTTAGTTATTATTAGGAGATTTAAATTGCGAACCAATGGGATGTCTCCACGTTGTTTCAAAATTTGCAATGCTAGTCCTTATCTAGGACATAATGCTTTGAAAGATGCAACAATGTGAAATGCACACAAATGAGAAACATCCATGTAATTTAATTCCTTAGCATAAGTCAATTTAATTTGTAAACTATGAACCAATAAGAAATCTCCATGCATGTAGGAAACTACTAAAATTTGTCACAACTGTGAGATTATCCATTAAGGTATGTAATGAGAAAATAAATGGCCACCACGTTGCTTCAAAAATATCATAGTATTTAAGAAATACCGTGGATGAACATTGACAATTTGAGCAACATTGTGGTGATAGTCTACGGAATTGCATAACCAAAAGATCCCATCTCTTTTGTAAATTAAAAGCCTACAACTTCATACTTAAAACCATAGTTTTGTTAAGGCATTATTAGTCCAAAAATATAATTTTAACAAAACAATGCGACAAAGTTGCATCTAAGTAACACAATTATTCATCACAAGGAAAAATGGTTCTTGAATATTTTACAAAATATATTAGAGGGCCTCATGATTTCGTATAAAATCATGGGGATGTGATGTTTACAACAATACTCAACTACCTCAACTCATGAAACTCCTCAATACATTGCTACACACAAATCCTAAAGACATAACACAATAAAAATCTCTCCTCAAATAACCCCCATGTCACTATATACATGCTTAGGTGGAGCTTCTAATCCTCACCTCTCTGTTGTACCTCACACCCCTCTCTCATAACATGGTTCCACAAGTCCAATGTGTGTGGGGTCTACCATAACTAGTCTCATGTGATGTCTTAAACAAATCACGACAAGTTTTAGATTATTATAGAAATGGATAAGACACTTAAATTTGAACTACTCTACCCAAATCTCTTGGTGTAGCAACCGTACTTTTATACTAGGTATGACACCCATTTAAAAACATGACACATTTTTAAAAAAATAAACACAAAACAATGGCCACAAGAGTGACACAATGGTGTGGATGGTGAAAAGTTGATAACTCATATTGAGTCAAACTACTTTCCCCTTATGTGAACACTAGGTTTTAAATTATATTTAAGACAATTTAATAATTTGATTGAGTTAACATTTACATTAAGGACGTAAGCCGAGTTAATTTTATAATATCATAGGGACATACAAGAATTTAACAATTTAATAAAATGACGATTAAGAACATTTTAGGTAGTTAGAAATTATTTAATTACATTTCCTAATTCCTCAATTTAAACCAATATAATCTTATTATGAAATAAAAATAAAAAAGCAAATGAATTTTAACCATAATCCACATAATTTCATAATTACTTAATTAAATATAAGATCCCATTTAAATGCCTAGCTATGTCTTACAATAAAAAAACAATTTGATTAAATACTTAATCTTATAAGGGCTTCATACACATCTAATGACCAAATGTGGGATTAAAAGTTATCCATTGAATTTAATAGATACAAGCCATTGGATTTGAGCGACCCTAGTGTTTCCTAATTTATCTTTGAGGAATTATTAAAGGTTGTCTTTGGTCTCCATTTCCCCATTATTTGTAGGTTTGAACACAGGAATGGAGGGGAGCTTGGAGAGCCGATCTCTCATGGAGTTCTAACTTGTTTTATAAAAAAGGGATTTTTATATCCCTCACGCAAATGTGTTGAAAGAATTCCCAATTCATTTTAATTATTGTCTCAAACTTCTTGTTTAATTTTTTGTGTTATATCAATATATTTGTTACCCAAATGGGTGAAACAATCTCAAAAAAATTATCCATTGGATCTAATTTATTGTTTCTTTTCTAGCTAGTTAGCTCTATTCAAATTCAAATATTTTTGTATATGTATGTATATACATACAAATAAATTGTAAGTATGTATATGTACACACACACACACATACCAAAATGCACTTGTATGTTTATGTTTTTCATTGCTTATATAAAATAGGAAGGGTTTGGGTGTGGGGTTTGACCCCCACCCCTTGGTATAATGTAAAAGAAATAAGGAAGCGGTGACATAGCTATCTCACCCATACCATAGGTGGGGATGGGGTGGCCATGCCGTCCCCTACCCTTTGAATATGAGGAAGGGATGACATGGCTGTCCCATCCCCATACAAAGTATTGGAATCAAGATGTCTATGTCATCCCCTCCCCCACAAAATGCATCTTTGGTTGACCTATATACGATTGCAAAAATATGCGGTTGGTTAGTCCATTCTCGGTTGAACCATATGCTACATTGTATTTAAAACAAGGATAAATATTATGTGATACACACACATATACAACCAAATATCTATATTTATATATTTTATCATGAGGTAAACCAAACTCAAATTATTTACAACTTATAGAGCTTATTATTTGTTAATATACATATACATATACATAGACATATACATATACATATACACATGTATATAATTTAGTATTTATATACACTTATATGTACTCTATGCATATATCAAATGTGTTAGAAAATGTGAGCATACATGTATATATATGAAATAGAATACACACACACACACACACACAAATTTAGAACCTAAGACTTAATATGTGAAGTAGAGAACAAGTAAGAAACTCAATGTTAAGAGAATAAGGCAAACACTTAGTACAACCGATTCAATCCTACTACAGTATGTCGATCTATTTCTAAGGATGACTACCTAATTTCTCTATCTTGGAATATGTACACCTATCTTATTTATTTGGGGTATTAAGCTGACTCACAATTATTTTCTATGATTATGTAGTTAAATAAAAATAGTTACTGTCATATTCATTTTGAATTCAAATTCTTTCTTATAATCGAAAATCATTTTAGTATACAAGAAGCAAAATTTCCAATTTTTAAGGTAAATATAGAAGAAAATATCTTATCCTATAATATTTATACTTCTATTCTTATTTTATATTCAACATATAGTTCCAAATAGATACTTGCATCAATTTAATTTAACACATATCCAAATAACAATGCTAAAAACAACACCAAGTAACATACAATATTGAATGATTATTTAACTATTACATTATCTTGCACAAATCATAGGCACAAAAAAACTTATAGAAATCCCAACACATCGTAGTCTCCAAACAATATTTAACCTTCATTTATTGAAATGACACATTCCTAACTTCCACATAAGGGGGAAACAACAACATTCACTTCCCAACCTATCGGTATGCGTAGGGTGTTTCATGCCCTAGGCAACTTAGGTAGTTGCCTAGGGCGCCGAACAGGGAGGGGCGGCTTAATTTCTAAAAAAATTTCAAATTTCAATGTCAGCTTTTCCTTTCCAGCAGTCTGAGTCGGCATTGATAATATTTATATAACAGTATAAGTTCCAACTGGTGCACTTGCCCAATGCACCATTCAATTTACAAATTACCTATATATTATCATATAAACAACCATAGGTAGTCCACGGATATGAATCAGGGACAGGTTAATGGATTGCTAATTTGCTAATTTTTTTGTGGTTTGCGGCCTTGCACAACGATTTAAATTTTTAATACTCTTTAGTGTTTACAAATTACTTTATCTTAAACTCTATGTGAGTAAATAGAAGGATCGATGGGATAAGGATTGAGATTCAATCATTCACGGCCTAGGAACTAGGAAGGAGGACCCACGGTCCTTGGGCCTTTGTAAATTTTAATTTGTGAATTGTTTTCATCTTTCATCTTTCATCTCAGCCTATAGTTGTATTTTATTTATTTTAGAGGCATGTTGATGAGATTTTAACGTTTCCATTGGCATTTTGATTTTTTCCACCAACAAACAAAAGATAGATGTTTTTGAACATTGGAGTAACAATGTGTTAGCAGGGATGAATCATGAGGCCCGTCAGTGACTCAGTTCTATGATGGATCTCACGACATCGCTGCATCACTCAACACCGCATCAGATCTTTCTCCAAATCCTAAAGCTAAGTAATCAAACCCTAATTACCTCTGCTCTTATATTTGATGTTGCAGTAATTTTGTTCTCAATTGCATCAATTATATATTGCATTTTGATTTAATTATTCTTATTATGTAATTTGGTGGGTGCTTGGTCCCGGAGGGGGTTGGGGGTGTACTCTTGAGTCCTGCCTAGGGTGCTCCAAAACCTTAATTCGGCCCTGAATATGCGTATGATTTCTTCCATACTAACCCACTGACATTTCCCAGCTCAAGAGTTAAAATCAATGTCTTTCTCTGGTTTAAACAGTTTGGAGACTATGGAAAATGACAATAAAAATGGAGATAGAAAACAATGTGCAAACCTCCTATAGCTTTACAAGCAACCTCAAGTAAGGTTGTGTGAGATTTGAAGCTGTGTAAACTTGATAGAAAATGATTGTGGGTGCTCTTGAATGACCTCCAAAATAGGGATTGACCAATTATATGAACAATTTTTGGGAGCTTCTAATATGCAGATATTGGAATGCAAATTGACAGAGTAATTATGTTATAATCGAAGAGGATTTGTAAGATGATGATCCTGTATTTTATAGAGGTAGAAGTGGTTGGAAGTTGGTTACAAACATATGAATGCACATGCTATTTTTAGCATTTGAGGAAGTCAGCGAGACTCGGGAAGTTAAATTCCATTTAGGGGCGATAAAGGAATTAATTAGCATAAGTTGCATCCGAAAAGGTGGTTGTATGTGTAATTTAATTGCCTCCACCTTTTTAGGATTCTAGAAGTGCGGTTGACTGGACTGGTGAAGTGGAGTCTAGGTGGAGTTGATTGGGATGAGGATGTGGAGTCCAAGTGGGGTCCAAAGTGGTTATTATAATGTGCACACTTAATTAATTAATCATTTATTTAATAAATGATAATTAAATTAGCTAATAGGGGTACTAAGGACTAATTTAATTAATCCAAAGGGTGAAATGCATATAATTAATCAATTTAATTAATCATTCGTAAAGGGATGAACTAGGGAGCGAACTTGGATAATACTAAGAATAGGTGAGTGATTTTGGGGTGTCTATATTTTCTCTTCTTTAAAGTGTTATTGTGAAGTAATAGTGATTTAAAGATAGTAGACACATGCAGAGTAGTGAGTACAAATAAATGAAGCATTAGGATGCCCTAATAAGTAAGATAGTATAGGAATGCCCCTCAATCGGGTGGATGATGCATCAAAAATGATATGGACGACCACTTGATAGGAAGAAGACAAGGGATTGGAACAAGGATGTGAAGGATTGTACTCGTAGCATGAGTGTCATTTGGAGAATAAATTTAGAGCAACCTTATTTTTGTTGTTGCACAATAGAGTTGTCACAATGATTATAAAATAATCAAGATGGTTAGCCCGAGATGCGTATAAATAAACACACACAAAAAGAGAAGATAAAAATGAAAACAAACCCACTATACGAGTAGGTGCGGGAATCAAGGTTATAAAGGAATGAAGATGTATTCACACAACTTGTAAGTGGTCCAAAAGTAATCATCAACAATGTAACACAAATTCGAAAAAGAAGACAATCAACTATGCCCCTAATGCATGCCACAATAATGATTAAGTAGATACAAATTCTCCCAAGTGGGAATATGATCGGAGATTGGAAGAGCGGAGTAAAGAGACTCCTTATGACACTCTTGTTAGATCCGTTGTGAAAATTATCAAAAATAAATTTCCCCAAGTGAAGTTATATCGTGAAGGAAAAACAATTTTGTGACTTGCCCCAAGCAAAGTTAACATATCATGTAAAGGGAAGAAAGTGATAGTTGTAAGATTGGAACGATCACTAGGGTAGTAGATAAAGGTATGAATTTATCAAGATTGTGTTGAAATGTTGAAAGATTCACTTCAATGGTTTTCCAATTGTAGGATTTATGTGATAAGTGAATGTTTGTTCAAAAAATTTGTAATTTTTGATTTTTTTGGATTTTTGAATATATGATTTTTGGATTTTGAAATATTTGGATTTTTTGATTTTTTTTTGAAAAATTTGAAATACAAATGCAAAGAAATGCAAACAAACTTGAAATACACAACAAAAAGGAAAACATTCCATGGCTTATTTAATAAACCAGGAGGAAAACACAACACGTGTAAGCAACAAAAAGACACGAAACAAACATTGCAAAAAAACCCAATATGAACAGAATGTACGACACCAAATTTATATGTGAACTAAGATGCCAAGAATTTTCCTACAATTGCTCTACAACAAAGGTAAACAAAGTGTAACAAAATAACAAACTGAAAGAAGAAAAAACATCGTCATAAAGTGTTAACAAACCGTAATAATACAACATAAATTACAATAACAACGTCTAATGACACTCTGAATGTGTTCCACACTTTGAATAACTAGATATATTTGAATGAACCTAAGAGATAGCTCATAACACGAGAGGATTGGATCGGGATGAAGAGTGGAGTGATGCTTAGATACTCCAAAAGATACTCTTGTTGGATCCCATTGAAGTTTGATCTATATTGGATTAAAATGTAAAATCCAAGTGTGCCCCAAGAAAAGTTATATTGCGAAAGGGTAAATGATTTCCTTGAGCATAGATATACACCACAGGAAATAAAAATTATTATTTAAAGATGATCTGGAATGATCATGAGGAGCATCGTCAAATGGTGAAATTGTTGAACTATATTATCTAGTTACTAAAAGTTTGGTCAAACATTATTTATATGTTTTGATTGTGAAAAATTTATATTGTTTTGGATTTTGGAACAATTTTATATTGTTTTTGGTATTTTTGAGAAAAATATTTGAATTTTTTAAAGTTTTTGAGACATTTTAAAATGTTTTTGGTATTTTACAACTCGGTAAAAGGGTGCTTTGCTTGCTTCAAAGCGTGTGGAAATAATTAGAAGGATTCCATTCCATTGGCGAAATGTAGATGGTAAAATGATAGGGTATTTCACACGGCTTGTGACTCCACACAACTAGGGAGATGTGAGGTCTCATCACCAGAGCCAAGAATGACGTGAAAACAAGGTGAATAGTGATATGTAAGTGAAAATGATGGATGTGGAGATAAAAGGTGTAATAATGATCCATATGAGAAAAATGGATCTCATCTCTAGTCAAGATTATTTGATCGATTCCAAGATGATTCCAATTTATAGGTTTTGACTTGAATTAGATCCGTAGATGGTCTCTTGATTGACAATATCTCGGTTAAAGGAAGTTTTGTCTCTTTTTAACATAAACAACTTCTTGGGATTTTTATTTATTAAGCACTTTGGTTAAGATTTATAAAGGCTTTATTTGTTGATTGATTTTGTGAAGGACCCCCTACATGTTGCCCCATGCCATCGGTAAGATATAAGGGCTCAAAAGCGAAGACAAAATGTAGGTGAGTAAGGAATTCCTCCGTTCCTAGTCTCATACTACTAGTGATAAGTATGGGCTCATCACCAAAGATTGTGAAGGGCGAAAGGTGTATTAATTTTTGATTTGTTTTTGTATTTTTAGGTTGATTTAATTTTTCTTATATGTTGATAATGTGCTTGTTGGGAAGGAAACATTATTCCCCAAGTATCAACCTCTCATGCGACTAGTAGGAGGTAAGTGTTTAACACCATAGATCGAGATGGGTGGTTAATAAGGACCAGGTGAAGAAGTTTGAGCTTTCTATTAAAGAGAGATTATTTTAAGTAGGAGTTGCCAACAATAAGATTTGAGAAAAACCATAGGTAAAAAGATTTGAAATGGTAGAAACCATAACAAAGATGAGACATAAAATTCCCAAAAGGGAAAATGTTAACTGTGACGTAATAGGTGAAGAAAGTGAATATATGATAATGGTATGATTAAGATATATGCCAATAGATGGAATGCTTAACATTATTTGTACTCACTTTTTCATTTCGATTTTCAAACAATGCTTTAATACCAAGTTTTATTCTATTTTTATTCTTTTTAAGTTTTCGAATTTTGGTGATGAATATTTGAAATGGACTCATAAAGAAAGAGGTACATGTTTATTAAAGTTGATGAGTCATTAAATATGAGACTTGTGTAGATGAAATCCAAGTCAAGAGACGAAATCCAAAGATTCAATAAGTCCTGAAATAAAAACCAGGCGGAAAGAGTCCAAGTCAAGGGAGGAAATCCAAAGTTTTGATAAGTCTTGCAATACGAGTCTTGGGTGGACGTGATCCAATTCAACGGAGGGATGATTACATAATTCTTTGATGGGATCGAAAGAATTATGTGATGTTAGAAGAATATTATTGATGCGGGGAATATTTTGAGATTCATATTAATCTATGAGTGAAAGAGTGTGAAGCGAGAAGGATTGATCTCTAGATGTATATGCGGGGTTCCTTGTAGGTCGTAGAGAGGATATAGTCAATGTTGTCCTTCTAGGTTGTGAAGTAGATGATTTGATAAAAGATTGAAAATTAAATTGTGAAAATATTGGATAAGGATATACCTAGGTATACACACCTTGAAGAATGCACTCATGTAGACGTCTTGACAAGTAGGAAACATTGTTGATGAGATGCCTGCAAGATTGATCATGTGAGGTATAATTGTAAGCCAAAAAAATTCACTACTAACAAGGAAGTAAAATACCAACAATCATACCTCCTCCTTCGCGTCCGTAGAAAACCTCGAGAATGGGATAGGAAACTTGGATTGAGCCCCGATTGAGTGATATGTAGGTGCTTTTCTTTGAGACAGAGCAAGGCCTTCCTGCAACAACAATCCACTTAGTTTGCACGAGATTGGAAAAATATTATGGATTTGGGGTGCTTAGAATGAGGCTATTTGGGCATTTGGACGAGGCGGAAGGATGTTCTTTACTCAAAGGATGCAAGAACTTAGATAGGGAATTCAAGATTATTCTCCATGTGTTTAGAGGGGAGGGGTAAGGTGTATTTATAGCACTGGGGAGTGATTAACTTAGATTAAGTTAAGTAATCATGGTTTGAAAATGTGGGCAAGATTAGGTGAGTAGGGACCACGAAGAATGGGTGAGGATTTGATTTTAGATTTTTAATTCATAAGTGGAGGATTTTAGGTGAGCGGGGTCCATGAAAAGTGGGTGAGGATTTGATTTTGAATTTTTAATTCAATAGTAGAAAAACCTAGAGAATAATGACATGTGGTGAGGATTGGGTTATTTTTGGATTTAAAATGGATAATTAATCAAATTATATCTAATTAATTTGAAGTTTATTTTTTGTGGGAAAAGAGGTAGGGGAATTAATTGATTTAGGACAAATGTGAAATCAGGGTGTCTACATTTTCCCCTCTTTGGAAGGGTACTATGAAAGTAGTGTCCTTTCAAAGAAAGTAGACGAGATGGGGGAAGAATTCAATCTACTTTTCTTAAGAAAAAATTAGAGTGAATGTTTGTTGGGGGAATAGAAGGTGGTGAGTGACGAATGTCATGGTATCCTCCAAGACAAAAATGTCATGAGAAGATGTGATTATGGATAGATGTGATGATGCCCCCTCGAGAGGGCAGACGAGAATGAAATATATGACAGAGCTCTCGAAAAGAGGAGAGATGAATTCTGTGGAGAATATGACAAAAATGGAGTGGAAGAGATTGGAATGACCACACGATGTAAATGGAGAAAGGATTCAATCGACCTTGAATGCTAGATGTGAGGGTGTTTGGGAAAGAGAAAAGGGAATGGATAGGATTGTGGGTTGATTATGAGAAGAGTAAGGGAGATAGGGGAGGGAAAAAAAGGAATGAAAGATGTAGAAATAAAAGAGAGGGATGATAGGGGAAGAAGGGAATGATGAAGGACAAACAAAGAGAAAATATGAAAATGATGAGTAGAGGGTGAAGGGATGAAATAGAGAGATGTGCAAAATGAAGGAAAAAACAAAGATAATGAAGAGGGATGCATGAAAGTAAAAGAAATGATAGAGTTGAGAAAAATAGGAAACGAGGAAGGATAAATAAGAAGGAGAAGATGAGGTGGGAGTAGGGTGTGAAATCATGAAAATTGAAAGAGGATGAATGAAGAAGTAGAATGAGAGAAAAAAAAGAAACTATGAGGGGTGAGGAAAGTGTGAAAAAGAGTAGAGAAAATAAGAGAAATAGATACAGAATGAATGAAAAGGGAGGGGTGGTAGAGAAAAGGAGAAGTGGTCAGAAGAAACGTGAAAATGAGGGGATAGGTAAGGAAGATAGAGTGAATACGGGAAAAGATTGAAGGAACCGTGTCATTGTGAAGAAGACCAAGACAAATAATATGGAACAAACCATATGGAGATGCATGTGGATGGAGGTATGATAAAAAGACAGGGAAACACCGAAGAGCCGAGGTTTTCGATGGGGAAGTAAGGAGGAGACGTGATGGAAAAAGGGGAAGAAGACGATACAAGGAAAGGAAATAAGACGAAGGGTGGGAGAGAGAAGAGGATAACAGAGAAAATGATGTAGAAGGAAGGGAATACAAAAAGGGAATAATAAATGGAAAGTAAACAACATGAGGAATGTAAAGAGAAGAAAGAGGGAAGGAATGAAATATATTGGAAAAGAGGCAGAGATGCATGAAATGAGGATACTAGGATTACGAGAAAAGAGACAAAGGATGTATGATGAAGACAATAAAAATATTAAAGAAGGTGAAGGGAAGATGGAGAGATGGGTAAGAAAGCAACAAGAAAGGGTGGGATTGGGGGAAAATAATAAGAGAGAAAAGAGAATGGGGGATAGATGAGGCAATGCCTAATGAGGGGATGTTAGGGAAAGTCCACTAACAATGAGTGATGAGGAAGGGTGAGATAAAAATGAAGAAAATGAGAAAGGTAATAAGGATTGGAAAGGGTAACATCGCGAAGGGATGTTAGGGAAACCCCACTAACAATGAGTGGTAGGCTTAGAGGATGGAAGGAATGAAGGAAACTCTAGAAGGTCCAAGGGAGTGAACGAGGTTGTGCGGAATGAGGATTGAAGATGATGATGAAAGAATGATAGAGGAATGTTAACAATAACGGCGAACATGTGTGTGGATAGAAATGTGGGAGGATTTGAGAAGATGAAGTGGAAAGAGTAAAGAAAATGGGAGGGAATAGTTGGGACTAGGTGAAAGCAAGGAGAGGATGTGGAGATGAGGACAAACGAGGTGAGGATGAAGAAACAAGACATGAAAAGAATGGGAAGAAACAATATGAAGGATGATGGATCAAGAAGGGGAAAATGGGGGAAAAGAACGTGATTGTATGTGGAAGAGATTAAACGTATGTTGTAAGATGATAGGTGGAAAAAGGATAATGGTAGGAGGAAAATGTGGTTGGTAGTAGAGACCTTGTGGAAGAAGAGATCAAAAAAGTGAATGAAGAATGAGGTGAGGGAAAAGTTCATAATGATGAGTTTAGCGTAGGGAGGACCCTGACGTAAGACTGTCATGTGATGGAAGTGGTTAAGTAAGATTTCCAAACGAAATAAATTGGAGATGAAAAGTGGGAAAGCGATAAGTGGTGTTTTGAGAATGGAAAATGAGGTGAAAGGATTTGATAATGGGGAATTCAAGAAAAAGTGATGGATGAAGGGTGTGTAGTGATGGGGAAAGGCACGAAGACAAATCATCCTTAAGAGGGACCCTTAAGTGAGATCACCATGCTTTGGGTGAGTGGTTAAGTAATATTGCCAAGCTGAGAGGATGGTGATAGTCGTGGTAAATAGATGTGATGATGGGGAATGAAGAGAAAATATGAATGGGAGAATGTAGAGTGATGGGAAAGTGTAAGATGACATGTCATGCTATCGGATTGGTTTTGTAAGATCACCTAACCGACATGGATGATATGCAAGGAGAAAAAAAAATTGTATTGGAGTACGGGGGTGGAATGGTTGGTTGAAGAAGATGATCGTGATGAGAGGCGGGAGAAATAACATAGGGGAATATGATGGGATGGGGGGAAGGCAATAGGGCAAATCATCCTTAAGAGGAAGTATTAAGTAAGATTGCCATGCAACCGAAATGGTTAAGTAAGATTATCAAGTTGAAGAAGAATAAGAATGATGATAGAGTTGGTGGGAATAGGGTATGACAAAATGGATTGAAGGGGAACCCTCAAGTGAATTTTCCATACTACGAGAGTGTGTAAGTAGGATGACCAAGCAGAAGATGGATTTGGGGAAGAATGAGAAAAGAGTGAGTGATGTATGCACTGAGTGGAAGAGGATATGAGATGAGGTGATAATAAGGAATAAAGGAAACAAAGGAGTGTAACATGAATGGATGAAGGAATATATGTAGTGGAAGATAGAGAATGTGAGGGAATCCTTAATTGGTATGCCTCGTGTGGTGAGAGTAATGATGTGAGAATGAAAAGCAAAAGATGTGGAATGGGAAGATGTGTGTGGTCGCATTTGTTTTTGATGAGAGGGGATGTGGTGAAGAAGCTTCTACGGTGGGAAGATCTTAGGAGAGGGTAAACTTCACCGAGGATTCCATATAGAAGGGGTTATTAAGTAAGATTGTCAAACGGGAAGTAGAAGAGTGTAAGGAAAGAATGCAAATGGGTGAGAGGGGACATGAATGGTGAGAAGGGTAATATGGGGAGGAGGAGCAAGAATGAATGGATAAAATACTTGGTGATCATGGTGGGGAAGAAGGAGTTCTTTGGATAGTGAATGCTACTTGAGAAAAATATTCAAGTAGGATTCAAAACTGCAACGGTGATCAAGTAGGATTCCCAAACTAGGGAATGTATTAGTATGGGTGAATGGATGGGGTGCAAAGTAAGATGTTGATCATGTAGGAAGATACTCACGTGACGAAAAATAATTTTAATATTACACACAATAGGATGCATCGTGATATAAAATATCGAATGACTAGACTGTAATATGCGTGATAACATAGACAAAGGCCATAAAAAATGTTTGATGCCCCAGTACGATATGCAAATGGAAGAGAGAATAGACAGAGGCCATCAAGAAAGTATGATGCCCCAGTATGATATGCAATCAAATAACATAAGAATATTAGAGATAACACCATGATACATAGAATCAAGATGCCCCTGTAATATATCAAGATACAAGAAAACAATTAATAATTTATAACTAATAATATAACACAAGAACCAATAAACATGTCCCTAATGTGTTCCGTAGTGATGATTGATCGGATGTGCCACCAAGTAGGGGTATGAGGACATAGTAAAGTATTGGGTCATTGTCCTTAAACAAGGAAATAATGAAACCAAAGTTGCCCAAGCGAGGATTCACGCGAAGAGATGGTTTGAATTTGGTAGTCATAAGGAGATTGGATTATTCATTGGGGATAATAGTTCAAAGGTTATTTTAGAGTTTTTGCAATTTTGTGGAGTTTACAATATTTTTATTTTTGTTTTATATATATATATATATATATATATATATATATATATATATATTTGTCAATGTTTTTGGAGTTTTGGATTTTTGACGAGTGTTTCTAATGTTTTTTTGAATTTTTGATGATTGTTTCTAATTTTTTTGGTTGTTTTGATGATTTTAAAATGTTTTTAGATTTTTTGGATTTTTTTCTAATGTTTTTGGATTTTTGGAATTTTTTTAATGTTTTTGGATTTTTGACGATTGTTTCTAATGTTTTTAGATTTTTACATTGTTATTGGCAATTTATGGACCAAAGTGCAAACTTATTTTGAAAGGTGATAAACCAAGATATTATCAACATGTCTTGTGTTCCTTGTGGTAACTCATGCTTGGAATAACAAAAATTTAGATTCCATTGGCAGGATATGGTGGTGAGGATATGATGAAAAGAAGTCTAACTCCATTCTTGACTCCACATAACTAGTAAGATGCGTGGGCTCATCACCGAGAATCAAGAAGGACGCAAGAGGTAGATAATGAGTATAGAGACAAATGCTAACAACAATCCCTTTGGGAAATTGTGACTCAATTCTTCATAACGTTACTAAACCGGTTTCAAAAATGGCTTTCACTTTATGAGTCATGTGCTAGACTTAGATAATTACGTGGCCTACTGATTGGTAAGATATGAGGTGAAGGGATAGTTCTCTCTTCACTTAGGCATCTAAATTACTTCTTTGGGGATTCTATAATTGTAAGCACTATAAGATTTTATATTTTTGAAATGAATCCCTATGCCTTGCCCCATGCTACTAGTGAGAAGCAAGGGCTCATCACCGAAGGCAAAACATAGGTGAGTGAATTCCCTTTTTGTCTTGTTTTTTTATTATCATTTTTTTAGTTTTTTTGAATGTTTTGCAATATTTTTATGCTTTTATGAGAATGACCCTCTATGCTTTTCCCATGCCACTTGTAAGAGGCAAGGATTTATCACCGAAGATAAGACGTGAGCGAGTAAGGGCACCTTCCTCCATTCCCGGTATCACACTACCAAGTAAGAAGTGTGGGTTCAACACCGAAGACTATGAAGGAAAAAAGATTTAACAATGAATTATTCATAAGTTATTGACTTGGTGGAATTTTACAATAGTGCTTTGTATTTGGGAAGGAACGTCTGCCCCCAATATCAGCCCCACATGACTAGTAGGACGCGACGGTTCATCATCAAAGACCGAGATGGATGACCAAACGAATCGGGTAAAAAAGTTTAGATCTTTGTTATGAAAGAGAGAATGTCTTTGAAGGGAATATATTACCATCGTAAGCTTTTAGGTATGGCCATAAGTGAAAGTGACTGAAAATGGGAGATATTATAAGAACTATGATACTCAAAAAATTAATAGGATCTATATTAGCACTTGTCTCATGATGATAAATATGAAGATGTGGTTTTGATAAAGAAAATATCTCACAATGGAAATGAATAAATTTAAATTATTCGGAGATAAGAAAGACAAAAGGAAGAATGTACACATTGTTGTTTCCAGAATAGTGAACATCTTAAGGATAAAATTTCTTTAAATGAACTGCATTCGTTGGTTCATCAAGATCATGACCATCTTCAAATGGAGAACTTATAGGCTCAGAGCCAAATTTAGTTGTAATTACATAGGGTCCTAACCAATTAGGCTCAAATTTTCCTTGTTTTTCTCGCTCTTTAGTGGTATTCTTTTGATTTTATTTTAAAATGAGGTCACCAATTTCAAATTCTCTGGGTCTTACCTTTTTATGATAACTACGTTGCAGTCGGTTTTGATAGACTTGAAGATGATTGAGAGCATTAAGTCATTTTTCATTGAGCAGCTCAAGCTCTTAAAGCCATGACTTGGTATTCATCCTCATTAATTACATCTTTGAGGGAGATCCTCAAGGATGGGAGTTCTATCTCAATAGTAAAATGGCTTCACAACCATAAATAATGAAAATGGGGTGGCTCGGTAGGTGTGCGGTAAGATGTACAAGTAAGCCCAAAGAGCGGCATAAATTTGAGTATGCCAATTACATCCATGGGTGTTGACAATATTTTCCATGATTGATTTTAAGGTCTTATTGGTTGCTTCGCTTGATCGTTACCCCGAGGGTAGTAGGGAGTGGACCACTTAATTTTTATGTGAAAATGATTGGCTAGGTTCTTTAAATCTTGGTTTTTAAATGATTTTCCATTATCTACAACTAGAGTGTATGGAATGCCAAATTGATATATGATATTATTAAAAATGAATTTTGATATTTAGCTACCGGTAGAATTGTTGTTGCAAATCAAGAAAGCACCCACGGATGCAAATTAGGTTTCTAAGTTGATGTTTCAGGCATCCAGTGTGATTGCACAACATTGAAACCTCTCTCCAAGTGTGGGACTTGTAAAATGAGAGAGGAATCTCCAGATTAGAGGCTGGTTCCTCAAACTCCTCTGATCAGATCTGTTATTTACACAATTGCAGAGGTTTGAATCCTAATCCTACTCTAAATTCCAAGGAGACAGAGATAGAAAGTGCAAAAATTGAAACTAAACTAATAGGTGATACACCAAAGGAGTGGTGAACACTTCTTGTTCATGCAAATTGACACAATTTCATGAAATGCAACATGAAACATCATACACAGGCTGATAAGATGCAATTAGAGGTCTGAAATGAAGCAAGACAATACAAACAAAGGACTGAAAATTGATCACAGAGTCTGCACTGTCATTTTCACTGTCAAAATCCTTGCATTTGCAACATCAAAGAGGTAGAAACCTGTTACAATCATGAAGAAGGTCTGATACTTGCAAAAATCACTTGTTGAAGGTGAAAGAAGAAGCTTGCTATCCAAAAAATGTTCAACCTCAAAAAATGAGCCAAATCTGGCTTTTACAATGCATGGGTCGAGCCCAGGAGAGAGAAAATGTGTAAAAATGTGGGAGCCATTCCCCATTGAATGAAGATGCATTAAAATAGCATGGGCATCCTTATAGACCCATGCCCTGACATTTTTGGCCATGCTGAAGAAGAATGCGACCCATTTTGCATTAAAACTGGTTGTTGAAACGTCATTTCTGGCCATTACCACGTGCCAGAGACGTTTCTTGATTTTCTCTCTCCAAACTGAACCAAAATGCAAAATTGACCCTAGAATCATGTAGAGAATTTCACCAGCTTTCCATTGATATAAAGAACGTGAAAATCGAGCTCTGGATCGAAAGATATGGCGATTTGAAAATTTAGGGCAAAAATAGGCCAAAATCGGATCGGCGGGCAAAAAATTTGAATTTTTTACCTTTTTGGTCATTTGGAAAATTTTCAAAAATTCCCCACCATTGGTTTAGGTGCCACGTGGCACATTTTAATTGGTCGCGGGCCCTTCCTGCTCCATTTTACTTCATTTTTGCCTTTGGAAATTTTTTCAAAATTTCCCCGCCGGGCCGATGAGGTGAAGACACGTGGCGAGATGTGATTGGCTCGGGCCTGTCTCTCCTGAATTTTCCGTGGGTCGCTTTGAATTTTTGGCCTGGACACGTGTCAAAACCCCATTGGGTGTGGGTTTGACCCTCCAAAATTTCCTCGCAGGCTTGCTCTAATTTTTTTGCCCTACTGGACACGTGGCGAGATTCCATTGGCTCGCAATAAGGGGGTGGGCTTTCCCTTCTAAATTTTCCTCTATTTCCTCCTTGGGAAAATTTCCCAAATATTTCCCGTGCTCCACCTGGCCTGGGACACGTGGTGAGATTCCATTTCGTTGGTGGGGGCAAAGGCCAAAACTCACCTTTGGACTTTCGACAAAACATTTTGCCCAAAATTCTAATTCTTCCCCACTCCGCTAGTGTGGACTCTCCTCGACACGTGTCGCATTGTGATTAGGCGGCGGGAAAATGGGTGAAAATTTCCTTCTTTGAAATTTCAGCCAACACTTAGCCAAATTTCCAATTTTACCCCCGCGCTCCACTTTCCGATTCCTTATGACACGTGTCACGTTTTGATTGGCCGCGGGGCCATCTCTTCAAAATTTCCTTGCGCCAACACTTAGCCGATTTTCCCAAATTTTTTCCCTGGGACACGTGGCAGCTCCTGATTCATCGGTGGGCCCCGCGGGAAAAATTTTCCTTTTGAAACCTTTGCCAAAACACTTGGCAAAAAACCAAGTTCTCCTCCGACCCCCGCCACTTCTCGGGACACGTGGCGGCTTCCTATTGGTCGCGGGCCTCTAAGGGGAAAATTTCCCACAAAAACTCGCACGAGCCATAACTTGAAAAATATGAGGAGTTAGGAGGAAAACTTTACCTTTTCGGAAAAGCCGAGAGAGCTCTATCCAATGGTGCCATTTTTAGAAGATTTTGAGTGCCTGAAAAGAAAAATTTTATGTCTGAGGCACAAGAGAAGGAAAGATGAAAGGAGTTAGCCAGAAAATGAGCAGGGGGCACATTTTGGGTAACAATTTTGGTGACTCAGAGGGGTCATCTGCCTGCTAGATGAAGATACCAGTTGCCTGAAGCAGCCCATTGGGCATGGAGTCATCAAATTTTCTGTTCGAACCCCAACTGACTTAGAATGTTGCAAGGAGGAAGATGGAATATCACCTGATGGAAGCAAGGACTGCAAAACATCTCCAGGGACAACAAGCTTGTGCCAAAGCACTTAGGGAAAGAAAAACAACCTACAACAAAACAATGTGCACAAGCACTTGGAGGAATGAAAACCTAAGCTAATATTTACAAGGTGGAGAATTTCCCTTTAGTAGCAATGCTTTAGATAGATTCCATTGACTGGAATCTGCAGTTCTTCGCCATCCAATGAAGACAATTGGAAGGCATTGTTGTCCTTACACTTTGTGACCATGTATGGGCCACTCCAAATGGCATCAAATTTTGAATGCCTTCCCGGTTTTTCTCTATCTGCATCCCATTTTAACACTAGATCTCCAACTTGGAAAGATCTACTCTTGGCCTTCCTATCAAAGGTCTTCTTGATCAAAGCTTGATCCTTCTCCATTGCTTGGGATGCCTGATCTCTGATCTCTTGGAGCTCCATCAACTCTGCATATCTCACCTCCATGGGCCCAAACTCTAGCAACTCTAACTGCTTCATGAGTTCCAATGTTGGCAACTCAAGTGACATGGGCAAGATTGCCTCTCTTCCATAAACAAGCCTGAATGGAGAGTTACCTGTGGATCTCTTGGGAGTTATCCTATCAGCCCATAAGGCTGATTTCAGTTTGGTATGCCAAGACCTCTGATTCTCATCAAGAGTCCTCCTAATGATCCTCAACAAGTTCTTGTTTGTAGATTCAGCCTGGCCATTACCCTGAGGGTAGTAGTTTGATGAAGTACTTAGGTAGATCCCGTTCTTGACAGCCCACTCAATCACCTTGGATCCAATGAATGCTAATGCATTATCTGAGATTATTGTAGTAGGTATGCCAAATCTAGTTACTATCCCCTCATAGAAGTCTAAGATGCTAGACTCATTTGCTTCCTTGAGTGCTACTGCTTCAGTCCACTTGGTGAAGTAGTCTGTGGCTATCAAAATCCACTTATGCCCTTGGCTTGAATTGGGATTAATGACTCCAATGAAGTCCAAACCCCATTGCATGAATGGCTGGTCAACTGAAATTGGATGCAATGGAAGGGCAAGCAAGCCTCTCTTTACCTGTGAAGAATGCACAATTCTTGCACCTTTTGATCCACGCAAAGCAATCACTAAAAATCTTGGGCCAATAATAACCAGCCTTCATGATTTTTAGAGCTGTCACTCTTGGTGCAAAATGACCACCAGCTGGTCCACCATGGAACTCTTCCAACACCCTATGAATCTGATTTGTGCTAATGCATCTCAGCAGCACTCCATTCACATCTTTCTTGAACAAAACACCATCTACTATGGCATATGGGACAGCCTGCAATCTGAAGTGTCTTCTTTGGGTCTTGTTCATCTCTGGAGGGCATAGGCCTGTGCTTAGGAAGTGCATTATACCTTGGGTCCAGCAAGGAGTGGGGACACCATTATTTTCTCCTTGAGTGCTACCTTGCACATGGCTGTCTTGAACTATCAAAACAACCTCTTCTTTATTGCATACTCCTTTTTGCTTTCCCAGAATCAGCTGCTCACACAATCCTTTTCCTCTTACCAGCTTGGTGACCTTGATCTCAATGTCATACTCCATGACACGAGTGATCCAACCTGCCCTTTTCTCATTCAAATCCTTGTTGAGGAGGAAGTCCTTTACTCCCGCATGAGAGACCAACAACTGAACCTTGTTGTTTGAGACTAGATGCTTGAATTTCTTCAAGCTTCTGATTACTGCAAGTACATGCTTCTCAATAAAAGAATATCTCACCTCATAGTCATCTAGGCTTTGGCTGAAGAAAGCAATTGGCTGCTCATCATTGTCCTTGTTCTGCTGTACCAAAATGGTAGAAATAGTATCATTACCTCCAAATGCATAGAGGATGAAATCCTTGGAGAAATCCGGGTTGATGAGAGTTGGTGCTTGGGAGATGGCTTCTTTGATTGCTTCAAAACTCTCCTTGCCTTCTGCTGTCCACTTGAAAGCCATGCTTTTCTTTAACATTTTGGTGATAGGTTTGACAAGGGCTGCAAAATCTGGGACAAACCTCCGAACAAAGTTTATTCTCCCCAAGAAACTCTGAAGGGCCTTCTTGTGGCTTGGCAATGGTAGTGCTCTTATGGCTTCAACCCTCTCTGGATCAATTGCTAATCCTTCTTTGGAGACAATATGGCCAAGGAGCTTTCCTTCATGTGCTAGGAAGATACACTTCTTAGGATTCAAAGACACTCCAAATCTCCTGCACCTTTGGAAGACTTGTCTCAAATGAGAGAGGTGGTCTGCTGCATTCTTTGAAAAAACAGTGATATCATCAAGGTATATCAGCACCACGTTGTTAATCAAACCTTTGAACGCCATGTCCATTGCTCTTTGGAAGGTAGCTCCAACGTTGGACAGCCCAAATGGCATTTTCCTGTATGCATAAGTTCCCCATTTGGTTGTGAAGGCTGTCTTGAACTGATCTTCTTCCTTCACCATAATCTGATTGTAGCCCGAGTAGCCATCAAGTAGTGAAAACCTCTCGGAGCCAGCCACAACTTGCAAAATTTGCTCCATAGAAGGGAGTGGGTAATGGTCCTTGAGAGATGCTCTATTCAAGTCTCTGAAGTCAACACACAATCTGATCTCTCCACTCTTCTTTCTGACTGGAACTAAGTTGGCAACCCAACTAGAATGCTTGATTGGGAATATGATTCTTGACTCAATCAACTTGTTCAATTCCTTCCTCATGAGAGGTTCCATGTGTGGATTGACTGGCCTTTGTTTCTACCTGATGGGCTTAGTATTTGGATCCAACTCAATGGTGTGCTGAGCTAACTTGGGATTGAAACCTTTCAAATCTTCATAGCTCCAAGCAAACACATCAGGGAACTCTTGACACAGTTGTATGAACTCATACCTTTCTTGTTCAGTTGTCATCTTTCCAATTTGCAATGGTTTGTTCTCTTCCACCAAGATGGATATTGAATCTTCTCTCTTGACCTGAATGTTTGCTTTCTCTTTCCTAAACTGATCATTGGGATTGAAAATGGACTCCAAAGTGATAAGTCCCTTGGGTAACTTGTTAGTTCTCAGCTGTACCACTTGGTCACCATACTGTTGTTCCAATTTTTCCTGATTTTTAGCTGAGAACTCAGCTTCTTCTTGTAAGAAATGGATGATTTGCTGGTCATTCTCAAACACTTGCCAACTTACATTGTTATCCGGCACTGAAGGCCTCACAATCACATGGATGTTTGGTTGTACCTTGTCCTTTTGAATGCTTTCCACAATATCAAAGGCTGCCCAACTGCTGCAAGCCTGTCAGCAGCTTGGTTTTCTTTTCTAGGAATGGATTTTATGCTAAAGCCCTCAAAATCTTCAATGAGGTCCCACACCCTGTTCTTGTAGCACTTGAGCAGATTATTCTTGACAACATGCTGCCCCTTAACTTGGTTTACAATCAATTCACTGTCACCAAAGACTTGCAAGTTCTTTATTCCTCTCTTTATTGCCCAATGCATCCCTTGCACCAAGGCTTCATATTCAGCAGTGTTATTGGAGCATGCAAACTGAAATCTAAAAGTTGAATAGTACTTTACTCCTTGAGGTGAAATAAGCATAGCTCCACCTCCTGCACCTTGTCTACTCCTTGATCCATCAAAAAACAGCTGCCATACCTCATTGTCATCCTTGTGGTTTGGCTTGGTGATGCTAGGAATGGGCTGATCTTCTTGATGTATGCAATAGACCCCTAGCTCAGATTCTTCTACTTCTTGATAAGGATCAAAAGCATGCACCTTGTTTGCCCATTCATCAAGAGTTAGATCCGGATGCTTCCAACCTTGGTGTCAGCTTCATCAGTGCTTGGGTGATCTTCTTGATCAAATGCCAAACAGTTGGCATTGATCTGACTTGGAGTGTAGGGCTCAATGTGGAAGTTTGCAATAGGTTCAGACCTGATTGTAGCTTTGGTTCCATACCTCATTCTGAACAACATGTGTGACCAATCAGCAGACAAATATCCTCCAATCTTGGCTGTGAAATCTCTTGACAAACATAGGGCAAAGAGTGGTGGAAGGTCTATAACTGATACATCTTGTAAAACAACAACATTTGGACATGCATGCAAGGTAAGACTCAAGTTTCTAATCACCCCAACTGTTGTTACTGCTGTCCCATCCAACTGCACTACCCCTTTGGATATGGTTTCATATTGAAGTCCTAGCTGATCAGCTATTTGCTTGGGCATCACTGAGCTACTTGCCCTAGAATCAATCATGCAATTGTGCACCAATTGGTTTCCAATGATTAATGAGACATAAAAAGGAGGGGGCTTCAACATTTTACCTTGCTGTCCTCCATGATTCCCTTCAGGTTGGGCAGCATTTGTGAGCACCTTCTCTTGCATTTGGACTTGCTGATTCGAAGTTGGCAGTCCTTCATGGCAGCTTGTAGCAAATCTCTCTGGCCTGGGATAGATAGGGATTCCCACATTGATATATTTACATTTGTCTTCTTCATCTGATCAATGATACTAAATGGTGATGAAGGATCTCTTTGTTGTCCCTTGGTTTGCATATTCATCCCTTGCATGTGGGCAGCAACAACTGGTATTTGAGTTGGTCTAGGAGCTGTTCTTGGCTGCCCTTGTGCATTTACAACTGGATTTTGTTTTCCAACCATTTGTGGAGCCATAAAAGGTTGTGGATTGGTTGGAGCTAATGGTTGTTCTTCACCCAAATTCCTTCTTTTTGACCTTGTGTTGGCTGCAACACCTTGAGAGACTATTTGATTTATGCCACAAAAATCCTTTGCCTGCCAGTTCACAAGTGTGGTGTCATTTGGAGCTGATTGCTGCTGGAATGTTTCTTGTTGTTGGTTGTTTCCTTGACTGCCCTCACCCTCCACACCAGTAGTTGTCACCATTAATGCTTGATTCAAGGCACCATTGAAGCACATAGATTGGTTGTGAGGTTCATTGCATGGAAAACACCAATCATACTCCTGAGCAACGTTGTTTTGTGTTGGCACCAATGCCTTAGAGGCAGATATAGCATTTGGATTATAGGGCTGAAATGGTCTGTTGGCAGGAGGCCTTGCTTGATTTAGATTTGCAGCTGGATTGGGTGGTCTATGAGGTTGATATGGCTGCCTGTTAGGCTGAGCTTGAGGCTGGAAGGAAGGTCTAAAACTTTGGGCTTGTTGCCTCTTGAGAGTAACCAGCTCATTACCTAAATTTTGCAATTGCTTCATGACTTCTTGAAGCTCATTTGGGGCACTTGGAGATGAAGTAGAAGCTTCATTTGAACTCTGATTTCTAGGAGTGGGAGAAGGAGCCAAATTAGGTGCTTGATTAGTGTTTGGGCTCTCTAAACTTGGAAACAATGGCATGGGAGGTCTAGGGGCTAGTTTTCCAGCTTGGATCAAACAATTTTCAGCCCTAATGGCAATGCTATAAGCCATAGGGATAGTTATGCCTCCCATGGACTGAATCAACATAGAAATATCAGAATTTAGAGCTTTGAGATAGTAAAGAAAAGCACCTTCTGCTGTTGGCCTGACTGCCACTGGAATTCTCTCCCAAGTCCTTTGAAATCTGAAGTTGAAATCAGTCAGCTGCTCATTGGGAGCTCTCTTGATGGTTGTCAGCTGCTCCAAAAGAGACAAGTTGTCTCCCTTCTCTCCAAATTGCTCATGAAGTGCTACACATAGCTGGTTCCAATTTTGAATAGAACCTGAGGCAAGGCTTCTAAACCATTGCAAAGCCTTCCCCTTGAATGAAGATGCCAACAATTTGACAGCAACTTGCATCTCATTGATTTCATGAATTGCACAAAGGTTGGCAATGTCTTTAACATGATCACCAGGAGTAGTCTGATTCTCTCCAGTGAAGTATGGAATGTTCTTCAAGGCTGCAATTGGAATTGGATTTTGTGCATTGAGAGCAAGTGGGTTGCCAGTGAAATTGACATAGGGGTTGTTTTGTGCCATTCTAATTGGTCTTAGAACCCTTGTTGACTGAATGAAAGGCCTACCAGGTGGAGGAGTTGAGAGAGTTCTGTTTGGTGGAGATGGAGACCTTTGAATCCTTCTTCCTCTTTGCCTTCTTCTTGGAGATAACTACAGATATTCAAACAACACCTCTTCTTCTCCAGCTCTTGACCTTGTAGTGATTCTTCTCATGAGTTTTCAGGTCTGCACTGCTAAAACCAGCTGATTCTTCCCCTTGGAGTCGCCAGATGTGTAATTTATAGCTCTTTTAAGCAAGAAAATTGCAGCAGATGCACATCAACTTTGCTGCAATGAAAATGAGACCTCTAAGGTCCCACCCGGTGTGCCAAAACTGTTGTTGCAAATCAAGCATAGCACCCCTGGATGCAAATCAGGTTTCTAAGTTGATGTTTCAGGCATCCAGTGTGATTGCACAACATTGAAACCTCTCTCCAAGTGTGGGACTTGTAAAATGAGAGAGGAATCTCTAGATTAGAGGCTGGTTCCTCAAACTCCTCTGATCAGATTTGTTATTTGCACAATTGCAGAGGTTTGAATCCTAATCCTACTCTAAATTCCAAGGAGACAGAGATAGAAAGTGCAAAATTGAAACTAAACTAATAGGTGATACACCAAAGGAGTGGTGAACACTTCTTGTTCATGCAAATTGACACAATTTCATGAAATGCAACATGAAACATCATACATAGGCTGATAAGATGTAATTAGAGGTCTGAAATGAAGCAAGACAATACAAACAAAGGACTGAAAATTGATCACAGAGTTTGCACTGTCATTTTTCATCCAAAATCCTTGCATTTGCAACATCAAAGAGGTAGAAACCTGTTACAATCATGAAGAAGGTCTGATACTTGCAAAAATCACTTGTTGAAGGTGAAAGAAGAAGCTTGCTATCCAAAAAAATGTTCAACCTCAAAAATGAGCCAAATCTGGCTTTTACAATGCATGGGTCGAGCCCAGGAGAGAGAAAATGTGTAAAAAATGTGGGAGCCATTCCCCATTGAATGAAGATGCATTAAAATAGCATGGGTGTCCTTACAGACCCATGCCCTGACATTTTTGGCCATGTTGAAGAAGAATGCGACCCATTTTGCATTAAAACTAGTTGTTGAAACGTCATTTCTGGCCATTACCACGTGCCAGAGATGTTTCTTGATTTTCTCTCTCCAAACTGAACCAAAATGCAAAATTGACCTAGAATCATGTAGAGAATTTCACCAGCTTTCCATTGATATAAAGAACATGAAAATCCGAGCTCTGGATCGAAAGATATGGCGATTTGAAAATTTAGGCAAAAACAGGCCAAAATCGGATCGGCGGGCAAAAAATTTGAATTTTTTACCTTTTTGGTCATTTGGAAAATTTTCAAAAAATTCCCCACGCCCCACCGGTTCAGGTGCCACGTGGCACATTTTAATTGGTCACGGGCCCTTCCTACTCCATTTTACTTCATTTTTGCCTTTGGAAATTTTTTCAAAATTTCCCCGCTGGCCGATGAGGTGAAGACACGTGGCGAGATGTGATTGGCTCGGGCCTATCTCTCCTGAATTTTCCATGGGTCGCTTCAAATTTTTGGCTTGGACACGTGTCAAAACCCCATTGGGTGTGGGTTTGACCCTCCAAAATTTCCTCGTGGGCTTGCTCTGAATTTTTTTGCCCTACCTGGACACGTGGCGAGATTCCATTGGCTCGCAATAAGGGGGCGGGCTTTCCCTTCTAAATTTTCCTCTATTTCCTCCTTGGGAAAATTTCCCAAATATTCCCGCGCTCCACCCGGCCGGGACACGTGGTGAGATTCCATTCATTGGTGGGGGCAGTGGGCCAAAACTCCCTTTGGACTTTCGGCAAAACATTTTGCCAAAAATTCTAATTCTTCCCCCCGCTCCGCTGGTGTGGACCTCCTTGGACACGTGTCGCATTGTGATTAGGCAGCGGGAAAATGGGTGAAAATTTCCTTCTTTGAAATTTCAGCCAACACTTAGCCAAATTTCCAATTTTACCCCGTGCTCCACTTTCGATTCCTTATGACACGTGTCACGTTTTGATTGGCCGTGGGGCCATCTCTTCAAAATTTCCTTGTGCCAACACTTAGCCGATTTTCCCAAAATTTTTTTCCCTGGGACACGTGGCAGCTCCTGATTCGTCGGTGGCCCGCGGGAAAAATTTTACCTTTGAAAATTTTGACCAAAAACTTGGAAAAACTAAGTTCTTCTCTTTCCCCGCCACTTCACGGGACACGTGGCGGCTTCCTATCATTGGTCGCGGGCCTCTAGGGAAAATTTCCCACAAAAACTCCGCCGAGCCATAACTTGAAAAATATGAGGAGTTAGGAGGAAAACTTTACCTTTCCTCTGTTTAGGTGCATACGTGAGAACTTGCAGAGGATCTATCTCTATACCTAATCTAAAATTTTCCAAGGAGACAAGGATAAAAAGGGATATAAGAAATAAGAAATGACTAAACTACAAGGTGATGCACCGAAGGAATGATGAACATTAGTTTTGTTGATAGACACAAACCAACAAAATACATACAATAATCAAGCACAGATAACTAGATTTATAATGAAAGACCAGATGCGAGAAGAAGAGACAGAAAGGATCTAGAATCGATCACAAACGTGTTTTATTGCTCTGTAGATTGATATAATGCATTACAAAACAGCCAGGAGGCAAGAACATACTACAATTTTAATGGAAGGCTGAACTCCATGAATTCCTTTGCTAGAAGGAAAGGGAGCCTGCAAAACAAAAGAATGTCCAACCCTTTACAATGAGTCCCGAGCCTGTATTTATAGATTCGATATAGATGGGAGAAAAAGAAAGAAGTGGGAAAAAACTCCAAGCTCAACCACCACTATTTAATGTCTCCCATAAAATATGTTCCAAATTTGTCTTGACTGCATCAAATCCTTATTTGGTGCCTCGAAGGAGGAAGAAATGGCAGAGCAGATCGAATCCGATCTAGTTGTTGAGGCAAGAAGATCCTGCATTAAAGGCCCTAAAGATGTTTCTCCATTTTTCACCTACTAGGGCCTAAAAAAATGATTTTTATCTTTCCATGGTGTAGAGGACATCGAGATGCTTCCAATGGTGTAAGATTTGCAATATTTTGAGCCCTGAGTCGAAAGATATGCCCCTTGAAGTTTGTATCGGGTCCATACAAATGGGTGGGAAAATAGTTTGAAAAATGGATCTCCTTTTTAATACGGGGCACGTGGCAGCCAGATTAGGAAAAAATGGGTTTGTGGGTCCGTGATTTATCTTTTCCCCCTTTTCCCAAAAAAAAAAAAACTCAAAAAACTCCCGTGGCCCCGACGCTCGCTTGGACACGTGGCACCCTTTGGTTGGTTGGGGAGATGCGCTTCAATTTTTATCTCTGTGTCTTTTGACAAAAGGAAAATTTTCACCTTTTCCTCCGACTCCCCGCTTTGACCTTGACTCGGGCTCAAATGCTGACTTTTTCCTTTGGGTGGAGTTGTGGCCCATTTTGTAACTTTTACACCTTTGGAATAAAAAGGGGAAAAAAACCAACTTTCCCCGATGGCCCGCTTTAGCGCTGCTAGTTTAGGCTTGCCACGTGGCACTTCCTCCATTGCCTACCTAATTTCTATATTTTGGTTAAGTCCTTTGCTGGTGGGGTCATATTTTTCTTGACACACTTGGGACATGCGGCTTGATTGGCACTCATTTGGAAACCCTCTCTCAATTTGATCCTTGAATTAGAATTAGCGACACTTGCACACTTGGCACTTCGGACACTTGGCACTTCTTTCCCCCACTTGTGGATTTTCAACGGTCCCTTTTATCCTTTTGGACTCAAAATTTTCCTTTGTGGAGAGCTTCACTTGCTCATTTGGGTCTCCTCCTTTGGACTGGAACTCTTGAGATGCTCTCGCTGCTCATTTGGGTCTCCACTAACTCTTGGAGATGCACCAAGTGACACTTGACCTCTGCTTGCACTTTATACTTAGCCAATTTTGGACTCTTTCTGAATGGTTTCAAGCCTGAAAAACTTTGAAACTTCACCATTTTCCCCCTTCTTGCTCTGGTTCCTCTGCGGCACTGCCCCTTCTTTTCTGACCCTATTATTCCATTGTTGAGTCTACCTGTGACCTATTTACAAGATCTGAATGAGTTTTCTCAGGTTCTTTCTATGCGGGGTCGTGGCTGATCCAATATTTTCCCGGGGGTGAAATATGGATAACAATTTGGTGACTCACAGGGGTATCTGCCTGCTAGATGAAAAGACCAATTGCCTTGTCATAATCATTGGGCATGGAGTCGAAAACAACGGTTTGATACTGATTCTACCTCTGATTCATGAGCCGATTGTTTGCACTCTCGATTTTCATAAGAAATCTTGAAATGAAGGTTTCTGAGAGTAGAAAATTGTTTTGACCAGGGCTTCATCTGTCTCTCTGAATGGACTGCATAAGAGCAAAAAAACAACACCACAACTATATACAAAATTTGAAATCATACATACTCCAAATAGAACATGTACAGAGCGTGTAAAGCACTTAGGAGAAAAGCAACCTAAACTACAACAAGACAATGTGCACAAGCACTTAGAGGAAAAGAAATTAACTAATATGTACAAGGTGATAACCTTCCTTCTAGTAGCAGTGTTTAAGATAGATTCCATTTACTGGAATCTGCAATTCCTCACCATCCAACGTAGACAATTGGAAAGCATTGCTACTTTTACATCTTGTGACCATGTAGGGGCCACTCCAAATGGCATCAAACTTGGAATGCCTTCCTGGTTTTTCCCGATCTGCATCCCATTTCAAAACTAGGTCTCCTTCCTGGAAGGTCCTTGTTTTTTCCTTCTTGTCAAAGCATCTCTTGATTGAGGCCTGATCCTTCTCTATTGCTTGGAGTGCATGCTCTCTGGTTTCTTCCAATTCTATCAGCTCGCATACCTAGCCTCCATCGGTTCAAATTCAAGACATCTCTAGCTTGCTTCATGAGCTCCAATGCTGGAAACTCAAGTGATATAGGAAACACTACCTCTTTCCCATAGACAAGTTTGAATGGAGAGCTTCCTGTAGATCTCTTGGGTGTTATCCTATCAGCCCATAAGGCCGATTTGATTTGAGCTTTTTGTGTGCAGGTTCTCTGATTTTCATCAAGAGTTCTTCTGATGATCTTTAGCAAGTTCTTGTTTGTGGACTCGGCTTGGCCATTACCTTGAGGGTAATAGTTTGATGAAGTGCTCAAGTAAGTCTCATTCTTAACAGCCCATCTGTGATCTTGGAACCTATGAATGCCAATGCATTATCTGATATAATGGTGGTTGGCACTCCAAATCTGGTCACTATCCCTTCATAGAAATCTAGTATACTAGACTCATTAGCTTCCTTGAGTGCCACTGCCTCGGTCCACTTGGTGAAATAGTCTATTGTTGTCAGAATCCATTTGTGGCCTTGGCTGAATTTGGATTGATGACTCCAATGAAGTCCAATCCCCATTGCATGAAAGGTTGGTCGACTGAAATTGGGTGCAATGGAAGTGTTGCTAACTTTTCTTTGCCTTTGAAGAATGCACAATTCTTACACTTTTTGATCCATGCATAGCAGTCACTAAACACTCTGGGCCAATAATAACCCACCTTCATGATCTTGAGTGTTGTCACCCTTGGAGAAAAATGGCCTCTAGCTGCTTCAACATGGAATTCTTGTAACACTCTCTCAACCTGATCTGTCTCAATGCATCTCAACAGAATGCCATTGATGTCTCTTTTGAACAAGACACCATCAATAAGAACATATGGGATGGCTGTAGTCTGAAATGTCTCCTTTTTTCTTTACTCATCCCATGAGGACACATGCCTGTTTGAAGGAAGTGCACCATGTCTTGAGTCCAACAAGGAGTAGGTACATCATTATTTCCTTCCTCTTGATTATCTGTAGAACAAAAACAACCTCCTTTTCACTGTTTGCTTCATCTTGTTGACCTGAGGCTAGTTGTTCACACAACCCCTTCCCATGGACCAGCTTAGTGACCTTGATCTCAATGTCATATTCCATGACATGAGTGATCCATCCTACATGTTTTTCATTCAGATCCTTGTTGAGAAGGAATTCTTTAACTCCCGCATGGGAGACCAACAATTGGATTTTATTATTTGAAACCAGATGCTTAAACTTCTTTAATCCTCTGATTACTGCCAAGACTTGCTTTTTGATGAAGGAGTATCTCACTTCATAGTCTTCAGACCTTGATTGAAGAAAGCAATTGGTTGTTTTGTACCTTCTTTGTTTTCTTTGAACTAAGATTGCAGAAATTGTGTCACTGCCACCAAAGGCATACAATATGAAGTCTTTAGAGAAATATGGATTCATGAGAGTTGGGGCTTGTGATATAGCTTCTTTGATGGCCTCAAAGCTTGCCTTTCCTTCAATTATCCACCTGAATGCTAAGCTCTTCTTCAACATCAACGTTATTGGCTTAACAAGGGAAACAAAGTTTGGTACAAACCTACGGACAAAATTGATTTTTCCTAGGAAGCTTTGAAGAGATTCTTGTGGCTTGGCAATGGCAATGCTCTTATTGCTTCAACTCTCTCTCGGGTCAATTGCCAATCCTTCCTTTGATACAATATGGCCTAGAAGCCTACCCTCATGGGCCAAGAATATGCATTTTTTAGGGTTCAATGATACCCCAAAACTCCTGCATCTTGAAACACCTGCCTTAGGTGGAAAAGGTGGTCTGCTACATTTTTGGAAAACACCGTAATGTCATCAGATAGATCAGTACTATTTTTTTGATTAGTCCTTTGAATGCCATATCCATTTCCCTTTGAAAAGTGGCTCGACATTGGACAATCCAAATGGCATTTTTTGTAGGCATAGGTGCCCCATTTGGTGGTGAAAGTTGTTTTGAACTGATCATCTTCTTTCACCATGATCTGGTTGTACCCTGAGTAGCCATCTAGGAGGGAGAATCTCTCTGATCTAGACACCACTTGCAAGATCTACTCCATTGAAGGGAGTGGGTAGTGATCTTTGAGGGAAGCTCTGTTCAAGTCTCGAAAATCTACACACAACCTAATCTCTCCATTTTTTTCTTCTAATTGGGACCAGGTTTGCAACCCAACTTGAGTGTTTGATTGGAAATATGATACTTTGCCTCTATCAGCTTGTTTAGCTCTTTCTTCATCAGAGGCTCAATGTGTGGATTGATTGGTCTCTACTTTTTCCTGATGGGATGAGCAGCTGGATCTAGTTTGATTGTGTGTTGTGCTAGCTTTGGATTGAACCCTCTTAGGTCTTCATAGCTCCAAGAAAATACATCTGGAAATTCTTGGAAAAGTTGTATGAATTCATACCTTTCTTGCTCGGTGGCCACTTTGCCAATTTGAAGTGTTTTTCCTTCTCCAACTGGGATTGACTCTGAATCTTCTCCTTTGATCTGTATGTTAGCCTTCTCTTTTCTAAACTGATCATTAGGATTGAAGATAGACTCCAATGTCACTAAGCCTTTGGGAAGCTTGTTTGTATGCAATTGTACTATTTGATTCCCGTATTGCTGCTCTAATATGTTTTGATTTCTAGTTGAGAATTCACTTCTTCTTGCAAAAAAATTAATGATATTGATCATTCTCAAACACCTACCAGCATGTGTTGTTATCTAGCACTGTTGGCCTCACAACTATATGGATATGTGGTTGTTCTTTGTCTCTTTTGATGTTGTTGACCACATCAAATGTTGCTCCAACTGCTGCAAGCCTATCAACAACTTCGTTCTCCTTCCTAGGTATGGACACAATGTTGAAGGCCTCAAAATCCTCCATGAGATCCCATACCCTACTCTTGTAGTTCTTGAGTAGGTCATTCTTGACAGCATTAAGTCCTCTGACTTGATTGGAAACTAGTTCACTGTCACCAAACACTTGCAAGTTCTTGATTCCTAGCTTCCTTGCCCAATGAAGACCATGGACCAAAGCCTCATATTCAAGCAGTGTTATTTGAGCAGGAAAATTGAAATATGAAGGCTGAATAATATTTCATACCTTTGGGGGACACAATCATAGCTCCTCCTCCAGCTCCTTGTCTACTCCTTGAGCCATCAAAGAACAATTGCCATACCTCATTGTCATCTTTATATTCTTGGCTTAATTAGGTCAGGAAGAGGATGATTCTCTTCATGTAGATAGTAGACACCTAGCTCAGATTCTTCCATCTCCTTATAGGGGTCAAAAGCATGTCTTTTGTTGGCCCACTCATCGAGAGTCAAGTCTGGGATACATCCCACCTTGGTATCTGCTTCACAAGTGCTTAGGAGGTCTTCTTGATCAAAAGCTGAGTAGTTGGCATTGATTGGGCTAGGCACATAAGATTCAATATGATAATCAACAATGGGCTTAGATCTGATTGTGGCCTTTGCCCCATACCTTGTTCTAAAGAGCATATGTGACCAATCAATAGACAAGATAGCCTCCAATTTTGGTAGTGAAGTCCCTGGACAAACACAAAGAAAAATGTGGTGGAAAATCTATGATTGATACGTTCTACAAAATAGTCACATTGGGGTAGGCATGCAGAGTGAGGCTCAGATCCTTGATGATTCCAATAATTTGTCACTATTGTCCCATCTAATTACACTACCCCTCTAGAGATGACTTCATATTGGAGACCCAGTTGATCAACTATTTTCTTGGGCATTACAGAACTACTTGCCCCAGAATCAATCATACAATTGTGCACCAATTTGTCTCCAATAATCAATGAAACATAGAATGGAGGAGGTCTCAAGTTCTTACCTTGTTGTTCTCGATGGTTTTCCCAGGTTGAGTTGTATTGGTAAGCACTTTCTCTTGTTGGTTAGGGGTGTGATTTGAGCTTGACCAATTTTGTATAGTAGTCTGCAATAGATCCCTCTGCCCTGGAATGGCCAGTGACTCCCATAGTGAAATGTTCACACTTGTCCTCTTCATTTTCTCAATGATGTTGAATGAGCTATCCTTTTTGCTGCCCCTTCCTAGGCACATTTTTCTCACACAGGCTGTTACAACCGGTGCCTGAGTAGGTTTGGAAGGTGGCTTGGATTGACTTTGCACATTGGGAGTTGTATTTTGAATGCCAATACCTTGTTGAGTGATGGAGGGTTGAGGATCACCTGAGCTTGGTGAATGTCCTTCTCAATATTTCTCCTCTTAGACCATGTATTGGCAGCTATACTTTGAGAAGGAGTCTGATTCATTCCATAGAAGTCTTCAGCCTGCCAATTGACAAGCATAGTTTCATTGGGGGTCCCTCTTGCTGAGCTCCTTGCTGCTGACTTTCTTCGTGGCTAGGTTCTTGTGACACACCAATGAGTTTGCACCATCAGAGCTGATTTAATGCACCATTGAAGCACATCGACTGATTATGTGGCTGATTACATGGGAAACACCATTCATACTCTTGTGCCATGTTATTTTGTGTTGGAACCAATCCCCTTGATGTTGAAACTGTGTTTGGGTCATATGACCTGAAAGGTCTAGCAACTTGAGGTTTCCCTTGGTGTTGATTGATTCTGATTCTGGGTTGGTGGTCTATTTTGTTGATATGGGGGTCTGGCCTGATACTGAGCCTGGGGCTGATATGGCCTAGAACTCTGAGCCTGTTGTCTTTTGATGGTTACTAGCTCATTTCCTAGGTTTTGCAGTTGTTTCATCACTTCTGAAGCTCCTTTGAGGTGTTAGATGATGAAGTGGAGGCTTCAGCTGAACTTTGACTCCTGGGGGTGGGTATAGGAGCTAATGTGGGTGTTTGGCTGGTACCTGGGTTTCCTAACTCGGGGTAAAGGGGCATGGATGGCCTAGGGGTAAGTTTTTCAGCTGAATCAAATGGTTCTCAGCTCCTATGGAAAGGCTATAGCTGCTAAGGTAAGGTTGTGCCCCCATTGACTGAATCATCAAAGAAATATCAGAATTTAAAGCCCTAAGAAAGTATAAGAAGGCACCTTCATTAGTGGGCTTTACTGTTGTTGGAATCTTGTCCCAGGTCCATTGAAATATGAGGTTGAAATCCATTAGTTGCTCATGGGGCTCTCTTGATTGTTGTCAGTTGCTCCAACAAAGACAAGTTATCACCTTTTTCTCCAAACTGGTTGTGAAGAGCTGTGCACAAGCTGGTTCAATTTTGAATAGAGCTGCTTCAAGGCTCTGAACCATTGTGAAGCTTTACCTTTGAGTGAAGAGGCTAACAACTTGACTATAATATCCATCTCATGGATCTCATGGATTGTATAGAACATTTGTAATATCTTGGACATGGTCACCAGGAGAAGTCTGGTTTTCCCAGTGAAATATGGGATGCTCTTTAATGCTACAATCGGGACCAGATTTTGTGCATTCAGGTGAGTGGGCTGCTGCCAGTGAAGTTGACATAAGGATTTGGCTGAGCCATTCTGATCGGCTCTGAGTACCCTTCTTGTTTGAAAGAATGACCTACTAGGAGGAGGTGTTGATAAGGCTCTGTTTGGGGGAGATGGAGACCTCTGGGCTCTTCTTCTTTTCCTTCTATCTGGAGACAAGTGTATGTGTACAAATTGTCCTTCCTCTCTTGTTCTAGACCTTGTTTGTATCCTTCTCATGAACTTGCTTGGACTACTGAAACCAAGTGGATTTGTTTCTTTTGGAGTCACCAGATGTACAATTTTAAAACTTCTTAAAAGTTAGAATCACAGCAAGTGCACATCAATCTTACTGTAATAAGATGGAGACTTCTCTGTCCCACCGGTGTGCCAAAACTGTTAGTGCAAAATCACAAGCACCCCCAAATGAGTTCTATAGATCTACTTTTCTAAGGTAGAGTCATTTGGTGTGATCCACATAACATTGAACTTTCCCAAGGTGTGGGACCTTGCAAATGGAAAAGCTCTCCAGATTAAAGGTTGGTTCCTATTCCTTTGTTTAGGTGCATACGTGAGAACTTGCAGAGGATCTATCTCTATACCTAATCTAAAATTTTCCAAGGAGACAGGGATAAAAAGGGATATAAGAAATAAGAAATGACTAAACTACAAGGTGATGCACCGAAGGAATGATGAACATTAGTTTTTTTGATAGACACAAACCAACAAAATACATACAATAATCAAGCATAGATAACCATATTTATAATGAAAGACCAGATGCGAGAAGAAAGACAGAAAGGATCTAGAATCGATCACAAATGTGTTTTATTGCTCTGTAGATTGATACAATGCATTACAAAACAGCCAGGAGGCAAGAACATATTAATTTTAATGGAAGGCTGAACTCCATGAATTCCTTTGCTAGAAGGAAAAGGGAGCCTAAAAAAAAAAGAATGTCCAACCCTTTACAATGAGTCCGAGCCTGTATTTATAGATTCGATACAGACGGGAGAAAAAGAAAGAAGTGGGAAAACAACTCCAAGCTCAACCACCACTATTTAATGTCTCCCATAAAATTTGTTCCAAATCTGTCTTGACTGCATCAAATCCTTATTCGGCGCCTCGAAGGAGGAAGAAGCGGTGGAGCAGATCGAATCCGATCTAGTTGTTGAGGCAAGAAGATCCTGCATTAAAGGCCAAAGATGTTTCTCCATTTTTTCACCTACTAGGGCCTGAAAAAATGATTTTTATCTTTCCATGGTGTAGAGGATGTTGAGATGCTTCCAACGGTGTAAGATTTGCAATATTTTGAGCCCTGAGTCGAAAGATATGCCCCTTCAAAGTTTGTATCGGGTTTATACAAATGGGTGGGAAAAAATAGTTTGAAAAATGGATCTCCTTTTTAATATCGGGGCACGTGGCAGCCAGATTAGGGAAAAATCAGGTTTGTGGGTCCGTGATTTATCTTTTCCCCCTTTTCACAAAAAAATGTAAAACTTAGAAAAACTCCCACGTGGCCTCGATGCTCGCTTGGACACGTGGCACCCTTTGGTTGGTTGGGGAGATGCGCACTTCAATTTTTATCTCTGTGTCTTTTGACAAAAGGAAAATTTTCACCTTTTCCTCTCGACTCCCGCTTTGACCTTGACTCGGGCTCAAAATGCTGACTTTTTCCTTTGGGTGGAGTTGCGGCCCATTTTGTAACTTTTACACCTTTGGAATAACAAGGGAAAAAAACCAACTTTCCCCCTGATGGCCCGCTTTAGCGCTTGCTAGTTTAGGCTTGCCACGTGGCGCTTCCTCTGCTACCTGCCTAATTTCTATATTTTGGTTAAGTCCTTTTTGCTGGTGGGGTCATATTTCTTGACCTAGGACACGTGGCAGTCTGGCACTCATTTGGAAACCCTCTCTCAATTCGATCCTTGAATTAGCGCCATTCGGACACTTGGCACTCTCCGCTTTGTGGAATTTTCAACGGTCCCTTTTATCCTTTTGGACTTTGGGCCACGTGGAGAGCTCGCACTCATTTGGGTCTCCGCCTTTGGACTAACTCTTGGAGATGCGCCAAGCTGACACTTGGCGACCTCTACTTGCACTTTATACTTAGCCAATTTTGGACTCTTTCCTGAATGGTTTTGAGCCCGAAAAACTTTGAAACTTCACCATTTTTCTTGCTCCTGGTTCCTCTGCGGCACTGCCCCTTCTTTTCTAACCCTGTTATTCCATTATTGAGTCTACATGTGACCTATTTACAAGATTTGAATGAGTTTTCTTAGGTTATTTCTATGCGGGGTCGTGGTTGATCCAATATTTACCGGGGTGAAATATGGATAACAAGAATCGATAGCGGTAATGATGAACTTAAGTCCATCGGACGATGTTGGTCTTATTTTACCAATGAGGTCAAGTCCCATTGAGAGAGAGGGGCCATGGTTTGGTTATTGATTGTAATGCTTGGGAAGGTGCATGGATAATATTTCCATGATTTTTACATGCTTGACATCATTTGACAAAATGACATGAGTCACTTTCCATGGTGGGCCAATAATATCCAACTTACAGGATTTTTTCTAAGCTAAGGCTATACCATTTGTGTGTGATCCACAAATACTTGGAATGGACTTCATCTAGGAAACTCAAGGCTTCTTCTGATTAAGACATCGAGTAGGGTGCCATCATATCCTTTTTTATAAAGAGCTTATGCTAAAATGGTGTAACGAGAAACACGTTGTGCTAAAGCACGTTTATGCATTGGTTTCATGTTGGCAGGAAATGTTTTATCATGAATGAAGGTATAAAGATCATGATAACAAGGATTATTCGGACCACAATATCACATATCATATTGTTTTTAGGAAGATCATAGGCGAGGCATTAAGAGATATTCGACAAGAAAATGTGCTTGGGATTGACTAGATGTGATTTCTACTAGGGATCCGATGGTTGCCTTAGCGTTGGAAAATTTATTATGAATTTCGGGGATTTGATCAAAGCTAACTAATTGAAAATAACTTTGAAGACTATCCACCATGCATTTATATGGGATAAGTTTTTCATCCTTGACTTGGTGTTCATCAAGTAACTTGCTTGATGATAACTAAAGAATCACCAAATGATTAATTCGTAAGATTCCAAGATATAGCTAGTTTTAATCTTGTGATTAGAGCTTCATATTCTACAATATTGTTGGTACATGGGAATGCTAAGTGAAATGATTTGGGGATAATGTGTCCACTAGGTGTGATAAGAAAAATACTATCCCTTGAGCCATGGAGATTACAAGATCCATAAAAAAATAGAGTCCAAGCTGGCATGATGTCTATGTGTAGAAGATCTTCATCAGGAAAAGAAAAATGAAGTGGTTATGTGCTAGGAAGGGGTGCCTCGGCAAGTTGGTCTGTAAGGGCCTATCCTTTAATTACCTTCTGCGGAACAAATTCAACATCGAATTCACTAAGTAATACGACCCAACTAGACATTCTTCCTGTGAGAATGGGTCTAGATAACAAATACTTGAGAGGATCAATTTTGGCAATCAACGTAGTTGTGTGATTGAGCAAGTAATGATGTAACTTATGGAATGTAAAGGAGACCGCTAAGAATACTTTTTGATTTGGGAATAACATACTTCATGCTCAATAAGTGTTTGACTAAGGTAATATACAACATGTTCTTTTGCTTGATCATTATGTTGTGCTAATAGAGCTCCTATGGCATGTTCAATGGCAGATGTATAAAGCAACATGGGTTTATCAACAACTGGTGACATAAGAATAGGTGGGATAGAGAGGTATTATTTTAACTTAGCAAAAGAGTCTTGACAATCGTGGTTCCAGTGAAATTGTGCATCTTTCTTGAGTAATTGGTTGAAGTGATGGCACTTATCAGCCAACTGTGATATGAAATGCCGAATAGATTGTATTTTTCCCTAAAGACTATGTAATTATTTTAGGTTTTGAGGAGGAGGCATTTCCATAATGGATTTGAATTTTACTAGGATCCACTTCTATGCCTCTTCGTGAGACAATAAACCCTAACAATTTACCAAAGGTCACTCGAACACACATTTATTTGGGTTAAGATGAACCTTATACTCACGTAATCTATCAAAAATGTGTCTTAACACACCTAGATTTCCTATTCATGTTTTTTATTTTGCTAATATATCATCAACATAATCTTCCATGATATCATGTAACATATCATGGAAGATGACAATCATTGCTCGTTGAAAGGTAGCACCAACATTTTTCAAGCCGAAAGGCATGAACTTATAACAAAAGGTGCCCCATGGTGTAGTAAATGCCATTTTATGTTGATCTCCTTCAGCAATACATATTTGATTGTAACCAGAAAATCCATCCATTAAGGAAAGCATTTCATGGCCTGCCGTAGAATCAACAATCATGTCTATATTTGGCAAGGGAAAGTCATCTTTGGGACAAGCCTTGTTGATGTCTCAGAAGTATGTGCGTATTACGAGGCTGGGATTTTTCTTGGTGACGGGAACTATGTTAGATATCCATGATGAATAATCAATAGGTTTGATAAAGTCAACTTCTAAGAGTTTCTCGAGTTGGATTTGACAAGCAATGCAACTTAGGGATGCATTTTGTGTAGTTTTTGTTTTACAGGTTTTGCATCTAGATGTACCACAAGATGGTGTACTACAAGAGATGGGTCCAGGCCTAACATGTCCTTATATGTCCATGAAAATATATCTTGGAATTCAATAGGACTGTTTTGAATTCCATGCATTCTTGGTCAGACAGACTAATGCCAAGTTGTAAAATTTTTGGCTGTTTAGTGGTGCCAATGTTTATGTCTTTAGTTTCTTCTACAAGAATTTTAGATGTATCCTTTTCAGAGAATGATGCTAATGGTTGATGTAGGTCATTGGTGTTGGGTGTTTTAGGGGGTTAGTACAAGATTTTTGTGTGTAATGTTGGGAATTTTTATTGATATGTTTGTTGGATAGAGTGGCGGTGAGATTTTGACTATGGGAAATCCTCTATTTACACTTCTGATCCAAATTTTCTAAGGGTGAAGGATCTGAATATTTTATCTCTTCACCAAAATAGGCTGATTCATTTAGATTGATTTCAAATCCTTTTCTATGGTCGGAAGTAGGGATTTGGTCACAAGTTCCATAAAATTCTTTGATAGCTTCATCATTTTGGAACATGTCCATGGCCGTATGATGTGGTTGGCCATGGTCTATGAGATTCAGATGTGTAGGCTAAAAATTGATGACATTAATAGATAAATGTTCAAAGTAAAGATGTGTTTTAGTGAGGTCCTAAAAGGCTACGTGGAGACTTGATGTCATTATCAAAGCTGGTGTCATTGTTATCACTTGAAATTATTACGAGAGAAACATCAAACACCTTTAAACCTAGACCATGTTTATTGTGATGTTGTGTGAAATTGATCAAGTTTAAATGACCTTGTTCATTGGGGTGAGTCCTTTACCCTTCCATCACATGTTTTTCATTATTCGGTGAGATTTGGTAAATTGAGGGGAATCATAACATGGAGCAAATCCATCATTATATAACCAAGGTCTTGAAGAACTTGGAATATGTTTGTTGTCAAGATAATTGAACTTTTTCCAAACTAACTACCCCATTTGGTAAGTGGGATGGATTCTCAGATGTGGAGCATTAGGTTTTCAATAGCTATGTGGGGATTTATTGATATAAAAGGAGCCTTCCATCTTTTGAAATTGATATTCACCGCATCTGTGTCAATGATTTTGAATGTGTGGGATGTGGGACCAATAGGTACCTCATGTGGTGGGGAAGTCGGTTTGGTAGTTTTAAAAGATGAAGAGAATGGGTTATAATAATAAGGGGTTAGGTTATAAGAAGAAGGGGGTGGATTGAGGGATGAAGTTTGGTTATTCACAAGAGAAGGGATCTTAATAGAAGAGGTGTGGTTGGATGAAGAAGGTTGGCTAGGAGAGGAAGAAGATGGTGTGGTGGAGGAATAATTGTTGCTGGAAGAAGAAACTTGATTAGTGGAAGAAGATGATTGATTAGTGGGAGGAGGAATGGTGGAATATTGTTGACTAGCGGAAGATAATGGATTGGAAAATGTGTTTTGGTTAGGAGATGATGGTTTCAGATCATTGTTAGGGAGTGTATCAAGATTAATACATGTTTTGTTAGGGATTATACAAGGTGAAGCATACTTATCCATTGATGGACAATAATGATCATGTCGATATTGTCCTTCGAGGAATCTACAATACTCAAATGGTTGGGGATCCACACGTAACGTAAATTCCTTGTCCAAATGAGGAAATTTAATACATTGGTGGAACACTTGATGGGATGGATTTCATGGCATGAATCCATGGTCACCGACAAGAATATTATATGTAACTTCTACATCCACCACATGATAGACCGTGTCTAAGGTGATGGGTCCAACTTGGAGAGGCAATGTGATTGTGCCTTCAAACTTTCTCTCGCTATTATCATACCCATGAATGGTTATGATATTGTTTTGTAAATAATTTTTAGTGTAACCTAGACAATGTAAAAGTTTCATGGAACACATATTCAATGCGGATCCATTTTCGATTAAGATGCACTTGATCTTACGATGATTTATATAACCCTCAACGTATAAAGAATGATTATTAGTGATGTTGGGATTAAGAAGGTCAAGTGGGACCAAAAGAAAAAATAGGATTGGGGATAGTAACATGTGCAATTAAATCTTGGAATTGTTGTGAATTGATGTCCTTAGGGACACAAGCATTATTCAATGTTTGCATAAGGATGCGTTGTAGTGTGGGAGAAGAATTAAGTAGTTCCATGATGGAAATTTTTGCTACAGTCTTCTCCAATTGTTTGACAATATTGAATGATGGTGTAGGTTGTTAAGAGGAATTGGTGGCAGAATTAGATGGTGGATTAGGAGGTGATGCGGGGGACAAAGTGGCAGATTTTTTTGTTGTAGGGACCCACATTTTTTTGTCTAGTGGTGATCACATAGTTAGTTCTGATATTTATAGTTTCCACTAAGCTTGGTCATAGTTTACGGTTGAGATGGTGAGTCATACTGACATTGCTTGATGATTGACCCTTATCTTTTGAATTGTTATCATGGTTAGGGAAGGGATTTTTGAACATGTGAAGTTTTTCATCGGTGTTTTTGTCTCAAAAGTATTTTCAACTTCTATGTCTCCACGTTTGATCAAGTCTTTGGACGTAATGGTAGATTTACATGCATCGATCGCAGAGTGCCCTTTTATGCGATGGTAATCATAATATTCATTTTCCTTATACTAATTTGGTTTGGGATGTTATTCTTTTAAGGGTTTAACGATGGGATATGTAATCATATTGGTATTTTCCAAATGACGAAAGATATTAGATAGACTTTCTACGAGAGGAGTGAACTATCTTCATCGTCCCGAGAAGGAAATTACTTTCTAGGGATAATGATTGGTTGTTTGGATTTTAATGTGTTGATGGGATGGTTTTGAATGTTTCAAACATAGCGGGGAATCGTAATGACATCGTTGACTATATTTCGATTCCGGTTAAAGAATTAGATTAGAGGGTGTCTCGATAAGGTTGGTCCCTAAAGGGTGCTTTAAGTAAGCCCTTAGAGATGAGGATTTTTTTATTTGTGTGCCCTTTTCGATAACTTCTTCGAAACTATTCAGACAATGCATTTACATGTGGAATGATAATTCGACATTGAGATTAGGAATAAAAATGCTAACTAGTTGTCTCTTGGGTACTGAGCAGGGAAATCGGCTTGCAATTCCTCGCCATCGTTGTAAAAAGGAGGAAAAGTTTTCATTTGGCCTTTTACTAATGTTACCGAGATCAAGCATGGTTATTTCTAAGTCTAAGTTATAGGAGAAATGTTTGAAAAATTTCTCTGATAAGTCTGCGAATGTCGTGACCGACCCTTTAGGTAGATGGAAAAACCAGTCTAAAGCTTGTCCTCCTAAACTTTGGGGGAATAATCGTAAAAGGTATGTGTCTCGATAGGAAACTTCTGACATTGCATGTAAAATTCCTTGACATGTTCATGGGGTCACCTTTTCTTTTGTATTTATCAAACTTTGGGATTTTGAAGGATGATGAAAATGGTAAGCGTGATATCTCTGTATCAAATGGATAAGGACACAATTCTTCAAAGTGGAATTGTTTTGATTGTTTTTGTAGTCCCTGAATGGTGTCTTTCATATGTTTCCATTCTTGTGCGAATGGAGAGGTGGGGACAATTTATCAAAAATGTCGTGAGTATTGGAGTCTAGATTGGGGTCTTTTAATCTTTCAGCTCTAGCTGTTGCTTCCTCAAGTTTCTTTGTTAAGTCTTAGATTTTAGTGAATAACTCATCGGCTGAAGAGCCATTTGGATTGTTTAGTATTTCATTGTGATAACTTGATTCACCGTTGTCGATAATTTTGTTTAAATTTTCATCCTAAAGTCAGGGGGTAGTTTTGCCCCCATGGCTAGGATGTGTAACATATATTCATTTTTGTTTTGTTAAATCACCCTATTGACTTGTTCTTGTTCTTCATTGGTGATTTATGGGTCATGCGAATTCTTCATCGTCATTTTCATGATTGTGACTATGTGTGAATACCATGATGAAATGTGTCTGATTAAGCTAAAAAGTGGGTAGGAATTTTGAGTAGGTGTGATTAAATGAGAACTTGATTACTTTAGGTTTAGCTCGAATAAGCTTGTGATGACTAATAAGGAGAGTAACTCAAACAAGTTATCTCAATATGATGGTAATGTAACTCGAGATGAGTTATTAGGGAATTTGTTGCACGTTGTGTAGATTTGGCTTGAACAAGTTCTGGATTGTTGACGGGGAAAGTAACCCATACAAGTTTATCTCAATATGGTTGTGATATAACTCAAAATGAGTTATGAAAGGATTTGTGTTGGTTGTGATTTGGATAAATGTGATGGTGGACAAAATAATGAGTGAAATCAAACAAGTCACCCAATATGAGTTTGATATATCTAGAAACAAGCTATGAAGGATCTTTTGATAATTGAAAATATGGGGAGTGAATGCTAGTCACTCTATCAGTTGGATATAGCCAAAGATGAGCTATGGTAGATGTAATGTTGGGTGAAGTAAGCTAATGAAATTGGTTTTATGTTTTAGTCTCGCATTATTGGATTGTTTGGATGTTTTTGCTTGGTATTGAATTGGTCGAGAAATGATTTTTTGTGGAACACAACTAGGGTTTGAACTTGTATAATGAACACATTGATATCAACCAATTTTTATGATAAAATAATGCTAAACTATTTTGTTTACAAACAAGAAATCATATGGATCAAATTGTTTTGGCTTAGGAGGTAAATTCTTGAGAATGATCATTGTTTCATGCAATCATACAAGTATGTTGTGGAATGATGGATGTAGGATCTTATTACTCCAAAAAGATGCGTCCTCTAATATACCCTAGTCCTGATATACCTAATTCTGTATGGGGACAAAATTGGTACGGGAACCCTTAGAGCACTGGAGGAGACTCACCAATTCTTACTTGCCTATTTCGGAGTGAATCACCATGTCCAAAATAGGTTTTGTGAAAAGGTGGAAGGTGATGGGGGAATGAATGTGTATGGTGTCCTTATAACTCCCCAAAGATTTATAGGGATGATGCCCAGGATTTGTTGTTACAACTATTTAGGCATGACTCGCATGCGCTGCATGACAACATTACCTATAAGTGAAGAGCAAGGGTGAGGTAAATACCAAACGTTGTGTTGAGACTAGGTCTCAAAGTGTAATGCAGATGCAAATGTTGTTGGTGCATGGTAGTCAAGTCCATGTCACCGGTGTAGCTTTGGTGGTGATGAAATCCACCTCGACTACGTGTAAAAACAAAATGATAAAGTGATTAAATGCAAGGTTCTTTCCAACTTGAAATAAATCACTAGCAAAAAATAATTACGTACTTGAGTGTGCTAATTTTTTTAGTTTCAACAATTTTCTTTGAATGGTGGTACTTTTGTGAGATTTTTGTGTTTGTTTTGTGTGTGTGTGTGTTTTTTTTAATATTCTAGTGATGTGGTCCTGTAAAGAATAGATTAGTAGTTATCCTGCAGATGATGTGTTAGAAAATTGATCGTGGTTGTTTTTGATTTTCTAGATCGCTCGAAGGTGCAAGAAAAGAGCATACATAACCAATGACCAAACAAATATTAATAATATGATGAAGTTAAATAATGATTGAAATGACAATTAGAAAACAAGGCTAGAAGATCATGCAATGTTAGAACAAAAAACTAAACAATTGCAACCATTTATGATTTTCTAGTTCACTCGAAGGCGCAGGAAAAGAGCATACGCGGATACAATTGGAATAGAGATTTTTGTAAAATTTTAGTAATTATTGCAATTAATTGTGATTGCGAAACAATGATAACAATTATCTTCACAAAAAAAGAAAAACAACGAAATAAGAGCGTTAAAAAATGTTACCAGAAGTGTTGTCTTGGAAAATTGGAATGTAAGGCAATTTTTTTTTGTTTAGTAGAGTCCGGGTGGGTCTCTTGGTTGCAAAGGATGACTGGAAATGTGATTTTAATAATTCTGGCTAGATAGGTGTGATAAGGGCTTGTATTGTTGAAAAAGGTCCAAAAGTTGTCATCCGCGGTGACCCATGAGTAATTAGAGCAGGGAATGAATGTTCTTTCTACGACACGAGAACTGTGAATATCAAAGAGATGACGAGTGTCGTAATGACATTGTTACTATAACCTGTAGATGCACCATAAGACACTGCACAAAAAAAACACTACCCACAATGTGAAGGTTAAACAAAGAAGGCCATAAGGCATGAAAAAGGAGACAATAATGAAAAATAATAAACAAAGAATAGATAAAACCACTAACCGGGAAATTAATGGTAACATGATTAAAAGTAATCGGGCATGCCGAAGTAAGCCAGGAAAAATGCACTACTAACAAGGAAGTAAAATACCAAAAATCATACCTCCTCCTTCGCGTTCCATAGCAAACCTCAGAATGGGCTAGGAAACTTGGATTGAGCCCTGATTGTGTGATATGTAGGTGTTTTTCTTCAAGACGGAGCAAGGCCTTCCTGCAACAACAATCCACTTACTTTGCACCAGATGGGAAAAATGATTATGGATTTGGGGTGCTTTAGAATGAGGCTATTTGGGCATTAGGATGAGGAAAAAGGATGTTCTTTTCTCAAAGGATGCAAGAACTTAGATAGGGCATTAAAGCTTATTCTCTGTGTGTTTAGAGGGGAGGGTAAGGTTTGTAGTTATACTGGGAGTGATTAACTTAGATTAATTTAAGTAATCATGGTTTGAAAATGTGGGCAAGATTAGGTGAGTGGGGACCATGAAAATGGGTGAGGCTTTGATTTTGGATTTTTAATTCATAAGTGGAGGATTTTAGGTGAGCGGGGTCCATGAAGAGTGGGTGAGGATTTGATTTTGAAATTTTAATTCAATAGGAGAAAAAGCTAGAGAATAATGACATGTGGTGAGGATTGGGTTATTTTTTTTTGGATAATTAATCAAATTATATTTGATTAATTTGAAGTTTATTTTTGTGGGAAATGAGGTAGGGGAATTAATTGATTCGGGACATGTGTGAAATTAGGGTGTCTACAATAATAGACACATAATCTGTATTTTTGCAAGTATCCAAGATTATTGTGGTTATGTTTCAATAATAAGACTAGATATCTTAGGTGTAGGATCTAGAATGAAAAGAATAAAATCAAGCTCAAAGGTGCTTGATGATGGACCCTCTTCTGTTATATCATGGGTTGAAAGGGAGTCTTGAAGCAAGTTTAAGCTCTCATTTGATGTTAGAAGTTGTTGTCCGAAATAGGTTCAATCTCTATTTGGACTAAAGGAAGAAAATTTGGAGAAGAATATTTTGGTTAGAAGGGAGAGATATTTGAACTTCATCATGATCTCTTCAAATGTTAGTATGTAAAGAAGTGGGGAAAACATTCAATTCTTCATTAGAAGTTGTGGAAATTGACGTGTCATCGGTTGTGAGAGCTTCATCGTCAAGCTCGATAGAGATGGTTCCGTTGTCAATTAAGTCTTGAACATAATGATGAAGAGGTGTACAATTATCAGTAGAATGGCCATCCATGTGATGGTATTCACAATATTCGATGCATTATATGACATAGGATTGGGTTCCCATTAGAAAAGGGTCTCGTAGGTGGATATTCAATCATGTTAGCCTTTACTAATTGTTGAAAGGAACTAGATAGACTCTCTCTAAGAGGTGTAAACTGACGTTCAATGGTGTACATAGTAGTGTCATTAATACAAGATATGATGGATTTATAATCAACGTTATTTGAGGATTCACCATGTTCATGAGATTTACCCTTTGCATCATGGTTAGGTGATAGGTCTCCAACCACTATGTCTCCATTGTCAATGAGGTCTTGGATGTAATTGCAAATTTGTTTGCATTTATCTATTTGATGACCATCAATGTGATGAAAATCACAATATGTGTTAGGTCTATACCAACCTGGCTTAGGTTCTCCTTCAAGGAAGGGTTGTGTGATAGGGTAAGTGACCATATTGGCACTTGCCAAGCTATTTTAAGATGCTTGAAAGATATTCCCCCAAAGACGTATATTGTCTTCAATTGTAATCACGAGGAGGAGGAAAATTTTATCTTTTTGGAATGGTGACAAGATGGTTTAGACTTAATTTATTTTAATTGGTTGTTTCTACAAGCTATGCACGTTGTGATTATCCATGACACCATCATTGAAAATGTTATAGTTGTGGTTGATATACCTAGGTTTATCGTGAGAAGTGATAGGGTTGTTGTTTTTGTGATGATTATGATTGTGCCCATTATATTTATAATGAGGCTTAATCAAGCCTTTAGAAATGAGGGATTTTTAATTTGAGTTCCCTTTTTGATAACTTCCTCAAAATTGTTGAGGTAGTGCATTTGCATGTGAAAGGAAAACTCATCATTAAGGTTAGGGATGAAGATGCTAACCATATATTTTTAAGGATTGAACATGGGAATCGACTTGCGATTCCTCGCCATCGTTGTAAAAATTGTGTAAAGCTCTCGTTTTGTCGTTGTTTGGCATTGCAAAAATCCATCATCATGACTTCAGAGTCAATATTGAAATAAAAATGTTTGACAAAATTCTCTCGAGAGGTCCATGAAGGTAGAGATAGATCCCTTTGGAAGGTGTAAGAACCAGTCCAAAGATTGTCCTCCTAGACTCTTAGGGAAGAGGCATAAGAGAAATATATTGTTATAAGCCACCTCTTGGCATGCCATGAAAAATTCCTTGACATGCTCTTTAGGATCGATTTTCCCTTGTATTTTTCAAATTTGGGTGTCTTGAAAGAGCGTGGGAAGGGTATGCGTAAGATGTCCATGTCGAAAGGGTATGGACACAATTCATCAAAATTAAATTGTTTACATTTTTTTTGCATGCCAAAATGGTGTCCTTCATCATTTTCCACTCTTGAGAAAATGGTGAATTGTTTTATGGGATGAATAGTGATTTATCATTCTTATGATTGTTATTCTCATTATTGGTCTCAGAATGATTTTTGAAGGTGTCATCACTTTTCTTTGTGTGTTTGATACCTTTGGTATCGTTGTTAGTGAATGTAGAGGATAAGAGAGCCAATTGTTTTTCCATTGCATTGATTTGATTAAGCAAGGCTTGGTTGGGATTAGAGGACGAAGCATTAGATTTTTCTTTATTATCAACATTTGTTTTACTTAGTTCAATGTCATCATGTTTGTTTGACTTGAATGGTGGACTCTTAGGGGATTTATGTTGTTATTTTAAGGTTTTTATTTAATCCTCATCAAAGTCCAAGGGAAATATTTCTCCCATTGCAAGAAGATGAAGAAGGAGTTGGTATTTGTTTTGTCATAAAGTATCATCTATGAAAGGATTTATTTCCTTTCATTGAAAAGGGATATAGTCACAATGTCGTGTTCCCACCATTTTTGAAAGAGGGGAGGAACAAGAAGAGGTGTGATGGAAAACTCAACCCTTAACAAAGTGAATGCTAAGATGGAAGAGGGGAAAAGATGAAAATGCTCAACCCTAGCAAAATGAGTGCTAAGAGGGAAGAGGTGAAAAGGGTTAGTTGATTGCCTGACTCTTAACAAAATGAGAGTTAAGAGGAAAGGGACTAAATGAGGTTAGATGTGCTCTACTCATTAACAAAAATGGATGTTAAGAGAGAAGAGACTTGACAAGGTGGACACGATCAAATCTTAATCAAAATGAGTGATAAGATTGACAAAGATATGTGAAAGGGGTGAAAATTTAAACGTGCTCAACACTTAAAAATGAGTGATGTTAAGGTGGAAGAGGCTTAACAAAATGAATACGATCAACTCTTAATCAAAATGAGTGATAAGAGTGATGAAGAAGGTGGGCTTTGCAACACTTAACAAAATGAGTGATGTTAAGGTGGAATAGACTTTAAAAGTGAATGTTAAGAAAGATGAAGAGGTTTAAAAATCCTTCACGACCCTTTGCAAAGTGAATGTAAAGAGGGAAGGGGAAAAAAATTTAGTGTGCTCAACTTGCAAAAAAGTGAGTGTGACAAGAGGAGATTTAAAACACGATGCAATATGCTCAATTATTAACGAAAATGTGTTAAGGGAAGAGACTTAGGAAAAAGTGATGAGTTTTCTCAAATTTTAACAAGGTGTATGTTAAAAGGGGATACTTAAGAAGACAATGAAAAATGTATACTCTTAACAAAAGTGTGTTAAAAAAGGAGACACACTAAAGAAATGGGAGTACTAAAAGAATGACAAAGCGAATGTTGTCACAAGAAGTGAAGAAACGATGATGAGAAGGTTTGAATCTCACAAAAGTGGAGATAAGAGACAAGGGGAAAGAAATTACTGATTAATGATTTCAAATCAAAGAAAAGTGGATGCTTTAAAGAAATAAGTGAAGAAATGATGAGGATGTCGAATATGCAACAAAGTGATTGTGAAGTACAATAATGTAAGATGATGGAAGAGAGATAGAGAAGATGTTGTCAATTCAACAAAGTGAACCTGAAGTATGATGATGCAAGATGATGGGGAAAGATAGAGAAGATGCATATAATTCCACAAAGTAAATGTGAAATATGAAACAAAGTGATTGTGAAGTACGATAATGTAAGATGATGGAAGAGAGATAGAGAAGATGTTGTCAATTCAACAAAGTGAACCTGAAGTATGATGATGCAAGATGATGGGGAAAGATAGAGAAGATGCCTATAATTCCACAAAGTAAATGTGAAATGCAAAAATGTAAAGAGTAGGGAAGAGATATAAAAGAAGTCGTCAATTCAACAAAATGGATGTGAAATGTGACAACGTAAGATGATGGAATGCTTCAAAGTTCAACAAGGTAACTTTAAAATTAAGAATGTATGAAAATAAAAGATCAAGGTGATCAATAGGGTGCTTGAATGTGATGAAGCAAGTATCACGATGTCAAGACTTAGTGAAGAATAATGAAAATGATCAAGTGCAGATATGGATGTCTACAACCCAAGACGTAGACACATTTAAAAAGTGAAAAAGTGAATGAGAGAGAAAACATGAATGACAAGAGAAAAACACAAGTGTGTAACATGAGAAAAATGAAAATGATGAAGTGAAAGTTGGTCCCTACCTTATATTGGCTTGGACAATGTGTGGTTTCATAGGTGGTTCACTCAACTAGGTGTCAGCGGTATACCCGAGCGAGCATAGTGTTATTTCTAGCTACTGGCTTTACTTTACCCCCTTTAAATATTGATAAAATATATTGCTCAAATGAATCACACTGGAGTCGCTACTAAGGATATTCGTGACTCTAATCTCACAAGGTGCACTAGACAGTTGGGATGGGGGTACCCATTTCATAAGTTAGTTCATTCTATGTGTTGACTACTTTGGGGTTCAGTGGTACTCCTCAAGTGATTTTTATGGCTTAAGCCAAAGCACTTCCCATAGTTATGGTAGTTGGGCAATAGCCTTGTCAAATGCACTTGTAAATACAATGTGTAGTGTTAATTTTATCTTGATTAAAAATATTCCTGCACACAAAGTATTAGTAGTTTGAATGAGCTCATGACCAAGGCAACCTGTAGTTAGTAGTTTTGAGTGGTCTTCGTAATGAGGTCCTGTAAACAATTTTTAGTATTTTTCCGAGGTGAACAAAGAGAAAACAATGAAAAATCACACAATCACGTTTTTGATTCTCAAGATCACTTGTAACAAGTGCAAGAGAAGAGCATACATGTGAAGTGTGGTTGCGACTAACTTCACAAAATTAAAAATAAAAAAATGACAAGAAATGTAAGAAAACATATATCATGAAGCATTAGTGAATATACAAAAATAAGTAAATGTTGACAAAATGGCTAGAAAGCAAAAAAATAGACTAGAATGTCCAATAACCCTAGTTGTAGAAGTTTCAAAATTAGTCCAATTTAATAAAATGGATGAAAAGTAATTACGAGGGGCCTAAACGATTAAATGGTGATAAGAAGGCACTAAAAAAATGATGTTAAGGGAGGGAAATGTCAAAGCACCCTGCACAAATAATTGTCACAATTAGTCTAAGTTAAGAGAAGTAACGAAAAATAAAATTAAAGGGGGCCTAATTGAATTAAAATACCAAACGTAATTAATTAGACTAATTAAGTAAGATAAACAAAGTAATATTAAAAAGACTAACTAATTTTAAAAAAACAAACTAATTAATTAAAAGAAGTAATTATTTAAAAAAATGATCTATTAATTAATTAAGATAATCTAATAAAACGAAATGTAAATGACAGAATAATAAAAAAACTCATTAAATTAGATTATTTAAGGCTTAAACCTAAGTGTGAAGATAAATAAAGAAAATAAAAGAAGTGAAAACAAAAAAATAGGAAACCTAAGCGGAACTATCTAGGTTAAACCCAAATGTATAAACGAAGATCCGTGACCTAAAATACAACCTTAAAACTTATAGTGTATACCCAAAGAAATAAACCAAAACATAAACCCCAAAGCAAAACTATTAGCAACGGCTTTGGTTTTCGTGGTAGGATGGTGGTGTGAAGCTTTGGAGGAGGGATCGGCTATGGTGCCGATGAGTGGCGGTTGTGCGGGATGGGATTGGGATCACTTTGTGCTTGACTTGTCGGCCATGGGGGTGTCGGGGTTGTGAGCAAATCGAGTCAAGTTGGGGTGGGAAATGGTGTTGAGGATTGAAGCTCGGTGATGGTAGTGGGGAGTCGGGGATGTCCACATGCAAGGGGAGGGGGATCTATGTGTGAGGGATGGGTAGGGGTCCATGTGGGAAGGGATGGGTAGGTTTCCACATGGGAGGGGGATCTACGTGTGAGGGTCGGAGTGTAATAAAAATTTATTTATTTTATTTTATTTTATTTTTTCCTAATATTTTTTTGTTATTTTTCTTTATAAAATTTTTTAAAAAAAAAATGATTGATTTTGTTTTGTTTTTGTAGGAAAAAAGATATAAATTTGATTTTTTTAGTTGTAGGTACCCCCAAAGAAGAAAAACATTCCTTTAAACATTACCCAAATTTTACTCTAGCTAAAGAGCCCTCTAAAATTAGAGGAAAAAGTACTAAAAATGATTTTTTTGAATCAAATGTTTTTTAAAACTGATTTCCCCTACCCCCAAAACACTAGAAAACACCTATAAAAAGGACACAAAACAACAACAAATGACAAAGAAGCAATTTTTTTTTGAAGTGTGAAATTGATCCTCCTTCACTAGAATACCTACAAACACACGAAAAGTGTGCACAAATAAGAAATTTAGCAGAAACAAAAAGCAATAAAACAAATTAAACACATGAATAAAAATGAAAGAAAAAAACAAATATGGGTGTAGTCCCAGGTGTGTGACAAAATGAAGACTATGGAAAAACAAAGTAAAAATGGAGATAAACAAACAACGTGCAAACCTCCTGTAGCTTTCCAAGTAACCTTAAGTAAGGTTGCGTGAGATTTGAAGTTGTGTAACATTTTTAGAAATTAATTTTGGGTGCTCTTGAATGACCTCCAAAATAGGGATTGACCAATGCTACAAATATATTTTGGGAGCTTCCAATATGGAAATATTGGAATGCAAATTGATAGAGTAATTGTTGTATAATCCAAGAAGATTTGTAAGATAACGAGCCTACATTTTATAGAGGAAGAAGTGGTTGGAAATTGGTTACAAATGGATGAATGCACATGCTATTTTTAGCATTTGAGGAAGTTGTAGTAGTTCTGGGAAGTTAAATGCCATTTAGGGGTAGTAAAGGAATTAATTAGTAGAAGTTGCATCCGGAAAGGTGGTTGTATGTGCAATTTAATTGCCCCCACCTTTCTAGGATTTTAGAAGTGCATTTGACTACACTGATGATGTGGAGTCTAGGTGGAGTTGATTAGGATGAGGAAGTGGAGTCCAAGTGGGGTCCAAAGTGGTTGTTATAATGTGTAAATTTAATTAATTAATCATTTAATTAATAAATGATAATTAACTTAGCTAATAGGGGTACTAAGGACTAATTTAATTAATCCAAAGGGGTATAATGCACATGATTAATCAGTCCACAAAGGGATGGACTAGGGAGTGAACTCGGGATAATCTGGGAACATGTGAGTGATTTTGGGATGTCTACAATGGTAAGGTAATAACACATTTACACAACAAGAAAATACCAATTTTCAACGTTGGTTAACTACATATAGGTTGTTTGGACAACAATAATTCAACTTTCTTGTAAAAAACAACTCACAAACTACAAATATGTAATAATTTTTCCAAAGGGAATACATTGTTAAGGTTTGAGCTATTAAAAATATTAATAAAATATTAAACAAACATTGTAAATTAAATAATACACACAACATAGTGAATAAAAATAACACAAAACATGAATTTATGTGGAAAACCATGATGGGTAAAAATCATGGCAAAACATAGATTTCCATTATGAGAAACACATTTACAAATTCAATAATTTACCCTCTCCTTCATCCACTTATCTCCTTTTTACATTTTCAAAATATTTTTGTTGTGAATAATGAATTCACCCGACCTTGAGGGTTAAATATAAACGGTTCTAGCGGGTGTGACGTCTTGTGAAGCCCCTACCATTTAATAATTAATTAAACCTTATAAAGCGTAGTTGATATTAAATATAAAAAAATATTTTTATTTATTTAATTATAAACTAAAGTTTATAATCTTAAGAACACTTAAGAGGGGTAAAACCCTACTTAAGATTAATGTTCTAACACTCCCCCTTAATATTAAGTGGGGTTTATATGCCAACATTACCTGTTTATACAATATGATTTACAATCCTTAAACCATAGTGAGAGTTTATGCTAACATATCACATTTGAAGGATTTATACACCTTCATCATGCTAAACTTACCTTTTGGTACAAAAGGATTTGGAATCTATAAATCAAAAGTGATGATTTAGGCTAAGCATGATTTGTGAGACTACATCTCATTGTTTCTCATGGAAATTTTATTCCAGGAACTCTAAGAGACTTTTATAAAGTAATGACCTCCTTTACAACATGATGCTACATTATTGGACTACATAGTAAACTTAGAGTGATAAGTTTACTAAGATAATAAAAAGATCTTTTACAATACTTTAAATTGGAGAATAAGTATAGTGGTGAAGAAGAAAACATATGACCAACCATTAGGAGGTGGCATTGTCATGCACACTCCCCATAAATGACAACTATGAAAGGCCAAACATTACAAAAAAGTTCTAGGAATTCATGGCACACAATGACTTCATAAATTTATATGCAACTTGATCTTTAGTAGGGCAGAACCGGAGATCTAAAACACCTGAGATAACCTTCTCTCAGATGAAGTGCATATGTATCTCTATATGCTTCATTCTCTGATGCTAAACTAGATTATTAGCAAGTTTAATATAACTTGACTATCACAAAAAGAGGAGTGCTTCCTTAAACTTCCATGTGAATTTATTCTAACAACCGCTTTATCCATCTGGATTATTTGTTGCTTTATTGCACTTCTATATTCTACTTTAGTAGAAGAGATGAAGACTATCGGTTACTTTTTGTTGCTCTAAATAATGACACCACTACCAAAATTTGAACACATATACAATTACATATTTTCTATCTGTCATAACACTAATATGGTTAGAATCACAATATCCATATACACAAGCATTATAATAAGCACAACATAAACCATTATTTATTTCACTTTTAGCCATATATGAAACCTACATTAATAGGTTTAAAATCAAGTTGTATTCCAAATTTAACAACAATATGTTTATAATCAACTATGTCATCTTTAACAATCTATTCAATTTTTGAAACAACAATTTCAACATTTCAATCTTGAAAATATATTAGATGCAATCAATATTGGACGTCTCCAATATAGACACAAAGGCATCCCCAAGTGTCATTTGATATGCATATAATACTATTTTTAGTAATCACATACTAATTTAGAGTTGAAGTGTTTTATTAACATATATATCTTCATTATCTGCTTGAAGGCATTTTAATTTTGTGATAAGACCCATTTTCAACTAAGGCTATAAATTTAGATAACATCGATATGTTTTAAATAAAGAATGATCAAATCATATGAGAATAATCATTGATGAAAATAACATCTTACAAATAAGCATTTAGGGAAGGAAATTCTACTTTGGTCCTCTAACATCACTGTGAACAAGTTTCTAGAGGTTCTAAGGAGTTTTCTTCATGGTGACTATGGAAGGGGTTTGTTGATTTCTTACCACGTAAGAATCCTTCACAAGTATCACGAGCATAAAAGATATGTGGTAGAACAATAACAAGGTTAAGTGAGACATGTCATACATGATCCTAAAGTTAACATGACCTAATATTTCATGCCACAATTGAACATCATTCCTATTTTGAGTAGAAAAACATGAAACAGATACAAAACCTTTAAATACGAAAAAATATTATTTTGTATACCTTAAAATTTAGTAACATCTAGCTCTTTTTTATAATCCATTTATCCTTTGGTAAATTACACTATAATTGTTTTGAGTTAGTTGTGAACATGAAAGAAAATTAATTTTCAATTTAGGAACACACAAAATATCATTTATAAAACCATTGAAAACTTTATCTTTTCCTTGACTTTGAACTTCAAAAATGGAATGATCAATAAGATAGATTTGACCATTACATTATTTGATATCGATTAGAATATCATATCCATAAGTCATGTGCCTAGATGCACCAATGTTTAATAACCATTTGTTTTATAAAACTAATGCAAAATATAAAACAACTACAATAGGTGTTTGATTGTTATTTTGATTCTAATTTGGTTTGTTCCTTTATAGTTTTTGAAATTTGTCTTATTTTTGTTTACCCTACATTATTCCCTTTTGTGTCTAAATTTCCCACAATTGTGACATTTAAATGACTATTCCCGATTTCTTATCTTTACTAGGAGGTTTAAAGTTTGATTTTTGATTCTTGTTAAACCTAGAAAAGTTATTCTTATGTTTTTTGTGAGAAGTTCCTGAGTGGAATTCACCTTCGAATCAAAATTCAACATGACTTGCTCTTCCTGAATTAGGAGAGCACTTAGAGTAGATAGGTCTGGAATATCTTGTTTAATTTGATATTTTGAGTTTAAGATGGAAATGAAGTTTCTAAATATTTCATGGATATTCATTTGAATAATAAAGTATAATAACTTTTATTGAATCAAATTACAGTTACATCCATCTTATTAAGATTTAATATATTTAATTTTAGCTAGAAAATTAACCACTTTTGTCTCCCTTCATGGGATTTTTCATTAACTCAAGAATTAATTTTATAATCTTTTAAAGGCACATACCTTCGTATATTGATTCTATCGGTTTAAGCTCGCTCAAACTTTCCCAGTTTCAATGTGTAGTAGAAAGTTGTCTTGTATGATTCACAATATAATTGACATTGTGTCTTGCACTTTCTATTGAAATGTAGATATGTTGTTTTATTTCGCTTGTCTACTATTTGATGCCTTCTCTGTATAATTCACGATAGTCCAAATATTACATGCCATGAATCTCACCTTCAACCATATCTTCCAGATGATGTAATTTTTCCCATTCAACATCTATGTCTTATCAATTATGGAATGATTAGATCTTGTCTTGCCTCATTCGACGTGAGTTCCAAAACAACTAAAAGACAACAAAACTAACCCGAGCACAAATATTAAAATAATAATGGTAATATTTTTTTCAAAGGGTATATAAAAGAAAGTGTGGTTAAAATTAGTAAATTATGATAGAAACATGAATAAGTCACAAACACAGCAAAACAATACTAAATTGCTTTCTCGAAAAGGAAAGTTGAAAATTTATAAATGTTTATGCCATTACGACCACGTCACATTCTTGACATTAACACCACTTTCGCGAGTTATAAAAAATAATGCAATATCAAGGATTCGATAATGATTTAATTGCAATGGAGGTAAGGCCAAGTCAACAAATAACATCTAAACTTATCACACCTAGGGAGTGATAAAGAGGGTTTAATTTAATTACGACAAAATATTAATCATTTTGAAAACAATTAAAATATTTGGGGAAACTCAGTAAATGGTTAAAACTATCATGGGTCCCATTTAGTATCCTAAATGGACCCATACCTTTACATGTTACTACATAAGTCCTAAAAGAGATTAATTAATTAACACTTTAAAAATTAAAGTACAACCCTTTAACTTAAGTCAATTCTTAAATAAACGAGATTCTTGGATTTAAGAGATCTTCACCATATGGTATAAAAAATCCCTAAAATCTTATGAGGATAAAATTAAAACCTAATATCTCTTATTTCATTTACCTCCTCACATTTCATTTGGTTGCCATTGTTTTGGTTTTGTGGTTTTTGTTTTGCAGGAAGGAGATGAAGCTCATAAGGAGCTCAAGAATGAAGATAAATGGTGGTAGAGTTTTCACTCCATTTGATATTCCTATTTCAAATTTGGAAGCCATTATGGTTTGCACACAAAGTTATTTTATTTGTAAGAGGGTTAAAAATCCATTGTTCTCCTTGTTTTAAATATGATCCATGAATGGATTTACAAGATTTCCAATTTGTTTTCTTTTTGTTTAATGCTCTTCTTTAGAGCATATTTGAGAAATGGTTGTTTTATTTGGAATCAATAATAAACCCCCATTTTTAAAATCAAATATATATTTAAACAAACAAACATACACACACATTACTTGATATAGGGTAAGACTGGTTGAAATTATGAAATGCCCAAAGGGGCGGATGTGTGTAATAAGACCTTAGGCCTATGTTTTGGGAGTGAAACCCCATAGCTGGGGTTCGGGCCTGTGGGGATGGGAAATTCCATGATAGTGTTGTGGCCGTGGAGGGTGAGAGGATGGGTATAATGTGGTCTATGCAAAAATTGTGGCTGCGGCATATGCCACATCCATCCATGGGAGCAGGATTGGGGGCCGGGTTGGGATAACCATCCCAACCGCCCCACTCTCCATTTATTTTTAAAATTAAAAAAACACTTTGCCCAAAAACAAGTTTTATGTCATTTTTTTACAAGATCTTTAATTCTTTTTAATAATAACAATTTAATTATATATGTATATATATTAAGATAATATATATGTGTGTGTGTGTGTATTGGATTCATTCGGGAGATACAATATAAGATGATAATCCATATCATATTTTATATTGTAAAATTTAGGTTTACATACATACACACACACACACACATACATACATACATACATACATATGTGTGTGTGTGTGTGTGTGTGTGTGTGTGTATATATATGTATATGTGTGTGTGTGTGTGTGTGTGTGTGTGTGTGTAAAATGATTATATAAATCTGACATATTGTGTGACTATATACATAATTTGGTAGAAATTTATTACTTTTGTGTGTGTGTGGATTCTATGTGTGTATATGATTCCATACATTCCACACACACACACACACACACACACACATAAAACGATTATTTTAGTAAATCTAGATTAGGACGCAATGGATTCCAATTTGAATCTATACATACACACACACACACACACACATATAAATATACATATAATTTTGGTAGAAATTATACATATTTTATGTATATATCGGATTCATATATATACATATTACACATATACACATATATTCCATATATACAGTATACACACACACACACACATCACATTATATATAATATTGTTGTGTGTGTGTGTCATGATATGTATATATGGAGTTGTATATATGTGTATATGTTATTATTCCAATATTGTTATTATTGTATGCAATGTATATTCCCATATTATGTATATATATACATACATATGTATACATACATACATACATACATATATATATACATACACACACACACACATATATAAATATACATATACATACATACATACATACATACATACATAAAATACATACACATATACATACATACATACATACATACATACTAATGGAATATATATATATATATATATATATATATATATATATATCAATAAATCTAGACATATTCCAGTGAATCTAGACTCCAATATTACAAATTTTGGTAGAAATTTATCACTTTTTTGTGTATAATGGATTCTATTTTTGTTACTATTGGATTCCATTATTACTATTACTGGATTCCATTAGTAGTACTATTGGATTCCAATATTGTTGTTATTGGACGCAATGGAGTTCCAATATTGCTATTTTTGGATTCCAATATTGTTGTTATTAGACGCAATGGATTCCCAATTTCACTATTTTGGATTCGAATTTCGTTATTTTTGGATTCCAATTTCGCTCAGTTACATAAGCCTAACGTCTATTAGGCTCTAGGATAGTGACCACTAAGCTACAGAAGGCTAGCAAACGCTAAGTTACATAAGGCTAGCGATCACTAAGTTACATAAGGCTAGCGGTCGCTAAGTTACATAAGGTTAATGACCTCTAAGGCATTTTATTACTAAAAATAGGAATTTTAAATGATTTCACCTAGATTTAGGTATAATGGGTTCCAATATTTTAATTTTTATATTCCAATATTCCAATTTTTCTATTATTGGATTCCAATTTTGCTATTATTGGATTCCAATTTTCGTTATTTTTGGATTCTAATTTCACTAAGTTACATAAGGCTAACGACCGCTAAGTTACATAAGGATAGCGACCGCTAAGTTACATAAGGATAGTGGCCGCTAAGTTACATAAGGTTATTATTTGATTCCAATAATTCAATTTTTGGATTCTAATATTTCAATTTTTGGATTCCAATATTTCAATTTTTGGATTTCAATATTTCAATTTTCGGATTACAATATTTCAATTTTTGGATTCCAATATTTGTAATTACAGAGTATAGAAAATACCAATATTTAAGGTTTGGGATCCAAAATCAGTAATATTGGATTCCAATGAGAGCTATATTTTTAGTGCTTGAATTGGAATATGTCATTTACCAAAATAAACATTATACACACACATATTCAAGTAGGTAGTTTTCATTTAAATTGACTAATTTTTTTGGATAGCTAAACAAGTTGAAACATGTTATTATACTATCAAGATGGAAAAATTAGATGCTACAAATCTACATGTAATACAACAAATTTTTCCATTATGAAAACAACAAGATGTAATCTTGTAATACCATTATTTTCTATCCTAACTTGATCATTACAACAATAGATAATATGTGACTTTTAAACAAAATTAAACTATTTCATGATTCCATGAAAGAAGCATTAAGTACATGAGTTTTGATATTTCAACTATAAGGAAAGGAAGGATAAATTACTTTTCAAAATTTCCATAACCTTCCAAAATTAATTTATCCTATAAGCTGATTTCATTCACTTTCAACGAGATATATATTTTTAGATTTTTAAACACTTTTAGTGGGAGATTAGAACTCGGGATTGACGGTATCCCACCCAATAAAAACATAGAAGATATAAAATTACAAACCCAATACAAAAAAAACCCCAAAAATAGAAAAATTTGCAACACACACTATCGAGGCCATGAACTAGGATGAAACTACAAACCAAAAATCAAAAAGAGCTTGAGTCGAACTAGAAACTACACCAATTTGGTGGAGTAGCTCCCCACCAAAGCCTTCGCCCACCCAAGGAAACAACCGCTCTAACCAGCCACGAGTAGGAAGGAAAAGGTTGAACCCAACTACCAACGAAGACGTACGACACACCAGCAGAGTTTATAACCATTGGAGCCGACAGATTGGTAAATCCAAAGCTTCTCTAAGCGATGCCCTTTGTCAAGCCCTTCCATACGCATTGAATGAACATCAGATGTAAAATGCATCAACACTTAATTACAAGCTAACAATTCCATAATTATCAACTTTCCCTATGCAAGGGCCAAACCCTCACGCATTGTCGGGACAATAGATGACCTCTGCCATACTCCTCCGGTGCTTCCACTAGATTCACCCTATGTTGTGACTTGATAAAAAATGAAATATCCCATACCTCCTCCACATTTTGACGAACCAATAAGAGTCTGGAAACAAACCATGAGGCCACTTCAGAATTAACATGGGCCCTCTGTGAATCCCCCAAATACTCTTCACCCAACACCATCGAAATAGCTTTCCAAACCACTTATGCCTCAACCACGAATATGATACGTATGTGGGCCTTGGATACACCACCCATGAAGGCCATATCCCTCTTGGCTCCCAACAGAAAGAGGAACAAAAGTAGTAGATTTTCCATTCTCAAACCCTAGAAGCTCCACCACAACAACACACAAACGAAGAAGAATGAAAATACCTCCCGCATCACTGCTAATTAATGGTCTCCTTGTTCACTTCTTTAGAAATGATTTGAGGGTGATCTTACCACGCATGAGCTACCCCATATGAAATTGGCCCTTCCCTTATAATAATAGCTTGGTTGGCCAAGTAATCCGCTGCCCCATTAGCCTCCCTAAACACGTGATTAATATTCCACTTAGGGATTTTTCTTAGCCAATAAAGAATGTTGCAAATGAAATTATCCAGCTTCCAAGACATAGATTTTCCTTTACGAACATCATTAATAATAACCTGGGAGTCTCCCTCAATTTCTAGCGCTTCACAACCCATATTGACCGCCATTTTAAGGCCTTCGAGAAGTGCTTGAGCCTCCGCCTCATTACACAATCCCGGAACCAAAGGAAAAGATCCTGCCATGACTAAGCTACCACTCTCATCTCTAATTAAACACCCCACTCCCGATATACCCATATTACCTCTATAGGCTCTGTCAAAGTTTAGTTTTCAGAAAATAGGAGGGGGTGGGAATTTCAAGGAGATATTTATAGAGGGAAAACCAAATATTTAAATAAAAATTTAGAGCCTTTGAAAATAAAGTGGAATCTAATATTATAACAACAACAAGATACATTTTTAAACAACAATTAACAATCCTTTCATGAGTTTTATAAACAACGTTTTAAACATTGAAACAATTCAATTTCTGGAGCTCCATTTCATACATTTTTCTTAGAGTAACAAGAAGGAAAAACAATCCTAAAATACATGCTATAAGCCCTCCACTAAAGTGGGGACAACATGTAATTTTTTTCAAAAAATTAAACAATTTCTTAATAACAATAAACCTAAAATATGCCCACCAAATAGCCCCATTCTAGCTTCAAAACAACATGAGAAACACTCCAAAAATCCATAGAAGAAATCCTGGTTGACCACCCAAACAATTAGCATCATCACATGCCACCAAGGGATCTAAGGCAACATGTTAGCCTCCCCAAGCCCATGGGAAAGAGGAAACATAAATCCAACCAACACTTCAAAGAAATGAAATTTATTCACATCCAAAACATGGTTTCAAAACAGAAATAGAGCTAAATTCACAAAGTAAAAACAACCGGAGAAGCACCAAGCTTCATTCAAGGGAAGAGGGGATAAAAATCCCAATTTAGGTAGCCAAATACCTCCAAATTAATAAACAAGATTCTTCTTATCACTCCATAAAAATTCACCCCTTATCACTCCATCATGCTCCCCTTATCTCTCTATTTCCCTCCCCATGAAGGATTTTTAAACTCCAAGTTTCCTTCAATAGAGATAGGGATTGATTTCCAAACCAAATGGAAATCAATCCCTACCTACAAGCCAAATGTAGTTGGTAAAACAAAATCTTTCAAGCTTTCAAACAAGCTTAGAAAGTGAATAAGGAGGAATTCCTCCCTCTTCCCAATAAGCTCCAAAATCCACACCCCTCAAGGGTGGATGGAGTAAAATGAATCAAATTTAAACATTCAAATTTTCCATTTTTACAATCAATATTTCCCATGCAACAAATTCAAAACACATGACCAAAATAAAGTAAAAGTGTAAGATCCTACCTTGCAAATTCAAGCTCAAATCCAATCCAATTGTTCACCAAGACTCCAAATGCTTTCCAAACTTTTCCAAAACAATGCTCTCCCAAAATTTTCCAAGCAAAAGAACCCCTAACCATGGACAAGAGGATTATAAAGGAAATGAACCACCCAAACAAACCAATGGGAGGGTGACAAGTGTCACCCCCACCAAAACAAACTAATGTTAACCCTCAAATTTGCATCCAAAACTAAAAAGGAAGGAAAATAAATTAAGCTCAAAACACTCACGAGGATTTCCAAATTCAAACACATTCTCCAAAATCAAAATTTCATAAATTAGAAGTGTGTGGGAAGAGGAAATTTGAGCCAATGGGCTTAATTTTCTTTTAAAAGAGCCCACCCACCCATAAGGATAACGGCTAAGGTCTATTTTTAAAGCAAATGAGGTCATTTGCTTGCCATTTACCCTTCCTAAATGACACATTTTTCCAAATCCGAGTTTGGGAAAAATGTGGCATTTAGGAGGGGCAATTAGGCTCACCTAATCCATGATTAGGTGTCCTAATCCCTCTTAAACCCATGCACAACATCCCAAGCCACTAAAAATTCCAAAATCCAAAGAGAGGGAACATTAAACACTAGGTAAACATTAAACAAGAGTGAGAGTTAAAATTTAAACCATAGAACTTATAACAAGAAGATTACATTTCACAATAGATAGAAGGACCATAAAAATCCAAACATACGACAAGGTCTAAAAAGACAAATGAAGGTTTGTAATATATAAGAGAGGAAAGGTTTGGCCCTTTAGGGCCTTTTGTGCTAGTTGGAATATGTTTCTTGAATCCCACGTTCTCCCATGAAAAACACATGTCACCTTCACACTAAAAGAAAAACTCATATCTTTCCAAGTATAATAATCAAAATATGATAATATCCATATGCATCATAACAATCATCCATACATAATCATGCTAGCTAAGTAGTATATCATAGAAATAAATCACCAACATGGTAAGAATGTTTACGACCATGCATCAAGTATGAATCCAATAACAATACAAGATTGATGATCAAATCAAATCATGATATCATCTCAACACAAATAACTAATCAATGAAACATATAATCGCGTGCCCCATCGACAACCCGTAACAATGAGAGTTAACATCCTAGTGTTAGCAAATAACCATATCACGAAGCAATGTCACATCAAAACAATATAACATAGTAGTAATATCCCTATCAATATAGATAATCAAGATACAATGAGTTAATACAACTCAAAATGAGAATACAGAAATAGGTGGGCACTACATCCCCCTCTCCTAGGAATTGAATTCCTCGAGATGTTATTGAAAGATGTAAGAGTAATGGGACCACAATGGTGTCGCATCCTCACAAGTAGATGTAGTTTCATCATACTTGTCCCACTAGACTCTAACCTGGTCCAAGACTCTCCCCAAAGGGCCAACCTCATGTGCTCTAGAATATGCATGGGCTCCAAACTCCACTATGCTTTGACATCCACATATAAGGAAAACCAATCCAAAACATGAGATGTGTTAGGGATATACTTCCATTAAAATGAGATATGAAATACGATGTGTGCACAATATGGGCATGGTGATAGAGATAAGCGATAATCAATGAACTAATAACCTCACAAATCTTGAAAGACAAAAAAATAGAAGGGATAACTTAGACCCTTTCCATAACGGATTGGAATCTTGTGAAAATGCACTCTTAGAAATACCTTGTCACCCACAAAGAAGTGACACTCTACCCTCTTCATGTCAGCATACACATTCTGGAGTGCATGAGCCTACTCCAAATTCTTCCTGATGAGAACAACCTATTGTTCCATATCTTGAAGAAAGATAATGGGTGCAAGAATAATCCTATCATCCAATCTGTCCCAACTCAATGGTATCTGTAAGGTCTCCCATATAAGGCCTGGTAAGGCTCCATGCCAATGGAACTATGAAATTTTTTGTTATAAGAAAACTCAACCAAATACAGATAATTCTCCCACTTCTTCTGCTGATCCATCACATACATCTAAAGCATATCCTCTAGCACATGGTTCACCCTCTCTGTCTTTCCATCTATTTGAGGGTGGTACGTTGAACTAAAATTGATTTAAGTTCCCAAAGCTAACTGAAATGAAGTCCAAAACTCATAAGTATAAATAGATCCATGATCACAAATGATCGTCCTAAGAATACCATGTAATATCACCACATCATCCATAAAAACATGTGCAATGGAAACTACATTATATGAGACCTTCGTTAGAGAGAAGTGGGAAACCTTGGTCAACTTGTCCACCATCACCATGATGACATCATGATGAAATGATGAAGTGGGAAGACCAACAATAAAATCCATGGAAACCATGTCCTACTTCCACTCTGGAATATCGTATGGCAGTAAAGAAGTAATGTGGGGTTACAATAATGCTTGGCCTTCACCCTTTGGAAATTAATACATTGGGGCTATGAATTTTGTAATATCATGGCATAACCCAAACCAAAATTATAGCTATCTTAATTCTGCATGCATCATCTTAACCCTGGGATGAGCCACATAAGGAGCTTGATGTGCCTTTGAAAGAACAAAACTACAAAAATCTCCTGTTCTAGGCACATAGATGTGTTTGTCACCAAAGAAGACCATATGACTCTAAGGTGCAACATGTATAAGTTCCATCCAAGGCCCTTGAGACTTTACCACTTGCCTTAAACCCTCTTAGAATTTGTCTCCTTGAATATGATGAAGTATCCTACATATAAGATATGATTGCAAAGTCAAGGTAGAAATCTCATGTCACCACTTACTCAAGGAATTAGTGATGAAATTATTTTTCCCTTTGATGTATTAGATGTCCATATCACACTCATAGAGGATATTCATCTAATTCCGTTGTCGGGTGTAAAGATTGGGTTGCGTAAAAAAAATGTTGAAGGCTCAAATGCTATATCCTAAAATACAAATGACATACCCAACATAAAATGTATCCAACAAACCAATACATGAACTAATGCTGCAAGCTCAAGATCATGGGTAGGATAGTTAAGTTCATATTCCTTGAGATTGCAAGACTCAAAAGAAATGATACGATGCTTTTGTATGAACACCACTCCAATTCCCTCTATTGATGCATATATGCAAACCGTAAAGTAGGCAAAAGGATCAGAACTGCGAGGATGGGTATAATCATCAATCACTCCTTAAGTAGATGAAAGGATTGCTCACACTTATCTAACCATAAAAATTTCTTCCCTTTGCATTGAAGGGAAGTGATAGGATTGGAAATCTTAAGAAAACCCTAAACAAATCTACGGTAATACCAAGATAACTCCATAAAAATCCTAACCTTAGTAACTCTGGTGGGGGATGGCCAATCAATGATAACATGAATCTTCGAGGGATCTCTTTGAGATACCTTTTTATGTGATGATGTGCCGAAAATATTGAATCTTGACTTAAATTAAGGAAAACTTCTCCAAATTCAAAAAGTTGGTGCTCCCTCAAAACATGTAATACCTATCTCAAGTGCTCCTGGTGCCCCTCTACCGAGTGAGAATAAATCAAAATATCATCTAGAAACACAATGATAAACATGTCCAAGAAGGTCCTAAAAACCCCATTCATAATAATTATAAAAGCTGCTAGTGCATTTTGTCGATGAAAGGGACCACTTTGAACTTGTAATGCCCATATCGAGTCCAAAAAGTTGTCTTATGAATATTGACCTCTGTGATCCACAACTGATGGTAACTTGAATTCATATCTATCTTGAATAAAAACCTATCTACCCTCATGTGATCAAATAAATCATCAATATAGGGAAGATGATAATGATTCTTTACCATCACATTGTTCAGCTTCCTAAAGTCAACACACAAATGAAGGGATCCATCCATTCTTCACACAAATCACTAGTGCACCCCAAGGAGAAACACTAGGTCAGATGAGGCCCTTCTCTAATAAATCCTCCAGCTCAATCTTGAGCTTGTAGAGCTCGTATGAAGGGTAGTCATATTCAATGGAAAATTCCACCTCTCGATGTGGTGGCATACACAGGAGCTCACTAGGAAAAACATCTTCAAACTCTCCCAAGATAGGGTGCTCATCTTAAGGTGAACTAGCTGGAATCTCCTCATATCTATCATTGATCATGATGAAAAACATCTAAAACCCCTTGCACATTCTCTCTGCTTAAGCTTCATACCAAAGATCATACGTAAAAAAATGGGTCTCGAACCCCAAAATAACTACAAAACTTCCCAAGTCATCTAAACACTTTATAAAATTGTTTCCACATTCAACCTTGACTTGATGGGAGTCAAGCTAGTCCATACCAAGAACAACCTCATAGGATCCCAATGGTAATATACGGAGGTATAAGGTAGTGGAGAACACTCCAAGGTCAAGGATATAACTCTCTACATATGTGTATGATGATCTTGTGGCCCCAGGTGGCCAACTCTACCTGCCATCTATTTACCTACCTAGAAGCCACTAAACCACATCTATACACTAAAGAGGGCAATATAAAGGAGTCACAAGCTCCTGAATCAAAAAATAGTAATAGGTGTACCTCTAATCATACCTATAGTCTCAATGAATGTGGCATAGTGCTCAGCCCGATGGTTCTCTACCGTGGCCTAGACGTGATGAGCGTGCCCTATGTCACCAACTCTCTACTTGGAAACATGTGCCTTTAGGAAAAAGAGGGTCTCTATGGATAGAAACAAGCATAGTGATCATGGGCCCCAAAAATGAAACAACCTAGTGCATCCCTATGTGAATGAGTCCCTCATGTACTCTAGTGTATTGAACCTATGGGTACCACCCTAATGGATTGCCAACAACAAGGAAAATTAGGCTACTGCTACCAGGACTCCGTCTCTTCTAGAATATTCCCACCTCGGCCTTTACCTCTCGACTATCTTGGTCCTGGCCTAGTCCTCTACTATTGAGGAACTTGATGCTGAGAGGGATGTTGTGGGTGTGGAGGGGGTCTCGAAGCTAACTAAACTGGTTTGAACCCACCTCTCGGGGGTAGGGAAGAGCCATGTAATATATGATCTGGAAAGTATGAACTTGATCCTATAACTTTTGTGGTTCCTATTCTGAGACTCATGTACCCTACTCATATTCTTCTTTACTAAAGATGCCTTGTCCACTACCTTCTCCAAGGTTCGAGGAGACAAAATCCTAACTGCTCCAGCCAAGTATGCATTTAGGCCCTTGATGAACCTATTCACATGTAACTTTTCATCTTCGAGATAATCTACATACTGCATAAGATACAAAAATCGGCACTCATACTAGGCTACTATGTTGGTCCCATGTTGAAGATTATGGAACTCATCGATCCTCTTATGAATGAAATGCTCTGTCATATACCATGTATGGACATGATCCTCAAACAACTCGTAGGTAACAATATCTCGGGTCAAATGGAGATTTCATTCCTCATTTCTCCACTAAACGCCTATTGCATCATGGTGGAGGTGTATGGAAAGGAAAACCTTGACATTTCTATCATAACAATGTAAGCCAAAGAAAATTGTCTAAACTTAGGAGCCATGAATTAGACCCAAAAGCATTAATTGTGCCACCATACATAGGTGTATGAAGTCGGAGAAGGTCGTAGATAGCACCACCACTGCCTATCCATGAGGGCATGTCTCTACTACCCACTAAATATAAATTCTAGGGTTGTGATACCTCTCTCTATCTATGCTGAAATATGAAATGTGGGGTATGAGACCTCTCTGTTGTGATGGAATCGAACATGAGTGGAAGAATGTGATGTGCCTCACTTTCATGCTAACTAGTCTCCTCAATAGGATCAAGTTGTGTGGGAAATTAATCCTATAGGACTCCCATCATCTCATGAAGTACATCTAAGATCTGTGGCCTAAAATTGGCCTTATGAATCTCTAGAGGTGACCGCTCATGACCTCAAGTCACCATTGTACCTCACCTAGTACCATGTTTTATCATCTGGACAAGGGTAAAATGACACATTAGATTTTTTTGTGGAAATGATTTAAACAAAGTGGTTTTAACTAACTTAAGATACCAAAAGCTAATAATAAATCCCTAGAGCTTTCGGTGTTGAAACCAAGCTCGATACAAGATGTCACACCCTATTCAATGCGAGTTCCAAAATGACTAAAAGAAAACCAAACTAACCCGGAAAAAATATTAAAGTAATAATAATGGTAATTTTTTTTTCAAAGGGTATATAAAAGTAAGGGTGGTTAAAATTACTACATTATGATATAAACATGACTAAGTCACAAACATGACGAAGTAGTACAAAACCACTTTCACAAAAAGGAAAGTTGAAAATTTATAAATGTTTACATCGTTCATGACTGCATTGCATTTCTACATTAAGAGGAAAAGAGTTGACATAATGCCACTTTCAAGAGTTAGAAAATAATGCAATCTCAAGGAGTTGATGATGATTTAATCAAGACATATATAAGGCCAAGTTATCGGATAATGTTTAAACTTATCATGTCGAGAACAATAAAGTGGATTTAATTTAATTATGGAAAAATATTAATCATTTTGAAAATGATTTAAATATTTGTAGAAACTCATTAAATTGTTAAAATGGTCATGGGTCCCATTTAGTCTCCTAAATGGACCCATGCCTTTACATTTTAATACACAAGTCCTAAAATAGATTAATCAATTAACGAAACCAAAATTAAAGTACAACCCTTCAAATTAAGTCAATTCTTAAATAAATTGGAGCAATTGGATTTAAGAGATCTCCACCATAGGATAGAAAAAATCCATAAAATCTTAAAAGGATAAAATTAAAACCTAATATCTCTTATTTCATTTACTTACTCACATTTCATTCGGTTTTCATTGTTTTATTTTTGAGTTTTTGTTTAGCGGGAAGGAAATGAAGCTCATAAGGAGCTCAATAATGAAGATCGATGGTGGCAAAGTTTTCACTCCATTTGATATTCCTATTTCAGATTGGAAGCCATTCTAGTTTACACACAAAGTTATTTTATTTTCAAGAGGGTTAAAATCCATTGTTCTCCTTGTTTTAAATATGATCCATGTATGGATATGTAAGTTTTCCAATTTGTTTTCTTTTTGTTTAATTCTCTTCTTGAGAGAAGATTTGAAGAAATGGTTCTTTTATTTACAAGCAATAATAAACCCCCCCATTTTATCAAATATATTTTTAAACACACACACACACATTAATTGATGTACGGTAAGACTATTCAAAATGGTGAAATTCCCAAAGAGGTGGTTGTGTGTAATAAGGCCTTAGGCCTACATTTCATAGAGGATGGCCCCATGGGTTTGAGTCTGTGTGGGGAAAGGCCATGAAACAGTGTCGTGGTTGTGGAGGGTGAGGGGATGGGAGGGCGTGGCATATGCCACATGCCACATTACATTCATGGGAGTAGGGGAGTAGGGGTTGGGTTGGGACAACCATCCCCACCACCCCACTCTCCAATATTTTTTAATTAAAACAAACACTTTTCCCAAACATAAGTTCAATGCCATTTTGTACAAGGATCTTTAATTAATTTTTATAATAATAATTTGTTTACACACACACACACACATCTACTAGATTCATTCAAGGAACTACAACATAATATGATAATCCATATCATATTATGTATTGTAAAATTTAGGTACACACACACACATTCAACTTATGAGTTTTCCATTTAAAATGACTAATTTTTTCGGATAGTTGGGTTATTTTTATAGAAGCTTTATTTTATGAAGAATATGAAAATTTCAGTTTTCTAACTCTTTCATTTAGCAATTTTAAAAGAGTAGAATATGGGTAACTCAATATTAACATGTACTTATATAAACACACACACACACACACACATATTTATATATGTGTATATATAAAATGAAAAAGATAAAACAAAAAAAAAAGCTTTACACTAACCAGATTCTTAGGAACATCAATGAAACAATGTTCCAAAGGTACAATTTTAAGATATTTAACTGAGTTGAATATAAACAAGTTTAAACATGTTATTATACTATCAAAATGGAAAATAAATATGCTACAAATCTACATATAATACAACATATTTTTCCATTCTGAAAACAATAAGATGTAATCTTGTAATACCATTATTTTCTATCCTAACTTGATCAATTAAATGACAAAAAATATGAGACTTTTAAACAACATTTAACTATTTTATGATTCCATGAAAGAAACATTAAGTACATGATTTTTTCAGATTTCAACTATAAGGAAAGGATGGATAAATTACTTTTCAAAATATCCATAACCCAAAATCACTTTATCCTATAAGTTGATTTCTTTCACTTTCAAGGAAATATTTAAATAGGGAAAACAAAGATTTAAACAACAATTTAGAGCCTTTGAAAACAAGGTGGAATCCAATTTTATAACAACAACAAGATACATTTTTAAACAACAATTAACAATCCTTTCATGAGTTTTATAAATAATATTTTAACATTGAAACAATTCAATTTCTGGAGGTCCATTTCATACATCTTTCTTAGAGTAACAAAAATATCCTACAATACAAGCTACAAGCCCTCCACTAAAGTGGAGACAACATGGAAATTTTTTTCCAAAATTTTAACAAATTCTTAACAACAATAAACCTGCAATCTACCCTCCAAACAACTCCATTCCAGCTTCAAAACAACATGAGAAAACTCCAAAAATCCATAGAATAAATCTTGGTTGACCACCCAACCAATTGGCATCATTACATGCCACCAAGGGATCTAAGGCAACATGTTAGCCTTCCCCCAAGCCCATGGGAAAGAGGCAACATAATTCCAACCAACACTTAGAAGAAAAGAAGTTTATTCACATCCAAAACATGGTTTCAAAACAACAATCAAGCTAAATTCACAAAGGCAAAACAACCATAGAAGCTCCAAGCTTCATTCAAGGGAAGAGGGGATAAAAAATCCCAATTTAGGTAGCCAAAGACCTCCAAATTAATCAAAAAATTTCTCCTTATCACTCCATACAAAATTCACCCCTTATCACTCCATCATGTTCCCCTTATCTCTCCATTTCCCTCCCCATGAAGGCTTTTCAAACTCCAAGTTTCCTTCAATGGAGATAGGGATTAATTTTTAAACCAAATGGAAATCAATCCCTACCTACAAGCCAAATGTAGTGGGTAAACCAAAAAATTTCAAGCTTGCCAAACAAGCTTAGAAAATGAATAAGGAGGAATTCCTCCCTCTTCCCAATAAGCTCCAAAATCCACACCCCTCAAGGGTGGATGGAGTAAAATGAATCAAATTTAAACATTCAAAATTTCCATTTTTGTAATCAATATTTCCCATGCAACAAATTCAAAACAAATAACCAAAAATAAAGTAAAGAGTGTAAGATCCTACCTTGCAAATTCAAGCCCAAAACCCAATCCAAATGGTTCACCAATGGTCCCAATGCTTTCCAAATTTTCCCAAAACAATGCTCTCCGAAAATTTTCCAAGCAAAAGAACTCCCTAACCATAGACAAGAGGAATTATGAAGGGAAATAAACCACCCAAAAAACCAATGGGAGGGTGATAAGTGTCACCCCACCAAAAACACAACCAATGTTAACCCTCAAATTTGCATCCAAAAATTAAAAGGAAGGAAAATAAATTAAGCTCAAAACACTCATGAGGATTTCCAAATTCCAACACATTCTCCAAAATCAATTTTTCATAAATTAGAAGTGTGTGGGAAGAGGAAATTTGAGCCAATGGGATTCATTTGATTTGAAAAGAGCCCACCCACCCATAGGGATGGGGGATAGGGCCTCTTTTCAAAGCAAATGAGGTCATTTGCTTTCCATTTACCCTTCCTAAATGGAAATTTTTCCAAAATCCAAGTTTGGGAAAATGTGGCATTTAGGAGGGAAAATTAGGCTCACATAATCCATGATTAGGTGTCCTAATCCATCTTAAACCCATGCACAACATCCCAAGCCACTAAAAATGCCAAAATCCAAAGAGAGGGAACATTAAACACTAGGTAAACATTAAACAAGAGTGAGAGTTAAAATTTAAACCATAGAACTTATAACAAGATGAGTACATTTCATAGAGATAGAAGGACCATGAAATTACATAGTTAAGAAAATCCAAACATATGACAAGGTCTAAGAAAGACAAATAAAGTGTCGTAATCGATAAGAGAGGAAAGGTTTGGCCCTTAGGGCATTTCATGCTAGTTGGAATATGTTTCTTGAATCCCACATTATCCCATGAAAAAATACATGTCACCTACACACTCAAGGAAAACCTCATATTTGTCCAATATAATAATCACAATACAATAATATCCATATGCATCATAACAATCATCCATACATAATCATGCTAGCTAAGTAGTATATCATAGAAACAAATCACCAACATAGTAAGAAGGTTTATGACCATGCATCAAGTATGAATCTAATAACAATACAAGATCGATGATTAAATCAAATCATGATATCATATCAACACAAATATCGATCAATGAAACGTGGCATCATGTGCCCCATCGACAACTATCAACAAGAGTTAACATCCTAGTGCTAGAAAATAACCATATCATGAAGCAATGTCACATCAAAACAATATAACATAATAGTAATATCCTTGTCCATATAGATAATCAAGATACAATGAGTCGATACAACTCAAAATGAGAACATAGAAATAGTGGGCACTATAAATCCCATTTTGAAGTTTCAAAATCAAATCAAGAGTTAAAAATAAGATTATTACGACAATTAAATATTCAAGTCCTTAATATGCATTTTCAATAGAAATTTAGTTTTATGGAGGCAAAGAACTACAAAGGTTTAGAAACAAACCCCCTGTTGTTTCTATGTAAAAATACGTGCTAAATTTGAGATTTTTTTCTTTTCGCACCGTAATTTTCTTGTCACATGTTTTTAAAGTCATTAGAATGACATTTTATCAATTAATTTTTAAAAAATTTTTAACAAATTTATTAATTTTTACCATATATCTTAAGTTAAAGATAATTAATGACAAAAGATATCCATTTTAAAGGAAATAATTTGATAACATAATTGATTAAAATTTATCAATTTTAATTCTTATTAATAAGACAAGAGGGCTCGCACTTTATCCACATCACTCGGTCCAGCTTATGCTAACTGTTCAAACAACTCACATACCACGACTAACTCGCATCCCAACTACGAAGACCGACTATGCCCCGTGATTAAAAAAATGCAAGATAAATGGTCAATGATCTGAATTATGTGACATCCAAAACAATACAAATGGAGCTATGACCAAACAAGTGGTCAAAATGCCAACCACGTATTAAGGCGGTCAAATTCCAAACAACTTAAAGCAAATATCTAATGTAAATGTGCCCTCCTACTTACGCAACCCTATCTCCACTTGGAAAACACATATGAGGGGTAAAGACTAGCAATTGCACATGAGTTGCAAATTACGTCGGAGAGGATAATAATGTTAAGTTTGTTGGAGTTGTAATTTACAATGAAGTGTATGCAAACTTAAAATTAAACAATTTTTTTAAGAAAGTGAGAATCATCAAGCACATGACACATTATTATAGTGCAAGCTTATTTTTTTAGATTGTTTCATTTAGCATCACCAATAATCACCACAAGAACATTCTCCCTTTTTAAAATGAAGGAAATGGTTCTCATTTCTCACAACAATTTCTCTTACAACAATCTTGGAGTTAATTTTCATTGCAGTGTGGCAATGACCACATAATCGAAGGTTCTTGACAACTATAATAGTTGTTTTGGGGGCATGTTTAAGAAACCAAATGCAGTTGCCAACTTTTTACTATGGTGGCAGAGAAATAATTAATTTTCCTCACCTACCCATTTATGCATAAATGTTTGAGTGAAGAAAATAAGTTGCATCAGTTTTAGGATCCAAATCAAAATGCATTATGGAGCATATACTTTATAATATTGAATTTTGTTTTGACTAAACACCAATTCAATACCACAGAGATTTAAAGTATGGATTATATATAAATTTAAGCCTAAAAATATAAGGGGAGTACAAAATATGAAGTGTAGTTTCTCTCAATTGTAACCAAGATATACGAAGCAATTAAAAAATGACTCAAAATTTTTACATGTGACCACTGTGCATTATTTTAGTCCAAAACATGGATATTATTAATAATTGAAATTATTAATAAAATGGATTGAAAATGTTTTCCCAGTCTAAAACATAGATTGTGGGCATCTCTGCTCATTGCTCATATTTCAAAGGAAGTATATAGTGGATTTACATTTACGAGGAAGTGTAAAAATTCTTTTTTATCTTCTAATCATTTTAATTCATATACAATTGGTAGATGACTTTTTCGATTAAAACATTAACTAGATAGGTAAGCCATATGTCAAAAAGGAAAAAAAGGGGGATAACTATCGTTTATAAAAAATAGCCTTGACCATGAGTATGGACGAGTTTAAACTTGAAACCAACACTTTTTCTAGTCGTACTCATCTTATTCACCAATAGTATATGATAATAATAACAATACCACCCAAAAACACAATATTTGAGGACTAAGCGAAGGAAACAGGCCTTTCTCCAAACTCCAGGAAAACATGGGTTTTCGCCATGAATGCATAATTCTGTCGTATCCAAGAAATTTTAGAAGCCAAATCCAATCATGTATTTGTTGGTATCAACCTGCCATTAGTGCTTAGTCTCCACTTCGGTTCCTTCTGTGACCAGTGGAATGCGCCCAAGAACAACTTCAAATTTACCACCAATGGCTCTAAAGTGGAATGCACGAAAATGGCAACAACAATGGTGATGATATTGTTATATATGTTTGCAATAGTTTATTATTATGTTGATCTCCATGATGTTCCTGACTTTCAACACAACACCGACATTCAACGACTTGCACACTTTTTCATCGAGGAATTCAATAAACAATAGGTACATTTCATTTTGCCCCTTTATAATGTTAAATTTAGAGAGAAGGGGAAGTTCTTAAAGAATTTGTTATAGTCGTTGTTTTTCAGCATGGTGATCTTTCTTTTTCGAAAGTGGTGAGAGCTCAAGAACAAGTTGTGTCGGGGATGATGTATTACCTCACAATACAGGTTGTGAATGGTGGCGAGCTAGGGTTGTACGATGCAAAAAAATTAGTGGTGGCGTGGTGGCATATTACACAGCTGCATCAGACAACTTTTGGATGAATTTGAGTGTGCCTGAAGTGTTATGTTACCATTAGCATCTCTCTCACACACATCTTTCATATACTCGAATGGTTTATTTATAAATGTGGCCTCTGCTACAATGCAAGGCGATTGAGGGAGGTGGCTAAAAGTAGATATTTACTTCGCATTCATGTTTCACCAAATGAATTAATTGTTAACACTATTCAGTACAAAAATTGCATCACAAAATAGATATTCAAGACAACTTACATTATTCCACTTAAATATCTAAAATCCGGCAACTTGTAAAGTTAAGACAACAATGGAGATGCCAGAATTTGACACTTTCCAGCAAGGGCATCTTCAATAGTGAATGCCTTTTGGTGAATTAAAGAAAAACCTAAACTAAATACGCCCGAACCCACAAACCATGCCACAACCACAAATTTAAGTCATGAAAGCCAAGTCATAGTATATTATATAATGGACAAGAAGGGTATTAGGTTTTAGGTTAAATGCCTAGGTAAGGTGTCAAAAACATTTAAATAACAAAAGCTCTTTAAATACATAGAACATACCAAATGTGAAATGCGATTAGGGAATAGGTTAATTAAATTTTTTAATATCAAATATGCCATGGAAAATAAAACATAACTAAATAAAACCATATGAAAAGTGGCCAAGGAAGCATGTATGCCATGCATGCAAGGAATTTAGGGTTTAGTTAAGTGCTAAGTGTGTAAATTAGAAGGGGAACATGTAATATGTTTGCAAATAAGGTAGTCCCGCCAACTAATTCATATGGTCCAATGAATTTTTTTGAAGAACCTATAAACATGGAGGTTGCCTTCAAATTTGGAACCATCCTAATTAACTTTGAAATTTTTTTTTCCTACACTCATTAGACCATAAGAAAGAATTTAATTCATGCCAAAGTTTAAAATTTACAAAACACTTTTACATATTGCACTTGAATGTAGAGTGGGCCCGTTCAACCATCTCAAGAAACCAAATCTGAAGGGAAATAATTACAATGACATGTGTGGGTAAATAAAATTCAAGGGGTCCCTTTTATGACATGAAAGAGGGTAGAACTACCCCAACCAATTTTTCATTGAACTATTAAATAAAACAAATTATTTAATAGTTTATTTTTAACACGCTCTAGTACCATGTTAAGGTCCGAGCTATCAAAAAAATATTGTAAATTAAATAATACACATAACATAGTGAATAAAAATAACACAAAACATGAATTTATGTGGAAAACCCTGAAGGGTAACAAACCACGAAAAAAACATATTTCCATTATGGTAAGAAACAAATTTACACCCAATAATTTACTCTCCTTCACCCACTTCTCTCCCTTTTACATTTTCAAAATGTTTTTCCCTTGAATAATCAATTCACCCAACTCGAGGGTCGGATATAAATGGTTATAATGGGTGTGACTTCTCTTGAAGCACTCCTACCATTTAATAAATTAATTTAATAATTAATTAAACCTTATAAACTGTAGTTTATATTAAATAAATAAAAAATATTATATATTTATATTTATTTAATTATAAACTAAAGTTTATAATCTTAAGAACACTTAAGAGGGGTAAAACCCTACTTAAGATTAATGTTCTAACATAAATTCCTAGAAAAAATAAACAACCTTGTGTCCCTAAATCAATTTTGGTTATGAACTATTACAAGGTAAAATACTAAACTATGTAATAAGCCCCTATATCCACTTCTCCTATGAGCCAGTCTGTATGACTCCATTGAAGTACATTCTCCAATCATAATTTTCATTTTTATAACAACTAAAATTTCCATCCTTATGCTCCATGAAAGATAAATTTAATCCCTACATCTCCCCCACCCCAAAACACCAATAATATAACCCATCAAGTTTACTCCTAGCGGAATTTGGGTTAATTTGGGTTATATTCCTCGAGCTATCCACCTTATAGCTCGTCGTTACTCTGGCTAGGAAGTGTCAAAGCGAGTTAGTTGTTTCGGTGGAAGAGGTGGTCTCTCAACGTGGTGTCAAGCCGACTTAGTGTTCAATGTGATGTGGGTCGGGGGCATGCATGAATCATATGTTCAATCTCGATGAGGCATGTCCTGGAATTACGGAATGAGAGTTATCCAAAACCTCTTTTTAATGCATGTTTTTCATTCCCATACTTGTGAAAGAAATATCATTTCCAACGTCTCTTGAAATGGATCTTCCCAATTTTCCTTCCCGATAACGATTGCCTTTGGAAACCCTAGTCTAATCCTATGCGGCGGCGATGGGGGTTTGCAGAGTGATGTTTTAGGAAGCAGTGGCCAAATTTGTATGTGGGTCGGTGTTGGTGATTTTTTGGGGGGGCTTAGTTTGGGTGGCGAAGGTTCCTCTTCCCCTTCGTAGTTTCTCCCTGGTGTCACCGCCCTTTCTTCTTATGGTGCTCCTAAACCCCTCAAGATCCTCTTCCCCCTATGGTTTTGCCTCTCCAATGGTAGCAGGGGGCCTATTTCCCCCTCAACAGCAGTTCTATTCGAAAAGGTGGGATTTGATTCTACTTTTGGGAAGCGTTCTTATGTTGTGGCTTCAACTTCTTCATTTTCTAAACCCCTCTCTGCTGCTAAATCCACACCTTTGGTCTCTCTTGGGGATTTGACATTAGAGGTGAACATTTTTTCTCCTCCCAGGGTTTGATCTGTCGCTTCAATGGACTCTAACCCGTTCTTCCACTCCTTCACTCGTGGATTTCTACAAACTGGTGTCCTCTTGTTTCAAGTAGGATTGACATTTACCCCTGTGCAAGGGGATTTTTTATTGTGGCTTTTAGGTCTCAGTGATGATAGGGATTCTATCCTCTCCAATATTTGGGAACTACAGAATCATCACCTGCTAATGAAACCGTGGTTTCTAACCTTCAATCCACTCACCACCACTTTCAATGTTAAGCCGGTTTGGATTCATTTACCTCATCTCCTGTTGTAGTTTTGGGGAGGAAATTTTGAATGCTATTGAAAATGCTTTGGGCAAGTTTTTATTCATTGATTCCAAAACGGAGCTCTACACTCACACTACTTTTTCTTGGATATTAGTGGATCTAGATACCTCTCTTGATCTACTTGCTTCTATTGACCTCAAAGTCCTTGATAGAGTTTGGTCACAACCTCTTGATTATGAAGGCTTGCCCTTCAGATGTAGAAAATGTTTTTCCCTAGGGCATCTTGCTTCAGATTGCCAGATAGTAAAACAAAATTAAAAAAATGTCTCTTGGTGGAAGGATTCTCATCAAAACCTTTTGTTTATTGAAGATGAACTTGATTCCCCTATAGATGATTCGGAAAAGGTTAGCGAAGAAAAGGTTTTAGATGATAAGAAGACCCAATCACTAGTTGCTACCCCTCTGGCGACGGTTGTTGGGGATGTTGTGGATCGGGAATTGACACTTCCTTTGGGAGCTGCTATTGATTATTCTAAAATCGGCCCAAGTTTGAGTAGCCCAATGATGGTATTTTGGCTTCCTCTGAGATTCGGCTTCCAACTCACGTAGATGAAAATGTGGATCCTAATAGGAGTGACGATTGGACAGTCGTTAAAATAAAAAAGAATGCTTATTCTTCTCCTAAAATGAAACTATGATACCATATACGGGATATTACTATGTAAATTGGTTACAATTTCGGTAGTTGAGGTGAAGCCTTTCCGTTTTCTCTCTTCTCACTTCTTGTTCTTCTTTTGTGCCTTGGTGGCCTTCTCTCTTATTGCAGGTGGATTTCTTTGTATATTTCTTTATTGTTTTATCTTTCCTTTTAGGGAATTTTTGTACGAGGATGTGGGTCCTTTCAAAAGCCCCACTTTTACCCTTTTCCAAAAAAACACACCAATAATACAACCACAATAACACATAACAACATTGAAAATTTCCTCTTAAATTTTTAGCACAACTCAAGGGAGCATAAAATTCACTACAATCAAAATATCAAATGTAAAATAAGTTCAAAAAAAAATAATAGAGAATTTAAAACTAAACCTACCTTCTTTTATCCATTTCTAATACTGAAGTAAAAAACTAGCCAAATATTCCAAAGCAAGAAAAGCTATCTGAAACCTCCATCACATAGTCTATAATTTTTCTCAAACAATCCCCCAATTTAAAATATCATAACCCTTAACCCCATTACGAGTTTATCACAAAAATAACTCCAATTAAAAAAAAATCAACCAAAGAACAACCACATGACAACCTAGTCAATTTCCTAGATAATTGTCTTATTCACATTCAAACCAAATTTACAAACCCCATACAAATTCACAAATCTAAAATAGAATTCAATCACTCCATTGAACAAAATAATATAAATCATTATTCACATACCACAAATTTACTTACATAAGATGGTTTGAAATTCAATGTACCCATCCCACTACACTTCATGCGACATAAATTGAAATTAATTGGAACATTTTCTAGAGCTCCCAATCACTATCATTTTCTTAGCCCAAGGAATGTGAGAAGTCTCCCAAATGAAGTCTACCAAATACGTAGTGACTAGGGATAAGTTTGGGGTGATAAAACATGAGTTTTTTCCCAAAATAAATTCTAAATATATATCTAAGCATAAATCCATATTTCAAAATTTGGAATGGTGTTTAATAAAGTAAGCACATACAAGGAAAACAAATAATAATAAGAGCCTCACATTTTCATGAAAAAGTTTGACTTAAACATTAGACCACTTTACAAGGAAAACTAATAGTAAGAAAGGATCTCTAAAAATCTATAAACGCAACCACACAACACATCCTATGACCTAGAAGGTATAAGTGATTTCTTGATGTATTGATCCTTTCCTATCCAATTTGTGGACTCCTAGAAGCATGTAAAATACTTTTCCCCGATCACTTAACTCAAGTGTCATATATGCCCGTAAAAGCAATATCCATGAGTAACTATATCCAATTCAAACACACATTATATTGCATTTATCTCATAATAAAAATAATAAAAATCAATATTTACTATCATTATCTACGTTATTAAATCCATCACACACATTTGTTTCATATGCTAATCTATGTCACATGTGATAATCATCATCATCAATACGACTAGTAAACAATGAAGAGTTGTCTAATATCATCGTCATAAGGTGTAATAAGAATACAATGCTAAGAAATGTCATAATCAACATCATCATGATCCAATAACAATGATAAAAATATCTTTGTTCAAAATAAATTATGCATCATAATGAAAACATAAACCACATAAAAAGTTCTATCAAAATATCTAAAGTGTTAGCTATATAAAAGTCTCAAAATATTGAAAGTAATTATACAACAATATCTAGAGGAACAAGGTGAAAAATAGGAATTAAATCCTCCTCCCTTAGTCTCAATATCTTCCTAGAATTCATTGGAACAGGTGGGGATACCAAATTATTAGAGGTGATGTATCCTTCCAAGTGGTACGCATGCTCAACTATTTGTCCCATTGTACCATGATCTAAGCTAGCTCATGGGCTTGAAGGCCCAATGTCCTACACTCCAAAATGTGCACTTTCTCTAACATCAGTTACCCATCCTCCTCTACTTACAATGCTAACATGTCCAAAAATGAGATGTGTTTATGATGTATCTATGAATAAGAGGCACATGAAACATGACTTGAACATAGGAAAATATTGGTAACAAGGCTAGGCACCAGAAAAATGGTCCTATCCACTCCAAAATATCAAAAGATCCAATGAACCATGGTAAAATCTCAAATCCATTTCCATAATGGATCGATATCTTATGTGGTTTCACTCTCGGAAAAACCACGGTACCTTATAAACTATGATCATATATCTTAGCATCCGTATACTACTTTATCTACTCTTACACCTCATATAGGTGTTATTGAATAAGGACCACATAATGCTCCATATCCTACAACTTTGCATTCCCAAAAAAATCTGATCCTCTATCCTTCCCAACTAAGTGGAGTTCTACACTCCATATTGTATAATACCTTGTGAAGTACCATGTCAATTGAACTATGGTATCTATTATTGTACAAAAATATACCAAATATAGATAATCCTCCTAGTGGGATGGCTAGTATATCACATACATGTGGAACATGTATTCTAAAACCTGATTAAATCTATTTGTTTGTCCACCCATCTTTGGATGATTGGTTATACTAAACTCGAGTTGAGTGCCCAACACCTCTTGAAGGGTAGTGCAGAAATCAATAGTATACAAAGTATCTTAGTCACAAATGATCTTATAGGGAATCATGTATAATCAAAAATATTATCCAAATATACTCTATCCATATATCTCATTGTGTAGATGTCATAATAGGTAAAAAAATGTGCTAACTTGGTAAATTTTTATACTGTGACCATAATAATGTCATGTTGATAGGAGGAAGTGGGTAATCCAATAATGAAGTACATAAAAATGATATCCCATTTCCATTCTAGAATAATACAAGGGTAGAGAGTACTAGAGGGGTGATAATGATCATTCTTTACCCTATGGAACTATAAACAATGAGATATGAAACCTATAATATTACACCTCAAACTAGGCAAATGGAACAATTGTCACACATCTACATACATCTTTTTCACCCTTGGATAGGATGAATAAGGTACATGGTGGGCCTATAAAATAATAAAAATATGTAACCCACCATATGAAGGGACATAAGTATATCCATTGTGCCAAAAATACCATAAAACTCTAAGGTATATCCTACATAGCTTCCTTAAGGGCCCTTTGCTACTCTAATTGTTGCTTCACTACTATGTATAACATGTTGCTAAGGAACCTCTCAAGGATATTTCTCCTAAAATATATCCTCCTTGTTGTGATCGCAAGAACATGCCTCATCCTACTCAAGGCATCTGCAACCATGTTTGTCTCCCTTCATGTGCTTGATATCAAAACGGTTGTTGAGTCAATAAATTGACTAAGTGTAATATGTGCGCAAGAGTTGAATGTGAAGTGTGAAGGAGGATGTGTGAAGGTTTGATGCATAGGTACAAGAGGAGACATGACACATTTGGGTATGATAGGTGATAATATGTTGCAGCAGAGATGACTTGATCACAAAGCAAGCCAGAAATAGGAAAAGCTTGGATAAGAATTGGGTGATAACAAGATAAGAGCATGCAAGACTAATTATAGATAATATTGGTGTATTTGATTAACTGTAGGATGTTAGCATGAAGAATAATTTAACCATGTAGAGCTGTAACTAATATATCTTCCATACAATGCATACTTAGACCTAAATCTAGAACATAACAGATCTAACAGATAACCATAAAAGAATCAAGCATGTAATACTAAATTATAACCATAAGAACACCTTGTTTCATTCCATAATCACCATTATATTAATTGTAGTAAATACACAGAAGCTTCATTACAATAATAGTAGTATATGCTCATGCGCGTGACAGATCTAGCAACATAATCTCACTAAACCCTAGTTCTCACATGTATAACTATGCTCTCTCTCTCTCTACATATATCTATATATTTATAAGGGTGGGGACTTTCCCTTCACCACTTATCTAATCCCAAAATAGGTCACATGTTATTATTAGCCACATGTCATTACAAAAATAGGCTTACATGCAAGAGTGCTAACAATAGATCTCTCCTTGTCAACTATCAATTTTCCATTCTATCTTTAGCCTGCATCCATGCAAAGTGATTCGTAGCTAATCATCCAAAAATAGCCAATGTGTGATGTGCAAGTCTCCAATCGGTTTGAGTGCTCACATGCTACCTCCAAAAATAGATCCTCATCATGAAAATGGCTAAGTCGAATCTATCTCTATTTGCACGTGATCCTCGCCGATGCTTTCATGCCTTTGAATGCACTCTGCTCTCCCATGAAACTCTCTATATTTTCTCCACTAAGTGCCAGAGTCTGATTGATCAACATTACCCCACACTAGTTGCATTTCACCCCAGCAATGGTTGTCTCAAAAATGAATCAAAGAATATGAATGGAAGAATAGAAAGAATTTGGATGAATGAAATAATGCCTTCAACTCATCATTTCTTCTTTACAACCGAAATAATCAATTCTGGATATTCCTCTTTTATCTCTACCTCTAAGGTTTTCCAATCATTGAGTGTGGCCTCTGCTTTCTCTGGAATATCTACTACAATTGACTCCAATTCATCCCTTGCAATCTCTCCTTTTTCATTCTATAATACCAACACAATGCTGGACATGCCAGTCATTCTCCCTTCCAATAAGTCCATCTTTTGAGTGATGAGTTTTCAAGCTCATCCAACCTTTCCTGTGAGGTTCTTGAGTGGTTGTAAGGGCCTCGCGCTTCTTCTTAACAAGTGTTAATCATTTTGTGTGGCCCAATGTCTCATCCTTCATGGCCTTCAGGACCTCATTGTCTTCTAAAATGGTCCTGGTCCTTATAACCTCTGGCATTGTACAAATATTCAAAGTGCTTGATCCACCTTCTTGAGTTCTTCCTGCAAGCTTTGAAGCAATCCTTCATATGATGTTATCTTCACATCATTGAAGCCTTTTCACTGCTCTACTTCTGTGTTGGATCCTTTGGCTTAGGCATGCACAGAGGTTCATCTTCAAGTACTAAGTCCACCAACATATTGACATAATGTATTGCGAAGGAAACGTCTTGGGTACCTTTGGCTCTAAGTGTGGCCTAGCCTTCATGACATTGTCACCAATCTCCTCTGTCATGCTGATAAACACAATGTTCTTCTTTGTGCCAAGTCTTTCTCCTATTTTAGGTGTTATCTCCTCATCCTTAGTCTTGATCTCCTCCCTTAGCACCCTAATTGTGGCAGCTTTATCCATATTCCGACGTGTGACCTTTGTCGAGACCTTCACCAAAGCATTGCTCACCTGTTCATCTGACATAACAGTAGGCTTTATTATTATGTGTTTGGCCTGAGGTGTCTTTTTCAACCTCCTTGACATGCATGAATCCTCACATACATCAAATTTTGGTTCATCCATGTGCATGTGCATCGACCATGATAATTGCTTCCTTGTGTGCATTGTCACCATATCTTCATCCATTAACTCCCAAGCCATATAACTCCTTTTTGTGCCATTGTGCTCTGGAAACAGGGTGGACAATTTTACTTGTGTCCTCGGTGTAGCCCATGGTTGGTGGAATATACTCCCCACTTGTTCTTCTTGACCTAGGCTACTTAGGAACTTGGGCTTCCATATTTGGGACTTGTGTTGTTATGTCTGAGTAGTCTGTTGTTGTCTCTTCTGCCCCTTTTTCTTCCTCTTCTCCATCCTTCATTTCTTCATCTTTTTGTTCCTCTACGTTCTCTGGAGGTGTAGGAGAATTGGGCACTTTCCTCTGACTCTTCTGCTTCCTCATTCAACTTTAATTTCCTTCTCCTTTTCTTAGTTGTCTCCTTCTATGGAGAGATTCAAGGTGATCTGTGCACTATTCATGAGAGTAGCACCTTGGGTCCTCATCCTCCTGAATACTCTCTTGAATCGGCACTCTCCTTGGTCCACATCCAAGTCCTCTTCATCTTCCTCTTGTGGCTGAGGTGGAGTAGTTGTGCACTCAGCTTCATCCTTATTTGGAGGCTTGTCTTCTACCTCTGTGTTCCAAACCACCACTATCCTCATGCTCCTCCTCTTCATCATCGACTTGAATTGTTTCTATGGGCTTGGGTGTTGGAACATTTTCCATTATATGCTTACCCTTTGGCGGCCCAGGAGCGTGAACTCATTCTCCACATACTTAGCATTCTCCAGCTTGGGTTTGAGTTGTAGGTACACAAGCGTTGCTCCTGTGTCCCCAACTACCAAGCTCACAAGTTTCATGCTTATAATATCTGAAATAGTCTTTCAATGTATGCATTATGCCCTGGATATACATACTTCTTCCTCAGAGTGTGGTAGTCACAATCTACCTTGTCTGCATTGAAGGTTAAGTGGTGTGCATCGAGAACCAATGAACTGATGCCTGAAATACATCTTGTTGTGAAGGCATATGATAGTTTGCACCATGGGCTCCAAGCCCGTCCTTCATCAAATTACACGATGATGCAAAAATGTTGGTATATGGAAAACTAAACTGCCTTACCCACCACCGATGGTAAATCCTTTAGTATGTGCCACTCTTCTTCGAAATTTGCATGGAGTCTATCGTACCACATCTCTACCCTCTGCTTGAAGGGTCCACTCATTGATCCATCACACAAGTACTTGCCAAACCTTTCCATAGGTGACTTGTGTTCATGGGGTACTCCCAAATCTTCTCCTTTGGCCCATCTGGCACCCCTAATCTCCATGAATACTAAGGACAATAACACCATGCCAAAACTTATTCTATCACTTGTACATGCTTCTTGATGATTTTCTTTCTATGTGATCTGCAATGTTGTAGACCACTCCTTGAGACATCTTCTTCATGACGTGTAACCACATTGTGTTTACCTGCGACCACCTTCCTTGGTCATTCAACTTTGTCACAAGATGTGCATTCCTACACTACTAGGTACTTTTTTCAACTTATCAATGTCCATGTCATGTGGACCCTTGGTATACCCCAGCTCCTTCCTTGTCTCTAGGATTGTGGCTTTATCTATTAAATCATTATCCTAGATCAACCCTGAGGCCCTTAGTCTGTCACCATTGAAATCAAGGTAGTTGTGATTCTTACCCTCCATCCGGTGAAGTAGAAAAAGTCCTCATGGACTCTTCTCATCAGCCACCGATATAATGGTTCATACTTTCCAAAATATGGTAGCTCATACAACTGGTAGACTCCATTCTACTTCAGCAATTTCTCACCAATGCATCATCGTATACTAGCATATCCTTTTGTGCACTTGTTTGTTTTTGTGCTCAACAACGCATCGAGCTCCTTCTTATTATCTGATGTTTGATGGTTGTAGTCATTGATTTTACATTGGTGGATATGGGAATCCCATTCTTGTCCCACAATCACGCCCTCCGGATACTGCATTTCTAAAAAAATTCTCTGGGAGCAATCTCTTCTTCCACTTCAACCTTCTTCTTCCCTTTATCTCCTGTTGTGGGTTCTTTCTTTGGTGCCATTTGAAAAATCTCTCATTTCTTCCCTCTGTAGTCAAGAAAATCAAAACCCTAGCTTAAATCTTCATGCCCTAGTGGAAATCACATGCCCTAGCTCGTTTGTAACATGTCTACTTCACTCAAACCCTTCTCCTATGGGAACGCAAGCTTCTCCAGTGTACAACCCTTCTCTCCATGTTTGGTTTCACACTCTACGCACCTCAATATGATTGCTCGCTCATTTCACACTTAACCCTTTTCAAATTCTCTCAATTGCAATGGTAAAAATGAACTCACATCCCATCCTTATATAGAATTTCAAAATTTAGTGCATTTATTTCTCCTCCACCTACCAACAATCCTCTCATTAATTGACCATTTTCATTATTTCCATGTGGTACATCTTTGCCCAAGCTATAACCTTCTAGCACACCCTTCTACCTTTTGGTTGTAGACTTCTCTTTAGTGCTTCCATGTGCTGAGTACCTCATCATTGTGCCTTCCACTGGTAGTCTTCCTAGGCCCCTACTTACCTCACGTTATACTTGTTTCTTCACACTCTCTATCTATGGTCCTTATGTCCAGAAAAATCTCTTCTTTTTTTTTCCATTTTCCAACCTTGAATAGCACCCGTAGATAGTTCCTTTCATGTGGACTTATTTCCATCAATATTGTAGTTGAATATCAACAACCTACCCCACACTAAGGGTATGTGCAGTCCTCTACGCATAAAAATTCTTCAAATAGTAATTATCTTCTAGCGCGTAAACGTGCTTATTACACAAACACACCAACTAAATTGACAAAGCATAACAATAAAGAAGAAAACACATTAAGGGAATGCAAAATTGAAAACCTAATCTAAATGGAAACATTGCCTTATTACAAACACCAAGAAGACTTATTTATAGTAGGGCTTCAACCTACTCCCGTTGAAGTAACTAGGGTAACCGTATTCCATCAAGGGCCTCTAATTGACAAGCTCTTGATTTGAGTATGTGAGTGATAACATATGGCCCTAACCAATGTACTTTGAGTTTTCTGGATGGTGCAAAAACTTAGAATCATAAAGGAGCACCATCTTGTCCTATCTCAAACTTTTTATCCTTGATGTGCCTATCATGCCATGTTTTCTACTGCCTGGCCTTCTCTTGTTTTTGACTCCATCATGTTATGGCTCATCGTTCATCCAATTTGATTAACTTTTCAATGTGTTATTCTAATGCTTTCTCATCTGCAAGACCTCCAATGCATGCAATACACAAAGAAGGTAACATAAATTCCATAGGAAGAACAACGGATTTTGTGCCAAATACTAACTGAAATGGTGTGGCTTTGTTCAACCTTTTATATGTTGTCTGATATGCCCAAAGTACTATGCAGATACCTTATCATCCCAATCCTTTCTTCCAACATCACATATTTTTGTCAATGTCTGGCTCAAAATTTTATTGAAAGCCTCAGCAGTCCCATTCACTTGAGGATGATAGGGTGTAGTCTTATTGTGTGCAATCATGAATTCATCAATAGAATTTGATTGTCTCATTAAGAAAATGTGTGCCCCTATCATTGGTCAAACTTAAAGGACATCCATACCTTGTAATAATATTTTCCCAAAGAAACTTGGCTGTTGTGGCCATTGTACAATCCTTTGTAGGTGTTGCTTCCACCTTGTCAGATAATCTGTGTAAGTTATGATGTAGCGCGATCTAGTTCTATGCGTAGGTGGTGAAATAGGACCCACAAAATCTATAGCCCATTTCTCAAATGGTTTCTACACTAGTAATGGGTCTTAGAGGCATTTCATCTCATTGACCTAGTTTCCCAAGGCATTGAAAATGATCACAAGCCTTACAAAATTCCTTACAATATTTATATAGGGTCTCCCACCATAATCCAGTGAGTAGAATCTTGTGCATAGTGGCATCACCACATAGTGGCCACCTACAATTCCACCATGAGCTTCTTCCATAATATCATGTGCTCATGTTCTAATACACAATGGCACAATACTTCATCTCGGCCTAATTTTGTATAGGTCATTGCTGATTAACATATAGGGGTTTCACGTATAGCAAGTTGTTTCTTCTCCAAGGATTTCATTCCTTCTGGGGCTATTCCGGTTCGTAGAAAGACAACAATGTCTTCTAGTTCAGATGGTGCTCGTTGTAACCTGTATAATTGTGCATCTGGCATGGTATCTTCAATTACATGTGCTTCTTCTCTTGACTATATTCTGGAGAGATGGTCTGGTCCAGAATTACTTTTCCCTGGTTTTACTACAACTATGAAATCAAATTCTGAAATAAGAGCACCCATCGACATATGCACCCTTGTAGAACATGTTTATTTACCAAATACTTCAATGCCATGTGATCTGTATAAAAGACAAATGGTGTAGCTAGTAAGTACTGGAAGAATTTATGTAGTGCATAGATCATTGACAAAGCTTCACACTTTGTAGTTGTGTAATTTATTTTAGGAGTCATCTTTCTACTCGTCAAAATAGATAGGATGATCTACAATAATCTCTCCGAGTTAAGCCAACACCACGCCAATGGTCGCGCGGAGAGGTGCATCAACATGTACATGAAAGGTTGGTCCCATAAAGGAAAACATAGAATAGGCATGGTAGTAATTTTTTCCTTTAACGTCTCGAATGTGCGTTTGCAGTTTCTCCCCAGTAGAACATACCTTTCCCTTTCAGTAACTCTTCCAATGGTGTGGAAATTTTGGCATATCCTTTGATAAACTTCCTGTAATATCCTGTATGACCCAAAAATCCATGCACCTCACTCTGACTAGTAGGATCCCTTAGGCCTATAATGACTACAAATTTGGTTGGATCAACCAACAAACCCTCCTTGCAGATTATGTGTCTAACAAGTATCCCAAACGGTGTAGCAAATATGCACTTCTTGATGTTCAATGAGATACTCAATTGTCTACATCTTTCAAACATTAAGCATAGATTATCACAATGATCCTTAACCAATCCATACACCATCCAATCATCTAAATAGACCTGTAAGAAGTTGTGAATAAATTCCTTGAATGCTTGAACAACTATGCACAAAAAATACATAAGTGCATTTTTAGACCAAAAGGCATTACAGTATAGGCAAAGCTACCCCATTCCGTAGTAAACGTAGTCTTTTCTGATCCTCCTGGGCAATCCAAACCTGATGATACCCGAAAACCCATCTATAAATGAATAGATTTCACCCTACAACGCCTTCTAGTATTTCCTCAGTGAATGGCATGGGAAAGGGATCAATCACACATGTAACATTCAGCTCCTGTAGTCCACGCAAATCCTGATACATCCATCCTTCTTGATATTGATCACCATTGGACTAACCCATTCTGACTCATCAAGGGGCTTGATAATTCAGACTTCAACATTTTTTCAATCTCTTCTTTGACCTTTGCAAGTTGGGGTTCATCCTATAGGGTCTCTTTCTAACTGGGCATGCACCCTCTTTAAGTTTTATCTTCATCTCCCCTAACGATTCATGCGCCTTTAAGTTCATGGTACCCCCTAGGAATAGGTCTTGGTAATCCCTTAGTAACTCTATGATTTTTTCCACTTCAGAGTCTGACCAATAATCTCAATTATGGCTTCCTTAGGCTCAGCCTCTAATCCAATATTCACCTTCTTTGTCTTCATAGGTTCATGATAGGCACGTGTGGTCTTATCTGCACTGTCCAACACCTCCCGCCTACCCGTTGAATGATTTACATCTAGATTTTCTACTTCTTCATCATCCACTAAGTAGACCATTTTTCCTTTTAGTTTCTCAAGGCAAGTGCATTGAAGTAATATTACATCATCCCTTTATTTCATCAACAAGATGTGCTCCTGAGTCTCCTTCATCAATAACTCCTGAAGGAGTTCTTCATCCTTGGCACTATCTCCCATAGTTAAATGCTTTATGAATTTCAATGCTTCTTCCATCGGAGGCTTTGTAGAGAAGAATTCAAATGTCTGGGTCATCCCTGTAATTAAATCTTGCCAATTTCAGTCTCTCTATGGAGTTTTGCATATACATACCAAACACAATGCGTGCATCCTTGTAAAGTGGAATAAAACTTGTGCACCCATAGCAAAGGTGGTAAAGCTTCCTACCCTTTGTCCAGAGTCTCTCACACTTCTAAATGTGGTGTTGAATAGGTTGATTACCATAATAAGTGTAGATTTGAGTAGGTGCATTGCTCCTGAAGAACCTAGTAGCAAGAGCAATCCTAATTTCACCCCATCCTATAAGATTATCCTTGTGGGCCATCCACCAACGTGTTGTTGTCCCACGTAGTGTATATGCTAGCATGTTTCTTCTTTCTAGTGGGTCTATCCATTATTCTTCCATGCATGCAAGAATACCATAGGATCTCCTTCTCTGGTGTAACAAGGCACCGAGTTGTTACCTATTCTCCTGACATAACGTGTTTTCTACCTCTAGGAAATATGCTTTTACTTCACCCTACCAACTCATAAGTTTATGAGCCCAATTATCACAAGAAACACTTGTAGTATCGCTAATAATTGTGCATCCTCCCACTAAATTATTCCTTCTTTGGTTGGCTCAAGTATCTCTGGATCTCGGATGGATGCGTACATAAATCCTATTAAGATCTTCTTCACTTAAGGGCTCAACATAGGGCATAAATTTTCCATCTGTTAATGGGATAATAACTCTCTCCTCCTTGTTTTCAAAACTAATATAGCCCTTATTGAACCAAAGATCAGCATTATTTGCATAGCACCAAGGACTGCCCCAATAGATCTGGGAAGCTATTTGACTCTGCCAACGCTAAAACCTCAAAGTCTCTAGTGAACTTGGCCCCTTGTATAGTAATGGATGTGTCCTTCAAAACCCCGATGGGAGTGGCCTTAGTTTGATTAGCCATGAACAATATATTAGAGGATGGCTGTAATGGGGGTCTTCCCATTTGTACCCATGCATCTAAGGTAAGAACATTGACTTCCACACTGTATCAATCAGTATATTACTCAATAGCCAACTATCCCAACAATAGCATTAGAGTGATTTCCTTGTCATAATCTAGGCTATGAGGGGAAGATTCACATGTAGGATCTATCATCCAGTCTCAATACTTTGTGCGTGGAGTGTTTCCCTTTAACCAATCCCCTAACAATGGAATGATATTTTCTGGCACAACATTTTACACACTTCCCTTAAGTCATCTATATCAGTTGGGACCATCTTTGATACTTTATTTTGCTCCATCTTCCATGATTTCTCTTTTAAGTATTGTATCTCACCCTGAAGATTCCTAAGAACTTCCATGGTTTCCTGATAGACCTCCTTTTGATGGGTAGGATCTGGGTACCGTGCATGTAGAACCTCCTCCTTAGTGATGGTAGGATTTTCTGCAATGCTTCTCTGGTGTGTGTCACCTCAGCGTGGGTCGTGATCTTCACTTGCAATGCCTCGACTCTTCCTCAACTTAGGCATCCACCGATTTTCAACAACAGTGTTGTATCCTAACCATCCCATGTGCCTTTGTTTTCTTGTTTATGTTGTTTACTAAGATGCTCATATAAGTCTAGGCACTCCTCATAGCTATGGTTCTTTTCCAAAAATAACATGTAATATTCTAAGGAAATTCATGCCTGTAGTGGTCAGGAGATCCACATGTATAACATGTTCCACGAGGAAACTCACTTCTTCCACTACCACGGCCTCATCCTCCAAATCCACCATGGTATCCTCGACCTCTGCCATGACCACCTTCAAAACACCCTTCATTCCACTCATAGCGTGCTTGATTATGATCCTAGTCTGATGCACATTCTTTCCCTTAGAGTTATCTGAAACTCTTGTCTATCATACACCAATATCTATAGCATCATGGATCTAACCAATCATTGGAAGTCTTCTATGTCATGAGTCATGGACCTATAGATTTTATAGTAGCTTGAAACATTCTTCCTTATCACGTGTTGTAATAATGGGCAATGGCTAGCATCATGGTTCAAATGGCATATCTCACAATCCAAAAGAAATGAGCATATTGATCTGCATGAGGACAACTATCCTTTGTGTGACCTTCTACTTCACAATATGTACACCAAATCCCTATGCGTGTCTCGTGTGCTGAATTTGTTGATAGTTTCTCAACTATTTTTCCATAGCTGTGATTTGCTTCTAAAAATGGGCTCACCCCAAGTATCTATACTTCCAACTACCTCAGCGTGTAAGGCTGCTTCAAGTGCTTCGCTTGTGCGGATCAATGTATGTCTTATGTGACAATGCCCTTCTAAAAGGGGTAATTAGGCCCCAATGAACCACTGTGCATGTTGGTTGGCATGTATATCATAAGAAAGCTTAGATAACAAGCATTTTAAAATGGGCATCATACTCTCTAACACTCTCAGTAGTGCCTTGCTTAATATCCTTGAGTGCACTCATACTCTTTTGCTCAAACTCAGGGATGTGAAACTCCTTAAGGAATGCCTCTTTTAGAGCTGTATAATCTACGCAAGTCTGATCAGGGTCAAATTTTTTGTACTACTATGTGTGTGTGCCCTTGTAACGTAGTAGCAAATTGGCTTGCTCTACGCTCAGAAGCCATGATTCCTTTTGTGCGCCATAGTATTTCACACATGTGCACATGTTTAACAACATCTTCTATGCCCCTATACTCTGGAAGATGAAGAGACATCTCCATGTAAATATTTTGGGGTTGGTGCAGACCCTACCCACCTGATCAGAACCTCTGTGTTTCCCCTACCTCCAGAACCACCAGATCCGCCGGAGCCAGAGCTACCTATGCCTCCTGATCCCAAACCTGTGGCTGGGGTTGGACCAGAAGATGTACTTCCTTGTGTCCCAATAGTAGAACTAAATTGTACCCTACGATATCTGTGATGTGTTACCACTCCCATAAGTTAGTCCAAAAATTAGCACACTTATATTTATGCTGATGATACACCTAAAAAAGTACTCCCATATAACAATGAATCCATTTGCATTGCCATTATTGTGCCTTTCATAAGACTCGCTCCTACTCTTCCACTACTTGAATTAGTGTGCTGACTACTTGTTGTACTAGATGTTGGAAAACCAAGTGCAAGGGAAAGGTTGTCCAGGTGGATTCAGATGCATGCCCATGGCCAGGTCGTCTCTATGGCGTGCTTCTATGTGAGGCCGAGGAGGGTTCCTATCATGTTTTCCCAAATGGGGGAGTTCTGAGGCTCGGGTTCCACGTCTTCTGTGAACTTCAACTCCTCCCAAACTATCTTTCTCCACAATGCCATTTTTTCTGCAACCTCCCATTTCTTCTCAATCTCCCTCTCATGTGCCTCATTATACTTAAGCCACCTTTCCTCTCTCTTCCTTTTTACCACTAGGTCTTCCATCTTTCACCAAACCTACTCCTCCCCCGCATGGTGGGGTTTAGTTGGTCATCAATTTACTTTCCAAATTCAAAGTTACCATTAGGATCTTGATCACCAGTGGAATGCCTTGCAGGTAAGTTCCCCTTGGATATCATAAAAATGGAATTCAGCTACCTCTGGGCATGAATAAGTGGAAATTGAGTACTCTAAGATATAACTATTCAAAACACCATGAAACCACGTATCCATAACTCGAGTCCAAATCAGATCAGCATCATAAAGGGCCTGAAATTCTTCCTATGTCCAAACAAGTGCGTGATACCTCCAATTCCACTTAGATGCATAACAATCAACCACTCATATAATTCTACTGGGAAGATAGCGAAGAATCTCTCATATAAATGTTATATGTTTATAGGTTTTGTTCACCCACACATGTGTTGTTAAAATCAGATCTATGTTGTTGAATCGCCATGCGTATTCTTCTTCTAGATCGTGTATCCACTCCTCAACACTTGCTAAGGTCAACCGGTATGTCTTCATCATGAACCATCCTAAAAACAACTGAAAAAGAGGTCCCGGAAATGGAACCAATGATGTAGTCTAGAATTTAGCAATATAAGCCCAAGTGTGTTGGCACATCACTCAACCTAGACTGAGCACTCACCCGAAGCACACAAAGGTACCAGGCCCCTCTTTAGGGTTGTTGTTGTAGGATGTTAGCATGAAGAAGACTTTAACCATAGAGATATAACTAATATATCTTCCATATAGTGCATATTCAGACCTGAATCTAGAACATAATAGATCTAACAGATAACCATAAAAGAATCAAGCATGCAATACTAAATTATAACCATAAGAACACCTTGTTTCAGTCCATAATCACCATTATATTAATTACAGTAAATACATAGAAGCTTCATTACAATAACAATAGTATATGCTCATGCGCGTGACAGATCTAGCAACATAATCTCACTAAACCCTAGTTCTCACACATATAACTATGCTCTCTCTCTCTACATATATCTATATATTTATAAGGGTGGGGACTTTCCCTTCACCACTTATCTAATCCCAAAATAGGTCACATGTTATTATTAGCCATGCGTTGTTACAAAAATAGGCTTACATGCAAGAGTGCTAACAATAGATCTCTCCTTGTTCAACTATAGTTCACCATTCTATCTTTAGCTTGCATCCATGCAAAGTGCTTCATAGCTGATCATCCAAAAATAGCCAATGTGTGACGTGCAAGTCTCCAATCGGTTTGAGTTCTCCACATGCTACCTCTAAAAATAGATCCTCATCATGAAAATGGCTAAGTCCCGAATCCGTCTACATTCTTGCGTGATCCTAACCGATGCTTTTTCACCTTTGAATGCACTGTTTTCTTGTGTCACTGCAAATGTTGTGTGAAGATCCACCTACAAAACCCTATTCAAAGCATCAATTCCTAAAAATAAAAAATTGTATGAATAGGTCGGACTGACCTCAATTGCCAAAGTGGTTGTCTTACGACTGAGCATTGCACTACATTTCAGACCCCATGTAGTTCTATGTGCATGTGTGTGTAATTTTGTGCCTAGGATTCCCTAGCACCAATGACGCGGTGAGTAGTAGGGGCAATAACTAGATGTAAAAATGTAAATGGTGGATGGAATAGAAATAATACAACCCTTTCCCCCTATGCTTATGTGATGTAGATGTAGAAGATGCCCAAATGTAGTCCCTTGCCTTAGTAGATAACTACCCTTGATAGTAAGATGTTCGCCCCTAATGTAGTGAGTATGCTATGTTTATATAGGGATCTCTTGTTCAAATTTTGACACTAGTGACCCAAAACTGCCAAATACAACCTAGGGGAATGCACAAGGTAACCGTTAAGACTGACCTCAAACAAATAAATTAAGACCACAAATTACGAAGACATAGGCACCTAAAATCATGGACTGGGCACCCCAGGATAACCTTAGGTGCCCTAATATAGATATGGAGACTACATATGAACATATTACGACACCTGAGACTCCCTAAAAGATGCCCAAAATTATATGGACAAGCGACGACTGAACCAGACAAATGACAATGACAACTGACTAATTGACAACAAGACCAAAGGATGGGTCACTAGTGAATAATTTTACTACGCAAGATCCATATACAAAATAACATACATGGCGGTAAAAATGTAATAGTAAGTGCATGATTTTGTGACCACGATATTGATAAAGTAGGGATATTTATAGTGCATGGGATGTAAATAGAGCTTCCAGAAGAAAGCATACCACCTTTGGAGAACCATATGTTTGAGTCCAAGTATAAATAAGTGTGAATTTTAGAGCATGCATTCTATGTATAGTACTGGTCTATTTTTGGACTAAAACATGATCAAGCGGTGAAGGAAAAGTTCCCACCCTATAAATACTTGTAGTATCTATGTAATCTGGGAATCTGGAGAATATTTGAGTATGTCATGTAATGTCTTAATGTGTCATGGATAACCCTATAGGTCTTGAGGAGTTATATATTATCTAGTATTATATTGAATATCATGCTTTACGGTTGGAGCTTGAGGCAGATCTGGATAAGTTCTTATTTTGTATGAAGTGCAAAGCTATCATAGTAAGCTTGCATATATGTAATAGATCATGATTTATGAATGAATAATTAGCTCTCTTAAGGTTATGTATAATTTTATTTTCACATGATATAATTCTATGAATATGTATTCTCCATATGGTATGCATATATGTGGTGAAAACCATGTGTGCAAGATCTACATCTTGATAGTTGAAACAAGAAGGGACCTAGTAGATTTGTATGTGCTTTAGTGAGCACTTAGACTTATACTGAGTTTTCACCGACTATGTCGTGTTAGTCCTAAAATACAGTGTGAAATTTTGGTTCCATTGTTGGGACTGTTCGAAATATTTTCATAGTGTGAACACTTAGGAGTGGTTTGGGTTATTTGGTAGTAATAGTTTTTAATATTTATAAAATAATATATGAGTGTGCACAATTAGTTGTCATGCATAACTCATAGAGATAGGAATGTGTGAGAATATCTTGGGATTGAGAGTAAGACTAGGGAATAAATGAGAGATATGGGGATAAAATGATAAGACTTGACTCCATGATTTTAGGAGCAAGCAATTGTATAAAATGCCCTCTCATATTCAATAGAAATTTCTCCATTCTATTTACATTTGGTTTCTATCTTATGTAGTTTTCATTTCATGTGTTGATTTTAATTAATTATTGCTTAATTTATTTATGCAAATCTAGAGATTTATCATCATCTGGTATCAAAGCAGGTTAGGAAGATTATGAGAGTGATTGCAAGACAAAACCACAGCCTCAAGATAGTAGATCTCGAGAGTTTTAAAGCTTCCATCGCAATTTTTGGATTCGATCTTAAAAAAATAACTCGGTAATTCATGTTTTTCTCAAAACCCAGATTTAGAATTTTCTAATTTTTTTGGGTTTGTTTATTTATATTATGGGAAAATTTTTTCAAAATATTACAAAAACCCATTTCGTATTTTAAGATTAATCGTGGAAACAATTCTGACATTTCTAATTATTTTGTAAAAAAATAGTGAGTGATTTCCAACAATAAAACTCTGATATGCTTTATTATTTTGGTTAAATATAAAGTTGGTTACTATTGTAAGGGTGCATTATTGGTTGAACTGACACCCAATATAATTGTAAAATGATCCTCAAAGACAAATTCGGCTGAGTTAGCAACATCACGATGGAGGATGGAGGCATAGGAGGATGGAGGCAAATTGGCATCTCTTGTTAGTCACCAACAAAGAGATTGCTTCATGGTATTGGTGACCTTTTATTTTTTTTGTGTGGTGTGTTTACTTTATGTTGTAATAATGAATAGAAGTAACATTCCTATTTAAAGCTCCTGCATGAGCATAATTTCTGTTTTGTAATCCCTCTAAGTTAGAAACAATGATGTGAGAAAAATAATGTACGCTGCTATGTAGTGGTTGGTTCCACTAGAAAACTATTTTTGAGTTGGAGGTTCTCTTTGAAAACCTCATATTGTTTGAGTTGTTGGTACTCATTGAAAACCTTCATTTCTTTGTAGATCATGAGCAGGTACAAGAGATAGCTTTCCCCATGTTCACACTAAGGGGGTGATCATTCGAAATATTTTCATAGTGTGAACACTTAGGAGTGGTTTGGGTTATTTGGTAGTAATAGTTTTAATATTTATAAAATAAAATATGAGTGTGCACAATTAGTTGTCATGCACAACTCATGAGATAGGAATGTGTGAGAATATCTTGGGATTGAGAGTAAGACTAGGGAATAAAGGAGAGATATGGGGATAAAATGATAAGACTTGACTCCATGATTTTAAAGCAAGCAATTGTATAAAATGCCCTCTCATATTCAATAGAAATTTCTTCATTCTATTTACATTTATTTTCTATCTTCTCGTAGTTTTCATTTCATGTGTTGATTTTAATTAATTATTGCTTAATTTATTTATGCAAATGTAGAGATTTATCATCAGGACCTTCTTTAGTTTAGAATCTTAAGATGTGGTGCACTTATGGCATTCTGGTTGTCTTTGGAGAATATTGAATGTTAGATACAAGAGGGTGAATCTGAATTTGCACTAAGATACAATACCTATGATAAATTCAATCAGTGCAAAAGTGGGTCAAGGAAAATATTTACAATAGGATTTATGAAACGTTCTTTAACTTCTTTCTGAGGGAGTTATATGATTGGTTAGTAGCATATGCATAAAATAGAGAGAGTATCCTGGGACAAAGATAAAATCTATAATCAAGACAATTATCAAGCATTAGTTGAGTTCTACTTATTCAAGTATGGAGGAAGATGAGTTATAATTCCTTCATGAGCCTAGAGGATTGTATCTATGTGAACTTCCGCTTGCCATTAAGATCTTGATGATTGAACTTGTATTTGAATACATACCTATGAATGGCTAAAACCCATTGTTCATAAGGACAAGGAAAGTGTTCGAAATGATAGTGTTGGGGAAAATGGAGGAAGTGGATAAAGAATAAATATAGTGTAGATAAAGTGATGCGCGATATAAGGTAGTGAAGAGGTGTTGAGATAGAGAGGAATAGGGCCAAGTGGTAGTGATGAGAACCCTAAGGAAAGTGAGGGGCCTGCAGACTATGTCCCTGATATTGGGAAAGTGTAGAAGGACCCCCTCAAGGCATTTAGTGAAAGCAAGTCAAGTGATGATTTGGAATCCATTGGTGCACATTTGGACCAACTTGATCCCTTAGCCCTTAAATTGCATTCATGGCACATCAAGATTTGTAAATTCATTTAGAGGATTATCATATTGACGGTGAAGAATGTGAAGGAAATCAAGGATCACCATGTTGGGATGGTGATACTAGTAGAAGTGTATTAGTTACTATTCAGGAGGCACACATAATAAAAGTAGTGTAAATTGCATTGGCAATTTTTGACATTGTAAGATGCAAGATTCGCATCACAATAAGATAACACCTTACATTTTTTGGAATAATTATCAGGAATGCAACACTAAAGGACATCAAGTAAGGACTTTTTGGTGAAAGTGTGATGTTTCAAAACTTTGATGTTAAATATTCTTATGATATCCATATAATTATAGGCACCTTTTAGGAGAGAGGGGGTGAATCAATGTTTTATCAAAAGTTTTACAATCAATTTACACTTCTTCAATTTGTTACAATTAAACTATCTTAACTATGATGAAGTATAACCATTCAACCATGAGAGAGAGAAGTAAACACACATGAACACATGAGGAGATAATATTTAATGTGGAAAACCCATCTCGAGACAAAAACCCATTGAAACCAAATAATTAGCTTGGAAAATTGTCCTATAAAGTTACAATGATTTCACATTGAGCATCAACTCAACTTGGAGATGTAACTCCAAAATTTATTCAAGATGCTACTTGACCTTTAACAAGCTTCAACTTGTAAGGAAGCTTAAAATCCCTACAATTTAACCAATAACAATTGATCTTCTGTAAGCTATTACTTACAAGGAAGCTTCAACTCCCTAATTTGGTACAACAACAACTAACCTTTAGTAATATTCAACTTACATGGAAGCAACAACTCCCCACATGTTAACCCGCAACTTAGACTTTTTATATTGGTTCACACTAAAATTGTTGTCTCATATAACTCGATAAAGTGATAACTATATTAACTCACTCACTCTTCTTTCTTCTCTCATCTTCTTAATTTTTTAGATCTTTAATACACTAACACCCTTCTTATTTTCTAAAAAAAAATCCCTCGGATCTGCACTCTTTCAACACCATATTCAATTTCAAAATTCTTCTTTTATATATGTTATCTCTCCAATCGACCATTCACATTCACTTACTCTGTACCTAAGAAGATTGTTTTTATTCTAGATTGTCTCTTCAAGTGTTGAGAGTTATCCGACGTGTCTCTTCGTATGTTTTCTTTATGATATCCACTTGTGAACATGACCTTACAACTTCACATGAAGATAAAATGAGGTTGGAAGCTAGACCAACATCACGCTTTGAATTGTTCCTCATGGACTTGCCCGACTAAGATAATTTTTTTCACAAATTTCTCTTTCTTTTAAGATGAATCAACCTAATTCCTTTTGCAACACCTTTCTAACCTCCTTACAGACATTACCTATAGTTTTTGGAATTTTTCATCGGTTAAAATTTAAGTTTCGATGATTTTCCAAACTTGCACAATCACCACCATGGCCATGTGTCGCCATTTCAGAAAATCGTAAAGTGATGGACTTAGACAGAATCCATCATGCAAAATAAACAAAATTTGATAGAATTTCAGTTCCACCAACCCCTCTTATATCAAACAGCTCATCCTCGCAACCAATCAAAGTTTGACATGGATTTGATCTTCTTATCAGGTGTGTATCATTTGTGAAGTTCTATCCAATAAGAAATCTCCATGCACTTTACACTTGTCAAACTATTCTTAACCTCCACTGGCCACCATGAGAATCAATCCAATAAGGAAGCTCCATGCCCTTTGCAATTGTCATACTATTCTTAACATGTATTTGACCAATGTGAAACATGATCTAATAGGGAAGCTCCACATTCCTTTCGCAATGTCAGGATTTTGATAACATGTATCTGACTAATGCGACACATGATCTAATAGGGAAGCTCCATGTTCCTTCACATATTTTGCAATGTCATTCTTTACATTTTCCAACTCTATGTCAGAGTAGGAAAAGTAGGCCAATCAGAAGGCTCCATGTGTCTACACATTTCACAATGTCGACAGTGTTTTTTGCAATTGCAAGGCGGACACAAAACTTTTTCTAACCATGTGTATTCCACATGTCTGTTGGAGTTTTGGGAGTGGGAATGCATAAATCATGTTGACTTATGCTGACCCACATTTCATCTGCCTCACCACGTGGACCCAAAATGTAATTAAATCCTACTCATCCTAATGTGTAAAACTTTGAATGGCCATAACTTCCTCCAGAGAGCTCCAAATTGCGTAAAGTTGGTCTTGTTAGAAAGGTCTCCTTTAGTTCTCAAAGACACATGCCTCCATGACCTCTAAAATATATTTCACATGCTAGAATATTAATTTCAAACTTGTAGAGCATCTGATTCAAGCATACCAACCTTCTTCATACCTTTAGTAGATGTCAATCTCATTGTTGAAGCCTGTAGAAGCACTCGATATCACCGTGAATCCATCTTGAAAGCTCAAAGAACCAGAATGAGACCACTACACACCACTGACATACACCTATCTGCATGAATTTCACTCCTCATTTTCCATCAATTCCTTATACATGGCTTCTCAGTCCTTCACAAGCTTGGAACAACCCTCTCATACCTATAAAACATCATATGCCATGGCCAACCTGGAAATAGACCTTTTACATAGGGATATGACTTGGAGAGCACTAAAAAACACTCCTCACACCTCTGAAACACCTTTATGGATACTTTAGACACATTTTTCATTCATACCAAGCATTACAATCTCATTTTGAAGGAACTAGAACATCCAAGCATTACAAGCTCATTTTAGTAGTCATGTCGAACATTCAACATCATCCGAAACCATCCTGAAACCTCTTTGCGAGCTCAAATATCATTGAGAAGGCACTACCAATCAACCTTCATGGATCTGACTAAGCTTCAATTCACCATTCACACCTTTTCCATCAATGCCACTTGACATCAATGACAACACCAATGACTAGGGTTCAACAATCTCCCCTTTGTCATTAATGGCAACATACTCATAAACTTTTATGGTAAACACTTTCATACTTATTTTCTAACAACACTCTCTCCCCCTTTGACATCTATGACAAAGGATCACATATTAAATAGGGTAAGCAACATGTAGATAATCACTTACAAAGCACAAACTTACCTCAAAAAACTCCCCCTTGGATTAACATCACTATCTTTCCACCTAGGTCTTGACTAAATGCATGAATGTATTCCAATTAGCTTCAATGCTCCCCCTAAGTCTAATATCTCCATATTCAAGTACCTCACTTCACCATGCCCGAAAAAAGTTCATACAACCCCCGGGATCAATTAATCTTCCTTTTCTGAGGCTACATGACATCAATCACTTACCTTGCACTCACACCATAATATTGACTCAATCTTCTTCATTGCAGACCTAATGAAAATTTTCGGAATATTCTACCCTTGTCTATATAACTCCACTCTTCCTTGACACCTGGTCTACTCCATGATTCATTTTACAAGAAAATGCACCTTATTCTTCCCTACAAGCATATAACATACCTTGTACACATTCATAATCCAAGTGTATCCATTTCTAACATAGTAGGCACAACCAACCTTGTACCTAGTCATTTTAGTAATCTTCCTTCATTTACATACTTGAGGGATACCAAAATTTCTTTGCATTTGAAAAATACATTGCTGCATACTTTCACAAACTCATCTTGTCATTTATAAGGTAATCTTTGATTGTGTGAGACTTTGCATAATGTAGATAACATCATTTTTAGATTTAAAAATCAAACCCTTGACTTGAAGCTTAGTTATCAAACAAACAACCCGAGATAAATGTTAATCACCTTGGTTAACCTTGTCAAACTTGTTCTTTTATCACCATGCCACATCATAGATCCTTGCACCACAAGTTGTTTCCCTTGGAGGCTATTGCAATTCTTAAGCATTTTCAAAACCAAAACCAACACTTTACTCAACTCCAATCCTCTACTAACTGGTTGACAGACTTTGGTAGAGATTAGGTGCTTCTTTCATGGCTCAAAAAGGTGATAACAATACCTCAACAATATGAATTCTCATGACACATACTCCTTTTTCAATTTAGAATTTTTTTCAAGACTTATCAAACCTATTTCAGACTGAGATCTTCTATCATGACACACTTTTTATAGCTAATTGAGATCATCTTGCTAGACCAAGATACAATACATTCTCTCACGTTTTAGACCCACTTGAGAATATTTTTGTGCAAAAACAACTTGGAAGGATAACTCAAATTTGACTCAATTATGAAAACATAAAAAAGGCAAGTTACAAACTTTGAGATCTCTTGACCACCAAGACTTAATTTTCACAATTTTACTTTTTCTTGAGGACACCTATGTATACAACCCAAGATGACACATTGGAAATAACCACATATGGTGACAATATAGACCTTTGGGGTTGATGGACACCCTTTTCTTCACTAAGATCAATTGAGACCTTCAAACATCTCATTTTAAACACACTATGTAAAAACATCTAAAGATAAAACCATAGAAAACACACCTTTGACCCCAAGCATATTTGTAGCAAAAAGAGATATTTTACCAACACCTACTGATGATGATTCTTCTCAGGTACACACCAATGCTTCTTTCAGCTAGTTTATGTCTCCTAGAAGCCTAGAGGAGATAAAATTTACTTGAGGGATCACTCAAAATAGTAGAAATTCATCAAAGGAACTTGATGACTTACTCTTTTCTCTTTCTACTTTTGAAACCTTCTCAATATTCTTGGTTGCACTTTGTGGTATGACAAATTTATCTCCTAATTATTCAATTCCCAATTTAATGTCGATAAACATACACAATGAACTTCATTTTATTGTTTTCTCTTAACTATGAGTGAAGGTCCTTCATGGTTGGTACTTGGTTTTCTCTCATTATTCTTGGCTTGATCATCAAATTTTGATGTCTTGCTTGAAATTACATCATCTTCCCACACTACTCTCTTATCATTTTTACTTCCTCGGCTCTAGAATAGTCTTCCTTGACCTTGTATACATACCTCGTGATCTTATTTCTAGTATATCTCTCACACCTAGCTGGATTAGTCTCACTTCTAGGATGTGCCTTCATCTTGAATGTCTCTTTCTCTTTCCTTTTTAAGGGATACAACTTGTTGATATATCTAGGATACTCATTATAATGTCTTTGCAAAATGTCCTTGCCCATGCCAATTTAAACACAACATAATTCATGCCTCTTGAGTCTTCTTATTTCCAATATTGACTCATTGGTTCCTCTAAGCAGTATCTTGTAATATGTCCTTTTTCTTGGAAGTTAAAACACACTATATTCTTCTCATATTCAATTTTATAGCCTCTCCATGGGTGTTCTCTTTTAAAGTTCTTCTATAAAACATGACATGAAAAATAATATCCATTAAACTTAGATAAGATTTTCTTTGCATTTGGTTACCTAATGGTCTTCTTGTGTTCTTTTTTTTCCTTCTTAGTCTTAGAAAATCCTTGGAAAGATACATGGCTTGACTCAACCCTCAATTATTTTTTTCTTTGCTTGTTCTATTTCTTCCCTTAAGGTCTTCAATTTTGCACTTAGTTTGTCACATTCTTCAACCTTGGATTTTATAACATCTTGACATGATTCATGACTAGACCCATGATTCAATTCACACTAATTTTTCACTTTTAAGAACCAGACCTGATTTATCATTTAGATGTCTTTGTTTTCTTAGTAGGTTCTCAAGGTTGCTTGCACTTTCCTTACTTCTTTGATATGTCATTAGTTTTCTTATGGCATGTTCTAGCTCATTCCTTAGAGTCTTCACTTCTTCTTCATATTTGGAGAAAGCTTGTTCTTTGTATTTCAGTTCCTTTGAAACATTCTCAACATATGAAGACACTTCATTTAATTCTTGGCCATGATTTTCTTATATGATCTTGATTTCAATCTTTAACTCATTTATAAGGGCTTGAGAAATCTCATACTTATTTTTCAACATTGATTCTGCTAATGAACCCATTCTTGTGTCTTCAGGATCACTTCGGGTTGTTAGGCTTGATTCAAGAGTACCTTTCTCTTATACCAATTGTTAGGAATTCTAGGAACAGAGAGGGGGTGAATCGGTGTCTTATCAAACTTTTACAATCAGCTTACACTTCATCAATTTGTTAAAATTAAAATATCTTAACTATGATGAAGTATAACCATTCAACCATGAGAGAGATAGAGAAGTAAACACACATGAACACATGAGGAGACAAGATTTAATGTGGGAAACCCATCTTAGGACAAAAACCCACTGAAACCAAAGAACTAGCTTGGAAAATTTTCCTATAAAGTTACAATGATTTCATGTTGAGCATCAACTCAACTTGGAGATGTAACTCCAAAATTTAGTCAAGATGCTACTTGACATTTAGAAAGATTCAAATTGCATGGAAGCTTCAACTCCCAACAATTTAACCAACAATAATTGATCTTATGTAAGATACTACTTACAAGGAAGCTTCAACTCCCTAATTTGGTACAACAACAACTAAAATTTAGTAAGATTCAACTTACAGGGAAGCAAACAACTCCCCACATGCTAACTTGCAACTAAGACATTTTTTAGATTTTTTCACACAAAAATTGTTGTCTCATATAACTGATAGTGATAACTATATTAACTCAATCTTCTTTTTTCTCTCCTCTTCTTAATTTTTCATAGCTTTAATACCCTAACACCTTTCTTAATTTTCCCAAAATCATGCTCTCAATTATGCACTCTTTCAACAACATATTTATGTTAAAATCTTTCTTTTATATATGTTATCTCTCCACATATTACCATTCACATTCACTTATTACGTATAATGAGAAGATCATTTTTATTCTAGACTGTCTCTTCAAGAACTGATAGTTCTCGACTTGTCTCTTCATATGTCATCTTTAGAAGATATACTTGTGAACATTACCTTACAACTTCACATGAAGATAAAATAAGCTTGGAAGCTCAACCAACATCATACTTTGAATTATTCCTCACGGACTTTCCCAACTGAGACAAAATTATGTCACAAATTTATCCTTTGTTTCAAGATGAATCAACCTAATTCCTTTTGCAACACCTTTCCAACCTCCTTATATACATTACCTAGAGTTTTTGGAATTTTTCATTAGTTAAAATTTAATTTTCTATGATTTTCCAAACTTGTATAATCACCACCATGGCCACGTGTCGCCATTCCAAAAAACCTAAAAGTGATGGATTCTAACCCGTAAATAAATTGCATTTGATAGAGTTTTGGTTCCACCATCCCCTCTTCTATTCAATGGGCCCATCCTTGCAACCAATCAAAGTTTGACATGGATTTTATCTTTTTATCAAGTGTGTACCATTTGTGAATTTGTATTCTAATAAGAAATATTCATGCACTTCGCACTTGTCAAACTATTTTTAACCTCCACTAGCCACCATGAGAAGTAATCCAATAAGAAATATCCATGCCCTTCACAATTGTTAGATTGTTCTTAACTTGTATCGACCAATGCTAAACATGATCTAATAGGGAATATCCATGTTCCTTCACAATATCGCTTTTGATAGTTTTTATCTTACCAATGCAAAACATGATATAATAGGGAGGATCCATGTTCCTTCATAGATTTTGCAATGTCAGTCTTTACATTTTCCAGCTTTATGTTAGAGCAAAAAAAGCAAGCCAATCAGAAGGTTCCACATGTCTACACATTTCATGATGTCGATTGGCTTTCTTTTACAGAATGTTAAGGCGAACCCAAAACTTTATCTAACCCTATTTATTTCATGTTTATGTCAAGTTTATGGAGCGGGGATGCATGAATAATGTTTACCACCTTCGATCTTCCTCGCCACGCGGACCCAAAATGTAATTAAATCATACTCATCATGACTTGCAAAACTTTAAATGGTCATAACTTCCTCCAGAGAGATCCAAATTGTGCAAAGTTGGTCTCATTGGAAACATCTCCTTGAGTTATCAAAGATCCATACCTCCAAGACCTCTAAAATATTTAACATATGTTGTAATGAACATTTAAAACCTATAGATCATCTGAGCTGAGTATACCAACCTTCTCCATACCTTCAATGGATGTCAACCTCACTTTGTTCATGCCCGTAGCACTTTGAGGCCACCCAAAACCATCATAAAAGCTCAAAGAACTAGCCTGATACCACTACACCCCAATGAAAGACATCTATCTACATGACATTTCACTCCTCCTTTGCCATAAATTCCTTATACAAGGCTATTATGCCCTTCACAAGCTTTGAACATCCCTCTCATACCTATAAAATTCATATGTCATGGCCAATATGGAAATAAACCTTTGTACACAAAGATATGACTTGGAGAGCATTAAAAACACTCCTCACACCTCTAAAACACCTTTATGGATACTTTGGACACATTTTACATTCATACCAAGAATTACAAGCTCACTTTGAAGGCACTACAACATCCAAGCATTACAATCTCATTTTGCAGTCATACAAGGCATTACAACATCCCGAAACCATCGTAGAACCTTTTTGTGAGATACAACTATCACTGAGAAGGAACTAGCAATCAACCTTCATGCCTCTAATTTAGATTCAATTCACCATTCAAACATTTTCCATCAGTGCCATTTGACATCAATGACAACAACAAAGATCGGGGTTCAATAACAAATCATAGCCATGGATACACATTTGGAAAAGTTATTGGATAGCTCAGTGTATGAAACTAGAAGCACTAGCTAAGAAGGAATCATTTTTGGTCACCACACACACAAAGGCTTCATGTGCATGAGAGTAAGGGAGATCAAAACAAATCATTATATGTGAGAAGATTGACAACCTACTAAGTACTCCGATGTCAGTCACTAGAAGGAGGTTTTCCAAGAAACCATGGGCCTAATGCAATATTTTTGGGGATATATTGTGCTTAAAGGAAAAAGCATGAAATAGAGAGTGTGCAAAACATATAGAAGTACTCCGACAAAGATATTGATGAAATTAGGGAAGTATGTCAAATGCTTAGAACAAATAACATCATACCCATGTTAGGTGAATGGTTGCATGAGAAGGTTCTCGCGCATGGAAAATAACATAGGTAAATAGATACTAATGTGAATTTTCCTCCTCAAAACCATGAATATGATAAAGAGATCACCTTGGATGCAGTTATTGATGGTTGGTTGGTGAGAAACATCTTGATTGACACTAATATAGAGGTAAATTTTCTTACTCTAGATGCATGGAACATGATGGGTAGGCCACCACTATAGCCTTCTTCTAGTGTGCTTTATATGGCTAATAAGATAAGGGCACTACCCATTGGGGTCCTAAAAGATGCAAGAATTACTATACAAGGGGAAAAATTTCAAGGTGATTTTGAGGTTTTAAAATTGGTAAAGGTTGATAATTTCCCTTCCTTACTTGGATAGCCTTGGTGATACACCAATAATGTAGATCTACACTTCAATAATTTCTATATTAGCTTTGAAAATGAGGATGAGCACATGGTTATTCCAATGGATAGCACTCAAATCACTCCCTACATAGAGACAATAACTAAGGAATATCTGAATAAGATCTATGCTTAGACCGTGCACGCTCTAGAAAGGATTAAGGCTATAAAGAAATTAATTATAAAATGGGGAGAAACATAATTAATCAGTGAAAATACTAGCCTTGCATGTAATAACTAGGCACATGGGACTTATGAGATGGTTAGACGTGAATTTCAAGGGAGAGTAACTAGGGTAATCACGTTGTGAATAGTTTCATGGTTAGGAAGGAATGTGATTCCGAAGTATAATGGGGAGGAAAACTGAAACATTCATGTTCTCTATGGAAGAACAATTGCACAATGAATGTGATAGAAGAAATATGCTATTGTATTCGCTAAGATGAACAACAACAAGATGGTGGGCTATGCATAGGGATAATTTTCTAAGATGGCACAAAATCAGAGTTACTTTCTTAACTCAGTTTGTTAAGAATAATATTCCTTCAAATATAACAAACTATGATGGTAAAACATCTCCCATGACTCACATACAATGTTGTTATAAGAATTATCTTAAGGGTCTTGATGCACTTCCAAAGCATCCTTGTGGGTACACAACTTTTATTCAACTTTGTGTTGGTGTGCACACACATGGTATATTCATGCTGAGATGAAGCGGGAGACTAAAAATTGGAAAAAATGACCTCATGTATCATGCATGTCTTTGATTATTTTTCATCTAATCCTCCTATGCATGAGACCTTACAGTTGATGAATCATATCACTATAGGGGATAGCGTAAAAGTAGAGGATTTTGTGACTAAATGTCACTATGAGACTATTATGGAGGAGTGCACCAATGAATGTGCTTGGTTGGACTATGATGAGAATATTTTAGAGCACGCTTAGAAAGAAAAATACAAGGGCAAGTTTGTCTACTTAATTGATGATGACGAAGTTAAAGACTTGAACATAAAACATACTAAGGAGAGAGCAAGGTTTTAGATAAGGCATATGAAAAATCACATGCATGTCACTTTCCATGAAGACAAAGAAAGTATATACTAGGAAGAAAGATGCACCGAAGGAAGCACTCATTGGAGATTATTGGTCCGAGGCTGAAGTTGAAAAGACTATTGAGTTGTATGAATTTGAGGATATCTTTCCTAGGGACTACCATGAGCTAAAAGGTGTACATACTTTTCTAGGAGAGATGAAATCAAGATAAAAGAGGGAACATAACCATTTTAAAGAGACTATGTCGAGATGGATCCTAATTTATGTGTCAAGGTTAAAGAAGAGATTGATAAGATGCTACAAGCTGGTATTATTGAGCCTATAAAAGAATATGAATGGATTAGCCCTATGGTTATCAATATAAAAAAGATGGTAGAATCAAAATTTGTGTGGACTACAAGATGTTGAATGCTTCTTATGTCCTTGATCCATTCCCTACACCATTTACCAAAGAAATTATTGAGGGTGTAGCAGGCACAAAGTATACTCCTTTACATATGGTTTTTAGGATATCATCAACTTTGTATTGCATGAAGATCAAGACTAAACTACATTTTTTTATAGAGTGGGGTTGTTTTTCCTATACAGTAATGCCTTTTGGACTCAAGAATACACCAACAATGTTCTCGTGCATTGTTGTACATGATTTTGAGGATTTCATCCATCAATTTCTATAGGTATATCTTGATGATTAAACTGTGTATGGTTTAGTCAAGGATCATTGTGATTGCTTGAGACTCATGTTTGAGAGATGTAGACAGCTAAGTATCTCCTTGAATATTAATAAGTGCATCTTTGTTACACCTTTTGGAACCTTATTGGGGCATATTATTTGCAAGGAGGGTCTTTTAGTTGATCCTGCCAAGATAGTGGTTATATTGGGGTTGGAAGAACCCACTAATCAAAGTGAGGTGCGTGGGTTCCTTGGTCATACCGGTTACTACCGGAAATTTATCTAATGATATGTTAAGATAGTTGCGCCATTGGAGGAGACCTTTACAAAATGGTTCGTGATGAAGTACTATGTATATGTGTCTTGGAGCATGAACAAAAATAAATTATGAAAGAGGTGCATGGTGGTATTTCTAAAGGAAACTATATAGGATAAGCCATCGTGTGCAAGATACTTCTAGTCAGAATTTGGTGGGAAACCATTTATAAGGATACCAAGGAGTTTTTAAGGGATTTTGATCATTATCGAGGATTGGTAAGTAAGGAAAGAAGGATGTGATGTTGTTACACCCCATTTCATCTCGTAAATTTTTTGGAAAATGGGCCATTGATTTTGTTGTTATGATTGTGGAGCTGAATTGCTTCATAGTTAGCATTATTTACACCTTGCTATTTTACTCAATAACTGAGTGCGATCGAGTAACCGACTTTCGGTTACTGTGTGTGAAATTTTATATTTAACTCACGAGAATCATATCTAACTTTGTTATAAAGTTGATCTAAAGGTTGTAAATGCATAGCTAAGGTTCCCTAAGTTTTTCTATGCTTATATAAGTTAGAAAAATAGGGTTAGAACATAAGGATAGAGGAAGAATTTTAATTCTCCTTGGTTGAAGATGAAGAAGAAGAAAAATAAGAAAAAGGTTTCATGAAGATAGGGCTTCAATGTAGAGAAGCTGAATGCGGGGAAGGAATTGATATAGGTACATATAAATGGTGAGAAGGTGGCTATGTATTCTTCTCGTATTTCCTTTTATTATCTTTTTCTGAATGAAATGCCTTACATAGTATGCAAAGCACATAGTCTTTCATCTTGCGAGATCCATAGGTTGTTGTGAGATCTTGTATTGTAGATCAACGAGGTTTTTGTGAGATCTTGTATTATAAATCCATGAGATCATATTGTATTTTTGATCCATAGGAATATAGTATTGTAGCTCGTTGGAGAGCTTGTGGATATAGATAGTATCCAAATATTGTAGAGGAGGTTGTCTTCATGTTTGCATAGGTTGATGCAGTGATGGAGAGACAACCTTACTTCTTGGTGCATAGTTATAGTTGCACATATGGTAGACCCATGTGAGAGGTCTTGTTGAAGATCGACAGAGAGGTTAGTTACAGTTCAAAGATGCAATAGTTCCTGGTATGTGAGATCTAGTGGTGTTTGGAGGCATAGTTGTAGTGCACTCATGTAGATCCGTTTAGAGATCTGGAGGAGAGAAAATACTCTTGGAGAGATGCGTTGTAATCTTGTATTAAAGAGTTGGTTTGTACTCTTGTTGATATATATGAAATCTCTATCTTTGGTGGATGTAGCCCACATTGGGTGAACCACGGTACATGTTGTGTTATGTGTGTGTACTTTTATGTGATTTAGATTATTCTTGTTTATACTTCCCATTGTTGTAGATTTTGTGGGAATTTTTAGATCATGTGTGCATGATTTTGTTTGTTATTAAATCATAGCACTATTACGTAGTCCCAAATTCCCAACAACTAGTATCAGAGCTTGGTTATTTCAGAGCAAGGTTTTTCTTCAATATATTGTTAGTGGTTTACTGACAGGTGTATGAGAGCAGGGTTTGTTTTTCCTGATGTGAAAATTACAGGAAGATATTTAAATCTCAAGTGGAAGCTAGAAATGTGAGGTTCTAGAGAGTACAATAACCAATGTTGGTTAGGTGGAAACCACCATCGGCAAGGTGATCATGGTTAGTTCTTGAAAGCACTGGTTTTAAACAAAAATCATAGATCGAAGAAATTAAGAAAATGCATGGAATATATCTTGTTTTTTGAGTTGTCTCTAGTTCGTGGAGGCACATGCATGATTGTTAGATCACATATCCGGTTTATAGAGGTATGGTTTTGTTACCTTGGTATTGTAGTGCTTATATTATTTTTACACGTGCATGTTTGGGATTACAGATTTGAGTATGAGATAGAGGAGAAGTTATGCATCCTTTGGTGTAGTTAGATGCATGGGCTTTGTTAGAGAAGTAGAATATAGTAGCACATAATGAAGACGGGGTTTCTATCAGAGAAGCATGTTCTTGATTGAACATGCGGTTGAGTATCTTGATGCTAGTAAGTTGATGTATTTCATCTTGGTGAATTTTTATTGCATGTATTATTGTTGTTAAATTTTTGTGCAAGAGTTGTGTGATTCTTGAAATGACTGGATCAACACAACTATCATCTTTGGTCGGATTAAGCACCATGTTTGGTGACCTATGCCAATTTGTGGTGTTGTGTTCATTCCAGAACACCGACATCCGTTAGGGAGTTGACATTAGTCACAGAGGGTAATCGAGCACTGGTAAGCCAACCATGGTCGGGCCTTTGTGACAATGAGTTTACACGGGGTTTCTTATAGTAGAAGAGGGCATGGTAGTCTTTGTGACAATGAGTTTACACAAGGTTTCTTATAGTAGAAGAGGGCATGGATGGTTTAGTGTCTTGTTTTGGAGGATCAGGTTTCTTGCATATTGTGTACAAGTATAAATAGTGTAGATCACTTCAATGTTTAGATCAGAAATAGGATGGAGTTGGCTCGGTTATTCCAATGAGACTTTGAGTCAGGTATCTCTATATGATTCATGTTTTATTTCTTTCATTTGGAGAAACATATATTATGTTTGGATTGTGTGCACAAATAAAATTTGCACCATGGATATTTGGTGAGCTTGAATTTTATTTTCGGGATATGTTGGAATCTTGAGGACAAGGATATCTAATCTAAGGATGGGATCCTCAATGAAAATTCATGTTTATACACAATTGCAGAATAAAGGTGTTGATTACAAAAGATCAAAATAAGTTGATTCACCTACTTCACAAGAAGTCCAAACTTCGTGATGTACAAGTATTCTTTGATAAGAAGGGAATCAGTTTATAATTTCTTTCATCTATTTTATTTCTCACTGACATATATAGCTTATGATATTGGTGATCCGAAGTAGTGTAGGGAGTCCGGGTTAAGTGGGAGTAAGCCATGGTTGTTGGCATTGCGGAGTTGGACACATATGCACATGCGAGTGAGAGGAGGATGTTACTATTTAGAGTAGCATGAAGCACAAGTTGTTTTGGAGGATAGGCATGGCTTTGCAGGTATTTTGAGTTTATTACATGGTGATGTCACTTATAGTTTATTTTGTGGTGCCTAGATATCCCTATGGGATTGCAGTTGATGGTGATTCACTAGGTTTAGAAGAGGAAGCATTATTTTGAATTTGAAGGGTGGAAAAAGGAGAAATTTGATCTATTATCGAAACCATTGTCAATTTTGGGTAACCTTGGTCGATCATCTAGGAACCATGGTCGGTCAGGAGTTGACCGGTGTCGGTTGGGCAGCCATGGTCGGTTAGGCTACATGTTTGACAATAGTGTTTATTTACCATTTTTAGATGGTGCCCTTGTTTTTCTTTCATCTTGGTTGATTGTGCAGAGTATGTTGATGAAATGTCTATTGGTATTTGCACTTGGTATTAGTGGCATGGTTTAACATGGATGTTTGTTATTGACATTGATGAGCACATGATTCATATTCAGCTTTGGAGTTATTCGGTGGAAGACTTGGAGCTTCTTGAGAGCCTGTGATATGGATGGATGTACATGGTGATTTTTGTACATGTGGATAGATTTTGTTTTGTGAGTCTATGATGATGCATATATTTTTTTGCACATGGATGCCTATGAGCACGGTTTAGATGCCTTGAGAATGAGTAGGGATTTTTGTATTTTCTCTTGTTATTATGTTTCTCCTTGATAAATATGTTATCTATGGATGGTTGTATTGGACATGCTAGTTATTTATGCAGGTTGGATTTGCTGAGAATGCAAGATTTGGATCATTTAATTTACATAGGTGTTATGGAATAATTAACCACGAGTTGTATGTAGAATTCATTTGGGTTGTCTTGATCCAAGATCTTTTTTTCTTACGCATATTCTAGTTTGACTTGTCTTTGGTCGAGTTGCATTAGTGGTTACATGGAGACATGGATAGATGGTTGGAGAACATGGTGAGTTTGGCTATGGTGTGTTAGAGGCTTAGTATTTCAATTTGAGTGGGAGATCATGCAGGTGTTTTATTCATGGTGGCTTGGTGTTATGATTCGGTGGTAGCTTGATGTATGGATGCTCGTGTATCATGGATAGTAGTATATCATAAGTTACGTAAGTTACATGTTTGCCATCTTCTTGGTTTTAGAAGATGGTTTAATCTTCCTGATTTCATTTGAGAGAATTGTTGATATAAAGAATAGATGGTCTTCATGGTATGTAGAGGACAGGTTATTTATAGGTAGAGGTAGAGGTTCAGCAATTTATTTCTAAGTGGGAGATTGTTAGGATTGTGGAGCTGAATTGCTTCACAGTTAGCATGATTTACACTTGTTGGTTTACTTAAGAATCGGCGCTTGATCAAAGGGTAATCGGCACCGATTAGCATCGGGTAACCAGAGATGGTCAAGGTAATCTGGTGATGGTCGTGGTAATCGCGCCGTTTAGGTAATGCTGGAACCGGTTACATATGTGTGAAATTTTATATTTAACTCACGGGAATTAGATCTAACTTTATTATAAAGTTGATCTAAAGGTTATAAATGCATATCTAAGGTGCCCTAAGTTTGTCTAAGCTTATATAAGATAGAAAACTAGGGTTAGAACATAAGGATAGAGGAATAATGTTAATTCTCCTTGAAGAAGAAGAAAAAGAAGAAAAAGGTTGCATGAAGACAAAGCTTCAATGTAGAAAGTACATAACCACAATAAAGTACATATGAATGGTGAGAAGGTGGTTATGTCTTCTTCTGTATTTCCTTTGTATTGTATTTTCTAAATGTAATGGCTTGCATATTATAAAAAGCACATATTCTTTCATCTTGTAGATCCACAGGTTGTTGTGAGATATTGTATTGTAGATCCATGAGATCATACTTTGTATTGTTGATCCATAGGAATCTAGTATAGTAGCTCATTAGAGAGCTTGTGGATATAGATAGTATCCAGAGATACTTTAGAGGAGGTTGTCTTCATGTTTGCATAGGTTGATGCAGTGATGGAGATACAAACTTACTTCTTGGTGGACAATTATAGTTTCACATATGGTAGACCCATGTGAGAGGTCTTGTTGCAGATCCACAGAGAGCTTGGTTGTAGTTCAGAGATGCAGTAGTTCATGGTATGTGAGATCTAGTGGTGTTTGGAGGCATGGTTGTAGTGCACTCATGTAGATCCATTTAGAGATCTAGAGGAGAGGAGATACTCTTGGAGAGATGTATTGTACTCTTGTATTGAAGAGTTGGTTTGTACTCTTGTTATATTATATATATGAGATCTCTATCTTTGGTGGATGTAGCCCACATTGGGTGAACCGAGGTACATGTTGTGTTATGTGTGTGTATATTTTTGTGATTTAGATTATTCTTGTTTATACTTCCACTGATGTATATTTTTGGGAATTTTTTAGATCCTGTGTGCATGATTTTGTTTATTATTAAATCATAGCACTATTCCTGATCCCTAATTCTTAACATTTGTTGGGCCAATTGCGCCAATCGTGTGAAGAACCGACGCATGGTATATTATCGTATGTACCGATTATTATTTGACATGATGGGTAGAAGTTAAGCCTACTAAGGACTATATAACTGCTACAACTATGCACTTTCTATGGGAAAATATTATAAGTAGGTATGGCTTCCCATTAAGCCTAACAAGTGATAGGGGTACTCATTTCCTTAATGAGACAATCAGGATATTATTAGTAGAATTCATGGTGGCACATCATAAGACAACTCCTTATCACCCATAGGCTAATGGAACAACAAAGGCCTTTAATAAAATCTTGATCTAGAATTTGAAAATATTTGTGATGTTGGTAGGAAAGATTGGGATGATAAAGTTTCAGTTGTACTTTGGGCATATATAACTACTTATAAGAGGTTGAATAAAGCCACACCCTTTTAATTGGTATTTGGCATGGAAGCAATATTTCATATTGAATTTATGTTACCATCCTTGTGCATTACACATGTAGGAGGATTCGCGGATGAACAAGCATTGAAAGTGCATTGAAGGGTTGATGTGATTAGATGAACGACACACCATTGCAAGATGGAGCCAAAAGATAGAGAAGGCACACAAAAGTCTTGGCATGATAGGCATATTCAAAACAAGTATTTTTCCATTGGTGGACTGGTACTTCTTTATGACTCAAATTTTATGCGCCACCCAAGAAAATTGAAGGTATATTGGTTGGGACCATTCAAAGTAACCAATATTTTGGAATCTGGTGCATGTCAGTTATAGGAGCTTGATGGAACAATGTTACCTAGTTACTTCAATGGAAGTAGGCTAAATTCATACTATAAATAAGCTTCTTTTATATTATTTTTGTAATAAGGTAGTATTTCCATTTAGCTTAGATTTTTTATTTCAAGTTTTGTTCTATTGAATTTTTGCAATAAACATGTTTGCACACAAGAGTTGATATATTTTTAAAGTTTGATACATAGAGGACCACACATCCCTTTAGTGTGGGGTAGATGATGGTGAATGAAACAATGGTGCTAATGCTAAATGGTGGACTATTTTTCTCAATGGTGTATAAGGAAACTTGGTAATGATGAAAACAAGTGGAATCTATTGATATAGTGGGTAAGATAATGTGAGGTAGGAACCACTTTGAAATAAATATTCTCGGTATGTGGCATAGAGTATGGAAAGGTGTAGTGTGTGAAGGTACGCACAAGGAGATCTACAACATGGGAAAGTAGTTACGCACCAAAATTTTATGCATGCCGCGTGCAGAGAGAAGACCTATAAGATCCAACATTAGTGAAAAAAGTGGGAAAGAAAAAACAACCACATTAAAGCTTGTGTATGGAGGAGCATTAAATGCGCCCAAAAATAAAAATGTTATATAAAGGGATGAGCGTTAGTTATATTTTTCACTTGTGAATTAAGATCTCTTGTGATGTTTGTGCAATTTGGAAAACTTAAGCATTGATAACCTAGGGAAACCGTGAATCCAACAACTAGAGACCACGAGATCCATGCAATTAAATGGTTTGAATTTATAGATAGAAGAGTGGTAAATCGAGGACGTATGTAGAGAGTTTAAGTGTAAAGTTTGAGAGGTGTGAAAAAGTGGTTGTGTTGTAGGTTTGTTCATGGAGAAAATTGCAAAGCTAGGGAAGGAATTGATACTTGTTGAAAATAATATTTATATTTGAGGAACAAAGATTTTAGTAAAGACACCAAACAAAAAAAGGGTTTTCATACCTAAGTCACACATTTTTCATGGTTATTTTTCATATTCAAGTTGTAAATTTGAGTAATGGAACTAGTAAAAAAGGAGGCTAAGGGAAAGAAGATAAGGGAGGACTCCCTTGATGACTGGTTCTCTAAAATGCAATATCTACAAGAGGTCATCATTGGAAAAGAATGGGAGTGCAAGGTATGGAAATGCAAGATAAGTGAATAAAATTGTCATGCTCGGGGCATGAAGGGGATATAAAGAATGATACCTTTGTGGAGATGAGCCAACGTAGGAGGATGGTCAAATTATAATTGATGATAGGTACAGAAGACATTGGAAAGTGTTGGCATGTTACATATATTTGAGTTTCCTTCTTTGCAAAAAAACGTGTTACTATTTTAATGGTTGGTATCAAGGGTTCACGAGGACTAATTTTACTTTGTAGTAATAAGAATGTGCGTCATTGCCCAATTTATCAACAAAGTAACTCGGATTTTTAGACATGGTGATGAGATCATGATGGATATGCATGATGAAGAAACAATTGACTCAACAACCATAAGATTTCACTATCAAAGGGGAATCAATGCATTCAATATTTCCAACATATCCTACCCTAGGAAAAAGTGGTCGCATGTTTGGTTAGCTGAAATTGAGAGCCTTAGAGCGATGGTCGAATTAAATAGGAATTTTTACATATCGTGCATAAGATGGAAAATGGAAACAAGTATAATATTGCTCTATAAATTACAGAGAGTATTGTAGAAGAATCCCAGATTAAACATGATAAAGGTGAGAAGATAATTTGGGGATGAATTTTCTACTTATTGTATTTTGGGAGATTGGAGTCCCAGATGGACCACTAGGGCGTGAATAGGAACACCCTTTGGAAACTTGATCCCCAACACAAAGGTTTGCATGATATACTTGTGATGGAATGATCACAAATGCATACAAGGCTCACTTGGAATTATGGTATAAGAAGATGCATGAAGCCTTTGAGAATAAATGGCACATACCAGGGATCTACCTGTTGTGTTGGTAGGACAAACAAAATTTGTTGTGATGCAACACTTGTGTCTTGCAAGATTTTTGTTGTTAAACAAAGAAATGGGTCCTTGGTGCAAATTACCTTTTTCCTTCATAGTGAAGTATTTCAGGAGCTCGGTTAACCTAATAAGAGACACACAACCATTAAATTTTAATACATAAAATGTGGATGTAGAGTACCATACTCTACACAATACATACTACTGTGTGATAAGGCAACCTTATGTAGAAAATTTATATGAACATGAGGAAACTAACAAAGGAAATAAAGAGGACATCGGTCATGTGCAAGACAATGTTGCACTAGATTCACCACACAAACAACGTGTAGAAGGATCATGACCTGAAATATCATAAGGAACATGGTATGGAGGAGGATCCCCTCATCGACCATTTATGTCCTATGTTGATGACCCAACCAAGTTCATAAGAGAAAGATTCTAGCATGCTACGAATTCAAGATATTTGTATTTTTGGGACATGTTTGAAAAAACATAAACCCATATCTGCACACAAAAGGTTCTTTCATTTGTTATACAGACTCATATGGAGGAGCCAGAATTCGAAGTAAAACTAGAGGCCATCCATGAGTTGTAGGGAAAGAGGGATCTGAATAAGAAACTCTTAATTTTGAATTCAATGTAGTTAACAAATGCGTAAGCCAAAAATTCTATAATAAAAATGCCTACAGAGGTCACACACGTAAATCAATAGAGGAGTATGAGTGCATGAAGTAGAATTTTTTTAGGATGTAAATATGAAGAATAAGAAGTTAGAATCCAAGGTAAACAAATTCAAGGTGAGGTATGCTTACATTAACACTAAGGCAACCGAGCTTGTTCAAACTATTACACATTCATGTCCACAAGTAGTTTTGGTGGCCAAGATCGATCAAAACAAGGAGATTGATAACCTAGGAGAATTGGTTACCTTATTATTAACAAAGGTAAACAAAAGAAAATAACTAAGTGTAGAGGAACTATCCAAGGCTTGCCTCAATAGGAGGTAGAGAAAACATTGAGTATGAGACCTTTTGTGTGGAGGTGAAGGAAAATTCACTCAAAGTGGAAAAGGTTTTCAATAATTTTATAGATTCCTCCATCTTAGAGTACACCTATCGAAGAGGAAACAAAAAAGAGTAGCTTAAAGGCCTCTTTGTATACTGTGGATAAAGTGATGCACACGTAAATTTTGTAGCATATGGAAGGACTAAAGACAACCGTTACCAAAAATGCACTAAGGTAGAATAAAGATTGAAGGAGTTACAAGCGATGATTATTAAAGAGATATACATCTGGAGGGAATTACTTCAAAATGGGATACCATTTTGGAAGAATTGTGTGAGAAGGCTAGTGGAGTAACCCTAGAAGGGATTCTAGAAATTGTTAGAGCATTACCGGGAATGTCTCATCAATGCACTAGAATAATGGAAGTAGCTAAAGACAAATCTTGACATGGAATTCCCAAAATCCTCCATGTATCTTAGTCTCATTTTTTATTTCTCAGGAGAGGATTATTATTTATTTGGATTATTCTTTGCATTCTTTTGGGTATTTCCCATGATTCTTTCATTCATTTATTTATTATTTGTATTTCCCGAGGATGGACAATATACCTAGTGTGGGGTAATGTTGAGCCGATAAATTGACTAAGTATAAGATGTGCACAAAGGTTGAGAAGTGCATGAGATTTGCATGCAGAAGTATGATGGAGGATGCATGAAGGTTTGGCATGTATGTACAAGAGAAGACATGACACATTTGGGTATGAAAGGTGATAATATGTTGTAGTAGAGATGAATTGATCACAAATTAATCCATAAGTAAGAAAATCTTGGATAAGAATTGGGCAATAATAGGATAAGAGCATGCATGACTAATTATAGATAATATTGATGCATGGATAAAGCATGGCTATTTATAGTACATGGGATGGAAATAGAGTTTCTAGAAGAAATCAGACCACCTTTGGAGAACATTAGGTTTGAGTCCAAATAAAAATAAGTGGTAGTTTTAGAGCATGCATTCTATGTATAGTACTAGTCTATTTTCTAGACTAAAGCATGATCAAATAGTAAAGGAAAATTTTCCACACTATAAATACTTATAGTATCCATGTAATCAGGCATTTGGAGAATATCTTAGTATGCCATGTAATGTCTTGATGTGTTATGGATAGTCATGTACAGTCTTGATGAGTCATATATTGTCTGGTATTATATTAAATATCATGCTACCACGATTGGAGCTTGAGGTGGATCTCGATAAGTGCTTATTCTATATGAAGTGTGAAGCTATCATAGTAAGCTTGCATATATGTAATAGATCATGATTTATGAATGAATAATCAACTCTCTTAAGGTTATGTATAATTTTCTTTACACATGATATAATTATGTGAATATGTATTCTCTATATGGTATGCATGTATGTGGTGGTAACCATGTGTGCAAGATCTGCATCTTGATAGTCGACATAGGAAGGAACCTAGTAGAGTTGTGCACATTGCAAGTGAGCACTTAAAATTATGTTTAGGTGAAGTGTCAACACACATGGCTATGTCGTGTTAGTCCTAGACTACAACGCAATAATGTTACTTGCAAAAGAGATACATCTAATGCTTTTGCCTAACATTGAAATTAGGATGTGTGAAGATGCATAGAAGAATCAAATGATCTATCCATAACACAAATCGATGATCAAATAGAAAGTGATTCCGTATAATTAATGCATGGACCACAAATTCAAGCTTGATATTGTGATTTGGATATCCAAGCTAAAAGTCCTTGAACTTTTGATGCTTATAAGCGAGTCACTCAAACCACCTACATAAGAAATTCCCAATGTTAAGTAAGAAAACATCTATATAGACAATGAAATCACTTGATGGGTACATAAATTCAAGGATGGGAGTGAAAGTGATATGTTCCTTGAGTTTGTGGAAGGCCTGCTCACAATTACTACTTCACTTAAACTTCTTCTCTTTACACTAAAGGGAAGTGATGGGATGGTAAACTTGGGATAAATCCTAAATAAATATGTGGTAATAGCTTGCCAACCCCATGAAGCTAAACACCTCAGTCAAACTAGCAGTGTAGGTCACTCCATAGTAGCAAACATCTTTAATGGATCAACATAGATTTCCTCTCCTAAAATAATGTGACCCAAGTAATGCACCTCTAATTGAAAGAATGAGAATTTTTTCATATTGTTATAATGGTGGTGTTCTCTCAAACACCTGTAATACTTGTATATTATCTTCATGCTCCTCAAGTGAGGAGTAAATAAGAATTTAATTGAGGAATACAATAAAACATTAGGCTAATAAGGTCTAAAAACCCCATTCATGAGTCTCATAATCTTGTTAGGTATTGATAAACCAAAAGGTACCACAGTGAACTCATAATGACCATACCTCACGCAAAATGTGGGTTTGCATGAATGTACACATCTTCTATCCTACACCGATGATATATATTAAGATCGATCTTTGAAACTAATGTAGTACCTCTCATCTAGTTAAATAAATAATTGATCCTAGGAAGGGGTAGTTTTTCCAAACTATTACCTTGCTCAAATACCTATAATTGATGCATAATATTAGGGGTCCATCCTTCTTCTTGAATAATATGATTGTCACCCCAAAGGTGACACACTTGGTCAAAAATACCCTTCTCCAAAAGTCCCTATAATTCCATCTTGAACTCATATAGATTAGTATTCATCATCCTATATGGTGATCTAGAAATGGGCTCGACTCTGGATTTAAATCACTACGAAAAATTGATTGATGAGCCCCAAAAATGGCCCATTATATATGGAATGTGGACTTATTTTTCCTTGTGTAAATTACATACAATTAGATCTCAGTGTAATTTCTGAAATTATGGTTTATTTAGAATAAAATAGAGAGTATATATCATGATTATTTATTTAGAATTCATCGTTATCGTTTTGTTTGCTATTTCTAGTGATTATTGGGAAAAACTTGTCAATTTGTGCATATGTTGTCCACACTAAGATATAATTGTCAAATAAATGATTTTTGAACACTAAGCACCATAAACAATCAAACTTAGAGGATATCTGGAACTTCTCACATCAGCTTAGGAGATGTCTTCACTATCTTCGGAGATACCTTCATCAACTCAAAATATACCTTCATTAGATTTGGATATTCCTTCATCATCTCTAGAGATGCCTTTACTAGCTCCAGAGATTCCTTCATCAGCTTCATAGGTAGCTTTATTAGCTCTAGATATGCCTTCATCGGCTCCAAAGATGTTAATATCAGCTTTGGAGATGTTCGCAACATATTCAAAGATGATTTCATTAGCTCCGAAGATGGATACTAGAGCTACAAAGATGAGCTACAAAGATGATTTCATTTGCCTTCCTCCGACTCCACAGGTTGATTAAAGATGCATTACTATATATTTTAGAAATTAGTCGAAAATAGATATTTCCATAAGTGTTTTATTATTTGTAAAATAAGGAAGAATCAATATTCATTTTGATTCTCAAACAATAAAATAAGAGAGTTAGATTTAGATAAGCTCTCTCCACATTTTATGGAGATTGATGCTTTGTTGATAGATTGAGATCTTAGTTGATAAGATTGGAATAATTCTAAGATCGATTATATGCCCCAAAATAAGCGGTGGTTGGAAATATGGAAATTGTAAATACAACCTCCCACACCAAAGTGAATGTAACCTCTCCATTATTCTGAATAATTCATTCTAAGGTTTTGTGACATCAAGCTTGTAAATAAGTGTTGGTTAAAATCCTCTTTTGAGGAATGAGTTGGCCACTCATTCCAAGGAAGATGGATCTATGTGTTGGGGTTTATGTTCATTTTTTTATTGTGTTATTGTCCTTTTTATGAATTTTTGTCTTTTTCTTTGTATCATGTAAACATTCCTTTTTGTATAGTTTGTTGTGAACATGTAAGTGTTTTATGTGTTTATCATTTCTTTTCAATTCAAAAATTTCCCTTCCTTGTAATTTTTCTTTAATTTCATGCAAGTGTGATTTAGATTAAGTGTGATATTTAATTTCATACAAGAGTGCTTTTCAATTTTTGTAAGTTTTCCTTTTAAATCTTGTAAGTGTGAGAGTGTTTTTACATTCCTGCAAGTGTGTATTTTTGTAGAAGGGACCATTTTTCGAGATATTTTTTCTCTTGCATATTTCCTTTCGACACCATCCCTAGATTTACACTATTAATGATGATGATTGACAACCCCTATCATCAATATTCCTTTGAGGGGGTTAAGTAGGTAAATATGAGGTCAAGACATATGAAACTCTCGGAGGATGTGAAGATCATACAAAAAGGTGCAAATGAATAATCCTCTAATCAATCGATGATCTTGATAATGTTTTTTTGAGACCCTTTTGCATACACTAATTCTTATACATAGTGGATATAGTGTAAAGAGGAATTATTCTATGAAATTTTGAGAAGGTCGCCTCTGCTGAGAAAGATCATCGTGAAAATTAATAATTTTTGGTAATAATCTACCTTGATCCGATGAGTTATGACCCATTTCATCAAAAGTATAATATCATAAGATCCCAATGGAAGAATACGTAGGTTAAATAAAGTGGAAAAGATTCTAATTCAAGCACACATTCCCTCATTAGATAATTAACGACTAACTTGGCCCTAGTGGCCAAATTTACATCACATCCCTTCTCTTGCCTGAATTTTACTAGCCTACATTAATCCATGAATGAGGGGGAAATGAAATAATTTAAGGAAACTAACTCAAATAAGATAGATATTGGTACTCCTCAAATACTACATGTTGAATCAACCATGGTAGCATGGTTCTCTACTTAGTTATTGTAAACCACCACATAAAAAAGTGTTTCTTTGCACATATCACCTATTATGGTCTTTAACATAGGGCCTTCCCCTTATTTTATAGTATGAGTATCTATGGGAATGACTTGAAATAATAATCTTTATTACCAAAAATAAATCATCCTACCCCTATTGTATTTGACCCCGCTAAGCAATAACTACCCTCTATAAGATATGCACATTAGAAGATGTAGGCCCTACCCAAACTAAGCGCTAATATCTCACATGCCTTATTTTCACCTCTGTGTCCTTTGATCTCAAATTCTTGTAATGGGATCAGCCATCTAAAAAAATTCCTATCTAAACATCCTAAAGGGGTGGATACCACGGTTGACATGGTTATGGATGAGGAATGAAGGTCAAAGGATGGAATCCACCATAGGGAGGATTTGGTGGACCTTGTGACTGTCTATATTGCATCACTTGTATCCGAGATAAGACTCGATCCCTAGCATGTTGGATTTTTCCATTTTCATTTACAATACAAGCCTTCTCCACATCCACCTCTAGGGTCCATGAAGTATGCATACATATTGCATATGTTATGTCGAGGTTAGACTACAAATTAATATTTTTACATAAATATCTTCATCATGTATCTAATCCACATATTGGAATAAATCCAAAACCTCATCTCATACTTAGCTAGTGTATTCCCCAATTATATCAACGTGTAAAAATCCTCAATATGATGTCACACATAAATCCTAGAGACATAACACAAAATTGAATCTCTCCTCAAATAATCCTATTTCACTATCTCCATCTCATATGGATCTTCTTCTCCTTAGCTCTCCATAATATTCCATCTCCCTCTCTCAACAAATGAATATCCACCGAAACTTAATGTTTCTCATGTACTCCTAGAGTATAAAACATATTATTAGGCTAACTACCGATGTCTAGGGACACGATCTTGCAGTATTTATAGAGTATGTGGGTGGGTTAATGCTTAAATATATCTAATATGGCTCACAATATTCCTCTAGTATAGTATCTATATCTCAAGGGACACATACCACCTACCTAGGTGAATCCCCTTAGGAGGTTCCCGACCTCTTTTTATTTGATAAACCGACCTATCTAATGACTATTGTCGAGGACTCCTAGTCCTTTCTTTGTGTCATGAAACCTCCTTCATGAATGAATAAAGTGGATATACATGACCCTCACGTGATGGATGTAGTGATGGCCTCCTACTACTAACATGTCTATCGGGCACCCTCTCCATAAGGGACGCTACTACAACCTATAAGGCTAGAAGTATATGAAACCCAAGCTCATTTAGATCCTAATATTGTGGTTCCATAGGTCTAATGTGTTTCAGGTATTTCCCATCCAATCTATGCATTTTCATGAATAGATCATGACATGTGCTAGATGATTACGAAACAAAGAATACACTTACAAATAGAATACTCTACCCATAGCTCCTTGTGTAGAAACCATGTTCGATACCAAGTGTGGATCCCATTTAAAAATAAAACATATTTTTAAAATAAAATTAACAAAACAATGGACACGAGGGACACAACGATGATGGATGGGGAAAAATTGATAACTCATTTTAAATCAAACCACTTTGGCATTATGTGACTACTAAATTTTAAATTGGGTTTAATAGATTTTAATAATTTAATTTGGTTGTTGTTTACATTAAGGATTTAATCTAAGGTGGTTTTATACTACTATGGGGACACAAAGGAGTTTTACAATTTAATAAAATGGTTATTAAAATCATTTTAGTTAGTCGACAATTGTATAATTACACTTCCTAATTATTGAATTATAAACCAATATAATCTTTACACAATACAATAATTAAAAATGGATTTTAAGCATACTTCACCCAATTTCATAATTACTTAATTAAATATAAAGTCCCATTTAAATACCTATGTCTTGAAAAAAAAAAGGCTTAGTTAAATAATTATTCCTATTATAGCTTCCTACACATCTAATGACCAAACATAAGGTTAAAAGGTAGCCCTTAGATCAAATAGGTCCTGGGCCATTGGATTTGAACAATGCTAGTGTTTCTTTAATTTATTTTTGAGAAATTATTAAAGGCTCTCTTTGGCCTCCATTTTTCCATTTTCAGGTTTGAGCAAAGGGAATGGAGAGGAGCTTGGAGAGCCAAATTCTCATGGGGTTTTACTTTTTCGATAGGTATTTCTATATTCCTCACCCAAATGGGTGAAATGATCTCCATTGTTATGATTTATTGTTTATTTTCTTGTTGTTTAGCTATGATTAAATTGAGATACTTTGTATATATTTGTATATATATACATACATTGTATGTGTATATATGTATATATATACACATTTTAACCAAAATTTAGCTATATGTTTATCTTTTTATTTGTTATATATATATATATAAGAGGAAGGGTCTGGGGTGGGGTTTGACCCCATCTCTTGGTACAATGTAAAATCAATAAGGAGGGGCCGACATAGTTTTCGCATCCTCGCCATAGGTGGGGATGGGGTGGTCATGCCGCCCCCCCCCATACAAAGTATTGGGGGCAAGAAAATCATGTTGTCCCCTCCCCACACAATACATAGTCACCAATGTATGTTGGTTGAACCATATGAAAATGCAAAAATAAATTCATCAGTCCATTTCAACCGACCCATATGCTACATTTTTTAAAACAAGTTTAAAATAAAACAATGATAAATATTATGATGATATACATACATACATACATATACATATATATTATCATGAGGTAAACTAAAATCAAATTATTTACAATTTATAGATCTTATTATTTTTTCATGTCCATAGACGTATACACACACTCATGCACACATGTATATAATATAGTATTTATATACAACTATATGTACTCTATGTATATATCAAATGTGTTAGAAAATACAAGCATACATATATATCTAAATTTTGAATACACACACACAAATTTAGAACATAAGGCTTAATATTGTGAAGTAGATAACACATACAACTACAAGTAAGAAACTCAATTTGAAGATAATGAGACCAAAAATTAGTATAACAAGTTCAATCCTACTTCAAGTATGCTAATTTATTTGTATGAATGAACAAATAATTTCTCTATCTTGAAATAAGTAAAACCATCTTATTCATCTTGGGTTATCAACCCAGATTACAATTATTTTGTGTGATTCTAGAGTTACATAAAAAAATTATTTCATAGTCATTTGGAATTCAAATTCTTTCTTATATTCTAGAAATAATTTTAGTATACAAGATGCAAAATTTCTAATTTCTAAGGTAAATATAGAAGCAAATATCTTATCGGGCATGATTTTCATACTTCTATTCTTCTTTTAAATACTACAAATATTTATTTATAGATACTTGCAATAGTTTAAAATAACACACATACAAAACAAAATGCCACAAAAACATTAGTACATTACAATATTGAATGATTCTTCCACTATTATAATATTGTGTATAATTCATATGCACAACATAATTTACAAAAACCCCAAAATAGTATAGACTCCAAGCATCCTTAAACCTTCATTTCCTATACGACACATTCCAAACTTCCACACAAGGGAGAGACAACACCATTACCTCCCAACCTCTCAAGTATGGGTATGATTTCTAATATACCGACCCACAAAGTTTTGAATCCAAGAGGAAAAATAACTCAATAACCAAGACTCAAATGTTAAGGTAACAAAAGTGTACAAAACAAGAAAATGCTACATTTTTAGCATTGGTTAACCGCATATAATTTTCTTGGAGAGCAAATAGAGAATTAAGAATTCAACTTTCTTTTAAAACACACACACATTGTAAACTGTAAAAGTTTTTCCAAATGAAATAAATACACTAGGAAACTAAACAACCTTGGGTCCCTACATCCTTTCCCATTATGGACTACCTCAAGGTGAAACACTAAACTACATCAATGATCCCCTATATCCTCTTCTCTTATGAGGTAGTGGATTACTCTATTTAGGTACATTATCAAGTCTAAATTTCATTTTTGTCAAAAACTATAATTTCCATCCTTATACTCCATAGAAAGATAACATGGGTCCCTATATCTTCCTCCACACACACAAAAAATAAAACCATAATGACACATCAAAAATTGATATTTGTCTCTTAAAAAATTGTAGCACAATGTAAGAGAGCATACAAATGGGGACTATTCCCTAGGAAAACTAGGCATTTTTCTAGGGGCGCTAGCAGATGAGGGGGCACCTAAATCCAAGGAATTACCTTACTATCGACTAGTTTTAGAACTTAGCATTGAAAAATTTAACCTAAATATTCAATATTAATTGAACCATTTATTGATATTTTTATATAGTAATAAAAATTTTACGCATACACATAAAAAGGTACTATAATATTTCTTCAAGTCAAAATAAATACGACATGTTTTTATTATGTGTATTTTTGGTATTACCCATTCTCCAATGTATCTCTAAATCATGTAGTTGTGTAATATTTTCTAGAAAAAGCTTAATGTATTTAAGATAATGTCACTCATGTAGCCAATAGAGGTGAGTATAATTGAAGGAAAATGTATTTAATTTTATATTCCTAATATTTTTGGGGAAATGTCTATTAGTTTTTATGGAGGAATTGGTAGGCTAGTTGAAATTCCACTATTCATAGAGCCGTGGGAGCTACATAATAATTTTTATTGCTTTGTAAAAATGGCTCTTTGTTTAGGTTTGAGTCCCATCACTTTTAAACAACCTTGTATAAAAATTGTAGTTGCATTTTAAGCACCTCATGTGATTAATTCTCTCCATCCATAGAATATTTCTCATCCGTATGTGATAATTTAATGGGATATTTTTTATTTTTCTTGTATAGTAGTTTCTCTAAATTTGTGATTTATTACAATCCTATTGAAATTTTAAATTATGAGAATGTAGACAACTTTTATTTATTTACTTGATCCGACAAAAGTTTTAACTAAAATTTTGAGAAGGGTTGTCTACTCCGATTATTGCTTATCTAAGAGCATAAAATTCACTATGATTAGAAAATCAAGTGCAAGAGAAGTTCAATAAAATAATAAGAGACAAAATTTTAAATTAAACATGCCTCTTATTATTCATGTCCAAGACGGAAGCACATAAACAACGAAATATTCCCGCAAGCAACTCTTTTCCAAAGTTCCAACATATGGTCCAAAAATTTTATCCAACACTCCCCTAATATAGAATTACATAACCCTTAACCCCTATTACAACTTAGAATAAAAATAACTTCAATAAAACCAATCACCAACCAAATAATAACCACATGGAATCCTACTCAACTTCCTATATAACCACTTCATTCACATTCAAACCAAATTAAAAACCTAATACAAATTTACAAATCTAAAATATAAATAATTCACTCCATTTAACAAAATAAAATAAACCATTATCCATATACCCTAAATTTACTTATACAAGATGGTTTTACCTTTAATATACCTTCCCACTATACTTCATGCACCCATAAATCCATACTTAATTGACATATTTCATAGAGCTCCCAATAATGATTGTTTTAGCCCAAGGAATGTAAGCATCCTAAAAATGAAGTTTACCATATGAGAAGTTACTATGGATATGTTAGGGGGTGAGAAAACATAGGTTTCTTGCCCCAAACTCAACTCTAAAATTTCCCCTAAGTATGAATATGAATTTCTAAATTTGGAAGGGTGCTAATAAAAGTAAGAACATACAAGGAAAAAAATAGCAATAAGACCCTCACATTTTCACGAAAAAGTTTATATTAAACATTAGGCTACTTTATAAGGTAAACTAGTATCAAGAAAGGACCACCAAGGACTCCAAGAACACAACCATACAACACATCCTAGGTCCTAAGCGAGTATGAGTGATTTTATGATGTATTTTTCCCTTCCTCTATAATTTTTGGATGCCCATAAGCATTCAAAATATAATTTTATTTAACATTCAACTAAATCATCATATCCGACCAAAACAAGTAATATCCTTGAGTAATTATATCACAATTCAAACATATGTTATATTGCATTTATCTCATAAGAACCAAATCAAATTCAATATTCATTATCATCATCTATTTTGTTAAATCCATCAAACACATTTGTTTCATATGCTAAGTTATTTCACATGTGATAATCATAATCATCATTAAGGCTAGTAAGCAATGAAAAGTCATCCAATATCGTCTATCACAATCATAATAATGTAATAGAAATAATAAGAAATACAATGCAAAGTAATGTTGTAATCAACATCATCATGATCCAATAAAGCAATGATAAGAAATATCCTAGTTTAAAACATAATACAAATCATAATGTGAACATAAACCACATCAAAAGTTCTCTCCAAACATCTAGTGTTAGATATATAAAAGTCTCAAATATTGAAAGTAACTCCATAACAATGTCTAGATGATCATGGTGAAAAATGGGCAAGCCATATTGCATGTGTGGTATTTGGTTCGTAATTTTGGCTCACATTCAATATAGGCATCTCTTAAAAGTGACACAAATTGATGTAGAAATAAATTATAATTTATAATCTACTCTATTACTTTCTAATTAATTAATTACAATTAAAAATTAATTAAATAATAATAAATTTTAAATTAAAATAATTAAATATTTTTTAGTAGCTTAAATTACAAATGATATAAAAATTAAATTATTAATATTCATAACAATTTAATTATTAATAAATTAAATCAATAATAGTACCGAAAAAAACCCTAATAAAAGGGTTGAAAATTTATCCAAAATAGATAGACCGATAGTTAGTATCCGCACAAGTACTAACTATCAAGTTCAACTTTGATGTTGTAGAAAAAGGAAACCATAGATGGGAAGGCATTTTTGAGATAAGAATCGTTCCCCAATTCTTGTATTTTCTAAGTTTCAAGAATTGAACAAATAATTTTGTTGAGGTGAAAGCGCTTTGAAGAGGGATGAAGATAACTCTTGAGAATGATTGGGCTGATCTATACATTGAACAGGACTCAAAGATTATTTTAGAAAGGACTTAAGAAGGTTTGCATGGATAATTGGCATCTTTCCACCATAGTGAGTGATTATAAATATCTCCTCGCTAGATTTAACATCCACAATAATAATCATATTTACAAAAATAGAAACCAAGTAGCTAATCAATTTCCAATTTGGGGTGGGATTTGATTCTCAACAAAACCATTTGAAGGAAATAGTATCCCCAATATGTGGTAATAAGACCCGTTTGGTAATAGTTTGGCCCGTTTTTGTGGGGGTCTTTTGTCAAGTGGTTTTGACTCTGCCTCCATGGCTCTATTATAGTTTTTATCTTTGAAAAACTTGCTTCTCTATGTATGGGGTTTTTTTGGTCCCGGATTAAAACCAAACCTTTTTTATCTTATCTAAAAAAATAAGACCAATGCATGTATTTCCTATAATTTTAACTCCAAAATTTCTCCTCATGAATAATATCATTAATAAGTTTGGAAAAACATGTAATTGGAAAAAGGTATTTGGCTATTCATGGTAAGATCGCCCCCTTAATTATAGTGATTGGGATGAAAATTTTGGCATGTGTGAGGTGCTTTAAATTACACCAACCTCATTTGAATTAGTCATTTTTTTATAGGAATCACATGATGTACACATGCCTTGCTCTATAAACATTGTTGGCCACTAGGTCACACTTGATATTAGTCATTGACCGAGCTTAAGATCTCATTCTAATAAAATAAGGAGCATATTTAGATATTTGGCCGCCATCTCTAACAGACATATTGCATTATGCATTATGCGTGGAAAATGTTTGCCATGTAAAACAATGCGATTTTGTTGAGTTTTTCCAAAATCCAACAACTTTGTCCTAAAATATGTAATACCACATTTTTGATTCCATAAGTTAACCTAGTTGGTCATGTGTCATTTAATTCAGAAATTTTGTTGTAACATGCACCTATTTAATAAAATTCATTAAACCCATCATAAAGGCCTCACACCTTACATATTTAGGATACCTAGAAGATCACAATAAATCATTGATTTCTAAATTAGTCTCTCAATTATATTCAACCAACTCTAAGTTGACACGCAACATTCAAGCTTCCTAAGTTGTTTGTAAAGATACATCACACATAAAATATCATTGCTAAGTATTGGAGGTCCTACCAGATCTTCATTTACAAGAAACATTGTGATATACGTGTTTAACACATTCAATGGGTGGGGAACTATGATGGTTTGATGCCTCTTTAAAGTATTACTACATAGGTGTGGTAGGGTTCCACACAACCAAAAAGTGCTAACTCTTTTTCATATCCCTAAGAAAAGAATAAGATGAAGAATCCCTAATCAATTGTGCATCAATAATGTGTTGTAAATATTGATATCCATAACATGTAATGGTCTTGTGTGAATGTTAATCTATGTGTGAGGTAGGATTAAAGGGTTTTATGAATTTATTTCATGATTTTAAGTAATACATGGCCATGAAGGTATATAAGTGTACTTATAAAGCTAATAAAATGATGTGTGATATCGCAGAAACATCAAAGATAACTAAATAGAGGCCTAAAGAAGAAAATAAAGTCTCAAACCCTAGGGAAAAGGATAAAAATCAGGTTTAGGTCATGAAATATGGAGAAATAAAAGTTTAAATATTAATACCAAGCATTAGAAGATGAAATTAGAAACTCTAGATGTGGAGCACATGAGCCATAAGTTACGTGTCATTAAAATGTGTGGGTTCACCAAAATGTGATACCAAAATTAGGGTAAAATTATGATATTACATAATTGTGTATTTATGAGATAAGATCAGATTATAATAATAAACATTCAAATCCTATATCATAGTTAGTTAAAAATGGTAAATTAAACTATTATAGATGAGTTAAATAGGAATATATAAATTAGGATTATAGATAATTGCACTAATTCTAGACTAGGATGTGGTGACAATGATATGAAAAAATGAATGAAGGGTGTACATATTGTTGTCAAGATGTCCTAAAAATATGGCAAAGATGTAGTTCTAAAACAAGGATGAAGTCTTGTGTATTTTTAAGGTCACCTTAGTGACTTTATCATCTTTAACTAGATTTGTCCATTGTTGAATCTGAATAATTACTGCTTCGGACACGGTGTTCCTCTACATTTTTAATTTCATATTATATGGTTGAATTCCTTCAATCACACTTGTGTAGTTGATTAGGGATTATGTTCTTCTTCTTTGCTTTGGGACATAAAAGGGTTTAACACTTTTGAGTTGTTTTGCACCTTGCCACACATACATAGAAATAATCAAGAGGCATCAAAACCTATTAGTTCCCCAATTGGTGAATTTTTTTATATTTATATTACAAAATATTTTGGTTAATGATCCTATTAGGACCTATGACACTCAAAAATTATATTTTAAGTGTGATGTAGATTTACAAATGGCCTAGGGCATCTTTTAATGTTGTGTGCATACTTATAACTAGTTGAACATTCTTCAAATACTATTTTTACAATTAGGTTGTTTGTTGTGATATCTTAGGTGGCCCAAATATGCGAGGTGTCGGGCCCTTAACATAAATTGTGTTAATGTGATTATATAGGTGACTATTGTGACAAGATATCCCACCCAAATGACACATGAATGACTAGGGTAATTTTTGGATTTGAAAATGTGGCCAATATCATTTTTAGGATGAATTTGTCATATTTATACAAGTTCATCTAGATGACTTTATTTTTATGGATTTTTTGGGAACAATGAAAAATATAATCTTTCCATTGGAGATGGCGGCCGATACCCAAATATGTTTCTTATATTATGAATATGTGGTTTCAATTGTTAATGGATGATAAAAAGTATGCCCTAGTGGATGGTATTTTTTATTTAACAACACATGTAAGAATTAGTCAATTTATTACACAATCATGGGATAATATAAATGAAAAGTATTAATTTCCAAATGACAATAGGTACTGATTTGGGTATCTACATTTCGGGCCAGCCATTTTAATATAACAATTAAATATTACTTAATTAAATTATAAATGAAATGCAAAGCTCTTATGAGGACAAGGAATGCATGCGACTTGAATTTATGTGTTCCCTTATACTTTGTGTGTATATCCATACATATGGAATTTTTTGACACATGAGAAAACATGTATTAAAATCCTCAAAAGATTATAAAAAAACTAGTAGATAATATAAACTTAAAATCATGAAACATGTATACCTATTTTACCCCGATGTTAAATGTGAGGTAAGAGAAACTAAAAATTAAAAATGTACGAAACATATACACCTTTTTCCCCCGATGTTATATGTTAGGTATATTAACCAAATATAAATAATACAATACTAATTAGGTCTATTATGTGGATCTTGTAAACCATCCACAACATGTGGAACTATTGAGTGAAAATTGTAAACCATCCATAGGAATTAGGCTTGTAAGATAATTCACGTTTAACCATATGCAATAATTGGAGTTGTTAAGTGAATCTACATGTAAATATTATGATTTAATAGTAATTTCAATGTTTTGATGTAATACCTATGTGCATATCATCATATTGTGTCATTTGAAGCACTATATATGAAATTTTATGAATGAGTTATAAAAATCATACTAACAAAAGATAAGGTAGGGGAAACCCAAAGTGAAACCTCAATTGCTAAAAACCCACCATCCACAAGATTTCCTTCCCCCTTATGTGTTACTACTCAAACATCTAACCACCTTCACAAACATCTAATATACCAACTATGGGGGAATCACAAATGGTTCCTCAAGCTATTACATATACATATAATATGGCTTCTACACAAGGATATACTACATCCTATATGGATAATTTTCCTCTTATTTTCCTTCAAAAGATACAATCCATACAATAAAAATAGGGTTTTTAATGACAACTAATCACATATGACCATGAGATCCATTGGATTACTCAATAACCCTTTACCACATGAAGTTCTCAACTATCATCTACACTATGGATTTCCTCCACAAAATATTTCATTTTATGATAGATATATTGATCCTTATCAACACCTTCACACCTTCATGAAATCCTCTATGGATTATATGCATGAGAACAATTTATTATCAAGTTCTTTCCATGTACCTCAAGGAATACACAATTTATTGGTTTTACACACTTCCTCCGAGATCCATAAATACATTCCAATATATTTTTTATATTTTCCTTAGACAAATTTTAATCATTATTGAGCAACATTTATGATTCAAAAAATCATGTAATTCAAGTGAAAAACACATGAGATACTAGTGGATTATGTATTACACTACAAGACCTTGCTAACCAAAGTGGACCAAAACATATATATGAGACCAATTTGATGGAAGTATTCATTGCTAATCTACTTACCAAGCTTCATGAATCATTCATGTTTCTTAAGTCTAAATATTTTGAGGACATGTATCAAAAATTAAACTCTATGAGAAAAATATCATGGACAAAATGTGTTAACATATGAAACCATGCAACCATCTAACAACAAAAAATCAATTAAAAATCACATAAATGGGTAAGCCAATTGATACAAAGAAGGTTGAAATTGTTAAAGTCACACAACCTACTACGACTACTTATACACAATGTTATAACTATTTACTACAACCTCAAATTATATTACATAAATTAGTTGATTTTAATCTGTACAATTACCATCACCTACTATTATTGAGACAACTAAGAAACATGAATCTATATTTAATGATTTTTGTGCTTGTGATTATCATCAATTCCATGGACAATCTACAAATTGAACTTTTGTAATATGAAAGAAACTTCAAGAGATTCTTTTTTAAAATACCATTTCTATGTGATATATTGAGCCACCGACCAATACAATGGTTTATCAAACTAATTCACACAAACACTTTTTTATTTATCTATTATCTGATCATGTTGAAACAAACAAGGATAAAAAAGTTCACATGGATTATCACATCACTTCTCCTACACCAACCTATGCATCCGATACTCATATATTCGATATTATCATTGGTACTACATATTTTTTTATTTACCATTTATTACATTCTCTAATACAAATATCTATCCTAATGAATATGAATCATCTCATTTTATCTTCATCTACACATATGTTGATTAAAAACCAATTCAAAACATTATGGTAGATAATGGATCGAGCCAAAATATTTTTACAATGGAACTTATTACATATCTTAACTATACTACATGAAACCTTATAGGAACCACTAAGATATTTCAAGGATTTGATGGTAAATGAAAATAAACACTTGGGAGTATAAATTTTCCAATACATATTGGAAGTAAAAGCAAAAATACTTGGTTTCTTTTAGTTGCTTCCAATGAAGTAGTAAATATGCTACTTGTATGCCATTTGATTCGTGATATGTGCACTTATTACAACAACAAAACATAGGTGTTTGAATTTCATACACAAAAAAATGATATTGACTATCCCTAACATACCATATTAGTATCATATTTTCTCTACTACAACACATATGGTGATACCTATTACTCATATTGAGACACAAACATTAAAACATACTATAATGAGAAATAATCATTTACCTCAACCTACTTCATGACATTCCATAGAGCATTAACTCACTTTAACTCTTACTTATTTTATGTATTCTCTATTATCTAGCCATACATGACAGAGTTTTTTTACAACATTCATGTGAGTATGAATCCATCATGAATCTCAAAATATAAAATGTAATCTCATCCACAATGAGAACCTATGATTACTACGAATAATTGTGACCTGGGTATAGATTCACATTATGCCATTGAGGGTGATAGTATTCAGTATCACAATGTGCATGAATTGGTCATTTATTTACATGATAAATATTCATCGCCAAACATGACTTCTTTACACTTGCCTTAATATGGTATATGTTATCACATCAAAAAATCATTAATTAGCTCCTTTTGACTATCAAATTTCACACGCATGATAGAAAATCTATTAATTAATTCACACATTTTACCCTATTTCTTCATTAGGGTACATCTTGATGATAAAATACATTTCTCACTAGTTCAATGTGATTGTTGAGGGAAAAAAATACCGAGGACCCTACCACTACTTGACAATGCAACACATTTATCAGTTGTCCGGTGTGATTGTTGAGAGAATAATTTACCTAGGACCCCACAACTACTTAACTATGTTTTATCTTCTGAGATTTCCATAGTTTGAAATAATTCTAACTTTATCTAGAAAAATGTGTGAGAATTTTGAGAAGTCCAATGTTTTAGGTTACAAATCTGGACCCATCATCAGGGACAAGCATAATAATATGATAATATTGTTGAACATGTTTTCAAAGTATAAATACCAAATTGGAGGGAAAATAATTAAAGTTGGCAGAAGTAAAAAATAATATTTTAAAGAAAAGGAAAACAAAGTTAGAAAATTTTCTTTATTCACGTTTAAAAATCAAGATACCTCACACTTACAAGTATAAAACAAATAATAATATCAACATTATCAAGAATTAGAAGACATTTTAATTAACACCTATGTAATTAACACTATAGTGAAATAAGGGACAAAGAAATAAATTATATTAAGAGATGATTATTATTAATTAATACTAATCTAGAATTTAAAATTAAATTAAAAGACAACCTAGAATCTAAAATGAAATTAAAAGACAACCTAGAATTTAAAATTAATTTGAAGGGGTTAATTTAGACTCAAACATTCTTAGCATGTAAAAAGAATTGCAAATAGAACCAATAACATGAATAAGAAGGAAGAATTTAATTAACCATGAAGTTTAATTAGATTAATAAAAACAATAGCTATTTAGGAAGGTTCGCAACCATAGGTTTCCAGGTATTGCTTAAAAACCAACCTCTATCCCTATTGATGTTATTATCATGGTGCATAATTTCAATGGCTTCGTGAAGATGCCTTTAAAAAAATATTTTCCGAGGAAACAACAGACACGAGTCCATATAAATGGTGTGCTTAGTATTAAGAGAATTTTCAGCCAACATTGAACGTTCAATATTGTTATATTTAATGTCTTTATCATGTTCATTAATTTGAGTTTTAATTGACCACCCCGTTTCACCAATGTAAGGTTTTCCACACAAACATTTAATCATATAAACACCACTATTGAGGTTGTTCTCGATTTTATCTTTAAGAGAATTAAGGTTACTTTTTAGGGTGTTGATGGGAAGGAAGGACGTTACGATGCCTTTTTATTCAGAATTTTAGCAATTTTATTAGTGGTGTTCTTAATATAGGGTAGGAAGGATTTTTTATTAGAATTTGGGAAATTAATATTAGGATGAGGAGGATTACACACATTTTTAAATGTATTAGTAATCATATAATCATTATAACCATTATTCTTAAAAACTTTAGCAAGATGAGACAATTCATGCCAAAGGTGTTCGCTATCAAAGATCCAAACAGCCCTAGAGGTAAGAGTTTAACACACCAGCTTTTTGGGAAGGGTGATGATGGGATTTCGCCATAAGGTAACAATCAATGTCCTTTTTCTTTCTAAATACACCATGGGCAAGAGAGATATTATCTTTTCTTTTAAGCAAGATATCAAGGAAAGGTATAGAATCATTGATTTCTATTTCCATAGTGAATTGAATATACAAAGAAATGCTATTAAGATGAGAAATAAAATCATTTATTTTATCCCTACCATGAACCCAGTAAACATTGGTATCATCTACAAATATCTTCAACCATTCTGGTTTCAATGGGGATGACTCAATGGCTTTCTTTTCAAAGTTTTCCATGAATAAATTAGCAATAATGGGAGAGAGTGGGGACCCCATTGCGATACCCATAATCTACTCAAAAATTTTACCGTTAAAGCTAAAGAAAGTAAATCTTAAACAAATTTTGGAAACATGAGCAGTTTTAGGATCAATGATATCCATCAATAGGGATTTTTTAAAGAGTGATACCACATCAAAGTTGATGATAAATCCCTCCTTTTCAACTTTCTATCATTTTATAAATTCAACGAAGGCAAAAGAGTCCTTAATATACAATGAGGAGCAGCCCACATGAGGTTTAAACTTTTTGGCAAGAAAGGAGGCAAGCTGGTAAGTGGGAGAGTGAATGGTATCGACAATGGGACAAATAAGAACACTAGGTTTATGAATTTTAGGTTGGCCATAAATTCTAGGGGTGATTTCTCTCGAGGGAGTGAGACTTTTCTTAATATTGCCATCTAGAGAGGAATTTTTAATTGCATTGGAAATAATTTTTAAAATTTTATTAATAGGATTTTTATTTAATTTTCTATAGCTACCATAGTTAAGATGATCAATCATTTTAGACATGTAATCCTCATGGTATAGGACAACCACATCATTATCTTTATCTCGCTTTAACAATAGTAAGATTTTATTATTTTAAAGGTTATTTAATGTAATGAATTTGGCTTGAGTTATGTTACTTTTAGGTGGCTTAGCTCTCCTAAGAAGGAATACACAATCGCGATGAACCTCTTTGGTGATTGACTCGTGTAAACCATATAAATATTTCTCAATGCCGATGATAACATCTTTAACAAGGATGAACTTAGGGGAAATGGAAAAACCAAGACCCCTATTTAGCAATTTGATATATGGGGTGTCAAGATTAAATTTTGAAATATTAATAATATTACCTAAGACATTGTTTTTGGGACCAAAGGAAAGAGACGTTACAATGTCAAAGGGAGAGGGGAAATGGAGATTAATGTAATGATGGGGGTAGCTAAGAGAATGTAGAGATAATAGTTAAGAGGATGAAATTCTCGTGAGAGAGGAACACACATCAATATGAGGTGAAGGGACCATACCTAAATTGCTACTATGAGTTATGAAAGGTGAAAAGGTATTAGCCACCTGTAGAATGCACAACGGTACAAGCATAAAGCAAATCCATGACAACATAAAGACAACCACGTTCTTGGGGTATAAGTTCAAATAACTACATAGTAAGAGTAGCATGTAGGGATTTTATGTGAATCAGAATATACAAGACACAGAATCGGGATTTGGTCCAAAGATTAATGTTTTGGCAATGATATTTCGACCAAAATTTGTTAAATTTTATCACTAGTATAATTTGATTGTTGAGGGAATAATACTACCGAGGACCCTACCCCCACCTTTTTGCACTATTTCTAGCTAGTGTTATAGGGACTTTAGTATTACATTTCTCATATATTATTTCAAAAAAGACAATACAACATTATAAACATGCAAAAATAAGACCTACTTGTGGAATATACGGTCCTTGTTTATCTTTAAACATTTTTATTATTCAAATGCAACACTCTACACAACTCTAGCACCCACGGTTCATATAACACACTAAATAGTTATAACCCATGGACATTATACATATTACCACCCTAGGGGAATTTTCATGGTGGGGGAATATTATATACCGAGCTTATTTTGATCACACATTTCATACCTTACTACTTTTTATATCCTTTTATCCTTGGGGATACCTATCACATTGGGGGCATACCTACACTAGGGGAATTAATACATATAAAGTGATCATGATCAAATCTTCACTAGTCCATTTTTCATGCCCTATATTAATTATGACATGTGTCATACCTTGAGTTTTATCCGATGATCACATTGCTTTCTTCCTCGGACAAAAACTCGACTATGATCTATGTTTAAGTGATTTACTACTTTTACTAGTTTACTACCGTTGGTATTGGGCCTTGTATTCATTATTCTTGGTTGCTTACATGATACTACTTTCTTACACTAGTGATTTTTCACACTACAATACCTAATATTGATTGAATTGTCTTATCCATGCATTTGTGTGGTGTATTCCATGGATGTTGTATGACATTGTCTAAATTCAATAATCCATGTAATTGCATATTGTATTCATTGATTGTTGTATTAAATTGATTAAAATTATTTTCTCTATGAACTTGTGTGATTACTTATGATAATATCTATCTTGCTTTCTTTATACAATTGTTTAAGTTATGATATTTTCTTTTGCAATTGTTTGAAGAAATTATATGTTATTTGTTTGTTTGTTCTTTCTTGTGTGCTTTATACCATGTTTTATTTCTACACTTTTTTCTCTACGGTGTGTTTACATAGTAATATTGTATGATTTATGTTATGTTTGCTCATATACATGGATTTCTATGCATGATTTTTGTTTCTTGTTTGTTTTATGATTATTTACATTTGGGGGAATACTACCCCTCTTGCTTCCTATGATACATCACTTATTATATTATTAGAATGGAAAAAACACCCTATGACACATCACTCACCACATATTTTTAAAGATAGAACATCCTATGGCATACTACTTACTTGAATTTAATCATGTAGATACACATTTTTATGACATATCTTACGACATACATCACTTTGATACACAATGCATATTGGGTAAATTAGTTGACGCACATGGATATTCACACAATTTCTTGACACACATTAGTTGATTACATGTATGGATCTAGGCCATATGGTGCTAATATTTTTTCTTATTGAAATCAATTTATACATATTGGATTGTAACATCTTGACTAATAGATATTTGGTTATTACACATTTCTCATGACACTTTGGATGGATACACATATGATTATGACATTTATTCTTACACATTTCTCCATGCATATTGTTTTCTATATTTCAAATTTTTATGACACATTTCTCTATGTATAATGGTTGATTCTATCACATCTTCTTACATGATTTATATCACTTCTTCTTGCATGGTTGTTCTTGCAAACATAAATTAACATATAAATTTTATAACACCGGTCAAGTTTTTCACTTTATTCATGTCATGTATTCGGTCATTGTGGATCCTTTAGGCATTGAGTTACATATTGTTATCACATTAATCATCTTATCACTCCTATGTTATCTTGCCGAATGTTGCTAGAAATTTTTCCCGATATGTTTCACTCTTTTGGTGATGCATATACATTATTGATCTTTACACTATTGTTATATTCCAACTTATACACATTTCTTATAATTGATTTGCTAGGTCTATCATGAAAACTATTATGACATGTTTTTATATGATGAAACATGTTTCTATATATATCACATTGCTTTATATCTCAAGAATTACTTTTGCTAACAAATGTTATATCTTATGACATATACACATTTTATCATGTTAATTGATACAATAATTTTGGTTTATATCATTGAACATGTCACCGCTTCAATTTTATGCGAATGATACTTTATATTTGAGATAAATTATCCATTACAACATACCTTATCTTAAAAGGGGGCATATTATGGGGTTTTCTAACATATTCATGCATATTTTAGATACAATGCTTTGGATGAAACCATGCACACACTTATTACATCGCAACATTTACATGAATATTACATCATGGTATTCATAGATGGATTCAATCAATAAATGCAATTTCTATAGATTTTTATAGATAAATTTACTCAATAGCCCTATTTGTTGCGAGATGAATTCTTCACTAACATGGCCAATTAATGTGGATAGTTTACATGCTTCACATAGTAGACCAAATTACTATAGTGTTATCTATATTTGGTTACCCCACACTCACATACATCACTGAGGGAAAATATGGGTATATGATTAATGCATTTTCAGTTTTAGTTACTCTTCCATAACATCCAAAACCGAGGGAAACAAACGTAAATATATCATGATTTTAGGTTTTCACTTTATGTAATTGATTGATTTTGTATTAGCATATTTGTTTTACTTTCATACATGTGACAAACAAGGTCACATGTATATATGATACATACAAAAGGAGATGAAATAACACAAATTCTAGTCTCTTGCATGCCTTTTCCTCATGGGAGGTTTATGTTTCATTTATATTTTAATTGAGAAATATTAAATTAATATATTAAAATAGGGGAAATTAGATACCTATATGGACCTATCAATATTTGGAAATTAATCCTTAGTGTTTATCTCAACCTATAACTCATTGTGTAATTAATTGACTATTTCTTACTCATGCCTTTCTCAATAAACACTACCACCCACTAGGTCACATTTGTTATTCATCATTGTCTAGTCAAAACCTCATTCTTAGAATATAAGACACATCTTCGGACATATGGAAACGATTCTCAACAAACATATTTCATTTTGAATTTTTCTTAGATGAAATAATTTTCCAAAAATTCGATGAATTTATCCTAAAATCCTAGTGGTCATGTTTTCAAAATGCACAAGTTACCCTAGTTGGTCATGTGTTATTTGAGTGAGAAATATTGTTTAAACATCACCTATATAAGCACATTCATTTAATCCATTATAAGGGCCTCAAACCTCACATATTTGGGCTACCTAGGAGATCACAAGAAAACACCTAATTACTAAATCAACATCTCAAGCATATTTAACCATCTTTAAGTCTTTACACATTATTGAAATATTCCTTAGTACATTTGCAAATCTACATTACATGTTTTTGTATTATTGGTAAATAGTTTTTGAAAGGGACTATACCCTGTACAACAAGGCTCAGTGATATATTTCCTAATAGGGTTTCATTTCAAAAAAATATGATATACATCTTGTACACATTCACTAGGTGGGAAAATATGAGAGTTTGATACCTATTTAGAGTATTATTATGTAGTTGTGATGGGGTACCCAAAAGTGCTACCATTTTAATCTTCCTAAGAAAAGAAGAATGCATATGAATATTCTTCACATGTGTGATCACATAAATTAAAACACAAAATATGAATCTACAATCATATAGGAACACGATGCAAAAATTAATATTCAATCACAATCAATAGATGAAGAATCCATTCAAAGAGGACAAAGTTTCTAGGGTGACTTTTTCTAGGACAAATGATTTCATTTTCCTTGCATAATTAAAATCCAAAATTTTTAGGATAGATTGAAAAATATATACACACTCTTCCTATGAATTTTTATATCATTTCCATCAGATCTTATCCCAAAATCAATGCAATCCTCTTGAACCCTAGGTTTTTACATTTCTAATAACTTCATCTATGCTAGTGAAATTTACCATATTTTACCCGAATTTGATTCAAGATATGAATTTTTGTTGTGATTTTCTATAATTTTATATTATTTCATTAGTACATAATGTTTTAGCATCTCACTTAGATTAACCCTAATTTTTGTATTACAAGTAGTTGGTCTAGTTCCATGTTGCATGTGTTTTTAAAATTATAGATAGGAAATAACCATGATTTTATATGGGATTTTGGGATAGATTTGGTTTTAGGTTATTTGGGAACTTGTAGGGCCTTCCCATACAATAAAACTTTCATGTTTTTTCCCAAACTAGGTTTGAAGAAAGTTAGGATAGTCTCCACCTAGGAATACTTTGTAAAAAAATTACAAAACATGTTAGTGGATAGAAGGGTGGGAATGTTGTTAGATTTACACTCTTTTACTTTTAAATACATTATGGAAAAATTCATTTTACACGTCCCTTTTTAACATATTTCCAATGATTGGGATTTATTTTTGTTTTGATTTTTCTATCTCACAAAAACAAAATAAATCACGTTAAGGAAGACAAGGAAAAGTGATGAAAAGTCATATCTCAACACTCTGAAGGAGATACACCAGGTGATGGTGAAAAAATTATCTATTAAATATGTCCAAACTTCATTCCATGGCTCGGTAAATGACTTAAATTTAATGTAATTGTTAAATTTTGGGGTCTTGTTCTAAAAAACCATCTAGATAATAGATGAGAAATATTTGAGCTTTTGGAATAATGACTTAATGGATGTACAAAAAGATGAAAACGTGTTGATGTTTATGAATAAAAATATTTCTAGAGATCAACTTTCCAAATGGTTAAAGGTGATTTACTAGATTGTATCTGCAAGCCATGAAATATCTTGACCTATCCACCCCAAGAATTGATACCTTTAAAATAGCCTATATAATCGGCGTGAAAATATTTTTTAGTGCCCGAAACATCTCATAGTACATGAATATGTGGAACACTAGGGATTTAGGTTCATACATAGGTTGGACCAAATTTGGATTCTCCTCAAGGAATTGGTAGTGGATTAATTTGTAAAAGTGATGATGGTGCAAGCATCGAAACAAACACGGGACATTTGTAGAGTCCCCCAGAGTGGAATGAAACAATAAGGTTTATTATATTTATTTAATGGACTTCATGGAATCTACATGAAGATGCTCTCGTGGAGCTCAAAAATATCTAATGGATTATTTACAAACTTTTAGTGCCTCTCCTAAGGACATAACATACATTGGTTTCCTTATGCATCACAAACACATTCAAAATGTTGGTTTTGGCCTTTTCAACCTTTCTTCCTTAATACCGAATAGTGCCTATAAATGGTGAACTTGAGCTCCTTTTATATTCATGTCTTCCCTGATTTTCTCTCCTAGATGATTTATTCTAGATGCTTCCATATTTCTTGCTCAAACTTAAAGTTAGACATTGAGCTCATAAATAATGTGAGTTACTTCTATACCATCTAGTTGTCCTTATAGTGTCATGTTGACCTAGTTGTTTTTCTCCTCTTACCATTAAGCCATTGTCATCCACCTTGATTAGACAATTATGACCACTACCATCCACCTACTTTCATCTCTCTTCTAATTACTAAGTTGCTTCACATTTCTCATGCACATTCAAAGCTTTCAAGTACACCTTCATCTTTATTTCATGTACTACCATTGAGATTATGTGTCTTCCTTCAAAGCATCTAAACATCCTTTACATTCCAAGCCTCTGAAAAATATTTCTTCATGTTTTTACACCTTTCATACACTCACCTTTACACAATCTCTATCTACTTATAGTCTTCTCATCTAATGCAAAATCCTTTGTTGTGATCCCAAAATCCTATTCACAATGTTATGCATTAGTTACCTACACCTACTCTAATATTCCTAACCTTCGCAAGCCTACTACATGTTAATCATGTGTCTAGTCCTACTTCACACTTTCCCTCATATTGTGTCTTTGTTGAGTTCCATTGCACAAAGTTATTGCTCACTTCCACACAAAATTCCCTTGTCTTGCCGCATTTTCTCTTCCTTCTCACTTTCTCTATAAATATTGTGTGCACCCAAATTTAACCAAAAATTACATAATCTCTTGGACCTTGGATGCCCCTACATCAAAACCCTAAGTACTTAAACTTGACGTCAACCTCAAGTAGAATAAGTGAGTGGTAGTACCATCCTTCAAACCACTAGGGATGATAGTTTCAACTCCATCCTCTAAGCCTTATCCTAGCCTTAATGCTTATTTTGGAATCTCTTCCAAGACTTCATCACTTTCTTATGACTCTTCTATGTTTTCCTACGCACTCTAGTGAGTTTAAAATCACCACCATTCGACCACCTCCTAAAAATGGATTTTCCTTTTGATTATTTATGACCTTCTACTTGTTGCAATCTTTCTTGTGTACAAGTATTTGTCCACCTCAAACTATCCTCCTCCTCCTAAGGATTCATTGTTAAGCCGTTTGCTTGCTTTGCAAGTAGGTTTTTGCTCTAACTTCCTTTCCTTGTGATTTTTTCTCACCTATGTCCATCTAACCTCTACCTAAAGCCTTTAGGTATTTTCTTCTCTCTTTCCCACTTCATCTCTAAGATTCCTTTCTCTACAATATTTTCTCTTGCACATTTCTCCTTTTATGCTCTCTCTCCATTCTTTCTCTATATCTCTCTATAGGATTTTTTGCATGCTCTATCCTTGTGAATTTAATTTTCTATCTCATAATTACCACTTATTTGTTGTGACCTATTCTCCTTACACATTTTCCCTTTATGTACTTTTTAGCTATGTGTTCTTTGCACTCCCTTTAGTATTCGCACCATCTTTTGTGTTTTCTTCTCTTACTTTCTTTCCTTCCATGAATTTATCTCTTTACACATTTGTGGGTTTGGACCCATTGTATACATTCTCCTTGGTATCCTTCTCTACCTTATCCCTTCTCCACCTAGGGATTCTCTTCATTGTTTATATATTTCCTCATGCAATTTTACTTAAAAATTTATCCCATGTAGTCTTCACCCCTTTCATGCCCAATACCTCTTTATGGGATCCTCCACCTCTTCCTTTTCTCTTGGTCTCTATTAGACCACACTCCATATACCTATGTAAAATCAAGATGTTATCTTCTCACTGACAAAATACTCTCTTCTAATTTGGCTACTCTTCCATATTCTCATTTTTTCTACTACCTTTCCTTTTAGCATTGTACTTTCTTATTCTCCTCGTGTTTGGTCAATATGCTTGCACGCCATATATTCTTTCCCTCTTCCAAAGGAAAATATTATTGACCACTTGCTTTCTACTCTCCTTGGAAATGCTCCCTTATTTCCTCTATTTCTTCAAGAAACCTTCACATCTCCCCAAAATTTCTCTACACTACTATAACACCATTCCATTTCCATGCATTATTTCTTTTGTGCACATTTCACACCACACACTTTCTATAACCTCTTCCTCGGAATATTACTCCTTAGTTTCCTTTGGGGAAAATTCTAATTCATCATGTAGTTCCTCATTTTATTTACACTCTTCCTCATTGGTACACTCTTTTCATTCTCCTCCTTGGTATCTTTACGGATCTCTTCTATCTATAGTCCAATATTTTTCATGTGTACTCTCATGAGTCTCCTCTATGGACTACTCTACTTTAGTTTCCTTTATGGAAATCTCTTCTTCTCCTTCCTCTATTTCCTCTCTGTAATGGTAGTTACATTTATATGTGTGCCTTCATCTACGTAGTCCTCAAGTCCTCGATATTTTCTCTTCTTGCACATTCCTCTGCGGTATCCAACATTCCATTGGGGTCTCTTCTCTTCCACATAATCATTTGCACCCTTTGGTCCTTTTACAAGGACCCCTCCTTTGTGTGCTCTTCAATCATTGGATGAGAAATCTCCTCACTCTTTCTTTCTTCTTTCCCTTTCAATTCTACCTATATTTTTACACAATCCTTTATGTGCTTATGGACGTCAACAACCATCTTCTTGTCCTTGGCATTTTTTCTCTTCATTGCAATATCTTGCACATTGTTGTGTACCTTCAACTGACTTATTTATTCACCTTTTTCTCAACTTTTGTGCTCTCTCCATGCACTATCTTCTACACATACCTTGATTATAATACCATGCATGTTTTCTCTTTGATCTTGCACTCTTCTAATGTAATATTTATATGTGCATATGTGCAATCCTTTTCTTCCTTCTAGTGCTCTATTAGCACTCTCTTTGCACTATTGAATCCGCGATGAGTCTTTCTTATCCTTCTAGAAATTCCATGTCATAATACCCGTTCTTTATTGGTTTTTTTCTTAATAACTCTCCAGTCAAGTCCTTACACCATTGAGTTCCTCTAATATTTTTGTGACTATTGCATCGACATGTCCCTTATTCTCAACGAAATCTTACCTTTATGTGCAAGATACGGATCTCATATCGTTGTTATACTGCGGGATCTTCTTTACATCTTGTATCAACCTTTCTCATAGTAGATAACACAAACACTTCACTAGATGCCTCACATTCGGTGTTCTCGCCAACATGTCCATCTCTTTATAGTAGGAATTTAGCCTACTTTGATACCATTTGACAGCAACACAAGGGCCTAAAAACCATGAAACATTTTTATAGTTCATCACGGTGGAATGAAACACTAAGGTTTCTTATATATATTTAATGGACTTTCACAAAATTTACATGTAGATGCTCTTGTGGAGCTTACAAACTCTCTAATGGAGTATTTACAAACTTTTGGTGTCTCTCCTAAGGACCTAACCTAGATTGGTTTCCTTATGCATTACAAGCACATTCAACAACCTCAGCTTTTGGCATTTTTCAAGCTTTCTTCCTTAGTTCGAATAAGCTCTAAATGGTGAAATAAACATCCTTTTATAGTTGTGCCTTCTCACTTCTCTCTCTTAACTAGCTTTTTCTATATGTTTTTAGATTTCTGCTCAAACTCAAAGTTGTACTTGAGGCTCATAAATTATTTGAGTTGCTTCGCACCATTCATACGTTCTTACCATGCCATATCAACCTAGTTGTCGGGATATTATGAACATTAAGTCTTTGTTAGCTACCTTGATTAGATAATTCTAACCATTTTTTCACTTCTTCCAAGAAACTACTTTCTATCTCTCTTCTCTTTACTAAACGCTTCAAAATTCTTGTGCGCATTCATAGCTTTGAGTTGCACCTTCATATTTCTCCCATGCACTACCTTAGGATTTTGGGAGTTCTTTCAAAATATATTTATGCCCTTCACATTCCAAGCATATGTGCAATATTTCTTCATTGTCTTATGTCTTCCTTTCTCTAACCTTTACATGATCTCTACGCACCTCCAAGGTGAGCCAAAATCCTCTCTTGAGTTCCCAAAATCCTTTAGACTTATAAGTGAACACCACTTAGTTAGGCATGTTGTAAAATCACTCAGAATGATGTCCAATTGCTCACCTGAAGCGTGCATAGCCTACCATGTCCCTCCTTGTTTAGATCCTTTAAGATGTATAATTAATGATTAACATTGCAACATATAATGGAAGACAATATATGAGAGAGCATAATAATACAATAATAATATGATCTTCAATCATTCATTCCTCAAGATATACAATTAACAACAAGATCTGAATTCCAATAATACCATGTCCATCTCTCCTAATCTTGGCAATCCATATCAAATCATCCATTACAGGCACATAATATGATCTCACAAAATATTATATACTTAACAAGCTTTCACATACTTGGCTCTTCATGTCCCATATCTCTCTCTTACACACACACACACACACACACACACACACACACACACACACACACACACACACACACACACACACACACACAACTATATATAGTTAGTGGGAACTTTTCATTCACCTATTTACAATTCTTTAATATATTAATAGACTATCCTATACTTAGCCTACATGTACCTTCAATGTGTACCTTAGTCCTCAACTAGCTATTTTATTTCCATTTATGTTATTAATAGCTTGCTTGTTCCTTATGCCATGCTACATTTAGTTGTCTCTTTCCATGCATAATTTATATTTATCTAGCACCTTGTATGTTATTTATCCTTCTTTAGCACTGCTTTATAAAATTATAGCTCTATCTTGCTCATCACGCCAACCCGTGCTTTTCCTATTTTTAGTTGATATATGCCTTTCTGTTTACCTTTTGTTCTGAGTTGCATATAAACCTCCATGTGTCCTCTTATTATTATCCCTATGTGTACCTTCATGCACACACGAAAAATAATCAAGTTAATATTACACATCACAAGAGATTTCTTTAGTGAGGCACTAACCCCGCAAGGAGCACCAACCCCTAAACCCTTGTTGATATTACTCAAAATAGAGACTCATATTAATATGACTCATCATAAGATATTTTGATTAATATATTCTGCAACAACTCAGCTGATAGTGATCACAAGATTCAGCTCCAAACTCCTTCAAACCCTTGCTCAAACCCTCATTCACCTAGCTCACTTTTTCTCTTTCCTTCTTCACTTATCTTGGCCTTAAACACATGCATACACACTTCCAAATAATATTCAAATTGTTATACACTCTATACTATTTTAAATTAAGCCTTCGTACTGTGATACACACTCATATAGGTCACATTTTTCCCTCCTGATCAACTAGTTCAAAAATGAACTCAAACTTCAATTTTATACCCTTTTCTTTTCACAAACATAATGGATGTCAGTCCTTAATGACTAATTTGACCCAAAAAAATTAATATCATTCCAATAAATTCATTACAATAGTCACATATGACTCATATAGGTCGGTTATTCCCAAAACCATCAAACTTGAAGCAAACAAGCTCAAAACCCCATCACTAGGATGAGTAAAATCCACTTACACCAAAACCATGATTATTCAAACCCAAACATTCATCAATCATGTGTAATATAGCATAAAAAATCATCCATGGTTGTTAATTATCTTTTACCAACCAAATAAATCATAACACAACTCAAAAGCTCATAACCTTCACCAAATAGTTGTTTCCAACACCATGTCTTCACCTTTAGGCATCAAGACCACCCAAGAAAAAATCAACTATGGCATGTATCCACTCTATGGAATCCTCAAGACCTATATATCATATACATGCATGTTATATCTCATGAAACATCCATGTGTTGAAACCACACCTACTTTCTTCTTCTCCAAAACATGTTTCCTAGAAACTAGTTTTACAAACTCAACTAGTTTGCACCATTTCTGCCACTTATAAGGAATTAAATAGGAAAAAAATCCATCCCTATTCACTCTCCAACTGATAGCAAACATCATATAATCCATCTCATTCCTCAATCATCTCATTCTTTCAGCCTAAGAAAACTTGTCCTGAAAACCGAGCAACCTTCTTCCTCACAAACTGGCCTAAAAGAGCCATCAAAATCTCATCATCAAGAGAAAAAAATTATACCATTATAAATACCTCTAAATCCTATTTCCATAACATATTTTAAATCCTTCCAAATCCAAGTGGAAGGCCTTCAACCAAGACCATCTCTGTAAACTACCGAAAATGTCTCAAAACTACCCTTTGACTAGTCTTCACAAATAGGGTGTGATTTTCATTTAGAAGCATCACCATGATCTGAAACTATCATGGAAATCAAGAAAAAATCCCATACTAAAAACAATGTCAATTTATTTCATACCTCCTTTGGACAACTTTGTCCCAAACTAAACATCTTCATAAATAGGCTTGTTTGAATGGATTCCACTCCTCACAAGATACTCTACCATGCCTTTCTAGAAACCTAGAGGAGTACTATAAATCATCCAATCATCATACTAGAAAAACCAATCAATTATGGGAACCTACCATGAATTTCTTCTCCATCACTCTTGACCTAGGGTTTCAAGGCCATAATAAGCAGTTTCACTTCTTAACATTCGTTCATAAAATTTTGGGCGTCATTTGACCTCATTCCAACTCTGATATCTTCTTAAATTGATGCTCCAACATTGCTAAAAGGATAAACTTCCCATATAGATTATGCACATGCCAACCATGAGCATTTCATTCTTGCTTCGAGCTGGAAATAACACTCTCAAGCACCTTGTTTTGGTCTAACCTTCATAACTTGCAAAATATTCATCATGGAAACTTGAAATTTTTTCCCAACATCAAAAAAATATTTGATAACATCTCCAATCATCATCTTATCTTAGATATATCTGCATCTTCATGTCCCATCTCATTTACATGACTAGGCCTTGGGGTTTTGCATGTTCTAGGCCATGAAAAACTAAACTAGCACTATAACTCATCATTAAACCTATGAAAATGTCTCTACATGATAAAAATATATCTCGACATACCTTCCTGAGTGTCCTCAATATATCATACACACCTGCAAATGATTATCATGCACCATTGGCTTCCAAACACTAGGATTAGACCTAGTTTACACCATGACCAAGTAGGCTAATTATGTGATTCTGCTTCCAAGAACTCCAAAAGGACATAACACACCGAGATAACATGTCTCAAAATTTTTCATGCTTACATGACATGATATACTTTTGCACCTCATTCTCATGCACCATTTGGCCTTCAAGAGTCTAAACTAGGTCTAGATGAATACACTGTAAACCATGTTGAAACATGTACTGTAAACCATGTTGAAACATGTACTTGCACTCCTTTACCTCACTCGAATCGTTGTGACCTTCAACACATTTCACAATAGCACTAACACAAATTTCGGTCAAACTATGAAGCATTTAGTTCATCATCTAAAGAAACCAGTTCATACTCGAAGTAAATAGTTCATACTAAGCAAATAGTTCATAATCTGAAGCAAGTAGTTCATACTCAAGAAGCAACTTGTATTCCATATTTAAAAACTAAGACACCTCTAACACTCCATACTAACCATGATATACCTCATGAAAACCTCTACTCAACATGGGAGGACTCAAACTATGACCATACACATTGAATCATGCTCTAGAACACCATAGGACTTCACCAATCATGACACTACCAATAAACCTTCATGTTTGACATTGAATAACACCTCATGGAGACTCACACAACACCATGACACCCTTTTCCATAAATGGAATTGACATCAATGATAATACTAAGACCCAATGGCCAAAAATTTCCACTTTTCCATTGCTTTTAATGTTTTGTCACTCACCTCATCTACCACCGCTTATAACTTTAAATGTGAATTTTACATTTTCCCACTTTGTTTATGCATTTTCCTGCCTTTTCGTATTATGTTTTCCCAATTTTTTTATGAATTTTACCAAGTAGTTTCTCTTACTTCATTATCTCCCTTCCATTATGTTGTGTGGTTTACCAACTTTCCTTCATACAAGTAATCATCCTTTACAAGTTCATCATTATGCATGCCCTCACACTTTTCATATATAAGTGGTTCGATCATGAGCAAGAACATACATCGTACTTTGTGATTTATATGGTTCACTAATTTAATCTGCATATGAATTGTCTTCTACCCCATACTAATAGTATGCATTGGTCATTTGCACATCAATCTTGAATAAATAACATCGGATCTGCGTGCAAACACACTTATTACAACACAAAAAAAAATGCAGAAATTTAAATATACCATAAGTGGCAATACTTCCTTATTACAAACATAATGAAATAATATTATTTATAGTAGGGATTCAACCTACTCCCATTAAAGTAACTAGGCAACATTGTGCCATCCAACGTATGTAATCGACATGCACTTGAATCCAATATATTTGTTACTTTAAATGGCCCTAACCAATGCACTTTAAGTTTTCTTGGGTGGCACAAAACTTAGAATCATATAGGATCACCATCCCACCCACTATAAAAAAACTTGTTCTTAATATGTTTATCATGTCAATCCTTTTATCGCGCTTTTTTGTCTTTTGGCTCTATTGCGCAATTGTGCGCCTTTCATCCAATTGCATTAGTCTATCAATGCACTTTGCTACTACGTGATCATCTACAAAACCTCATCCTCATGCATGCGTAATATGTAGTTAGGGTAACATGAATTCCATTGGAAATATTTCTTCTATGCAAACACCAACTGAAACGGTGTTTCTTCATTCAACCTCTTATATGTAATTATGTACGCCCATAGTACAACTAATACTTTTTCATCCCAAACCTTTCATCCTATATCATGAAAATTTGTCAATGTGTGTCCTAAGATCTTACTAAAGGATTTTGTAGTACCCTTGGCTTGCGTGTGATAAGGGTTTGTCTTATGATGAGCTACCATGAACTCCACCAATAATATTCTAATAGTCACATTCAATAAATGAGTTCTCATATCACTGGTAAGGATCAATGGGTAGCCATACATGTTGATGATATTCTCCCATAAGAAGCGTGATGTTGTAGTTTTTACAATCATTAGTGTGTGCGACATCTTCCCAACATGTCAAGTAGTATGTGTAAGTGATGATGTATCACATGCATGTCCTTTGTGTAATTGGTGCAATTGGTCCCACAAAATCAATTGCCCATTTTTCAAAAGGTTTTACACTTGCTAAGGGGATCAATGGAATTTCATCACGATGCCTTGGATTTCGATTCTCTGAAAATGATCACATCCCCAAAAAATTATTTGGTATCTTTGTACGGTGTCTCTTGTTGACCATTTTTGGTCAATCATCGAAAAAGGGTACCCAAAATTTTCAGTACTCGAATAACATGTCAGCCATGATTGAGGAATGGAAGAGATTCTTAGAAATGATTAGAAGAATGCATAATTAATAAGCATTGATTCAGACCTTCTATGATCTTGACAATCAATTCTATCCATTATAGATCATGAATGCAGCAGGAAGAAAAGTCTTGCTAGTTTTAGCTTGACATAAGTCTTTTTAAAAACGTCGAATTCAAAAGGAGTATTATGAGCAAGAACAAGTTCCTCGGAATGAATTATATGGATGGATTACATAAGTTGATAACTATAATGGTGGAGGTCCTGTTGGAGAACACCGAGAACATAATTGTTTCTTGACAGAGCAAAAATCACTCTTTTAAAATGGACTTATCCTTTTTAAAGGGAAAAATATGTTTAAATGGGTTCCACCTTTGAAAGCATCCATTGGCATTTGAAACTCATGGAAGACTAAGTTATAAAGCATCAGCGGGTTATATTTTTAAAAAAGGGCCACGTGGAACAAGATCAATGGTCAAGGCGGCATGACATGTGTTTTTGTTGCCAAAAACTTCAAGGTAAATCCATTTTGCGGACCTCAAGCCCATAGAATAAACCGGTTTTATAAAGACTTCACATCGAAGTAAATTCGGTGAGGTCAACAGGGCTACGTGGCAGCAATTTTATAAAGCCAAAAATTTTAAGTCCACCCGAAGTTAAAGGTTGCAATGTGAAGCCATCAAGAGCGACAACTAGCATCCCAAAGTTACATGGAGCCTTCTTATTAGCTAACCTTTCGTAGTCGACATGGCAAAGGTTAAAGGCAAGATTGACATTGCGAAGCATGGTATTTTCTTATTGGTTCGCGCTTCACAATTTGTGAGGGTTATTTTAAATAAAATTACATTATGAAAGGGTGTGGTGCTTCCTCATTGGTTCTTGTTTCGCATCGGACAGAGGAGGGATATCAAATAGACTAACATCGTGAAGGTCATGGAGCTTTATTATTGGTTCATGCTTGAATTTGGAAAGATTAATATGATTAAAAAATAACACCAAGGTAGTGTGGAGCTTTCTCATTAGCTTGTGTTTCACAGTTTTTAGTCAAGGGTTATCAAAGGTCTGATTTGTGAGGTAGCGTGGACTTTTCCTATTGGCCTAGGTTTCGCAACAACCAGTGAAAGTAAAAGAAAAGACTAGCACTATCCTTCTCATTGGTTTGTAATTCATAATGGAGGTAAAAGAGAGTCGACATTGTAAAATATAAGGCGTACATGACATTCTCTTATTGGCTCGCATTTTATAAAAAGCGGACACTGCTCACAAAGGACAAAATTAAAAAGAAAAGAAAGGAAGTAAAGCCCAACCCCACGACGCAACTATGAGAGTGACATATGGAAAAGGAAAATCAATGCACATGTTGGTAGAGGTGATCCCACAAGCTAATTAGAAGCCACCATGTGTCACATTCTTGTGCTCCACGACAGGCAAATTTTCAAATGGCCATATCTTTCGATCTACAACTCCAAATTTAATAAAATTGGTCTCGTTGGAAATCTCTCATCCTACTCTTCATGATGGAATCATTCAAATCAATAATTAATGGCATTTATAGGGGAAAAGGGAGAAAACAATCTTGACCCTCATTTTTGAAGCTCATCTAACTCGAGTCAAGACAAATTTGATGGTGAGGGCCAAAAATAAACAATTTTGCATTTAAACACGAGTGCATGGTGAAAACTGGACCAATGCCATTTATCCATTCCAACTTATCTTGAGGACTTGAGGTCCACCAGGATCCATTGGCTTGAGCTTCGCGAATGGCGATGCATGTCCTCCTTGGACCATTAATTATATGCCACTCGTCGACCTCTAATTGATCGTTGACTTCCCACTTGACTTTACCATGTTGCATACCTAAAATATTATGGAATGCGGCTTATTTCACGGGTCTCAACGTCCACCGGAGCCCAAAAGCAATGAGGAGAGCTAGAATGGCACCACGTGGCTTGGCTTTGCGCTAGATGTTACGGCATTGAAATTGACAACCAAATGAACGCGTCTACCGGATTTTGAAATATATAACCACGCCAATGAATAAAACTTAATCCCTTGTGGGTTTTCAAATGCCAATAGCCAGTGCTTTTGGAAAGGGAAATTTTACGGTCATCTAAACGTCCCATGCTTGTAAAAATAGTTAAGTCCATTTTTAACGAGTTATCCAAATTAACCTGGGGGTAAATTTGGGATAACACTGGCGACCTCCACGGGGTAATTTACCTCCTAAATTTAGCTTGATAGCCTTGAAGCATCCATTGGGCATGGATTCAAGCCCAAAACTTGAAGGAACTAATCGAACTTAAAATTTTCTTACCCCTAAGCCGATGTGAACTTAGTAAGAACTAGAACTACTTGAGATTGATCTATGCAGCTCTAAATAAAGCTTTGCAAATGCTCTAACTATCTCCGATTTCACCATTAACCACCTGCTCATGATGAACTAGGGCTGCCTTGGTACGATCTTGAAGTTGATTTCTTAGAATTTTTATTCACCTTATAATTATCCCAAAACATTACATTTTTGACCAAGGAAGAGGCACGAGGTCTTGAAGTGCATATGATCTCTCGGGGCCGAAAATGCACTTTAAAAGCTGCCCCAAAACTTGATTGGCCATGGACACTACTATGAAGCAATGTGTAAAAAACAACAAGACCACAAAAGCTATATACAAACATAGAAAATCATACATGCTTCAAGGAAGACATTGAGTGTGCTCAATGCACTTATTTTACGGGAAGCAAACCTACCTACTCTACTCTAACCAAAGGCAAAGGGATCTAAACAAAACCTGCAACAAGTTGTGAGAAATAGCTACCTTTCCTCACAAAATGCATCCATGTCCTTTATGTTTCTTAAAAGTATCGAGATAAAAACAAGATGTATACCTCCTCAAGTTGTTCTGCATCTGGTTGGAGGTGTTGGATCTGACCTTTGGTACTTTGATGATCATCCTCATGCTTTAAAATGAGCATGACTAGTTGCAAATCTGATTTTGGCTCCAAGCTAGCCAAATACCTGATTGGGAAAGGGATTTTGGAACCAATGGGATAATCCTTGTGATTTTCCCATCTCTTTGAAGCTCAATCCCATGAATGGGATTATCTTGCAGACTTTCCATTTCATGAATGAAGTTACTTGCAAGCTGATATAATCCTTGTCCTACTTCTACAAGCAACTCGCCTCCTTCATGGATTATTCCTAGGAGTTTTTTGTAGCAAGAGGCTCTCTATGTTGGAAGATGGGTGGTGGAATTGCAAAGGTAGTGAATTGAATGGGTTTCTCTCCATCCATGAAATCTTCCAAGTCTAATAAAAAATTAACCTCTTCATTATCAAGGTATGCAGGACACTCCTCTTGGATCTCATCCTCTTTGTGCTCCTTTTCATTTGGAGTTGATTTCTCCTCTTCTTATGATTTTGCAAGATGGGATGAATCAGAAATATTTGGGAATATGGTGCCAACATGCACACTACATTCAAAGCATAGATATTTTTGGTCATCTTCTTCTTGTGCTTGCTCTTCTGCAAAATCAACCTCCACCTTGTGTTCTTCAACTCCAACCTTTGTTGAAGGCTTAACCAGTTGTGGCATCTGATTGGACTCAAATTTTACATCTCATTCTTTATATTTTTTTCAAGTTCTTATTTGTTGGGTTCTTCAACTTTTTTCTCTCCTTCTTTGTTTTTTTGATTTGTTTCTTCCCAAAATGGATTTGGGAATACAAGAGGAGGGGTGGGCTAGGTTATAACATGATTTTTAATTTTTGAGGTGGAAGGGAGGTTTAATTTCTTCTTATGGAGGGGATGGGGATTTGGAAGAAAAGAGGGTGGAGAAATGAAGGTGGGATGGAACAAAAGAATATGGAGAAGGGGAATTCTCAATGGGGGCAAGTAGGAAGAAAGATAGGGATATGAAACTCAGGTGAGATGGTGTAGGTTGGGGAGGAGGAATGGGAGGGCTGTAAGATGGTAGTGTAGGATTGCCCCATTGACAGGGTTTCCTAACACTAGATTCATGAGCCTCCATTAACTCAGCCCATTTTGTAATTTGGGGTAGCATCTCAACTATGAAATCCAACTTCTGAGAGGGCTGAACCAACTTGGTATAGGGCCAACCCATGGACAAGGGACCCTAAAACCAATCCTAAATGCCTTCATTACACATTTATCCCTGGTCTACATCATGTTCACCTCCATTTCTTGAACCTTTCTCTAAAAATTAGCATCTTCAGGTGTAGGATGGCCTCCAAAATCTACATACTCCTGCTCTTGAACAACTCCATAGTTTTGTGAATGACCAAACTAATTTGTATTTTTCTCATAGGGGTATGCATGTTGATTCGACTTTGATCATAAAACTTATTTGGAGGTGTGTTGTAATAGCTTGAAGATGGATTTTGAGATGATGGAGTTGGATTTGAATGGCATTGCTGCTGCAAATGAGAATCTCAAGAAGGAAATGAAGTCATGATTGCACAACTTCATGAATGAAGAAAATGAAAAGAATGGAAGGGAAATAATGAATGCAAATGGATGGAAGGAAAGGAAAAGAATAAATGGATGAAAGGAAGGGTCTGAAAATGAGAAAATGGGTTGCTTATATTAGTGGAGTCGCCATATGTGTTGAGAACATGCCTCCAAAGGTTGTATATCACCAAAAACACAACAAACTTGGCAATATGAAGTTTAGACCGGGGTACACACTGTCAAAATGTCTATCTTTCAATGTTTGTCCCACTTTGGGCATGCCAAAATTGTTATGTCAAAAGATTAGCACCCTAGGATCTACTTGTTATATGTTTCCCTACTTTTTGCTAACACGGGATTATCTCCAAGTTGTGGCACTTGTTACCTGAGACAGACCTCCAAAGAAGGTCGACTTCCTCTACCTAATCTAATGGTAAAACTACTCCTATGGAAGCAAATACAACTAACTAATCCTAAACTAACCATTCCAGGTACCAGGGAGGGAGAGAGAGAGAGAGAGAGAGGGTTAGAAATATGCATGAAAAGTAAATCCTAATATAAAAGGTAGTGATAGCACCAGAAAAGGGTGGAGATGCTCTAGTGAGGGAGAATGGAGAAGGAAATGGAGAAGGGAGAGGCTAGACATAAGTGACACATACCCAAAGCTTCATTCACAATTTTTTCTCCATGAAACACAACAAAATGAGCTTGCAAAGGAGAAATACATGCACAACATAATGCTATAAGTAAAAGAAAGGCAAGGTTACAAATAAAACGAGCTAGGACAGATAAATGTGTCACAAAATAAGATTTATTGCAATTAAAGTATACACATTCCATTACAGTTACAAAGGAAGGCACAAGAACACATTGCCAAGCCCAAAATGAAGGTTCAATGGCTCACAACTGTTCAAAAACCATTTTTACATAGTTCCTTTGCATTTTTGGAACATCCTTCCTTTCAAAAATGAAAGATTTTACAATATATAGCTCAGAGAAAGAGAGGGAGGAGAAAGAAGAGGGAAAAGAAAAGGGGCACGGATTTTGAACTTTCAACCACCAACAATATGCATTGAAGTCTCTTGTAAAGAACATGGGAACTCTGCAAGGCCATTACTATGTCTATTTCATCCTGTAAAAGGAAATGAAGCCATGCTTCATCAATTCTAGTGGTTGAGCTACTTGATTTGATCGTTTGCATGCATAGGAATGCTCTTACTCCCTCAAATCTCGTGTTTTCCATTTTGACCCATAAAACCTCATAAAAATATGATTATGGTGATGCCAAATTGAAGGGCTCGAGGAGAGATCTCCAATAATATAAATTTTGTTTGATTTGGAGCTCTGGATCAAAAGATATGGCCATTTGAAGATTTACATGTCAAGGAGCACAGGAAGTTGACAAGTGGTAGCCTTTGATTGGCCTCAAATATTGCCTTTGTCTACATGTGCACCACTTTTCCCCTGGTTTTAGGGTTGGTCGGGACGTAAAATTCTTTGAAATTTGGCTCATTCTAGGAATTTACGTCCATAGGAGCCCATCACCTAAAAGGTCACTGGAATGGTGACATGTGTCCCCTATCATCATCGATCTTGTGCCACATGTCATTCCCTAACTCCACCATGTTTCCTTGTTGACCTGCCTTGACCCAAGCCTGAACCCAAAATATTATTTACCCAGTTGATTCCGTGTGCTTCACATCCACCGAGTGTATCTGTTTTAGAGTGTGGCGGAATTCCATCATGTGTTTTCCTTGGACCATCGATCAAGTGCCACCTCTCGGCCTTAAACTTCGTCATTTGTTCATTGACCTCCATAAACCAAAACCATACTCGACGCCCTTTATCCATTCCGGCTTATCCGGGAGTTGAGGTCCACCAGGGTCCATCACCTCGAGCTTCACCGGAATGGCGATGCGTGTCCTCCTTGGATCGTTGATTCTATGCCACTCGTTGGCCTCGATTGATCATTGACTTCCCACTTGACTTTACCCCGCCTGGACCCGAAATATTATGGAATGTAGCTTATTCTGCAGGTATTGACATCCGTAGGAGCCCAAAAGCAATGAGGAGAGTCGGAATGGCGCCATGTGGCTTCTTTACTTGATGTTACGCATTGAAATTGAGGGCTAAATGAATGTATCTTGAATTTTAAAATATATAACCCGCCAATGAATAAAACTTAATCCTTTGTGGGTTTTCAAATGCCAACACCAATCCTTTTGGAAAGGGGAATTTAACGATCGTCTAAACGTCTCAGGCTTGTAAAAATGGCTAATTCCATTTTTAATGAGTTATCCAAATTAACCCAAGGGGTAAATTTAGGATAACAACAATAATTTAGATTCAATGCCCTTAGTATGTTTTTCAAATTCACTAAAAACATTACCTAAATCCAAATCTAAATGGGAGGAAGAACAACATGGTGAATAACTTACAGTGCAATCATCTGTCATAGTTTTTGCATCTAAAGTGGAAGGAAAATCCTTCTTCTACTCACCACACTACAATTTGATCAAGAGTTCATCCTTGGTTTCTAGCTCTGATTTTAAATGTTCAAGTTTCTCTTCTAGGAGTAGAGATTGCATCTTAGGAAAGCATTATCATCCTGAATTTATTTGTTAATGCTTTCAAGCTCTTCCAGCCTCTCTCTTTTCAAGGCTTTACCCATGGTTATTTGCAAACAACTTGTACTTCCCAAACAATGCACACTGCAAATGGAAGATCAAGCCAAATAATGTCTGCAAATCTGATGGAGTTAGAAAACCAAACTGATATCAAATGCAAACCGAAATCAAACCACCAAATCCAACTAGCTCTGATACTAAAAACTTGATATGTAAATGACAATAGACCCCCGTTGTTTTGCTTGTTTACAACACGATCAATTAACTTATTAGCTTTCATGATTTGAAATGAATCTAAAACTAATTTTAATTTTAATTTTGATTTTTTTATTAATTGATTCGGAACTAAATTTATGATCAACAAAATCAATTTATTCACAGTTCAATCAAAACCATTCGAGACCTCATTTTACCTAATTTCTCATAAGCTGTCATAAAATGATTTAAAATGCATATCTAAATTAAAATATGACTAATTAAATATGAAAAATATTAGAATAAATTAGAATAAATTAGAATGTACAAATCAGATAATAGACGACACCAGAATTATTTACGGAGTTCGTAAAATGCCTATGTCTCGGGTTCATTCAAATTGATCCATTAAAATCTGTCAAAATTACAAGTACAATCAAACTTACAATAAACAAATATGGATCCAAAACCTAAAAATTTGTGCCCTCGGACCTTCAAAAGACTTTGAACGATGATCAGTGTTCATCCTCCACTTTTCAAGCACTTGCACAATCTCTTCCCTTCATTCTTTGTCAACAAGTGACTTTCACACTTTAAAATGACATCAAAAGAACTCCAAAATGGGAAAATGATAGATGCACCAAGAGCATCTTGGAATTTTGGACAACTTTCTAGTTTACATTGAGATCCAAAAATGCCCCTAATGCGCTTTAAATTCACTTCTTAAAATTAATTTGTTATCAAGTAATACACAATCATCAACATTACCCTGTATAAATAATAACTCGCCCTTATGTAGATTTTAGTCAATCCCCATTGACCAAATTTTTATCTTCTTGGGAATTAAATCCCACATCCTTCAATCAAAATTAGGCAAAGAGTGTGGTTTATATATGGCTCGGCGGTTGTTTGAGTTGGTTGTCTAGCCGCTTTTGTTATGCCACGTTGAGGACTCGATTGGATTTGGTGGTTGGTGGAATGTTATCTAGTGTGGGCTCGGTGATCTGTGTGGAATATGTGGAGAGTTAGTGTGTTGAGCTGGCAGAGTTGGTTAAGATGTGGATGAGCAGGCTCGATGCGGGCGGTCGATTTGGCACCCAAACTTGGCAAGTCGGTGCATGGTAAAAAATACATGGTAATTGGTTTTAAAATAAAGATCTTTAATCCCACATGCATGGTGTGGGAAAACACATAGGCATTTATATGCAAAATCTTGACAATGGTAATATGAAGATACGGGTACAAAGGCACCCCTCCGCAAGAAGAGTGTATCGACCCTGGTTGAGGGGCCCCAACCAACAAATAACGAGGCCCACTTGTCTGAACTCGAGTGTCAAAGACCGCAGGCGAAAAACACCCTTTTGTTCAAATTTGCATTTCCACTTGTCGCATTCCAATTGATCCACATGGCGAGTGTGCATGTGTCCATGTCATCTCGAACCTGCACGCAGACCCACATTTTTGCCAAATTGACCAAAAAATTAGTGTGCAATAACTTCTTCATATGTCCTCTATTTTTAGAGTTCCACATATTGTCGGAAAGCTCTCAAAGCCCTCTATTGTATTAACGATTTTGGGAGATCTAAGGAAACTCTTTCCACTAAACTCGACCTCCAAATCACACACTTCTTCTATTACATGGACACGATAACTACATAACCGTGGGAAATTGTCCTTCTCTTCTTTACAATGTTTTAATCTATTAGTAGACTATATTATATTTAACCCGCATGTACCTTGATCCGCACCTAAGTCCTTAATTTGTTGTTCTATTTCCATTCATGCTATTAATAGCTCACGTGTTCCTCATGACATGCTACATTTAGTTGTCTCCTTCCATGCATACTTTATCTTTATCTAGCGCCCTGCATGTGTTTTATCCTTTTTTAGTGTTGTTTTATCCAATTATAGCTCTATCTTGTTCATCACGCCAACCCGTGCTTTTCCTATTTTTAGTTGATCTCTTCTTTTATGGTTATCTCATGTTCTAACCTCATGCAACCCTCCGCGCACCATCTTCTTCTTGCCTATATGTGCATCTTCGCACACTATCTTGTACTTAAGGTATTTATCCCTTTTGTTGTCACACACACCTTCGCCATGGCTCATAACTATCCATTTTCTCAAACCAAAATATCCTATGCTCTTTGTTGCATATTATTTTTTTTTCCTAATTTACTATGGTGACCTTCTCCAATCTTAACACGTGTTAATCTTGCACTTTCTCCTACTGCAAACTTTATTGCACATTGCGCCTTTTGGAATACATTACATAAATTGCTCGCACACTTCGTGAAAACTTCCCCTTTTCTGTCGTGACGTTATCTTCCTTATCACATGATCTCTATGCACCCACACTTAACCAAAATTCACGCGCAGATTTCCTTGAACCTTGGATGCTCCTGCATAAAAAAGGGAGCAAGATTGATGCAATTTGTGCTAAGTGGGGTTACCTACTTTAGAGGACTCGCAATGAAAGCTTCTCTTGTTTCTCCGATCATGGAGGATGAAGAAAGGGAGAGTGGCATAAACTTGTAATAGTATTAGATACAAGTGAGGAAGAGAGTGACTAAAATATAACTAAAGTTGTTTTACTCTTTTTGGCCCTAGTATTGTAAATAGTTTCTATTTTCATGTCTTCACTAGTAAGTACTTTCTTATGAAAGGATAAACTTTGTATCCGATCTCATTAGGATTTTAAAGTATTATTGTAATATATAGTTGATAGCCCCTTTTTTTAAGCGATCAAAAACTAATTTTTTTTTTAAAAAAAATTATTAGTAACTACTTTAAGAATAAAGTTTTTAGTCATTTTATAGTTTACTTAATAATTTATTTCAATAAAAATATATTCAAGAATTATAGTGTAATGACAATTTGATAATCAAAATAATCATAAGTGTGCTAACATAATACAAACTATCTTTGAAAACATGTCAATATAATATGAACAATAATTATAAAAATAATAATATAAATGACATCAATACAAGGACGTTTAACAATGTATAATAAATACATTTCGGTAGTAAAGATGGAGATACAAATCTACAAGTTCTCATGGTGTTTTCTAAATATTTGGTTGTATAAGGGGTATAATAACCCATTTCCATTGTTACTACCTTCATCCACTACAACACTCCGACCCTTTGAAGCTCCTCACCTCCCCACCAAAGTGGCCCTCTTGGCCCTCATCTTCCATCTTTGAGGGCATAAGAGAGGTACACTAGTGTAACCAAATGAGTAGTAAATAAAATGGTATACATCAAACATAAATTGTGATACAATATTCAAGTTATATATATATATATATATATATATATATATATATATATATATATATATATATGTATATATATATATATATATGTATGTATCTATATATATATATATATATATATATATATATATATATATATATATATATATATATATATATATATATATGTATATATATATATATATATGTATGTATATATATATATATATGTATATATATATATATATATATATATATATATATATATATATATATGGGGGCGGGGAGAGACGGAGGATTTGAGATATAAGGATCAAAATCATATTACTGAGAATATTTCTTATGCCGAGGGGGAGAGATCCCTCATCTATATAAATTAGGTTCATTTCTTGGAATGTTAGGGGTCTCAATGCCCCTAACAAGCAAATGTTGGTCAATAACCAACTTTGTATTTGTAATATAGAGGTGATCTTTCTCCATGAAACAAAAAATGAAGTAGAAGTTATGAAGGATTTATTGGACAAAAGTTGGGCAAACTAGGATTGCATTGGTGTGGATGTTAAAGGGGCATATGGGGAATAGGGATAATTTAGAGACTCGTATCCTATAAATGTAGCTATTTGGGTAAAGGAAATAATTGGTTATGTTGTAAAATTCAAGCCCTTTATGATGACTTCCAAGATCGGGTGATAAATTTATATGGCCCTAATCACTTGAAGCATAAAAAGCCACCTTGGAGGAAATTAAACTCTTTATGAAACAAAATTTTCATGAAAAAAATTATCATAGAGGTAGAATTCAATGTAACTCTCTCATGTTCATATAATAAAGGAGGATTCATGGGTGAGAATATCGTTCAAAGAGATCTAAACTCCTTTTTCTCGAAATTCAATTTTATGGACATACCTCCCAAGGAAGGGAGATTCACTTAGACTAACCAAAGAAATGGTTACTATAACATTCGAAAGGTTAGACAAATATTTAATTTGTGAGAAACGGTTTTTAGAAACTTGAATGATTGAAACAAGAATCCTCCCAAGATCATGATCTAACCATGCCCCAATTTGTCTTGATATTGGGAAAGAGAAGGAACCTAAGAAATGTCCCTTCAAATTTGAACACATGGCCAATAGATATGGAATTTCCTTCCCGATTGTTCAATGACATGAATCTTTTCCAAAATCTAAAGTATTGATGGCTTATTGCTTCATGTCCAAACTGAAATTCTTAAATGAAAGAATGGAATAATGGAACAATGTTTCTTTTGAAAAATAATTCGTCAAAAATATGTAGTTAGAGGAAGATTTAAATGTTGTTAATGGAGCTATTATTAAGGGGGTGACATATTATCTTCTAAATACTTAAAAACATCTCCTTAAGGCCTTATAAGAGAGTTACACAAGAGAAGAAATTTCTTGGAGATAAATTATCAAGAAAAACATGGCTCAAAGTAGGGGACAAAATTACAAATTTATTTCAATCCTCAACTATGGCAAGAAGATAAATTAATAGAATTAATAGGATAATGAAAGAAGATGGATCATTCCTTCTTTCTATTTTTGAAATCGAAATGAGGTGGAGTCATTTTTTGAGAAATTCCTATGGGATCCGTGTGAGTCTTTAGAGGAAGAGACATAAGGCTTCCTCAAAAATATTCCTAATCGATAACTAAATATCAAAGCACTCACTTCTTGGATCCCCTCACTCGGAGGTGATAAGAGTGGTTATATTTGATATTTATGGTAACAAATCCCTAGGTCCATATGGCTTCCCAACATTTTTACAATATTTTTGGGTTATGCTATAGAAGGAGCTGATAACTTTGGTAAATGAATCTCACATATTAAGAAAGATTTTGAAAGATTTAAATAGTTCCTTCATAAATTCAGCCCCCTCAAAATAGGATTGCCTAAAATTTGATTAATTGAGGCCTATATCTCTTTGCAACACCATGTATAAGATCATAACAAAGGTTAATGTTAATGGAGTCGTGGTCATTTTACCAAATTTAATTTCGGAGGAACAAGGTGGCTTTGTGGAAGGAAGACAAATCCTAGATGGTGCCATCTTTGTTCATGGAGCTCTACATTATTTCTCCACAAGATGTACCAAAGAGATGATGACTAGATTGGATATACATAGAACATGTGACAGAGTCAACTAGAATTTCCTCATGAAAATTCTACAAAAAGTTGGGTTTAGAGAGGATTGGTATCGATGGCTAGCCATTTTTATTTATCTCTTACGCCCACTTCTCGATTTTTGTAAATGGTTTCCCTATTAGTTTTTGCTCATCCTTAATGGGTTAGATATAAGGATAACCCTATATCCCGTTGTTTGTCTTTATGGTTGAATCTATGAGTAAATCTTTCCAAAAAGTTACATAAGAAAGAAGACTAGAAGGAATTGAGATTTCATGAAGAGCCCCCTTTATTTCTTACTTGTAGTTTGTGGATGAAACTCTGTTTTTAGTGAAAGTAAAACTATTAGAGGCCATATTAACAAGAAAAATGTTAAATAAGTACTTGAGAGCATATAATCAAGAGAATAATTTTGAAAAATCACAGGTTTTCTTCTTTAATATTCCAGTTCGCCTTCATCAATAACTTTCAAATATTATTAAAATAAAAATTAGCTCCCTTCCAAGAAAATACCCAATAATTCCATTATTGAATGGTCCAATGAGAAAGAAATTATGGGAAGGTATCATGTTGAACATTATGGGAAAATTTTCATTTTGAAAGGGAAAATGATTTAAGTCTTTTCGAAAGACTATGTATATGCTCTCTATTCATAAAGTCCCTTCTAATATTGTTGATAATATTAATAGATTAATAAAGAACTTATTGTGGAAGGGGGTATACAAAAATAAATACTATCTTCCAAGTTGGAAAAAGGTGTCTTTCAAAAATAATGGGAATTGTGAATTTGACGGATGTAAAACACATAATATAGCATTGGGGGAAAATTATGTGGAAAATATACTCTAATCTAGAAATGTAATGGTGTCAAGTTCTAAAAGCTAAGTATTTGGACTCCTTGGACTAGGAAATAATTTTTGCAATGGAGAACCTTTGGAATTTTATTGGTTCATGCAAGAAGGTAATCACCCATAAACTAACATGGGATTTGGGAACAAGAAGGAAAGCTAATTTTTGGGATGAATTGTGGTTGGAATTTCCACCACTCAATTAGATAGCTAACCTTAATGAAATTAGGATACACCCTAAGGAAATAGAGGGTACCTTCCTCTTAGATTATACGCAAACCATTTCCCAATCAAAATGAGCTATGTTGATATGGAAATATTGGAGTACTCTAGAGGATCCCTTGACCGAGTTCTAAAGATTGAAGGAATTCTTCAGAATTAAGACTCCCATTTAGGAGAAGAGAGGATACTTTGAAATGTAATGGATCCCATTTGGATTCTATGTAGTAAACCAAGGATATAACCTCCTATCTCTCCGGGAAGAACCCAAGATGCTAGAACATTGGTTGTATAAGAGAATATGGAGTAAATGGAATCTTCCTAAGGTAGGTACCTTCATGTGTTTAGAAACTCTAAATAAAATATTAACCTATGATAATATGGTTTGACCTAACCAAGTGTGTTCTCGATGAGGCTCATGAGGAATTAGTCAATAATATTCTCTTACATTACCCATATGGTATGAAAATCTAGATTGGTATGATTCTAAAACCAAGTTTTTGTTGGCCTTCCTAATTTAATTTTCGATTTGATATTGCAATGGAAGTATCTGGGTTAGTCAATTATTTGTCCATTATGGAAAGTAAATCCATCATTTGTACTATGAAACTTGTGGTTAGAAGCAAACATGAGGGTATTTAAATACAAAAGTCTCCTCCGTATAGATTTTCACATAGATTGGAAGTGTTCATTTTAGAATGGATTAATAAAATATTGAAGGAAAGAAGAATCCCAATGGAAATAGACAATCCCCTCATTCAAGAAAATTATCCACTTATAAATTGGGATGGGTGTGCAATTAAGAAATCTGAAATAAAGAGAAACATTCTTTCACATTGGGATCCTCCGCCTAAGGAAGTCATCAAACTCAACTTTGATCGAGTCAAAAAGATAATCCTGAGAGGGAAGGGTATGGATCACTTTTGAGCGAATCTTAAGATAAAAGTAATTTCACTAGTCTCGGGATTTATCCATCATGAAATAAATAATGAAGCAAAAATAATTTCCCTTAGTCTCGGGATTTATATTCTTACTTTATTGCATTAGTATATATCGATCAATACTTTACAATCCAGCTATTTGGACTTCACAACCTATCAATCTTTACAGCCCCAACTTAGATATCTTCATATTGTTTAAAAACAAAATAACTTATTTACAATCAAGATATTAGTAAGAGAGCATCCTTTTTCATAGACTTAGGCTTTGAAACCCTACATCTTTGAAAGAGGGTAGACCACCATCTTCTAGATCCACAACATTAACACCTTACAAGTCTCTTACGTGTGTTCCTAGAATGGCTTCTTTCTTATCCTAATAAATATTGTCAAGAAGAGAATGAGGATATTCTATAGACAATTCTTAACTTACATACACAATCATATGGGAAATGAAACATAACCATATGAGCTATTTTATTTTAGTAAATGCTAATGTATATTCTCAAATATTGTATGCTTTCAGATGAGCTAATAATATATTCTTAAATCTTGAAGAATCTATAAGTGCATCTCCTTGTAGAAACATACATCCTTTGTAATCATCATATGTAGGTAATACAAATGAGCATACAGCATGTACACTTGCAACAATATTTAGTGATCTCTCTTTTGTTGTTGTAATTGTTCGTGTTACAAAGTAGCTAAAGTAGTCAAAGCTCAAATACATATGAAGGATGTATACAGTGCTCAAAAATGGGCAAGAAAATTATCAAGCAACAATGGTTGATATTTTGAGTAAACTTCAAACTTCCCCAGTGCCACTCCTATATTTGGTAAATCAAATGATCTTGATAGCTCTATTTTCCTACTAAAGTGATTTAGTGTGGATTAACACACAAAAGAAATCATGAGCCAACAAAGAATGCGATGGCCTTAAAAGCTAAGAAACCAGTGAATTTCATTCTTTGGAAGTGCAATATGAAAATTTCAATTAGTTGGTGTAGCTAAGAAACCAATGAACTCCATTGCATGGAAATGTTGGATGAAAACTTAAATTAGTTGGCATGATACAATGCAGTCACTAATATGGTTTGGCTTAAGACCACAGGTGGCTAAGGTGGACTCTAGCCATAAAAAAATTAACTGCTTAAACGATGCAAGAAAACTTAAGTTGATAAAAGAATTGTGTGATGTGTTTCTTTGAGACGGTCTATAGCCTTCTAATCAAAATAATGCTTGCAAAGAGGATGTCATTCATGTTATGCATGTAATTGATACACGTTCCCCTGGGGGTTGTTGAGCTGCTTTTGTCTAAGTTGATAGTATACCACCCAAGAGAGCTATATCTTCATATTGATCTTATTACAGCCCAGACAAATAATCATTCACTAGTGTGTGAGGTAAGTAAATAGGATACGGTGTACGTGGAGATGAGATAAAGTATTTCAGTCCAGATAGAGAAAGTAGTAGCAACATTACTTATGATATCATTAAACTTATTTATAAGATTATTCTGTGGCATTAGATTGAAAATATGATCTTTTGAATATAAAATCAGTCCTGTGACATTGCTTTCAAAATCTGAATATTGTAATATAAATTGAAAGATCCTCTTTCCTAAGGCCACTGTCTCCATAAAGGATGGTTAAATTAATTTCAATACAACACTAGTCCTCTAAACACCCCTATGAACATGTTTACGTACCCAAAAAAATGCATTTACTAACATGCTTGTACAGAACTCAATCTCAAACTTAGAATTTTCAACAATATCATGGTACACCATAAATTTTTGAAATATCATTATCTTGAATAATGCAGATTTTAAAAGGAATCATCAATTTGATCGATGCAAATAATAAGAAGAGGGAATTGAATTCAACAAACACAGAGATTCATGTTCATGTGCCCAATCATGGCACATAAAACAAATAGAAACACAGAGAAAACGGGTTTAATCTAACCATTCTGCAAGTTGTAGTTTATCTAGTAAATTGAAGGGTGTCTGCAATGAAATACAAATAAATAAAACTGTAGTTCTTGCAAAAGAAATATACGATTAGACAAGACAAGTTACAGCATAAGGTAATCAAGACAAGTTACAGCATAATCTTAGACAAGATCTAGGGTTAAAGACTTCAAGCTTCCACAATCCATGACGTTAAGAAACTATGACTTCTGGGTTAATTGTGTAACATGATTGAAAGGATTGATGTTTCAAACCACACTTTGTGGTCCATGATCTAGGCAGTTTGTGTCATTTCAAAAATTAAAATAACATATAAGCATGTGTTTTACAGTTTCAAATTCAACTCAAATAAAAAAATGATGACTATGGGACAATTAAAACCCTCATAACTGCATTCAGGGCATTATTAGTTATGGAGCTTGGATTTGAGAACAAAAATGAGGATTGAAAGGGTGTGTTCCAATGTTACATCTCATAAAAGGGACTGAGCTTCTACAAACAAATAAAAAAGATCAATTTACTCAACAAGAAACATACTTTTAATTCTAAAACTCCATTTCTTGCAGTTGATTTAATGTCCCTGCAAATAAAAGAAATAAGTTTGTGGATAATCAGAACCCACAAGACTGGTTACAAACACACAAAAAAGGAACCCACAGATTATGAGATCACTAAACCCAAATTTGAACTACTAGAGTGATGTATTTGAACTACTAGTTATGGAATTGTCAAAACCACAGCACCATAGGAATTGAGGAAAATGGCCGAGCACAGTTGTGACCAGAAAACATTATTACAAGGTAACAAAGTTGTCAAGCGGTTGTCCACAACAACAAGGGCTGATTCTGAAGCACATAGCAAAATGTAGAGACTACCGAGGAATTTGGGATGTATGAGATTGAAAATGGCATGCTAGGGAAAATGTCAAGGGCCACCATGAAAAGAGATTCAGAACCTGCAATAAGGAACATGTCTAATGATTTCAAAGAGGTGAGCCGGGAGGGCACAATAACTTTTAAGATGGGAATAACCTCCAAAAAGTAACGTCATAAGATAAGAATATCTGACCCTCAAGAAGCTCAATGAGAAGAAGATAATTGTTATCGTCAAAACTCGTAAAGGTAATGTTTAGGTGATTATGAATAAAGACGATTATGTGATGAAAATAATGGCCTGCCTCTTGTATGGTGGTATTGTAGAGGTGTGGAGAAGGACCCTATGAATAGAGTAATGGGCTATATGACAAGGGCCATCAAGAAGGCAGTCATGCCAAGAATATAAGGATTACCTAAGACTCTCCATGGCATGGCCACCTCTTGGACCAATTGTCAACACCATTGACTCCCACATGTGAGCTTGCTATCTTTCCAGAAAACACACTGACATCCTTGGATGACAAAACCTCACTTCACAAAATCACTATTCATGGTGCCATTGAAATTATAACTGGAGTCATGGATAAAGAAACCACAACATTAGTTAGGATCTATTTCAAATTGGATTTCTTCTTCTTCCAAGGAGAGATGAAAAAATTGAAGGCATCACAATGTGTTTTTCTTCATCACCTATTGTAGCCAATTTATTTATGGAGCACTTAATGAAGAAATTTGTTAATTCTTTCCCCTTAAAGCCAAAATGGTGGGTCAGATTTGTCTACGACAACAATATTGACTGGCCACTAGGAAGACACACAATTGATGAGTTCTTTGCACATCTCACTTTCTAATCAGATCCCATAAATCTACCTGAAGAAAGTTATCAATTCTTCCCCCTTAAAGCTGAAATGGTGGGTCAGATTTGTCTACGACAACAATATTAACTGGCCACTAGGCAAAGACAAGTGATGAATTCATTGTACATCTCACTTTCTAATCGGAACCCATAAATCCACCACATAAGTTGAGAATAGTAATTGTCTCCCTTTTCTTGATGTGCATGTTAGGGGAAGAAGTGATTGTTCACAAGTGAGGGAAACATATAGAAAAGAGAAACATACTGACCTATACTTCCAAGCTAGTTTCCCCCATCACCCCTTATAAAAGACCAGAAGTCTCAACACTCAAGCCACTAGATTGTTAGGAATTTTTATGAGGAATACCTTGAAAAAGAAAGGTCTCACCTTACTAGGGTTCAGTTCATGAGAGAAATGGCTATAATGGATGGAAAATTAAGAAGGTTTTTCCAAATGCAGAAAAGGATACTTGTCGCTGACAATTGGTATGATAATATGGAAAATCGTCTACAATTTTCCTCCTCACATTCAAGTAGTGATCCGATCCTTAAAAAGAAGCTTAAAACTCTAAGGACCGAAATGATTTAAAACAGTATAGGGGTCTATGTAATCCCATGTTCCTATGGGTGTCCATAGAGTGGTGAAACTGAAATACCGACCCTGACAAAGATCAAAGAACACTGTGTGGATCTTGCAGGATCCCTTCATCACCCCTCACAAAAGACCAAAATCCTTAACTCTCTAACTACTACGATGTTAACAATTATTAAAAAAGAACACTTTGCAATAAAGAACTTATCTCGGCCGGGTTCTCAAGAAAAATGGCTATAAAGCATGGGAAATGAAAGCCTTTCAAAATGCAATAAAGGATCCTCATGCCTACAAATTGGAAGACAATATGGGACATCAACCACATGTTTTCCCCTTACATTCATGTGGTGACCAAAAAAATCAACACGATCCTTTTTAAAAAGCTTAAAGCTTGAAGGACCCAATAGATCCAAAGATGCATGCAAGGGTTTATCTAATTCCATTTTCTTACACGCGCCCATGGATTGGTGAAACTGGTACATCAATCCAGACCATGACTAAAGAACATTATGCGGATCTTTGCCACAGCTGTATTGAAAAGTCAACATGGACAAAGCATTCACACATAACAAAACACTACAAGCACAATGAAGATGCAAAATTCATTGCTAAAATCGGCCATTTTGACAAGCAACACTTGAGAGAAGTTGTGGAAATAGAGAAACACCAAAAATGTGAACAGGGATGATGGTAACTTGAACCCTAAGCCAGACCTAAAAACCCATCATCTACAAACATAATAATTAAGGTTGCCCAATAAAACACTACATCGTAACTAAACAGTCAACACATTTCTCGAGACAGGCTTACGATGAAACCTTTTCCCATAAAAATATATTAATAATCTTCACTCTAGCTACAATCCATCTTTACCAAATCCTAATGAAAGGTGGAGAAAAATTCCCTGAAATGTCATTATATTAAATGTTGAGTGCAACCAATATAAAATACTCCTACAACAAGGCCTTGGTAAGTTGTACAGACAAATAAAACCAAAAATTTTCACAATTAAATGCACCATAATGAAAGGGTTGAACATTAAAGATAGGTATTGGTTCGCACAGGGCACAATGGGTTTCTGGAAGTCTCCTCGAACCCTAAACGCGCGTTTTAGAGAAAACTATCTCAGCTCCCTGCTCAGGCGACAAGGGTGAAGGCGGCATAGGTTTTTCCGTCCCTACAGCACTGGTTTCTAGCTTTTATGGTCGTTTTGAGGTTGTACCGTGCCCTATTCTCAAGAATACTAGCTCTGTTGTAACTATTGATGGCAGCAGCACAGGTGTGAGGTCCTCTGCTGCTCATGTTTCTCCCTCTGCGCATAATATTGGAAATGAAGGCCGCGTTGACAGTTTAGGTGGCGGTTCTTCAAAGGCGAAAATTGGTAAGATAAAAGCATGTGAAGATGAATAACAAGTAGGAATTGTCTAAAATTAATGTACAACTAAGCAAAATGTTTGTAAACTCCATTTTAAGCACCAAGTCAACCTGATATGTAGGCTTAGAGGAGTAATAAGTTGTGGTACGGAGAGAGAGTTGACTCCATTGGATTGTGTATAAGCTGGGAAGAACCATTAATGATTGTGTTACGCAAGGAAAAGCCCTAGATTTTTGAGACGTCCCGAATGTTTCAGGGACTTGGGAACTTGGAGGGGATGTCCCCAATTATTTTATTCTTTTATCTATTTCCCAACACTTTTACTTTAAAACAGAACCTTCCCCCCAAAAAAACTGAACCCTAATCCTAAAAGTACCCTAAAAACATTAAATAAAGTTAAAATATTTAAATATTTTTTTAATAACCATCCACAAAATCTCGGAAATGTGTTGCCATCCCGAAACCCCATCCTCATCACCGACAATGTTTTAAAAATCAGAACCGGACTCGGAACCGGTCAAGGGTTGGACCGGACCGGTTCAAACTCTATGAACCGGTTTACTAAAAAACACATAAAAATTACATTTTTAAAGAAAACAATATATTTGAAAGATTAGAAACCATGATTCCAACAATTACACACAAAATATGCATAGTTTGCTCATGTATATAGTACCATAGTTGGAATACTCGCATTCGGCAAATACTCGGCAGACCCCAAAAAAAAACTCGGCAATATTCGGCCAATACTCAGGAATACTCGACAACTTAAAAAATACTCAAATTTCTTTAAAAAAACATAAATTTGCAGCCAAAACCGTGTATTTGCAGCGTTTTCTTTCATTGCTATTAATGCTTTCTTTTTGTTGGGACCTCTACGATAGCATTCAGTCTTGTGTCTGAAGATGCGCAAATTGGAGTGTAAACACAAAAAAAACTCTTAAAATAGCAAAAAAAAAACCTACGCATCTGTTGATATGTGAAGTCAACATTTGAATAAGCAGGTTGTGACCAAGTTGGCAGGTGGGACGATTAGTCCAAGCACGGGAGAATACTCGCCGAGTTTTGAAGAGTTTTGAAGAGTACTCGCCGATTTTTGGAAAGCTATCCAGTATTTTTAATTACTAATCTGTCTATAGGCGATCAAAGCTCATGATTCTTTCAAGATTACAAGAAGTTGCTTGGTCCAAAAAAGGTGCAAAAATGTATTTTATGAAAATAAGAAAAATACTGCCATCAATGCGTAGAGCTCGAGAAAATATACACTTTTAGAAAAAACGGCACCTGAAACGGAGCCACAGAATAAAAGTTATGGCACATGCAAGTTTTTGCTGCTACATCTTCCCGACCCTTTCCAAAAATGGCACATTTTATTCTTTCCTTGTGTTTTTTCACCAAAAATCGAAAAAGGAAAGAAATGCCAAAAACGGAAAAAAACTTGACTCGGCCGGTTCAAGATGAAACCGGACCAGTTTGACCGGTTTGGTACTAAACCAGCCGGTCTAGTACCAAACCGTCGAACGGTCTGGTTTTTTAACCAGTTCATGTCTAAATAAGTTGAACCGGTCGAACCGGCCAGTTCCGGTTCCGGTTCAGCTGGTTTTTAAAACACTGGTCCCCGATACACAAGACTTAGGTAACTATGTTGACATTAATCAAGATTTGACCTCAGCTTACTCTTGTTCATTAATTTGAAAATTACAGAGATGATCTCAGTTGGAAAAATATACAGATGTTGAGCAAAAAAATCAACAAACCTTTAAACCAGCAATGATATGATTCACAGAACAAATCTGCTACAGCAATAGTTTACAAAATTACAAGTTACAACAAGATTCCAGTGGAAAGACAAAGGTAAAATATTTGCAGATGGTCTCGTAAAAGCCCCAGAGCAATCCTATAAGAGGAACAAAGTACAGAATCATTCAGTTGCAAAAGGAAAAACCAATGGTAAATTCCCTGATGTCTGAAGCACATCTTGCAGGTCTGAGCCTATGTAAAGGCATTAAAGCTTCAAAGAATCCAATTACATCCAAGGACCAGGTGTATTATCTCGGGTTTGATCACCCAGAAGGAGAAAGTTACTATTAAAGCCCTGAAGCTCTAAACAGGTTCAACTTGCACACCTTGACCACAGTCATTTGACAAGTTGTCAATGCATCACCGGTGCCCAAGCCAATTTGAGTGTAAATCTGCAGTTGCCCACTTGAATTTGACAAGACATATCAAGTTGTAGAGATATGCTTGCACTGGCATTTCTTAAATTATTTTTATGCAATTTAAATGTAGCTACTCTATAATCCAGACTTGTATAAACACAATTCTGAACATTGCTTTATTGCTGATGCAAAAATTGAATTTTTCCCCGAACCTTAGATTAAAGTTAAATTACTGCAACATTGCTATAGTCACATTTTTGGACTTTTAGGGGTATGACTGAAGTTGTGCCCAGGTAATTAACATTAGGGTATTAAAAGGCAGTGAATTAGAGTGATTTTCTCAAAGTATAGTTTAGCTCACAAAAATTGAAACAAAATTACGTAAAAGTTGCCATGATGTTATGTGTTGGAAGACAGTCTAAAGAAGGCATAAGATGGCATCCCAGGACCCATGAGCACCATGCAGAACATGAACCTAGATCAACTGCTAACATAGAAGCAAATGTGGAAGCACCTCCAACCTGGGAAGAAGTGGTGAGAGATCTGAAAGAGAAATTGAGCATGTAGCAGAAGATTGTTACAGATCTCCTCAGCTGCAGAAGAACATTAAAAATGCATTCACGGAAATCAGTTAGAGCAGGCCAGACATATTGAGTAGCCGTCACTCATCCAGGGGCCAATATGAGTGGTTAAGCCATCTACATTTGATGCGGCACAACAGATGGTGTGGCAAATGCCCAATTGCTTAGACTAAACGGTTATTACAATTTGCAGCATATCTCAATGAAGTGAATGCTAGGATAAAAATGCGTCTTCAAACAGAAAAAAGACATCAGAGTTCTCAGAACACCATAACTGAGTAAAAATTGCACAAGAATGAGCTAATTTGGAACTAGTCTACCTGGTACTTTAGTCTTTACAGAATGATATCCTATCTGAGCATTGAGTTTGATATTTCTTATGCTACAGAATAACCAATTGATAGCTGGATCATCTTCAATCTGTAAAATATATCTTTTTCTTGCCCTTCAAAATGAAACAAGACATAAGTATGCCAAACTTGCCTCCTTCCTCGAACACCTTAACAGTTTAACCTGATCCTGAGAGCCTCCTCATTTAGAGTTTTTAGAGACATTTAAAAGGAGATATTAAAGGCTTACCTAAGAGTGACTTGGACTGAATCAGATGCACTCTTCACATTGAAGCTTCTCCTCTAGTTTTATTTCTACCTCAGATCATCACTCCAAATATTTTTAGTACAATATGGTCACAGATCATCTTCTGGGGAGTGTCAATTTGTAACTAGTAATGTTGAACCAGAAATCAGAAAAACAGTTCATATGTAGATCTGTTCTCTACAATAAGATCCAATATCATTTTCTTCATACTTTATTACGCATATATGCGGACTATGAGGATTGGAGATGCCCTACCCAATTCACTACAAAACCAAAAGTAGTGACTCCTTACAGATATATTTGTGTTACTCCTAAGGCTTGGGTAGGAGATGGGAAGCCAAAGGAACAAGTTTCAGATACAGATAAAGGTTATCCCCAAAAATCCAAATATAGTGGTTGTGTATGTGAAAAGACTCATGCTCCACAAAACATATGATAGCATATTTCAACTAAAATAAAACATTAAAAGAGTAATGAACTAGTACATAGTTCTTCTGTATATCTGATCAACAAACAAGCTAAACAAACATGCAAAATAATATAAAATAGACATGCACCATAATGGACGAATCATCCTTGTTAATAGAGAAACGGAATACAGAACACATAATATCTATAGCAGAGAACAGTGTATAGCACAGTTGTTTGAAATGGATGTACAAAAACCCTACAGCATTGCATCAAAAATACTCTTGTTCTCGAGGAGCAAGACCCACATGGAAGAGTTACAGACCTACGCTCCACACTGGCATTGGACTTCTGTTATATAATGTTCTGAACCCTGTAAGATGATGTTCCCCACATCCCTCCTCTTGTTTTGTTTCTTGAACACTCGCCTCATGTAAGGGAAAACCTGGAGTACCATTTCCTTCCCAATTACTAGCCCTAAAACCCATTTCTACCAGTTCTGACTCTGCAATAACAAAATAATCCCCACATCTGCAGGGATAAAAATATTGAACTACTCCTCTTTCTTGATCCTCCTCGGTGCTCATTTCATCCAATTCTATCTCATTTACAACCTCTATACTATGTCTTACAGCTGGTAGCTCATAATCATAGGTTTCCTGGATTTCATATCCTTGAGGACTTCCCATGCTTTCTGTATCCTCAAAACATTTCTAAAGCCTCCCCATCCTCATACAGTTCTAATAAATTGTCAATTCCTTGACACCCACCACATAAGGAACCAGAATTCTTCGCACCCACTTCAATACATTCAAACTCCTCCTTTCCTATTTCAGTAATTGGGATTTAGATTTCTTAGCAAAATTAGCATTAGAAGATGAAGGTGGAGATGGATTGAAATATTTTTGTCAGGGTGGAGAAAAATTAGGGCAGACCTGTATTGTGATCTGATTTCAGTATAAGTTGCATCTTCTCTTACACAGAGAGCATCGTAATGGGTTTTGTTGTCTGCTCTACCGTGATCGGGTGCCTTCATGACTTGCTTGGAATGGATCGTAGTATCATTCAGGTTTGCCCACACACTGGTAAATATTGAAGCCAAAAACAATCATCCTGAGGAACCAGATTCAGCTTTTGCGTAAGGAACCAGATTGAGCTTTCCCTCTCTCTTTGAATGCGGAAGGCTTTGGTGAGAATCGAATGTGAAGGGCTCTCTTATTTTATTTTAATTGGAGGGGTAGCTTAACTTTGACCCAAAAAAATCATGTACTTGTTCATATAACTTCTTTAAATTTATATAAATTAAAAAAAGAAATTAGGCTTCAATAAATAATAATAAAATAAAAAGTCTATACAATTTAACATCTTATAATTAAAATTAAATTAGCTTATTATTAGTACATTCAACATATGTTATTAGTTACACTTTTATTAAAATATAAACGATTATTAATAAATATTGAAAATATTTTCACATATTTTATAATGTTAATTAATAATTTATCAAAATAAATGTTCTTGATAGAAGCAGGTTCATGGAATGTATGAACTTGGATCCTAGTACCATCCTTATTAGCTGATATTCCTAAGTTTTGGTTCACTGTATCTTCAACATGTTTCTTATCATTAAATATTTGAAGTCTGGAAGCACCACTTCTCTCACAACAACAATCTATTTCAAGAGAACTACAACTCTTTACTTGAACCCAACTATCTTCATCACTTTTGTGGATCTCGCCTTTGGTAATGTGTTTAGGGAGCTCAGTTTTTTTCCTTATCTGTCAGAGTCCCAGTATAGATGCCCATTTGAAACACATTCTGTGGGCTTTGATCCTTAGGCTTTTCAAGGATATCTGCCAAATGCTGCATATCAACCTCATTATGGTCCAGTACCTTGACAGGCCAAGTTCCATCTTCTCGAATTGAACTGATACTACCAAGTGGGAAAACTTGGATTTTAGAAATATTTTTTTCCCCTGTGATTAGAATCATAGCTCTCCAATCTCACCATGTACGGTGCAAACATATTCTCTTTCACCAATAAGATCTGTCATGCTATACAATTCATACACCTGAGCAGTACTTCGTACACAAATGCTGTGGACTTTGCATTGTCTCTGTGTAAACTTGAGTGCATAACAACAATACCCATGGAATAACACACTCATATGGCACTGATTGAGCAAACTGAATCATGAAGTTTTTCAAAAACTCCATCTCTCATATTTCATTTTCAGGCAAAACAAATGAGTACATCTTCTCTTAAGACTGCAGTTCCCAAACCCGACATTGAAGACGATAAAAAGGCCAAAGTAAAGACAGTCCATTTGCCGGCATCTAATGTACCTACCAGATATTCAAAATCACAAACTGCCAAATTGCGACCATGCAAAAAAATCAATAAGCAACGGTTTAGGAAACTCCAGATCTAATCAAATATATTTGCAATCACTCTAAGACAAACATGATATGCCATGTTAGCACCTCCAAAAAGTAGGTGGACAAATATAAGATGGAATAATTTTCTGATTGCAGTTGAAACAAACATGATCTGCCATGTTAGCACCTTCAAAGAGTAGGATGGATAAATATAAAATGTAATAGTTTCTAATTGAAGTTAGATATATGGAAACACACTTCTCTATATCTTTCTAGCTCTACTAAATTGTATTACATAAAAATTCACAATGTTTACTGTCCTTAATTTCTTGGGCGATAAAATAAATTTAAGATTTTCAACTAAGAATTCTGTGGACCATATATGTTTAAACATCTTTAAACATTTACATATTTTGTATTCAATTATTCGTACTCCTCCTCCTGTAGGAACAGTGTGTGCATTTATTCCAATCGCTTTTATTTTTCTCCACACTTGTTGAAATACTTGGATACAAATAGCAAAACAATTTTATATTTGGAGCACGTGTCACATTTAATGAAGCATATTGAGTTAATTTGTGAATCACTCACAGCTCATGAGCTTGGCATTGTAAAAACAGGTTTTGAGATTTTCTGAAATTTGAAATCTACATGTGAGTTGAGGCTATGTAGTTTTCATTACCGAGCAATTGTATTAAGGAAAATTGTATTCATCTATTGAAGTGCTTCCAATGAATTATTCTTGAAAGTACTTTATGTTAATTTGATCTTTGCTACTGTGATTCGAAATAAACGTTTATTTTTAAAAGATATAGGCTGACTACGGTAGTCATTTGTTATGGTGGATCTATTAGTTCTAGGCCTATGATCTTATGATGCATATTGGGGTTATGACGTAGCATACATGACCCTTTGTTAGCCATATTGGGTCAAAGGGGTGACTTGAGGGTAAAGGATGTTATTAGATTAGAGTTTATATTGGGGATGTAGATATTAATTGGTTATATGTTTTCATAGCTGACTTTGTTATGTTGGTAATGACTGTATTGTTTATATTTCGTTATGAACTGTCGACGTCGACAGTTGTCTTAACCAAAATCCATTGATCTTACAAAGAGCAAGTTGAATGTCGGGGTAAGGGTGTTGGTGTCACAAGTCCTCCCTGTAACAAGCATTATAAATGCATACAATGCACACAACACAGAAAAATAGGAGAGAAAAATATCTTTTATTGCATATTGTCTAGGCATTGGTCATTCTTGAGTCAAACAGATCTTCTCTAGGCCAACATGAATTCTCTTTTCATCGACAATGTATCCCACCTAGTGAATTCCCTTTGTGGCGAAAGGACATTCCACTGAATTGGCATACAACTAGTAATATCATAGGGTTTGGAGAACCTGCTGAAAATGATTCAGGTGTTCCTCCATTATCTTATAGAAAATTAGTATGCCACCCAGATAAATAAACACTGCGAAGGGGCAAAAAATTATCATTCATGATTCTCATAAATGTTGTAGGTGTATTAGTTAGGCCAAAACACATGACTATCAATTCATGCTTACCCTCTCTTGACTTGAAAGCAGGTTTCCAAAATATCGAATTTTCAACTGGCACATTATGATTGCCAGGGAGGAGTTTTTGTTGAAGAATTAACCCTCTTGACAACATCTAAAGATATCAAGATTTCCAACTACAAATAATATCCACTGGAATATGCAAAAATTGTCCTTATACTGTATTTGGTAACCAAAAAGACTTTTATTTTCCCCTTCAGGATCAGGGATTGCAAGTGTTATTTTTGTTGTTGCTATGATAGTGCTAGGCTCTGCTTACATGATTTTCTTAACTCCATCTTGAGTTGGCATTGGTGCAAGCATCTGGACCATTAGCATGTTTCTAGAGTCACACTCCACATCTAAGTGCCGGTAATTTTATGAAGACTTCATCAATTCCCAGTCTTTATTTATTGCTTTCATCAAGATTTCTCCTGGGTGTTGAATTAGAGGTATGTACTTGGTGTTGAGCACCTCTACCCTAGCGCTTGCCATCAGATTTGACGCGGATCAATCCTCTAACTCAGACCTTCAACCTATTGAATCTTCCTGATAGGTCAAAATGTAAATGCAGTGGCAAATAAAAGCAAATGCAGGAATGTTTTACAGCAGAGAGGTGACTAAACCTTCCACAAAATACACATCTGGAATTTCAGAGGAAAAGAAAACCACAAATATGCAGCAAATTACCAGCCAAAAGTTCTCCTTTATTTTATTGAAGAACTCCTTTTACAAAGGCTCGTCTCCGTAAGTCCAAGCTCAACTATCATGCCTTTGTATTAACAAGAAAGCCCCTATTTGGACTTTTCAACCCTAGAAATAGTAGTTAACTGCAGCTGTTCCTCCAATTCTACCAGAACACAAAGCAGTTAGAGAAACTGCTATTATTAATTTATTAGTAAATAAGAGTCCTAAATAACTCCACACAGCAGTTAAGATCGGACAGCAACAATTTTCCTAAAATGAGTGAACTACTAGACTGACAGGAAGTGGGAATCATGCAGCAGTTGGTGGTTGATTACATCATCATAATCATCTATCTCAAACCTGCAACCTGTTGAGTATTCCAGCAAGAAAAAATGCAAATGCAGCAGAAAAATAAAAGTATAGGGAAAAAATAATTCACAGTGGAGAGATAATTAAACCTCCATATATACACAACTGATTTTCAGAGGAAAAGAAGACCACCGTACACAAAAATTATCAGCAAAAACTCCCTATTATTTTAAAGAAAAACTTCCTTTTACAGTCTCCCTATCCAACTCTAAAACTAAACTAACATGTGTTTATGACAGATATTAAAGACTTACATAAGAGTAACTTGGACTGAATCAGATGTACTCTTCACATCGAAGCTTCTCCAAGATATTAAAGGCTTACCTCAGAGTGACTTGGACTGAATCAGATGCACTCTTCACATCGAAGCTTCTCCACTAGTTCCATTTCTACCTCTGATCATCACTCCAAATATTTGTGAGTACAATATGGTCACAGATCATCTTCTGGGGAGCGTCAATTTGTAACTAGTAATGTTGAACAAGAATCAGAAAAACAATTCATATGTAGATCTGTTCTCTCCAATAAGATTCAATATCATTTTCTTCATACTTTATTAGGCATTTATGTGCAGTATGAGGATTGGAGATGCCCTACCCTATTCACTACAAAACCAAAAGCAGTGACTCCTTCAAATAAATTTATGTTACCCCTAACACTTGGGTAGGGGATGGGGAGCCAAAGGAACAAGTTTCAGAAACAGATAAAGGTTATCCCCAAAAATCCAAAAATAGTGGTTGTGTATGTGAAAAGACTCGTGCTCCACAAAACGTATGATAGCATATTTCAACTAGAATAAAACATTAAAAGAGTAATGAACTAGTACATAGTTCTTCTTTATATCTGATCAACAAACAAGCTAAACAAACATGCAAAATAAAATAAAATAGACATGCACCATAATGGACGAATCATCCTTGTTAATAGAGAAACGGAATACAAAACACATGATAACTATAGCAGAGAACGGTGTATAACACAGTTATTTCGAGATGGATGTACAAAAACCCTACAGCATTGCATCAAAAATACTCTAGTTCTCAAGGAGCACGACCCACATGGAAGAATTACAGACCTACGCTCTACACTGGCACTGGACTTCTGTTTTCTGATGTTCTGAACCCTATAAGATGATGTTCCCCACATCCCCTCCTCTTGTTTTGTTTCTTGAACACTCGCCTCATTTAAGGGAAAACCTGGAGTAACATTTCCTTCCCAATTACTAGCCCTAAAACCCATTTCTACCAATTCTGACTCTGCAATAACAAAATAATCCCCACATCTGCAGGGATAAAAATATTGAACTGCTCCTCTTTCTTGATCCTCCTCAATGCTCATTTCATCCAATTCTATCTCATTTCCAACAACCTCTATACTATGTCTTACAGCTTGTAGCTCATAATCATAGGTTTCCCTGGATTTCATATCCTTGAGGACTTCCCATGCTATCTGTATCCTCATAAACCTTTCTAAAGCCTCCCCATCCTCATACAGTTCTAATAAATTGTCAATTCCTTGACACCCACCAGATAAGGAGCCAGAATTCTTCGCACCCACTTCAATACATTCAAACTCCTCCTTTCCTATTTCAGTAATTGGGATTTTAGATTTCTTAGCAAAATTAGCATTAGAAGATGAAGGCAGAGATGGATTGAAATATTTTTGTCAGGGTGGAGAAAAATTAGGGCAGACCTGTATTGTGATCTGATTTCAGTATAAGTTGCATCTTCTCTTACACAGAGAGCTTCGTAATGGGTTTTGCTGTCTGCTCTACCGTGATCGGGTGCCTTCATGACTTGCTTGGACTGGATCGTAGTATTATTCAGGTTTGCCCGCGCACTGATACATATCGAAGCCAAAAACTATCGCCGTGAGGAACCAGATTCAGCTAACATATCTAACATCTATAACATATCTTATTAGTTACAGTCTTATTAAAATTTAAACGATTATTAATCAATATTAAAAATATTTTTTCACATATTTTACAATGTTAATTAATAATCTATTAAAAATATAATTATTTTAAATATATAAAATTCCAACATCAATTATGTAAATATTATTAGTTATACTCAACTCTTTAAATATAATATTAAATTCTTGAATACCAAATTTATATTTAAAATGTATAGATGTTCATTATTATTTGAACAAATAATTTCAAAATAAATATTTTCATAATTTTATAAAATATAAGTATGCATTATGAAAAGAGTAATAAAAAGAGTGACTCTTTCCTTTTCCATCAAACCTTGCAATAGTCTATTTATTCTTTAAAAATAAATGTATATATGATTAAATAAAATAAATGTCATAATTTCATACATCCTACATTGTGTAATAATCTAATGATTTCCCTAACCAAGTAGCAATTGCACCTCATATGTATAATAGAAATGTCATAGGGGAAGTAATTTACAAAAATGAAATGGAAAATAAGAAGGTAAATAGAAGACGAGCCATCAAAATAATTAAAATCAAACAAGTCTTATAGAATTTTTCTTTTAAAGAAAATGCTTATACATTTGGTAAATATTGGTAATATGGACGGTAAAGATGAAGGGAGGCGGACACCTACGAGTAATTTTGACAAGATGTGAGAAAGGTCTTTTTAGAATTGAGAAATTCCAAGGAAAGAAAAGAGTTCAACAATTAGTAATATGACAATGTTTTGATCATCTAAGCATTCGTTTAGTTGACGGACTTTGAAAACAAGGCAAATTTAATAACATTTGTAGTAAATTCAAATCTAATGTCTAAAAATAAGGTTGATCGTATAGAGCGTAAACTTTCAACACTGCATGACCTTATACTAATCCTTGTAATATAAAACCTCTTAACAAACAAGTGTACATGTTTTTAAGCATATTGCTAAAAATAAGTGGTATGTTGTGAAAATCCTCTTTATTTTCTATCTTTGTTTATACTCTAGATAATTTCTAGGTGTTGTTAATGTACAACAATAAGAGGGATACAAGGGTTAGCAACAAGTATAATATTCTAAGATAATTAACTTCTAACATTAAGTATACATAACCATAGTAATGCCTTCAAACTTGGAAAGATTGATAAATGATAAATAACTTGCTCAAAACAGGAGAGGAGAGATAAACTTAGTTGTTTACGATGATTCGTGAATGATTTGGGTGTGCAAGATAGTGGAACATGATGATTTAGAAGCTGGAGATTTTGGGACTAAAAAGTGAGTAGGTGTGAGACCGTATATATTTTGTATAGTTTAGGATGGAATAGTATGGTCTAAAACATTAGTTTTACAATTTCAAACCCCGAGACTATGGATTTGCATCTTCCTATGTGTTTTGTTTGCTTGCAAATTATGCTCATCAGTATATCACTCATTCTCACACACTCAAGATGAACCGTGATGGCCGGAATGAAGTAGAAACTCGAACAACTTGCATAACACTTCATCAAAGCATTATCAAAACAAACAAAAAATATGTGTGTGTGTGTGTGTGTGTTTGAGGTTGGACCACCCTTCGAAGTAAGACTTCAAACTATTAAACCAATCCAAGTGTCGTACTATATATCCTCATTACAAAAATCAAGTCTCATGTAGTTCTCCTAAGTGCTTATGTAAGTGTGTATAGTTAACCAACCCCCACGGGTTCCTTCATGTCTCTTAACACCAAGATAGTGGGCTCACTACGTAGTATAATATGTACATGTGTGGTAATAGTGAGATTTGGTGTGCATTAGCTATGTGACCGAATCCTTTTGTTGATTGAAACCCATGTGCAATGCTTGGAGTGACTTTTCTTTTGCTCGCAGACATGGCTTTATGATCTTCGCATGTTTGTAGGTGGATGAAGCTAAACTCTTTGACATGGTTGAGTACTTGGACTTGTAGTGGGGACTTCTCTAGATGATGTGCAACTTATTTAGGAAGATTTAGGAGCCCTTTGAGTGCTCTTGGAATGATATTTGTAATAGTAGATTGTAATAATGTCATATGAGTTATAGAGTGCTAGTGACTTGCTTATATAGTATTTTTGTGTTGGTACAAGATACTATATGCACCTAATTGTTAAATTAACTTAGTTAGTTAGCTTTTATAGCTAGTACATTATGTCTAGGCTTAGAATAAATAAAGATATGCATCTAATTAATGTTATTTATTAGAGTACCACCTTTAGTGGAGGTATCACCTTTAATGGAGGTTCCACCTTTAGTGGGCCAATAAGAAAAGGGGAGATAGTCCTTGTTCTAGCTACATATACACTCACATATGTACATTCTAGATTAATTTTTACAAAAAAATTTGCAATTCATTCTCAAGGCATTATATTTTTTCTCTTTGTAGATTAAGTTTCATCTTGGTGTGAGTCATACTACAAGATTTATAATCATGTGGGCCTCTACCAACATTTCATGATATCGAGCCTTGAAACTCATAGTGTGAGTTGTGGCTTTTTTTTTTTTTTATCCAGACACAATTCCCACACTACTTCCCAATCCTTTAGATAGATTTTGAGCCAACCCAAATATCAAAAAAACCTTCTAGATTTTTTTGTTTGAGACAAATCTAACTTTTTAGGATTTTTTCCACAAATTTTCCTTTTTTGATAAATTGTGATTTTTTCTAAGATATGAAACTATTTTAATTGAATATTTCTTTAAAAATATGAATTTTTGAGTTCGTGGTGATTTTCTATGGATTTTTAAAGATCGGATATGCACGAAAAGTGTGGATCCAAGTTGAGCAGATTAAAAAAATCATATTTTTACAAAATAGTTTATCCATCCATGTATCATCAAATCCGACACATCAAGATATTTCGACACATAATTGTTTTCTCATATCGGACGTGGTAGAGATTTGAAATTGCATGTATCTTTTTAGATTTCTTATTTGGAAGGCTATATTCCTCAACCCCTAACGCTCAACCCTTGTCCATATCAAGGATTCTCTAAAACTACTATGCTAGATATTCCACTACGATATTTCAAGCCTCATTGATAGTGCTCTTGCTTGGTAAATAAAGTATTGTCTATTTGTTTATTAATTTACAAGTTTGGGTGTGTTGGTGATTAGAACATATTGAGGCTTATGGTGACCAAGAGGTTTGGGGTTCAAATCTTGGGCCTCTCAACTTGTGTTGATTTTTTTTAAACTTTATAAAATTTTCATACCTCTTGGAATCCCATAATACCACCAGCCAAGGATATCTATCCCCCAATGGCATACCTATGCCAAACAAGCTTCTTGATTTGAGTAGTGATCTTGTGAAGGGTATAACTTTTGTTTTCAAAGGCTACGGGGTGATTTTTTTCAAAATCACTATTTTTTTATATCTATGCATTAGTGTATTTATATTGTCTTAATATATGAAATAATTTTCTCTAATATGTAGTTTTCTTCTATTTTAGAGCACAATACTTATTATTGTAAAATTTCAAAAACCTTAACTTTTGATCGTACATCGGATTCGAGTGTCTTTTTTTAAATTAAGTTGTGTATTTTTTCATGAACTACACAGATGGGATATCATATAATACTTTTTAATCACTAAACTATAGTTTTTCCAGTGTTTTCACAAAAATTCCATTGTAATAATAATGGTATCACACTATTTATAAAGTACCACCTATTTTTAGCTAGGGTTCTTTCTTTGAATGTAATACAAAATTTGGGGGGTTGAAAGGAAAAAATTAGGTGCCTATTTTCTCTTGTTTTTTCCTTCTTCTTGTGGGTGTTCTCATTTGCTTTTGGGTGTAGCATTTTATTGAGTACATTGGTTGATTTTAAGTCAATAGATATCTTAAGTCCACATAATTATCACACATGGCAATAGAAAAATGAAACAATTGCCACTATCTAAGGGTTTGTGGTCTATGTTGCAAGATTCACCTTTAAATTTTCAAAATAAATATGAGAAATATTTTTATACTAACAAACAAGATGAGGCCATGGGGTTGATTGGTATTCATGCTTTTAACAACTTGTTGTTTCACATCATGAATTGTAACACTCCAAAATAATCATAAGACAAACTTGAGAAATTATTTGGGGAGGACAATGAATTCAGAGCCTTAAAATTAGGTGTGGAATTTTCCTCACTTTCAACTAGTGACTTTCCAACTATTAAATAATTTATTTCCAACTTCAAGTCCACTCTCTCACAGTTGTTAGCTTGTGGTAAGGTTAAGAAGGATGAAGATTGTTTTTTTCTTTTTTTCTAAGTTAAAGGGTCCATACCAAGTATTTTCCTCTACCTTTTATTCAAAAATAGATTCATTAGGTGATGTCTTTAATATTCTTTATTTTGATATATTTTGTGAGCGTTTCACTAGGGAACAATCAAAACTTTCTCAACTTGATGTTCTCCCTAGTTCAAAGGAACTTATGGCCAATACACCTAAGATAAAAGGTAAGAAAAAGTAAAAATCAAAACCCAATGACAAGAAAGAGTCCACCCAACCTTTTTATGAGTCCACTTATGAATCCACTAAGTTATCTCCTTCTAAGTCTAAATAGTCATCCTCCAAGACCAAAAATAAGTTTAGTGATAAGTGTACATTTTGTGGAAAATTATGTCATTCAAAGACACGGTGTTGGAAAAGGATGAAAGCATTAAATAAAATCCACATTTTAGTTCTTACTTCTTCATCTTCAAGGAAAAGGGAAAGGCACTTTCATCTCATGCATTGGTTGCATCTATGGATAGTTGGATCCTAGATTCATATGCTTCTCATCACATGACACACTCATGTGAGCATCTCACTTCACAAACTCATAGAACAACTCACATATTATTGTTGGGGACTCTACACATCTCAATGTTTCATGTTTAGGCACTATTGAGATGTAGGATGGGTGCATCAATGATGTACATTCTAGTTCCTAAGATCTCTAACAATATTCTTTCCATCTATCAGATTTATCATTCTAGAAATGAGAAGAGTGTAGACTTCTCTCTTCATAATGTTTTGATAAGAGATTTATAGAATCCAAAGGTTGTTATTTCTTTAGGTGGTGTTGATAATAGTTTTTTCTTATATGTGTTTGATGGATTTGATCCTTCTTCATGGACATCATTCATTACTCATGTTGACTTGGTAAGCAAAAATTGGCATGAATGATTTGGACACTTGAACTATAGATATTACAACACATGGGTTCATAAAACCTGATGTTTGTATTGCTTAAGGTGTCTTGTATAGATGGTTTTGCAGAGTTTGTATACTTCGAAAACATCATTGCGACCCTTTTTCTAAAGGCAAGGGTTTACGAGATTCAACTCCCCTTTAGATGGTGCATAGTGATCTCGTGTCCTTTTTACTCATTTTATTTTAGGGGCCAAGTATATTCCCACTTTCATTGATGAATTCTCACGTCACACATGGGTGTACTTTCTTAAGTATAAAAGTGAATCCTTTTACCACTTCAAGGAGTTCAAGAAATTGCTTGAGAAGTAATCCTCACTTCCTATCAAGAAGTTATACACACATAATGGTGGGAGTATTTTAGTAATGCATTTAAGGAATTTTTGCAAAGTATGATGTTTAATATCGGTACTCATTTCCTACACACCTCAACATAACAAAATTGTTGAGAGGAAGAATAGGGCCTTGAGAGATATGGTTAATTACATTTTCTATTCCAAGAATATGACACCTTCATTTTGGGTTGAGGAAGTGAATTGTGTGAATTACATTCATAATTATATGCCCTATAAGGCAATGGAGAACATGACACCAAAGGAGGCTTGGTCTCATACCAAGCCTGATATTTCCACATTTTTAGTTTTTCGTAGTGAGGCTTGGGCATTTATTGTAGATGAAAACATAAATCCATGAAGAATAAGAGTCAACCACTCACTTTTACTGGATATGTGAGAATGTGAAGGCTTATCATGTGTGAGACTCGTCACTTATGATGCTTTGTTTCAATGAGATGTCCAGTTTGATGAGAATTTCACCCCCATAAAGTCTTCACCTACATATTATCCTTAACTCACTCCCTCTTCCTCACATCTTGATGATTCCACTCTTCTTGATGATGATGTTGATGTTTTTGTTCCTCCTCCTCCTCCACTACCTTTTTCTATATAGTTTAAGCCCAAGTGGGTAAGTAGTATTCGATAGGAGGAGGATTATTTGGTACGATATCTTTATGAACCTCATCACACATGTTCACATACGTCTAGGGCTTATCTCTTAGGTCATGGTATTTTAGAGGATCCACAAAATCTTTTAGATGCGGCGGGTACACTAGAATGGGACATAAGCATGCTAAAGGAGTATTCTTCTTTGATGAATAATTACATATGGGATATTGGATTTTCTTTCTAAGGGAAGAAATATGGTCCATCGTAAGTGGGTCTATAGGACCAAATATATAACAAATGTTCATATTGAAAACTATAAAGGCCCATATTTTAGCACATGGGTTTTCATAGATTGAGACCTTTGCCCTTATTACCAAGATGGATTTTATTTACCTTTTACTTTCACTAGCTACATTCAAGGGATGGTCAATGCATTAAATAGATGTGAAGAGTGCATTGCTTCATCGTGACCTTCATGAAGACATCTACATGGAGGAGCCACAATGGTTCATATAGGAATCTTCACTTGTTTGAAGGCTTTATTGTTCACTTTATGGTCTCAAATTGTAGACACAAAATTTCGCACTTTATTATGCCATCAATATGTTGTTATATGCATGAATCTTAAGTAATAAAAGTATACTCTAGTGACATTTTCCTTTGTCTCTCTACTTTCTTCGATTGATTTCTATTGTGAATCTCTTCTACATATTTCGATTTTACATACACTGATGGTCAAGCCACAGGATCCATGTCCATCTTCTTGTCACATATGTCTCTATTGGTCTCGGGACACTAGTGCCCAATCTAGGCACTAGCACCCAGCGCTTGTGTCCCTTCTGCGTGTTCTTTTCCTCCTTGTTATTTTTGCACATTTCATTATTTTTGGTCGGCCTTATTTATTTTCTTATCCTTATCTTGCATTCTTAGTCAGATTTTTGTTTCATGAGTGTCGAAATTCAAACAAGGGACTCATATATATACATAATGTACTAACTATAATTCTAGCTGATAATTCAAAAGGGACTATCACATCTACATATTACTACCACTACTCAAAGGGACTACATTCTGGGGTTGCATAGGAATGGGAAGTGTTGAATTCCATACCACACATTTGCATTTTTACATCAAAATATATCTATAGCCCACTATCTTGGCATCATTAGTGCAAGGGAAAACCTAAGGACACCATTTCACACACAAACACAAAGAACTACATGGAGTCTGAAATGTAGTGCAACGCTCGGTACTAAGTTCACTCATCGGGTGACCATCGAGGTTAGTCCGACTTCACATATTGCATATTTTATTCAGATCTCATGTGTTTATGAGCTTATGCAGATAGCTAGGGTTTTTGTTGCAAGTTACAAGTGTGATCAAAACCCTAACAACAAAGTTGGAGCGACAAAAATTATTGGAGTAAATACCTTCTAACCCCAAAAATATCGATCTCGAATATTCACACAATACTAGCACCAGCAGAGCCGCTAGTGCTCAGGGGCACTCATGTTCTCTTATCGAAACTTTTTTCCATCACTAATCAAAGTCCCATAACTCTCTGTAAGCCTCTATGACATTGTTTCTAGCTAGATCTAGCATTTAGACAGCTTATAATCACTTACAAATCACTCAAAACCAACTAAGTTATCATTCCTCTCTTAGGTGCTTGGGTTTTACATTATTAAATTCTCATTGCCTATACATTAATTTTTTTTACCAATTGAATATCATTTATTACATTAGTTACTTTGAAATAAGATTTAATTTAATCAAGATAAAATCATTTAGTAAACCCACTCCTTACCTAAACTCTTTTCCTAGGATCAAAATCCTCGCGGCTAACCCATCCCTAGATCACCCTATAACCTTTATGAGCATGCAATAAATTTTTTCCAACTCCCGTGAAGAAATCTGAATTTTGTTTTTTCATGCAAAATCTTGCATATGATCCACATGTCATCCAACAACTCCTTGCATTCCAAGCATCTACTCCTGACAATCTCTCAAGTCGTGATTATTACTTTGTCTCTCTTATTCAAAACCTTGATTTGACAATTTTCTCCCATCCATAATTGTCATGACTAATGTTCCATCCTCTTCTCCTTATACTATGGTAAATGATAACACTAATGTAGATTCTTTGCATAATGAAATTTTTTCCTGTGAAAATATGGATGACAAGTGATTATGCTTCGATAATGATAATGCACATGTTAATAACGATGTTTCTTGCATTAAAATTGTTGAATGTGAATCTATACCTCATACTTCTTCTACTTCTGAAATTATTTCCAATGATTTCCATGTTGAAACCAATGATAATCCTAGTACATCTCCTATTATTCATGATGATCATACACCAATTAACTCCTCACATACTACACCTTTAGAGCCTTCACATACATCCCCTTCTTCCACATCCCAATCCCCTCCTCAAGTCCCTATGATCACTCATAATGGCAAGATTCAACCCCTCAATGTGTCTCTCGGTTCCCAAATCATTCTCAAAGACGATCTCCTTTCTCTTATGCATGTTGTTGGAGATTTGAAAAGCAAACTTCATACCCTTACCCTCAAAAGAAAAGCTTATTATGATTTTGTTGACAATAATACCCTTCCTAACAATCCCATTCCTAAAAAAATCACAATTCTGTTTTTCCTAAGGGTTTTGCAATGCCTATTTTCTCACATTTTGATGGCACTAGAAATCCTTACATCTTAAAGATTTTCGATTAGCCATGGCTTCATATTCCAATGATAGATTGTTACTAAAATCCTTCCATCATAGCCTTGTTGATATTGTTCTTCAATGGTATACTCACTTACCTAATGGATCTATTAGCACTTATTATGATATGGAGGATGCATTCCTTAGACATTTTATTTCTAATAATGGGCCTAAAGTTACATATGAATGCTTACCTTATTTGCATCAAGGAAAGACAACCAATTCTAGATTATATTTTACACTTTAATTCTTACATGCACCATTTACTTTTTCAGCCTATTAATCTAGAAATGTAATATATCTTTTGTCATGGCTTAATTCCTCCATTAAAAGAAAAGTTGTTATATGATACATGTGATTCCTTTACTCTTCTTTTCTATAAGGTTATTGACTTAGAAAAAGACTTAATTGTGGATCATGTTATAATACCTACTTCTACTTCTTCTACTCCTCCCTTGCCTACTAAGTCCTCTACTCTCCCATCTATTAAACCTCCTTCATGGTCACCATCTCCTCCTCCACATAAACATCTCTCCCTCTACCAACATGTCGACATCCACCTAGATCTTCCCCACCTTCCACCCATGAACCATTATAATTCTCACATGATGTTAAACCACATGATGTCTTATGTACTTTACTTGATAAGTGGTTGATCCATTTACCTTCCAACCAACAACATCCCCTCACCAACCGCACCGCCATCATGATCACCCTTTTGCAATTTTCACCGCATTAATGACCACCTTGATAATGATTGTTATGCCCTTCATGATATACTCCAACAATTAAAAGATAAGGGTTCCATTGCCTTCCACACCCTATCTCATGATCGCTCTCGCTCTCTCCTCTTCCATGTGAGTGAGCCTTTACAATTGTTAGCTTATCTCATTCACCACCTCCTACAACAATAAACATCAACATCAGATAGGCCATCAATACACATATATATACCCCATCCAGAATCAAGATTACACAATACAACTGGTGGGGGGCAAGCCCTATGTCTCAATACATCCTATAGAATACATCATATACCCTCATCACTATCACTATCTACAACTATGGGAGCTCTAGAACTAGAAGCTTCACCACTAACCCTACATCGTCGATCTTGGGCTTTGTATCTCTCCAACTCGCTCTATAACACAAAATTCTTGTCTACCTACTCTACAAGCCTGCCCTAGAGATCTACATATCATGTAAACACATCATGGGATAGGCTACCTCCTCCCACAACATGTCTCACCTGCTCTGTCTCTATGCGGGCCTCATCGCACTCACTTAACAAAATTGTACATGTGGTTGTTGTTATCACCACACGATCAAACAAATTGGCATGCTTTCCCACAATCACATCCACCCACTCTAACATCTCTCCACCCACGAGCACATATGGGGCACATTTCGATTCAACATGCATATGGAAGTATTTATAATCAACGTCAAGAAAACATCATCCGCAACCACATAACAAACACCTCATATCATCATGTCCACATCGTCATATTCAACTTAACAAGTAAGATAGTAAAAATGTATGATACCTATGTTCAACTCACACTGTTGCTGCATCATCTACCTCAAGAGCAGGTGCATGACCTCGACTCCTCCAACCGTTGGCCCGCCTACCATATCTATAACCACTATAAACAACAACACCCATATATGTGTCATCCATTACAAATTATATGCCTTGATATGCCCCACATCATCCACCTATATTAGCCCTATGGCTAGATATTCCTCATTTGGACCCAAGGGAACTATTTGTGCTCTTATGGGGCCTCACCTTGACCCTAGTTGCCTTACTGCCCTAGTAGATCGACACCATATGTATGGCTCTCGAGGGACGTCTTGAGCCATACCAAACTATCGAGACACCCACTCACCCTATAAAAACTCTGTTACTCTTAGAAAGTGATACTCCGCCTACATGGTATGTCAAATACAATGTAACTCAATATCATCCTTCACCCATATTTTGTAATCTTTATACAAACCTCAAAATAAGCGCCCTGTGGCCCATCTGATCCAACATCAACCTGTAAGTGGTCATGTCCATTCTCATACTCCAGCTACCCACCCACCTTATCGTATATATCTTTGGTCAATCCCAATCGGTTCATGGCCCACTTAGTGGCCTCACTATAGCTATATGCTCATATGACCATACATGTAATAGAGTGGTAGCTCCTACTCTAACTCCATGGTCCTCCTGTTTGAACTGATACAAATCTCTATATAAATGGTCCAACACACATTATGCCCATGCATATCTAGTACCATGCTCCTCTATATATGAAAAATATCATGCATCTGATACAAAATACCAACTCCACCACCCTCCACGACCACTGATGAAGCTACTACTACAACAATGAACTTATGTAACCATGACACCCTAGACCTCACAATCACATCCGGGATGATATACGTCTCGGCATGGACTCGAGACCCTGTAAAGTATAGTTGTGATGCGCTCATCTCGGCTACGTGAATCTTAAATGGCCATAACATGTATCCTCTCTCTTTGTTGATAGACAACCACAATATCCTATAGAAAATCCTCTAGTGTCATCATCATCTCTCTGTTGGTAACAAAATGTACAAGTATCTGCACACCATCTCTCACATAGTGTTGTCAACAATGGCATATTATGGGGTACCTCCCCCAATCTAGTGATGTGCCATAAGCCGACATGGTCCAATATATCTCACTCATCATCAGTCAACCCCAAACCAAGAAATGTACTCAAATGACATCTCATACAAAACTCTCTTGAATGTATAGCTCTCTGCACAACATAAACAAGCAACACAACATAATATTAACACACATCCATGTTTCAAAATTAAACCTCACAACATTAAAATCAACTCCATTACTAAAATAATAGCAAAACTCATCCCCTGGACACTAGCGCTTAGGAGCTGGACACTGGCGCCCCATGACAGTCAAGAGTGCTCTAAAATCGGGTGTTAGTTTCTCGATGGACAAAATGGCATTTTTGCTTATGTATAGGTCTCAAACACCCAATTTTACAAAATATCAATTTTTCTAAAACTGATAAAAACATACATATTTTCCAAAAAATCCAAATTTGATCATACATACTAGCTCATCTTTGGTCGTCTCTGCGTAGTACGACCATTGTCACCCTCTCATTTTTTTAAATATCCCGCTTTGACACGTGACATCCTCGCAACTCACAAATCAAATCACACTCACTCCCGATTCGAATGAAATTACTATTCACCCTTTTCATATTACTATATATACTAATTCAATTTTAATCTACACTATAATCACTACTTTCTACTATTCTTGCCACTAATATAAGCATACGATTTAGCTCATATATGAACCTCGTTATTCTAATTTTCTCCCCATTTATGACATCTAGATCACGGTCTCATCTTGCAATGTATTATACAATTCTAAATACTTTATCTTTAATTCTAGCACACACACTATTTAATTTCTACATATACTTTCTCACTATTATTTCATCTCTTATATTATCTCTCAAACACTAGTACAAACCTTCACATCCTTGTTTTCAGCTAAGTGCTCTTTCTCTACCCTCACCCTTTCGTCGAAAGGGGGCATACAATCGGGATCATCTTATAATCCCTCTCAAGATACAACATAATTAATTGACACTCCTAATACATTACTATCACATTTTCTCTGATCTCATTCAAATAATTACATTTACTCTATATGATAGTCAATAATTTTTCTATTTCAAATCCATTCCCCCAAATGACCTAATACTGGGAAAAATCTCTCCATGAGTAATATTCCAAATACATCTTATTCAATCAACTCCTATCATTCAAAACCAATTAATCAATACAAAAATCTAGTTACTATCACTTCCAGATGACCTAACTTGGGAGCCGCATTACATTACAATCACTTCCAGATGACCTAACATGGAAGCCATCTAATACTTTTCAAATTAAAACACCCATTGTTGTAGGAGTGGGGAGATGAGACGTCATTTCCTTTCATGTACTACTCATATATGGGTTCTTCAATCGGGATAAACAAATTTCAATTGGTAACAATTCGGTCCTTATTTGTCTATAGTGGTTGGACCTTTTGGGAAAGATTCAATGATAGGAGAGAAAACGTGCCTCTCTCTCCCCAAAACTCTTCCTCTAGTGGAAGGATTCCCAAATCCTTCAATTATCAAAAATCAGGTTGGGAATTGATCACTCCCTACCTCTTACGTATATATGGAAAAAATCCAAAATCTCCAATGTCATCAAAACTATTTCTCCAATCCACTCATTCCAATGATTTTTTGTCTCCTCCTACACTACATGGGTCAAAATGTTGATTTGTGGTTGGCCACGCTAAAATTTCTATGTTCTAAGCTCACACTGCAATATGGTTTCTTTGGATCCTATACAGGTATGTTCCTTACTTCCTGTTAGTGCAAAATCATACTACCCCCAAATGAGTAGTCAGATTTGCTTTTCTAAGGCAGAGTCATTTGATGTGATTCACACAACATTGAGCTTTTCCAAAGTGTGGGACTTTACAGAGTCGGAAAAGCTCTCCAGATTAAAGGTTGGTTCCTATTCCTCTGTTTTGGTGCATGCGTGAAAACTTGCAAAGGGCCTATTCCTAAACCTAATCTAAGTTATACCAAGGAGACAGAGATAAAAGGAATGCAAGAAATCAAACTAAGCTATAAGGTGATGTACCAAAGGAATGATGAACATTTGTTTTGATGATAGACATAAAACAAAAAAATGCATACAATAACCAAGCACAGATAACCAAATCTATAATGAAAGATCAGATGAAAGCAAAAGAGACAAGAAAGGATCTAAAATCGATCACAGACATGTTTTATTGCTCTGCAGATTGATACAATGCATTACAAAGTGGCCAAAAGGTAGAAAATGTATTACATTCTAGTGGAAGGTTTGAAACTCCATGAGTTCCTTTGCCAGAAGAAAAGGGGAGCCTGCAAAATAGAAGAATGTCCAACCCTTTACAATGAGTCCCGACCCGATATTTATAGACTCAATCAGAGAGAAGAAAGAAAGAGAGAGAAAATGGGAAAAGTAGGTTGAAGCTCAACCACTGCTATTAATGCCTCCTATAAAATTTGCCCCCAAATCTGCGCCTCGCATCATCGATCTCACGATTCGGTGCCTTGCTCAAGGAAGAGGAAACGATGGAACAGATCAAATCGATCTGGTTGTTGAGGTAGATAGATCCACATTAATGGCCCTAAAGACATTTTCTCCATTTTTCTTTACCTAACCTCCCCAAACTTAAAGTTTCAGATCTCCATGGCGTGGGCGAAGCCAAGATCTTTCCAACGGTGTCATATTTGCAATATTTTGAGCCCTGAGTCAAAAGATATGCCCCTTCAAAGTTTGTATCGGGTCCGTACAAAAGGGCGGGAAAACTAGTTTGAAAAATGGGCCCCCTTTTGACCTTTGGGACACGTGGAGGGCTAGCGCTTGTTTGAAGGTGGCCTCTATATTTTCTCTTAGAATAGTGTGGGGTTGACACGTGGCTTCCTTCATTGGCTCGCTCAATTTCTTTATTTATTCGCTAAGGTCTTTGCTCAGCGAGATCATATTCCTTAACCAGGGGACACGCGAAGGTTTGAAGCTCATTAGAGAACCCTCTCTCAATTCGATCCTTGAATTAGTGCCATTTAGACACTTAGTGCTCTCCGCCGGTCTGCCACCATGCATTGACTATTCAACTCAACTTTGTCCCCTTTTGAGACTAGACGCATGGAGGCTCTGGGCCTGCTAAAACTCCCGATCAAAATTTTTCCCTTGGAGGAGCGTCGAGTCGACACTTGGAAGCCTCCGTAGGTCTTTGGAATTTCAACGACCTCTCCCTTCCTTTTTTGGGCCTGGGGCTACGTGGCGAACTAGCGCGAGAGTTTGAGTGTCTACTTTTGGATCTACCCTTGGAGAAGCGCCGCTTAGACATGTGGCCTTCCCTACCAACATTTCTATACTTATCCCTTTTTGAGGCCTGCTCTACCACCTTTTGACCTTTTTTGACTATTTGCTACATGGAGGTTCAGCGCGAGTTTGAGTCCCCACCTTGGGCTCCCATCTTTGATTTGCACCGAGCCGACACTGGCTTCCTCCTACCTAGCTGAAGACTTTTCAACGGCCACACAACTTTTAGGGCTCTAGATGTGTGGAAGCTTGGTGCTCATTTGAACTTTCTTCCTTGGATTCAACTTTGGAGAAGCATCGTTCCGACACGTGGCTCTCTCCATTGCCTTCTCCATACTTCGTCATTTTTGGACTCGTTCTGAACTGTTTTGAGCCCGAAGACTTCGGATCTTTGCGTAGTTTCTTCCTTTTCTTTCCCCTAGCCTCTCTGTGACATTGCTTCTCTTCCTTTGACCTTGCTACTCTATTTTCGAGCCCACCGTAACCCGTAGAATGGATTTAAATCCCTGTGTTCACTCGACAACTGTTTTCGAATTTATCCTACATAGGGTTGTTTGATCTTCACAGCCTCTCGTCACTTCCATTACAAAGTCCTCTTGCAACTGTTTCTTTGGAATCAAATGTGATTTCTTAGGTTCCTTTAGTGTGGGGGTGTTTTGATCCAATATTTTTCCTAGGGGCGAAATATGGATAACAATTTGGTGACTCACAGAATATCTACCTACTAGATGCAAAGACCAATTGCCTTGTCGTATCCGTTGGGCATGGAGTTGAGAATGATGATAGAAAACCGATTATGCCTCTAATTCACGACCGACTTTTTTACTCTCAATTTTCATAAGAAATCCTCAAATGATGGTTTCGAGAGTAGAAAATTGTTTTGACCAGGGCTTCATGCTGTTTTTTGAATGAGTCATGGCAAGAGCAACAAAAAAACACCATAACTATATACAAAATTGAAATCATACATGCTCTAAGTGGAGCATGCAGAGTGTGTGAAGCACTTAGGAACCTAAATTACAACAATACAATGTGCACAAGCACTTAGAGGAATGAGAAACTAAACTAGTATGTATATAAGGTGAGAACTTTCCTTTAAGCAAACAGTGTTTAAGATAGATTTTGTTTTCTTGGAATCTGCAACTCTTCACCATCCAATGTAGACAATTGGAAAACATTGCTACTTTTACATTTTGTGACCATGTAAGGGCCACTCCAAATGGCATCAAACTTGGAATGCCTTCCTAGTTTTGCCCGATCTGTATCCCATTTCAAAATTAGGTCTCCCTCCTGAAAGGTCCGTGGCTCTTACCTTCACAAAGTATCTCTTGATTGAAGCTTGATCATTCTCTATTGTTTGAAGTGTATGTTCTCTGGTCTCTTCCAATTCCATTAGCTCTGCATACCTGGCCTCCATTGGTTCAAACTCAGACACCTTTAGTTGTTTCATGAGTTCCAATGCTGGTAATTCAAGTGATATGGGCAATACTGCCTCTTTCCCATATACATGTTTGAATGGAGAGTTTCCTGTAGACCTCTTGGGTGTTGTCCTATCAGCCCATAGGGCTGATTTGAGTTTCATGTGCCAGTTCTCTCGATTTTTATCTAGATTTCTTTTGATGATCTTCAAGCAGGTTCTTGTTTGTAGACTCTGCTTGGCCATTACCCTGAGGGTAATAATTTGATGAAGTGCTTAGGTAAATCCCATTCCTCATGGCCCATCCTGTGATTTTGGAACCTATGAATGCCAATGCATTATCTGATATAATAGTGGTTGGCACTCGAATCTGGTCACTATCCCTTCATAGAAATCTAATATGCGTTGGACTCATTAGCCTCTTTGAGTACCACCGCCTCGTTCCACTTGGTGAAATAGTCTTTCATCGTCGTTAGGATCCATTTGTGGCTTTGGCTCAAATTTGGATTAATGACCCCGATGAAGTCCAATCCCCATTGCATGAATGGCCGATCTACTGAAATTGGATGCAATGGTAGTGCAACTAGCTTTTCCTTGCCTTTGAAGAACGCACAATTCTTGCACTATTTGATCCACGCATAGTAATCACTAAACACTCTGGGCCAATAATAACTTGCCTTTATGATCTTAAGCAATGTCATTGTAGAGAAAAATGGCCTCAATCTACTTCATCATGGAATTCTTGTAATACTCTCTCAACTTGATTTGTCCCAATGCACCTTAACAGAATGCCATTGATGTCCCTTTTGAACAAGACACCATCAATGAGCACATATGGGATGGCTTGTAGTCTAAAATGTCTCCTCTTTGTTTTATTCATTTATGGAGGACACATGCATGTTTGAAGGAAGTGCACCATGTTCTGAGTCTAACAAGGAGTGGGCACATCCTCATTTTCTTCCTCCTGACTATCATGTAGGACCAAAACAACTTCTTTTCCATCACTTGCTTCTTCTTGTTGACTCGAGGCCAGCTGTTCACACAATCCCTTCCCATGGACTAGCTTAGTGACCTTGATCTCAATGTCATACTCCATGACACAAGTGATCCACCCTGCATGCTTTTTATTTAGATCCCTGCTAAGAAGGAAGTCTTTAACTCCTGCATGGGAGACTAATAGTTGGATTTTATTGTTCGAAACCAAATGCTTAAACTTCTTCAATCCTCGATCACTGCCAGGACCTACCTCTCGATGAAGGAGTATCTCACCTCATAATCTTCCAGACCCTGGCTGAAGAAAGCAATTGGCTGCTCTATGTCCTCTTTGTTCTGTTGTACTAGGATTGTAGAAATTGTGTCACTACCACCAAAGGCATATAATATGAAGTCCTTAGAAAAATATGGATTCACGAGAGTTGGGGCTTGTGATATGGCTTCTTTGATAGCCTCAAAACTTGCTTTTCCTTTCGTTGTCCACCTAAATGCCAAACTCTTCTTTAACATCAACGTGATTGGCTTGATAAGGGAAGAAAAGTTTGGTACAAACCTACGGACAAAATTGATTTTCCCAAGAAGCTTTGAAGAGCCTTCTTATGGCTTGGCAATGGCAATGCTCTTATAGCCTCAACTCTTTCTGGGTCAATTTCCAAACCTTCCTTTGACACAATGTGGCCTAGGAGCCTACCCTCATGGGCCAAGAATATGCATTTTTTAGGGTTCAATGATACCCCAAATCTTCTACACCTTTGAAACACCCGCCTGTGTGAAAAGGTGGTATCGCATTTTTGGAGAACACAGTAATGTCATCCAGGTAGATCAATACTATTTTGTTAATCAGCCCTTTGAATGCCATATCCATTGCCCTTTGGAAAGTGGCTCCGGCATTAGACAATCCAAATGGCATTTTTTGTAGGCATAGGTGCCCCATTTGGTGGTGAAATTTATTTTGAACTGATCATCTTCTTTCACCATGATTTGGTTGTAACCTGAGTATCCATCTAGGAGAGAGAATCTCTCTGAGCCAGACACCACCTACAAGATTTGCTCCATCGAGGGGAGTGGGTAGTGGTCCTTGAGGGACGCTCTGTTCAAGTCATGAAAGTCAACACATAACCTAATCTCTCCACTCTTCTTCCTAACTGGGACCAAATTTGTGACCCAACTTGAGTGTTTGATTGGAAATATGATACTTGCCTCTATCACTTGTTCAGCTCTTTCTTCATCAGAGGCTCAATATGTGGATTGACTGGTCTCTGCTTTTGCCTGATGGCCTTAGCAACTGGATCTAATTTGATTGTGTGTTGTGCTAACTTTGGATTGAACCCTCTAAGGTCCTCATAGCTCTAAGAAAATACATCAGGAAACTCTTGGCAAAGTTGCATGAATTCAAACCTTTCTTGCTCGGTGGCCACTTTGCCAATTTGAAGCATTTTGCCTTCTCCAACCAGAATTGAATCTAAATCTTCTCCTTTGATCTGTATATTAGCCTTTTCCTTTCGAAACTGATCATTGGGATTGAAGACATACTCCAATGTCACTAAGCCTTTGGGAAGCTTGTTTGTGTGCAGTTGCACTACTTGATCTCTATACTGCTGCTCTAATCTACTTTGATTCCTAGCTGAGAACTCAGCTTCTTCTTGCAAAAATTTGATGATCTGCTGATCATTCTCGAACACCTGCCAACATGTGTTATTATCTAACACTATGGCCTCACAATCACATGGATATGTGGTTGTTATTTTTCCCTCTTGATGTTATCAACCACATCAAATGTTGCTCCAACTATCGTAAGCCTATCAATAGCTTCGTTCTCCTTTCTAGGTATGGACACAATGTTGAAGGCTTCAAAATCCTCCATGAGGTCCCATACCCTACTCTTGTAGCTTTTGAGCAGGTCATTTTTGACAACATTTTGTCCTTTGACTTGATTGGAAACCAACTCACTGTCACCAAACACTTGCAAGTTCTTGATTCCTCGTCTTCTGGCCCAATGCAATCCATGGACCAAAGCCTCATATTCTGCAGTGTTATTTGAGCAGGAAAACTAAAATCTGAAGGCTGAATAATACTTCATACCTTGGGGGACACAATCATAGCTCCTCCTCTGGCTCCTTGTTTGCTCCTCAAGCCATCAAAGAACAATTTCCATACTTCATTGTCATCTTTGTGTTTTGGCTTGATGATGTCAGGAAGAGGATGATTCTCTTCATGCAGGCAGTAGAATCCTAGTTCGATTCTTCCATCTCCTTATAGGGATCAAAATCATGTCTTTTGACCACCCATTCATCAAGAGTCAGGTTCAGGATACACCCTACTTTGGTATCTTCCTCATAAGTGTTTAGGAGGTCCTCCGATCAAAAGCCGAATAATTTGCATTGATTGGGCTAGGCACATAGGAATCAATGTGATAATCTGCTATGGGCTCGGATCTAATTGTGGCCTTCACTCCATACCTTCTTCTAAAGAGCATATGTGACCAGTCAATAGAAAAATATCCTCCAATTTTGGCAGTGAAGTCCCTAAACAAACACAATGCAAAATGTGGTGGCAAGTCTATGATTGATACGTTCTACAATACAGTCACGATAGGGCAGGCATGTAGAGTGAGACTCAGATCTTTGATGATTCCAATAGTGGTCACTTTTGTCCCATCCAATTGTACTACTCCTCGTGAGATGACTTCATATTGGAGGCCTAGTTGGTCAGCTATTTGTTTGAGCATCACGTAACTACTTGCCCCTCGAATCGATCATGCGGTTGTGCACCAATTTATCTCCAATGATTAATGGAACATAAAATGGAGGAGGCTTTAGATTCTTACCTCATTGTTCTCCATGGTTTCTCTCAAGGTTGATCCGCATTGGTAAGCACTTTCTCTTGCTAGTTAGGGGTTGATTTGAGCTTGACCAATTTTGGTGGCATTCCGCAATAGATCCCTCCCTTGGGATGGCAGTGACTCCCATAGTGAAATGTTCACACTTTTCCTATTCATTTGCTCAATGATATTAAATGAGCTATCCTTATGTTGCCACCCTTTCCCCGACACATTTTTTTTGTACATGGGATGTTACAACTGGTTCTTGAGTAGATTTGGAAGGTGGATTGGATTGACTCTGCACATTGGGAGTTGTATTTTGAATGTCAATACCTTGTGGTGTAACGGAGGTTGAGGATCATCTGAGCTTGGTGAATGTCCCTCTCCAATATTTCTCCTCTTAGACTATGTATTGGTAGCTATACTTTGAGAAGGAGTTTGGTTCATTCCATAGAAGTCTTCAGCATGCCAATTGACAAGCATAGTTTCACTTGGGGGTCCCTCTTGCTGAGCTCCTTGCTGCTGAATTTCTTCGTGGCTAGGTTCTTGTGACACACCCACAATTTACACCATCAGATCCTGATTTAGTGCACCATTAAAACACAACAATTGATTATGTGGCTGATTACATGGGAAACACCACTCATACTCTTGTGCCATGTTATTATGTGTTAGAACTAATGCCCTTGATGTTGAAGTTGTGTTTGGGTCATATGACCTAAAAGGTCTAGCAGCTTGAGGTTTCCCTTGGTGTTGACTCGGTTTACAACCACTGGGTTGGTGGTCTATTTTATCGATACGGGGGTCGGCCGATCATCGATCCTCGGGGCCGATATGGCCTAAAACTCTGAGCTTGCTATCTTTTGATGGTTACTAGCTCATTTCCTGGTTTTGCAGTTGTTTCATCACTTCCTGAAGCTCCTTTGAGGTGTTAGATGATGAAGTGGAGGCTTTAGTTGAACTTTGACTCCTAGGGGTGGGTATAGGAGCTAATGTGGGTGTTTGGCTGGTACATGGGTTTCCTAACTCGGGGTAAAGAGGCATGGATGGCCTAGGGCAAGTTTGCCAACCTGAATCAAATGGTTCTCAACTCCTATGGAAAGGCTATAGGCTGCAAGTAAGGTTATGCCCCCATTGACTGAATCATCAAAGAAATATCAGAATTTAAAGCTCTAAGAAGTATAAGAAGGCACCTTCATTAGTGGGTTTTACTATTGTTGGAATCCTGAAATCTGAGGTGAAATCCAGTCGTCATTTGGAGCCTCTTGATCATTCTCAATTCCAACAAGGATAGGTTATCCCCTTTTCTCCAAACTGGTTATGAAGAGTTGTGCACAACTGGTCCCAATTTTGAATAGAGCCTACTTCAAGGCTCCTGAACCATTGTGAAGCTTTACCTTTGAGTGAAGAGGCTAGCAACTTGACTGCAATATCCATCTCATTGATCTCATGGATTGTACAGAAATTTGCAATGTCTTGGACGTGGTCACCGGGGCAAGTTTGGTTTTCTTTAATGAAATATGGGATGCTCTTCAATGCTGCCACCGGGACTGGGTTTTGTGCATTCAAAGTAAGTGGGTTGTTGCCAGTGAAGTTGACATAAGGATTTGGTTGTTGGTGTGCCATCCTGATTGGCCTAAGTACCCTTCTTGATTGAAAGAACGGTCTACTAGGAGGAGGTGTTGATAAGGCTCTGTTTGGTGGAGATATAGACTTCCAGGGATCTTCTTCTTCTCCTTATGTCTGGAGACAAGTGTATGTGTACAAAATGTCCTTCTTCTCTTATTCTAGACCTTGTTTGTATCCTTCTCATGAACTTGGGAAACTTGGACTACTGGAACTAGTGGATTTTGTCCCTTTTAGAGTCGCCAGATGTGTAATTTTTAAGAGCTTCTTAAAAGCTAGAATCACATAAGTGCACATCAACCTTACTATAATAAAGATGGAGACTTCTTGGTCCCACCGAGCGTGCCAAAACTGTTAGTGCAAAATCACAACACCCCCAAATGAGTAGTCAAATATGCTTTTCTAAGGTAGAGTCATTTGGTGTGATTCACACAACATTGAGCTTTTCCAAAGTGTGGGACTTTGCAGAGTTGGAAAAGCTCTCTAGATTAAAGGTTGGTTCCTATTCCTCTATTTTGGTGCATGCGTGAAAACTTGCAGAGGGCCTATTCCTAAACCTAATCTAAGTTATACCAAGGAGACAGAGATAAAAGGAATGTAGGAAATCAAACTAAGCTATAAGGTGATGCACCAAAGGAATGATGAACATTTTTTTTTTTGATAGACACAAACCAAAAAAATGCATACAATAACCAAGCACAGATAACCAGATCTATAATGAAAGATCAAATGAAAGAAAAAGAGACAAGAAAGGATCTAAAATCAATCACAAACGTGTTTTATTACTCTTGATTGATACAATGCATTACAAAGTGGCCAAAAGGTAGAAAATGTATTACAGTCTAGTGGAAGGTCTGAAACTCCACAAGTTCCTTTATTAGAAGAAAATGGGATCTGCAAAACAAAAGAATGTCTAACCCTTTTCAATGAGTCCCGACCCAGTATTTATAGACTCAATCAGAAAGAAGAAAGAAAGAGAGAGAAAATGGGAAAAGTAGGTTGAAGCTCAACCACTGCTATTAATGCCTACTACAAAATCTGCCCCCAAATCTACCTTGGCTACATCAATCTCTGGTTCAACACCTTTAAGGAAGAGGAAATGACAGAACAGATCGAGTTTGATCTGGTTGTTGAGGCAGATAGATCCACATTAATGACCCTAAAGACATTTTCTCCATTTTTCTTTACCTAACCTCCCCAAACTTAAAGTTTCAGATCTTCATGGCATGGGCAAAGCCGAGATATTTCCAACGGTGTCAGATTTGCAATATTTCGAGCCTGAGTCGAAAGATATGCCCCTTCAAAGTTTGTATCGGGTCCATACAAAAGGGCGGGAAAACCAGTTTAAAAACAGCCCCCTTTTGACCTCGGGACACGTGGAGGGCTAGTGCTTGTCTGAAGGCGGCCTCTGTATTTTGCTCTTGGAATAACATGGGGCTGACATGTGGCTTCCTCCGCCGGCTCACTCAATTTATTTATTTCTTGGCTAAGCTCTTTGCTCGGTGGGGTCATATTCCTTGATTGGGGACACGTGGAGATTTGACGCTCGTTAGAGAACCCTCTCTCAATTTAATCCTTGAATTAGTGCCATTCGGACACTTGGCACTCTCCGCCGGTTTGCCACCATGCATTGACTATTCAACTCGACTCTGTCCCCTTTTCGAGACTGGACGCGTGGAGGCTTTGTGCTTGCTAAAACTCCCTGATCAAAATTTTTCCCTTGGAGGAGCATCGAGTCCACACTTGGAAGCTTCTTCTGGTCTTTGGACTTTCAACGACCTCTCCCTTCCTTTTTCGGGTCCAGGGCTGCGTGGTGAATCAAAAGTGCGAGTTTGAGTCTCTACTTTTGGATCTACCCTTGGAGAAGCGTGCTTGGACATGTGGCCTTCCCCGCCAACACTTCTATACTTAGCCCTTTTTGAGGCCCGCTTTGCCCACCTTTTGACCTTGGTTGACTATTTGCTATGTGGAGGGCCGGCGTAAGTTTGAGTCCCCGCCCTAGGCTCCCATCTTGGATTTGCGCCAAGCCGACACCTGGCTTCCCTGCCTAGCTGAAGACTTTTCAACAACCACACAAATTTTGGGGCTCTGGACACGTGGAAGCTTGATGCTCATTTGAACTTCCTTCTTGGATTCAACTTTGGAGAAGCACCATTCCGACACGTGGCTCTCTCCACTGCCTTCTCCATAATCATTTTTTGGACTCATTCTGAACTGTTTTGAGCCTGAAGACTTCGAATCTTCGTAGTTTCTTCCTTTTCTTGCCCTTGGCCTCTCCATGACATTGCTTCTCCTCCTTTGACCCTACTACTCTATTTCTGAGCCCACATGTAACCCGTAGAATGGATTTAAAGCCGGTTCACTCGACAAATCCATTTTCTAAATTTATCCTACATAGGGTTGTTTGATCTTCGCAGGCCTCTGCCACTTCCATTACAAAGTCCTCTTGCAATCTGTTTGCGAGAATCAAACATGATTTCTCAGGTTCCTTTAGTGTGGGGGCATTCTGATCCAATATTTTCCGGGGTGAAATATGGATAACACTTCCTTCAGACTACTTGAATTTCATTCAAATAATATAAAGGGGGATGTAGACACAAAATTGTGGAATTTACTATGTCATTATATGCATGAATCCTAAGTAAGAAAAGTACACATTGGTGACACTTTCCCTTGTCTCTCTACATTATTTGATTGATTTCTATTGTGAATCTCTTCTACATATTTTAGTTTTGCATGCACTTCTGGTCAAGTCACGAGGATCCTTGGTTGTCTGTTTTATCACATCTATCGACTGTCTCTATTGGTCTCAAGACACTAGCAATCACTATGGGCACTAAGCACCCATGCACTTGTGGCCCCTTCTAGTGCTCCTATCCTCCTTGTTCATTTTACACATTTCATTATTTGTGGCCGGCCTCATTTATTTTCTTATCCTTTTTGTGTTTTTAGTCATCCTTTTGTGTCACTAGTGTCGAAATTCAAGCAAGGGAATCATATATATACACAACATACTAACTATTATTCTAGTGACAATTCAAAAGGGACTATCACATCTACATATTACTACCACTACTCAAAGGAATTGCATTATAGGATGCATACACTACATAGGAAGGGAAAGTGTTGAATTCTATACCACACATTTGCATTTTTGCATCAAAATCTAACTATAACCCTCTATCTAGGTGTGATTGGTGTGAGGGAAAACCTAAGGACACCATTTCACACACACACACAAAAAGAACTACATGGATTCTAGAATGTAGTACAACACTGCGGTACCAATTTCACTCATCGAGTAACTATGGGGTCATCTAACTTCACATATTGTATACTTTATTCATATCTAATGTGTTTTTGAGCTTTTGTAGATAGCTAGGGTTTGTGTTATAAGTTACAGTGTGATCAAACCCTAAAAATGAAGTTAGAGTGATAAAATAAACATTAGATCAAAGACCTTCCGACCTAGAAAAATATTAGATCCTCGAATATTCACTCAAATACTAGCACCTGCAATAGTCACTAATGCCTAGGGGCACTCTTGTCCTCCTGTGGGTAGTTTTGTCCAACATAATTCATAGTCCTATAACTCTTTGTGAGCAACATCGACACCATTTCTAGCGGATCCAACATTCAAATAGTTATAATCACTTCCGGATCAATCGAGACTAGCTAAGTCATCATTCCTCTCTTGTGTGCTTAGGGTTTTACATTATTGAATGCTCATTGCTTGTACATTACTATACTTTACCAATTTAATATCATTTATTACATTAGTTACTCTGAAATAAGGTTTAATTCAATTTAGATTAAATTGCAAACAATCTCCCTAAGCTTGATATGAGAAGATGGACAATTTCTTGCTTTCATATGGTTTCACTTGTTTTTGTTCCAACCTTACAATATAAATCAAGAGACATGGAGAAGAAATGTTGTTATTTTTTCTCTATGTTGATGATTTTATTCTCACATGTTGTTCTTCTATGATCCATGAGTGCAACACATCTTAATGGAACAATTTTATATGACAAATTTGGGATTATTTTCTTGGACTACAAAATATTCAATCTTTTGATGGGATTTCCATTTTCAAGGAGAAGTATGTTTGAGACCTACTTCATCACTTTAGTATGTTTGATTTCAATCCTACCCCTACACAATCTCATTTAGGATTCACATTAACAACCACATGCACTACACCTAGTGTTGAACCTACCTCAGATAGGAAGTTGGTTGGAAGGCCTCTTGTATGTGAAAAATACTCGTACTAATATTTCTTTATGGTTGGCCTTGTCTAATATTTTATTCCATAAGTGAGATATTATAATAAGGCCAACCCTATGAAGATGAAATTTTAAATTTTAAATAGAAAAAAAAAATTGATTATGAAGGGGCGAGACCGTACAGTCATCCAAGACCCGACCCTACATCTTAGCCACTCTGTACATTTTAGACTAAAGAGAGAAACATAAAATGTTTTATGTTGCTTTGATTAACTTATATTCCCATAATTAATGACGTAATAGAGTGTAAAGATAAGTAAGTTGTAGAATAGATAGAGAGATGAGGAGATTTAATTTTGAATGTGAGCATTTGTCTTCGTAAGGATACATGGTTTCACTTGGCATTTCACAATGAAAAGTTACCATATTCTAGTGTTTGCATTTGTTCCCCCTTTAAGCGTGCTTTCGAAAATTACATGCTTAAAGGAAATTTCATATTTGAGTGCACACACATAATTTTACTTCACTTGAAGGGACTTTGTGATGTCTTGGTGTTTTCACATGTTCCATGATGAAACCCGTAATACAAAATGCATTCAATGTCTACATGATAGATACTTAACTTTAAGTTAATGATATATATGATTCTTGTAACTTTGTACATTGAAAAAGTACACAAAAGAAATGCCAAACATGGAAGGAATACACATTCATTTTTTAAAGGAAGGAACTCTCACTTTTATCGTTCCTTTAAGAGTTGGAATTTACTTTGGAGATGTCAAAGGATTAGGGATTATTATTCCCAATGTTGTGCCATAAGAGATAATAGATAAGAGGAATTATTTAGACTACAAAGAACCCATATGATTTGACACCTTCCCCATTTGAGTATTTAATGAGAGAGGAGGAAAGGGAAGTATTTAAAGCTCACAATATTGCTTCAATGCTTTTCATATTTGGGAATATGATGACAAAAGAGGAAAGATGAGTATATGAATTTCATAGTGTTACTTTGGAATTTTCCACTAAATCCATGGACCACACCACTGCAAATGGATCTAGGCCCAATTTTCTCCAACTTGAAAAAATGTACCTTGGAAGGGTTGGACATTGTTATTCCCCATAAGGAGTTACTTATGACATAATTGATTGTTTAGAATTTTGAAATATTTAAGGGGAGAAGGAAGCCCATGCCCCCAAACTTAGTTTTGTGACTACATTTGAAATAGTATCATGATGAAGGATTGAAGTAATCATGACCCTTGTAACTTATTATGAACGATGTCATTTGTATCTCAGTATCGCAAAGAAATCATGTAAACAATTTATAGAATCTATAGAAATTGAAAATTTAAGTGAATTTTTCCTTTGTTTGGGAACATATGAAATGGTGAAGATCATACAATGGTCTTGACTGTACTTGTACATTTTTGACCTAGATTGAATTCTACCACATTTTAGTATCTGTGACTTTTTATGAGGATTCGAGTCTTGTGAAAATATGTTCTTGTATCATGTCATTTATTTGTAGTTATATAAATACATTATTGAATGCACCCTCTTTTGAGGTGTGTGTGATAAAGCATTTGAGCGTGTGACTCAAAATAAAAGATGTGTACCCATCTACCATATGTCTGATAATTTGTGTAGGATCACATAGAAGGTTGTAATGGTGGCCAATGTGAAATATTGTACATGAAATAGGGGATGTAGATGATGACAACCATGACACGAAGAAGTAACAAGAAACATGTAATAAACAAGAATACACGTGAAAAGGAACTAGAAACAAAAAGAAAAATACCAATCATATTCTACTCCATAGTAAAATAAGTATAGAATTGTCATAGTAATCATGTCAAAAGCCATAGAAAAAACAATAGTGTCATTAGAGTAAGTGACAACAATATATTAATAGAAACAATAGTATATAGTCAAGTAAGCAATAACATGTAAAAGAACAACCATATGTAAGTATATATATGCAAACATGGTACACCCACGATGTCACAAGATAATCACAATAGAAGGAAGGAACAATGTGCCATAGTAAGAGAAACAAGTGCATACATGAAAAATAGGCATGAAGCCACAAACATAGGACAACCATAGTGTCACAAGATAAGCAAGTCCCCTAGGTTGTACAAAGAAAATAGTCATAAGATCATAATCAAAGAAGATAATCAAGTGAATCCATGTAGTCGAAATCAAGAAATGAATCCACATAAACTAATAGTGAAAACAAAATAGAGGTCAAGTGTAACTAGTAATAGTAACAAAAAAATAGAAAGATATGTTAACACTACATAAAACACTTATGTTAGTCATGTTGATCCAATAGGTAGAAATAAACATTGTATATGTAATCAAACATGATGAGGAAGGTGTAAAGTAACATATAATGAAACAAAAGTACATGTATAATGTGGAGGGATGCCCCTAAAAGAGTAGTGTAAGGAATTAAGATAGATCTAATCATCATGTAACAATATGTGATTTTACTACATCAAGCTCAAATTACCTCGTGAATGCATGTGTGTAAAGAAGATATATGTTATCTATCAAATCAATGTGACCAAAACCATATAAATTTACACGAGGACCGCTACCACCGAGCCCTAGCTCCTGCTACCACTGTTGTTCCTCTCGGTGTTTGCTCGATTCGAACCCTTCTGGTCCGGATCGGGGTCCCTCATGTTAGGGGCCCTCTCTCCCAAGCCACCGACTCCTAGAATAAGATCGTGGAGGGTTCCACCTCCTCTCCTCGTACGGAAAAGCTTTCTCCTACGCTGACAGATGGGTCCTTCTCACTGCGCATTCCCTCTCACATCACTGATGCTACTACTGCTTCACGTGATCTTTCTCTAGTGGGAAAATTGATGGGCCCTAGACCCCCTTTGGAGGATATCAAAAAATGGGCACGTTTGAAATGGCACCCATGTGGGGTGCTTGAAATAGCAAGTAATGCCCAACGGATTCATTTTATTCTCCTTCAGCATGAAAGAGGATTTCATGAGAGCTCTTCTTGGTGGCCCTTGGTTTTTTGGCAGACGTGGCTTCTATATCAGGAAATGGTCTCAGGATTCAACCCACATACTAAATCCATGACCCAAGCTCCAATATGGGTTCGCCTCCCGGGGCTTCCTCTAGAGTTCTGGCATCCAGCGGTTATTGAAGGTATTGCTCTAACTATAGGTTCTTTAATAGCTATTGATCAAGCCACTAAAGCTAAAACTAGATTCATCCATGCCCGTTTCTGTGTTAACACCGATGTCAGTTGTCCTCTACCAAAAGAGATAGAGCTACTATCTGATCTGGGAACTGGAAACAGAATATTGATTATGAATATATTCCTCAAGCCTGCTCCTTCTGTAAAAGCATTGGCCACCGGCCTCATGGTTGCCCCTCCAAACCTCAGCCTAAACCCAAAGCCCAAAATTCTTCCCCAAAATCTAAGAAAACTTTTATTCCAAAAACGTCTTCTGCTGAGACCCCAATCATCCCCATCTCAAATTCCTTTGCTCTCCTGGAAGAGGGAGAAATTAACACTACCACTGAATTGCCTTCCTCTGTTGATCCCCCTCTTCCCTTCCTATCCCCCACCCTCTCGGTGAACCCCTCAATTCTTCCCCCTCCTCCTTTGGAGGTTCCCCCTCCTTGGTTGTTTCCTCCTCCCCTCCCCTCTTGTGTCCTCTCCTCTTTCCCTTCTCATTCCTCCCCTTCCCCCCTTGGCTCTTTTCCTGGATCCCCCCCTCGAGCCTCCCGGCCCCCGGCCCCCTCTTTCCCCCTCCCTTGGACTCAGTCATCTCCCCTTTGGCCCCCTCTTCGGATGATAGTTTTAATCCCCGTTGTACAAGAAGCAGCAGCAAGAAGCCTGATATTGGCGCAGAAAAAGTTAGGGGATGGACTCCGAGCAATGTCAAACTCCAACAAGAAGCTGCTCTTAATGTCACTCAAGGAACGCAGAGCACAATCCCCATGGTGGTGGGGAGAAAATCCAAATCTAAGAAATGAAGATCATCTCTTGGAATATAAGAGGTCTCAATTCTCTTCAAAAACAAAGAGTCATCAAAGATATAAAATTTCAGAACTCTCCTGATATCATTATGCTACAGGAAACTAAACTTAAAAAAGATGATCATCTCCTGAAAATTTGGCCTGCTGCTTCTTTTGAATCTCAACCTTTGGCAGGGAATTCTGGAGGACTATGCACCTTATGGGATCCCAGGAGCTTCAAAGGTGATTATTTTCTCAAGCATCCCAACTTCCTGTGCATGCTCTTCCAAGAAGTTGGCTCTGACTCCGCATGGATTGCCATCAATGTATACGCCCCAATTTGGAGACCCAACGTGAAAAATTGTGGAAAGACATCTCAAACTTTATCAACACTTGCGGCAATATCCCCATTTTAATAATGGGTGATTTCAATTGCCCCCTTTTTCCTTCGAAAAACAGGGAGGAGCTCCTGCCTCACCTATCAACATGGAAGCTCTGGCTGACTTCATTAGGGAGAATTCACTCCTTGACATGGATCTTCATGGCTCCTCTTTTACGTGGTCTAACCGCATTAGGTAGGAACCATATCCAAAGTAGACTGGATCGATCACTGGGCTCTCTTGTGGATCTCTCTATTTCCTAATTTTTACCTCAATTCCCTCCCCCGGGCTGCCTCTGACCATAGCCCTCTCCTTCTCAGTGTGAATCACAATCTAAATATCAAGAATCCTCCCTTCAGGTTCGAGCTTGCCTGGCTTGAGAATAATCACCTGAACCCTCTTGTTGCCAAATGGTGGGATTTCAATGTTGAGGGCACTGACATGTTTAGGTTCTCTAGCAAACTCAAAGAAATTAAAAAACAACTCAAAATTTGGAAGACTATGGTTTTCGGCAACATCAAGATCCACAAGCAGAAGCTGTCACAGGAAATTGCAGAGTCTCTGCTCAAATGGAAATCGATGGGAGATTGGATCACCTTCACCAAAAAGAAACCTCCCTCCTCAGTGAATACCACAATACACTTCAAGAGGAAGAAACCTATTGGAGGCAGCGATCTAGAGCCCTTTGGCTCGAGCAGGGGGATCGCAACACCAAATTCTTTCACATCACTACCTCAAAGCACAAAAGTAGAGACAAGATCAGAGAGCTGGTGTCATCCTCAAGTAACTGTTAACCTCTGATTCTGACATTTCCAATGAGCTTGTCTCCTTCTATTCTAACCTCCTCCAGGTTGACCAACCTCCTTGAGCAATCAATGTCATCTATGCTCCAACATATCCCCCAGCTTGTGTCTCATTGAGATGAACAATAGTCTGATCAAACCTTTTGCTATGGAGGAAGTTCATAAAGCGGTCTTCGCCATGAAAAGGGACAAAGCTCCAGGCCCGGATGGTTTTCCAGCTACTTTTTCCAAGTTTTCTGGGAGACCATCAAGCATGATCTCTACAAAGCGGTTAATGAGTTCCAGATCAGTAACAACCTTCTAAAAGAATGGAACACCACCTTCTTAGCCCTTGCCCCAAAAGAGTAGGGCTCAAAAGATGTCTCCAACTTCAGGCCAATCAGTTTATGCAACACCGCTTACAAGATCATCACTAAGATGTTGGCTTCCAGGCTTAAACCCCTAATGAATGCTCTCATCTCTCAGAACCAGAATGACTTTATTAATGGGCGGCTCATCCAAGGTGGTATCATAATGGTACACGAGGCTATCCACTCGGCCTATCACTCAAAATCCCCTGGAATGATCCTCAAGCTAGATATGTAAAAAGATTTTGATAGAGTCAGCTGGCCTTTCTTGATCAGGGTCCTGGAAAAGTATGGTTTCGATAAAAGATGGTGCAGTTGGGTCTTCTCCTGTATTGCGACTCCTTGTTTCTCTATTCTTATAAATGGCATTCGGTGGGCTTCTTCAAAAGTAGCAGAGGTATCAGGCAAGGTGACCCCCTGTCCCCCTTCCTTTTCGTTCTTATGGCTGACTCCCTCAGCAGAGCCCTTGAGGCCGCTAAAAGTCAGTCTGTCATATCGGGTCTGAAGATCACTTCAGCTTGCCTTCGGCCACACATAGCCAATTTGCGGATGATACTTTGCTATTAAGCATTGCCTCTGTGATTGAAGCTCGTGCTCTCATGGATATCCTATCTCTCTATCAAGCCACTTCTCAACAAATCATTAACTTCAACAAGAGCAGCATCTCTTTCATAAATACTGCTCCTAGGACCTAGAGGAAGATTGCTGATATTTTTGGCTGCAAAATTGTGGACCTCCCCACATCCTACCTGGGCATTCCCCTCTTCCAAGGAAAGCAAAAAAATACCTCATGGAATCTGTCATCAAAAGATACAAAAAAAGCTTGCGAGCTTGAAAGGGGCCTTGCTCAGCCAGGCTGGCAAACTCCAATTGGTTAAAGCCACCCTCCAGAATCTTCCTACTTACTTCATGTCCCTTCTCAAATTTCCCAACTCGGTGAAGGAGGTGGTGGAAAGAATCCAAAAGCGCTTCCTGTGGTCTGGAGCGGAAGAAAAAAAGAGGATCCATCTGGTCTCCTGGAAGGAAGTGTGCAAGCCAACCTCTCTTGGGGGCTCGGGTTAAGAAGGATGGCTGATATGAATGCGGCCCTCCTGGCAAAAATTGGTTGGGAAGTTGCTAAAGGAAACTCTCATTGGGCTCATCTCCTCAGAGCTAAGTACCTTGCTCCTAATGAGGAATTTCTTACCTCAAATCCAATTCGAGGTTCGGCCATTTGGAATTCAGTTATTAGTTCCCTCCCCATTATTCGGTTGGCACTAAATGGAGGTTTGGAAATGGTAGGTTTATTGACTTCTGGCGGGATCACTAGATTGGGGAAAAGCCGCTGGATAGCAACCCCTCATGGGATCCTATTAAAAGAAGCCTCATTAATAGGCATGGAAGGTTAGTTTCTGGCTACTAGAAGGTGGTGAACTCCATACCCTCCTGGACTATTCTCGGATTGGGATGGAATAAGAGATCAGCAGAGGCTGCTCCTGACTTCGCTTAGAAGTGAGCTTTCCTCCATCTATATCCCCTTTTCCTAGCCTGAGGATGAGCTAATATGGCCCCTCTCCCCATCTGGATCTTTCTTGGTTAAAGTTGCTTACCTCTCCATGCATTGTACCGGCTCTGGTCCTCCCCTCACCAAGATTTGGCCGAAGGAAATAATCCCCAAAATTGGCTTTTTCTCCTGGCTCTCTTTGAAGAATGCTTTCCTCTCAGGAGAAAATTTGAAAAGGAGGGGTTTCTCTCTTCCCACTAGATGTGTGCTCTGTACTAAGGCAGTGGAATCCTCTTCCCATCTTTTGATCCACTGTCCCTTTTCTCAAGATATTTGGCATTGGTTCCTATCACGGATGGGAGTGATCTGGACCTTTCCAGAGTCCATACAGGACACCCTCTCTCAATGGTGCTCCCCCTTCTCCCATCCGGCCCTGGTTCTGGCCTGGAAACTTCTCCTCCCATGGCATTTGGGGCATCTGGAAAGAAAGGAACAGAAGAATCTTTAGAGACCAGAGTCTTGAACCTGATCGTGTGGCTATTCAGATAGCTCTGACTTTCCAGGATAATCTCAACTCTCACTTCTGGGCCAAATATCAGCAAAAATTCAAATTTGTAATTCTCAGGAGTGGTAGCGGCTGTTGGAAAATCTTCCTATAAGTAAAGCCCCTACTTCTGATCGTGGTTTAGTGTGGTGGCTTCCCCCTCCTGGTTGGAGAAAACTTAATACGGATGGTGCCTCGAAAGGAAATCTTGGTAATTTAGGTGGAGGAGCCATCCTTCGTAGTTCCTCTAGTTCCATTGTGGTTGCCTCTGCCCATAACCTTAGTTATGGCACCAACCATCGCACGAAGCCATGGCCATTCTCAAAGGCCTTGAGCTGGCTATCAATTTTGGTGATGATCCTCTCCAAGTTGAAAGTGATTCCCTCAATATCATCAATCTCCTGCAGTCAGTGGATACTGGTCAATGGTCGATCCAAAATATCATCGCTGATATCAGAATCTTACAAAGGAGTTTCCAGTAAATTTAGTTTCAGCACATCCTCCGGGAGGGGAACAAAGCGTAGACCACTTGGCTAACATCGGAGTTCTCCTTGAGAGTCAACAAAGCTGGAAGGACAACTTCCTGCTGATCTTCTCCAAATTACCCAGAATGATCTCTCTTCCTAACGTTGGCAAGTGGAAGGGTGAGCTGACTTGGATGTCAGCAATGCATTTATGGACTCCCCAAAAGGTGGTGGAAATAATAATAATAATTCTTCATTTATTATGATTAGACCTTTGGCGCTGAATCATTTGAAGGGAGAGATGTGTTATGATGTGGAGGATTTCCTCACGCATGGTGTAATTCCTCCCCTTAATCATATGATGTACTGGCGGGAGGGTAATGATGTTGATGTAGACGGCTCCCATGCCCTGGGTGGGCTTTTAAGGCCCTCCAGCGTCCCCTCTTTCACATTCTTTCCAAATCTCTCAACAGTATGGGTGGCCAACTGAAGCGAATTGAACCTGCATCCTGTGACATGGTTAAGGATGACGAGGAGGTTTGGAACATCTTATTGGAAAATGGTATCACCACTTTCCTTGAGAGAATGGTGGGTTATTCGGCCCTGGTCTCGTACGTGGTAATGGCTTCCTGGTCGAGGGGGCGTGTCCAGATTGGTAACACGTATTTTACTATCTCCACAAATGTAATCACTGATGCCACGAGTCTCCGGCCACCAGCGATATTTACTTCAAGCACTTCTGCATACTGAAATGTAGGATTTCATCACTCTGGGGATAATCCTATCAAATATCTCTCAGGGTACACTCACGATTCTCTGCCTCCCCCATGGAATAGAGTTGCTGAAGTCATTATGTGTTATTTCACTATTGATGGCCGCTATCATCTGGTCTACGGCCCCCACTTTTTTATCCTCTCGCATCTGCGTTGGGGAAAAAAGATCAATCTGGCAGCCTTCCTCTATCAATCCTTAGAGCATTCTTGTTCAATTGCTAGAGATGGGGAAGGAGCAATCCTTCATCAGGGCTTACTGTACTTATTATTTTCTGATGCTGCCTCACATGCTAATTTAGTCCAATTTCCCCCAAGTCGGGTCATCGTCGCCGCTCTCCCTCCCCTTCCCCCATTCCTCTTCCACCCCCTTCGCTCTTCCGACGCCGCCGACACTTGCACCTTTCCTCGATTCCGACTCGGATGTCACCATCCTAGGCCCTCCTCATGATGGCTCCAACCCTTCTGCTCCCCCTGCTTTCCCCACTTCATTCGTGCCTACTGCTGGAGGGCACTGACACCAGTATTAAGGCGGTCTCCCCTATCTCCAACCCCGATACTTCTCTTGCTGATGACATCCTGGGCCTTGGCAAATTTACCCTGACTCCCCTGCCTCGGAGTAGATTGAGTCGCTCCACTTGTTGTTAATCCCATTTCCCATAAAGTTGGGGATATTCGATTTTCATTTTGACAAAAACTCATGCTGACACCCTGAAGTCTCCTTTGAATTTGGATGCAAATCCTGTTGAGCATGTGGTTGCTGACTCCCAGAGAGATGAACGCAGAGTTGAATTGGTGTCCTCTATTTTGAACAAGCTCCAACATGCTTTCAAAGCCCTGAAGGCCTGGGAGATTTTCACTGATACTACCAGAGCACCATAGCCAAAGACTGTTCGGAGCTCATCACCCTTGCGGATCAACTTGCTGAGGATTTGGGATCTCCTAGAGCTAGAAATGTGGTCACTGAGCTGAAAAAGCTCATATGATGTCTTCTTCTTTTCTCCTGCTGTCTTTTTGTTTTCCTTTTTTTGGAATCTTCTAGGGTACTTATCTTATATGTATTGGGTAAGTGCAGGAAGTTGATGGACAAATATAGGGTCATCCGTGGACGTAATATTGCAAAAAAAAATGAAATCTCAACTTGTAAAGGGATTATTAGCTATACACGCACTCAAAATTAGAAAAATTATATAAATATGAATCGTAGCATTTAGAATCTAGTTTCTAAAATACTATTTTTTTAAAAAAACGGACAAGTTTAGCTATATTAAACACTTAAAATTATATGACTTAGTTTTTTTTTAAAAAAACTTATAAGATTGTAGTCCGTTTGCCGCATTTTGGATGACCAAATCTTGTTATTTTTTTTTCCTTTGGTGAAACATTAGATGTAGTTGTCTATCTTGGGATGGATTTTATTTTGTATTTTTTGAGCAATATTTTTTTAATGATTTTTTCCGTGAAAGTGATTTGAAAATATTTAGAAAACGGAGTGCTTTTCGTTTGCTCACCATAACTATATCAAAAAAGATCAAAATCAAATATATATATATATATATATATATATATATATTTTAACATGTATAGAATTTGTCCACGCTTGGGATGGTATAAGTTTTATCACATTTTGATAAGCGAAACAAAAGTTACAGTCTTAAACGTAGACATGAACATTCACGGGAAAAAACGTCTTAAAGACATATTGTTAGTAAAAAATTATAAAATGATATTTATCTTATTCTATTCACTTTAAAATCAATATTTCTATGAAGCTAACAGTCTCCCCTATGCAATGGCACCATTTTTGTGAAATGTTTTCAGTTTTTTAGCATGGTTCAAGTCTTTGGAAGAGCAGATTTGAGGTTTTTGACCTTTTACACTCATAATGACCTTCCATAGCTTTGGTTGGGGAAAACAAAGATTTCCGAGGCTTAGGTTCGGTAGATAGATCCGCGATCATGGTTTTTAACACAAACCACGAGCATGCTTTATAAACCACGATCATGGTTTATAAAGTGTGCTCATGTTCATAAATCATATTTACACACATCCCAATGTTTTAATTACCATGTGATTTTTACTCTCGACCTTACCGCATTTAATGCAATTCTTTGCAAAATTCTATCTTTTTATGCACGTTTTCTTATCACCGAAAGTAAAACATCATGGGGATAAGAAACAAAGTCAACAAAGGAAGTCATTAAGTAAAAACACCAAATGAATTAGAGGCTAACAAAATTCAAAATCTTTGAGCGAATGGGGAAACTTCGTGAATCAAGAAGAGGTTTGTCTTCAACCCAACTATTGTAAGCAATGAAGAACCTGTAATGTTTCTATTGTCAATGTTAAAGTTGAATTAAATACTCGTGATGAAGATGTTTTTATCACAATGTTGAAGAAGAATTAAATACTCATGATGTAGCAAATGTTGAAATTAAAGAGACAATGAAAATGTGAATAAGGAAATTCATGTTGAAAGCGTAGATAGGACAAAATTTGACAAAAACACGTCCTATGATTTTACGTAAGAAACCTAATTTTTAATTGAAATTGATGAAAACATTTTGAAACCAATGTTTGACAAACTTTCTGAATGACAAATTAGAAGAAAAGCCACTAAAATTTTGGATAATCATTTTGAAATTTTAAATGATTCCCAAAGATGTCAGTTGTTGGTTAGTTTGATGAAATTGATTAAAATGAGACCTACATTAAACACCTTAGGATTGACAACATCTAATATACGTGGTCAAACCTCTACAATTGTTGAAAACCTTCATGATGCATATCACACTGCTTGTTGGTGTCAGTGACGCACTAGGGATAATAATATTGTGCATCATGTACTTGCTACTAGTGTTGTAAGTGAATAAAAAAATAACAATGTTTGATTACGCAAACAAGTCGAATGTTACAAGTTAATCGAAAAACTCTAATGAAAGCAATTGAAAGATGTAATATCCTTCAATCACTCAATAATGCCAATTTTTGGGCATTTTCTGCTAGAGCACCGTGTAAGGACAAAAATAATTCTGATGCTATAAGAGAAGTTGTTATTAAATTTTGGCATGATAACACTAGAGTTTCACCTAATACAAGAGATGTTATAAAATGGAGAGTTGGTTCTACTAATCATGAACCACATCCAAAGCATTTCTTAGATATGACTCAAACTCAATTTTTTTGTAAGTTTGAACAAGAGAATCTAGAAATTAAAATTAGTCAACATTTTTTGAAATGTTGAAACCATTCTATGTGAAAATCAACCACGCTCACACCACTTGTTGTAGGAAACATGTTGAATTTGTGATGCATTATGCTAAATTTTTACGTATTCGTTCTAATTTTCATTCTAAAACTATGTTATCGGAATGTGGTGTTCAAGTTCCACCAATATCTTCTAGGGATTTCATTCCTACTATATTTTGTGAAAAAGAAGTTGGACAATTTTTTTATAGTCAGGATTGTTTAGATGGAAGTTGTAGTACATGCGGCGGATTACCTAAATTGGAAAGTTACATCCATGAGAAAATTGAAGGTACAATAGGACATAATTTAGTTGAGTTTGATAAATATAAATCGATTGCATATACGGTTGAAAGATGGAAAATAGTCTAAACGGTGTGAGCTAGTTACAGAACAAATGCCTGTTTTCTAATTTTTGAGAAAATTTAAGGATGAAATTGTTTATGAGTATGCTAGGCATACACATAGAGCTCGATGGTTGGATGAATAGTTCAAGCTATGAAAAGACACATTTCCTATTGGTACTATTGTTTTAGTGGTTGATTTTGCAGAGAATTACACATTGCAACCACAAATGGAGGTTCAATCGCAATATTACAACTCAGTACAAGTTGCCATTTTTGTGCATATAGCATTTCTACATTCTCCTGACATGACAATAGAGAATGATCAAATTTTTTAAGAGAGTACCACTTTTATATTAGTGATGATCATACTCATTCTACTGAATTTATGCAAGGGTGTTCCAGTTATTTTATGAAAACTTGTCTGATAGGGACATCCACTTCAAACAACATTATATATGGTTAGATAATTTCATGTCTCAGTTTAAGAATGTATGAATGTTTTATTGGATGAGTAGGATGCACGTCAAGATGGGTGTGCAACATATTTGGAGTTTCATTGAGGCTGGACATGGAAAAGGAGAGCATGATGGTGCAGGGGCATGTGTGAAAAGAGCTCTTACAAGAGAAGATTTGAAGTACAAAGATGGTGCTAAATTAAAAGATGTAAAGAGCATAGTGAAATGGTGTACTCACAACATGGCCCGAGGTTCTCAAGAAAATTCCACAGTTCGCAAATATTTTTGGTTGATAGAGGAACAACAAATTGTTAACTATGAGGATTATATGACACTCACTGGGTCCAATGATATGCACTCATTTTGTAGCTCAGACACTACTTCATGGGCCATATGGACGAGAATGTTGACATGTTTTTGTGTATCTTGTATCAAATTTTCACTGCTGAGTGTGATTCACAAGAATGGGTGGATGGATGGATTTGTAGGCCTCTAACTCCGCTTCCTAATTATCAACCTCCACAAGCATTACGACTTGTTTCTGTAGATGAAATTGCAACATCCAAGGACTTTGATGAAATTTTGATTTTGGTGCAACAAGGTATTTATGGTTATTTATTTAATTTTTGTATTGAATTATGTCCATTGAAATTTTAATATGTAATTTAAATTTGAGTTGTTCAACCTTTGTTTTTGTAGGACGTGTTTGCGTGTAATTGTGACAGAAGACAATGAAGAAGGAGCAGATTATTTGTTATATTGTTGCATCGAGGAAAGAAAGAAAGTTGACTTCTCTTATTATAGATGGTGAAGATATTGAGTATCCTACAGGGTCAGTGGTAGTTACTAGAACTTGGCTTCGACGGTATCCATTAAAAAACTCCTCTGTTTGGGTGTTTGAAGACTTTGAGACACATAGGAAAATACTCTTATATTCGCATCTAGTTCTAGTGAAAAATATTCAGCTGTATAGATATCGAGGAAAGCCTAATAACAAGATTCTTTGGAAGGTTCGAGAGTGAGATCATGAAGTAATCTTGTCTGCTATTCAGAGTAGATCCGATCCTGATGGTTCATTGGAATGAATTTACAATGCTCATGTCAGTATATATAATTTATTTTCAATATATATAAATTTGTTAGTTTAAAGATCTAGATTTAAGTTTGAATATATTTTATTTTAAATTTGTGTATTTTGTATATATAGATAGTATATGGTTTTGATTTGAAACTTAAATTTCTTTGACTAACACTTTTATGTTTAGGTTAGTGGTGCTAGAAAAGCTTCCACCTTCACGTGGTTGCACTGTTAGTAGAGAATTTTAAATTCTCGAAGCTAAGAGAAGCTTTCATTTTTGAAAAAGTTGTAAATTTTGGAAAAGTTGTAAATTTTGACAAAAAATTTTTGTAAATTGACAAAGTTGTAAATTTTGAAAATGTTGTAAATTTTGAAAACGACTCCTCCCTAAGTGTTTACAAGACCATACCTATGTGTGTGCACCGATCTAGGAAGGAAAAATCTAAGAGAGGATATTGTAGAGGGTCCCTACGCTGAGGTGTTGGATTAGATGAGATGTCTCTAGGTGCCACGAAGTCCGAGTAGTCACCCGTCGAAGTTGAACGATATTTTGGTCTCAGGGCTCTTAAGGGACTACGCCCGAACGAAGTAGCTTAAGCAAACAACCTTGTCACCCACCAAAACACCACCTCCTTTAGCATTCAATTGGCCACCCAGGACATGTCAGGTGCGGTCGGTTGGTGCCATGACCCACCGTTTACAAAATATAGTGTTTGACAATCTTACACTGGCTCCAATTGCACTATTTTACGCATTTGCAAACAATAGGGCAGCGAGAACACCAAAATGAGAAGAAAAAAACCGAGAGAGGCTTTTGTAGAGGGTCCCTATGCCTAAGTTTTAGATCAAACGAGGCATCTCTAGGTGCCATGGAGTCTGAGTAGTCACCTATCAAAGTTGAATGATATTTTGGTCTCAGGGCTCTTAAGGGGACTACACCCGAACAAAGTAACACGGAAGCAACGAACTTATCACGCACTGAAACACCACCTCCTCTAGTGTTCACCTGGCCACCTAAACATGTCGGCACAATCAATTTGGTGCCACGACCCACCGTTTGCAAAATATAGCGTTTAACAACCTTACACTGGCTCCAACTGCACTATTTCACATATTTACAAACAATAGGGCAGTGAGAGCACCGAAATGAGAAGGAAAAAACTGAGAGAGGCTTTTGTAGAGGGTCCCTACACTGAGGTGTCAGATTAGATGAGGCATCTCTAGGTGCCACGAAGTTTGAGTAGTCACCGTTGAAGTTGAATGATATTTTGGTCTAAGGGCTCTTAAGGGACTACGCCCGAATGAAGTAGCCTGGAAGCAACGAACTTGTCACGCACCGAAACACCACCTCCTCTAGTGTTCACCTGGCCACTCGGATGTGTTAGTGTAGTCGGTTTGGTGCCATGACCCACCGTTTACGAAATATAGTGTTTAACAACCTTACACTAGCTCAAACTGCACTATTTCACGTGTTTGCAAACAATAGGGCAGCGAGAGCACTGAAATGAGAAGGAAAACCCGAGAGAGACTATTATATAGGGTCCCTACACCGAGGTGTTAGATCAGATGAGATGTCTCTAGGTGCCACGGAGTCTGAGTAGTCACCCGTCGAAGTTGAACGATATTTTGGTCTCAGGGCTCTTAAGGGACTACACCTAAACGAAGTAGCCCAGAAGCAACGACCTTGTCGCGCACCAAAACACCACCTCCTCTAGCATTCACCTGGCCACCCAGACATGTCAGTACAGTTGGTTTGGTGCCACGACCCATTATTTACAAAATATAGCGTTTGACAACCTTACACTGGCTCAAACTACACTATTTCGTGCGTTTGCAAACAATAGGGCAGCGAGAGCACCAAAATGAGAAGGAAAAAACTAAGAGATACTATTGTATAGGGTCCCTATGCCGAGGTGTTGGATCAGATGAGGCATCTCTAGGTGCCACGGAGTCCGAGTAGTCACCCGTCGAAGTTGAACGATATTTTGGTCTCAAGGCTCTTAAGGGACTACGCTCGAACGAAGTAGCCCGGAAGCAACGACCTTGTCGCGCACTAAAACAACACCTCCTCTAGCATTTTCTTGGCCACCGGATGTGTCAAAGACAATCGGTTAGGTGCCACGATCCACCGTTTACAAAATATAGCATTCGACAACCTTACACTAGCTCATCCAACTACACTATTTCTCACGTTTTGCAAACAATAGGGCAGCGAGAGCACCGAAATGAGAAGGAACCTATGCCAAGGTTTTAGATTAGATGAGGTGTCTCTAGGTCCCATGGAGTCCGATTAGTCACCATCGAAGTTGAACGATATTTTGGTCTCGGGGCTCTTAAGGGACTACGCCCGAACGAAGAAGTAGCCTTAAGCAGCGACCCTGTCGTGCACCGAAACACCACCTCCTCTAGCATTCACCTAGCCACCCGGATGTGTCAATGTAGTCAGTTCGAGTGCCATGACCCACCATTTGCAAAATATAGCATTTGACAACCTTATACTAGCTCAAATTGTACTATTTCATGCGTTTGCAAACAATAGGGCAGTGAGAGCACCAATATGAGAAGGAAAAAACCGAGAGAGGCTATTGTAGAGGGTCCCTATGCCAAGGTGTTGGATCAGACAAGGCATCTCTAGGTGCCACGGAGTCCGAGTAGTCACTTGTTGAAGTTGAACAATATTTTGGTCTCAGGGCTCTTAAGGGACTACGCCGAACGAAGTACACAGAAGCAACAACCTGTGTGTATTTGAAACACCACCTCCTCTAAAGCATTCACACGGCCACCCAAAAATTTTGATGTAGTCGGTTCGGTGCCACAACCCATCGTTTGCAAAATATAGCATTTGACAACCTTACACTGGCTCCAACTGCATTATTTCACGCGTTTGCAAACAATAGGGCAGCGAGAGCATCAAAATGAGAAGGAAAAAACCGAGAGAGGCTATTATAGAGGGTCCCTACCCGAGGTGTCGATCGGATGAGGCATCTCTAGGTGCCACGAGTCCGATTAGTCACCGTTGAAGTTGAATGATATTTTGGTCTCAGGGCTCTTAAGGGACTACGCCGAACGAAGTAGCCGAAGCAACGACCTTGTCGTGCACCAAAACACCACCTCCTCTAGCATTCACCTGGCCACCTAGATGTGATGATGCAGTCGGTTTGGTGCCATGACGTCCTGAGGCATGACTTCTCACTCCTCACCTCCGTTCATTTCCTAGGACTCAAAACATTCAATGTCACTTGTTTACCTTCCATCTCTCTTGTTCTCTTTGGACTTGCCTCTGTCCTCTTAGGTGCTTCATCATTGTCCTTGCTTTTCTCTCTTGAGCTATGTTGTTGTGGTGATCTCTCTCCATCCTCTGTTGCCCCAGCTATGTGTGTACATGCTCATTATTTTTGCATTGTAATAGGATTCTTCATCACAGATCATCACTACACGAGAATCGGGAGTATAAGTAAATCATCAAACAATTAAGAGAACACATGTGTGAGGACCTTTTATTCATAAGTGCCATCATTGATTGTATGAGATTAATCATCTCTACCTTAAATTAAAGCAATGTAGATCTGAAACTTCAACCCCCCAATCCATCAAGCAAGATCAAGAATTCATACTGCAAAGAAGGACATGTGACCATTGGGTGAGCATGATCCTTGAAAAAGGGAACATGATCTATTTCCTGAGATTATCTCTTTGTTTAGATTGTTCTTGGTCATATTTTTGAAAATCAATAGGAATAGAGTTGAGATCAAGAAAGAGAAATTCCATTGGGAAAATAATCTCCTATTTCATGAGTGATAAGAATAATTTTGATTCTCATTCCTTGGTGAGCTCAGGTGTGTTTTCATTTGACTCAGAGAACTTGTATGACATTTTGTCCCATACCATCACCTAGAGGTTTGATGCTCTAAAAGAAGCCATTTCTGATTTTGAATCCCATGAGGAGAATGTATCAAAATTTTTGGAAGATCTTGGCACAAGAATGCATGAGCTTGGTACTCCTCTTAGGGAGAATAATTCCACATGAAGAATCTTCAGGATTCAAATTTTAAGAATTGGTTCAGGAAAATATTTGTGACCCTTTCCTTCAATAGTCAATACTTTTGAAGCCCTTGTAGAGATCATAGGTTATATCTCTAGAATCGTATGAAGAGTTAAATGAAAAATATTTTAGTCAATGTGGAAATATCAATGCCATTCCCGAGAATTGACTCAACACATTAGAGCATGTGAACATCTTGGAAGATGAAAGTTTCATTTGTAGTTTCAGATTCAACAAGATGCTCTATGGAAAAGCCTCATCATTCAAGATCTTCCACTATGAAAGACATGAGTTGATTCTTCATTAGAGGAGGATTCATCATGTGATGGGTGGAACCTAACAATACTAATAAGGGCTTACTGTCAAATTTTTACCCTTTTCAACTTGGGACATCGGGATGCACCACCACATGAATTCTCTCCCTTTCATCATTTAAGACTTGTAACATTCTCACTAATAATTGAATTCCTCAAAGACCCCAACTTGATTATGTTGCCCCCTCTCATGAATACTTAACCCCTTCACACATTATCACCCCTTTAAGTCCCTTTGTCACTTAAGGCTTGTAACCCTACCTGTCATGCCATGTAACCCGGGTTAATCCAGAATGGTCAAGGATGAGTTAGAAGGTGAGTTAGCTAGGTTAATGTTAAGAGGTGAGTATAAACATACACTTAGCCATTTTTTAAATCCATTTTTAATATTTCATTTTCCTTCATTGCTGCTAGTATTTAGTTATGCTACTAAATTTTCAAGAAACCCTATTGCAAAAATCACATTTTTGCTCATATCTCCTTCATTTTTGCTCCATTTCCCCTGCAATTTTGCCCGTAACTTCTACTCATGAACTCCTGAAGACGATATAAAAATATTTTTCCATTGGTACCCTAATTTTTTATAGCATCCCATTTAAAATTTTAGAGAAAAAACTTGCCTTTTTAGATCCTTGCAACTCGGAGATCAAAAACACTTGAAATTTGAAGCAGGAAACCATATGAAAATACCTAATCTAATGAAAAATTTCATCTCAATCCAAATAAAAGAAGACATGATTAAATATTTATTATTAAATTGGCATACGAGCCTTACTAAAAATAATAAGTTTTGATAACAAAGAAAAAATTTGAAACCTCTGTGTAATCTTCAATTCTAGAAATATGAAAATTGTAAAACTTGAAAATCGAGAAAATTGTAAAATCTTCAATGTTGCACCATAAGTAACGTTAAATATTCATATATAGTTCAAGATGAACTCTAGACCTCACTTATTTCTATCAATGTTCGCATTAGTTGATATGCAACAGATTGAGTGTTAGTTTTTTTAAAAAAATAATTGTACGTAAATTTTGCCCTTTTGTAGTTCACCTAGCATGGTTTTACTTAATGGAATAGGTTTGCTTAACAATTGTACCATGTAGTGCTCCGAGACATGGTTTTTTAATTTTAAATCAAACATACATATCTAGAACTAATTTAAATGGTTATGAAAACATACATAGAAGGATATCATACATGCAATGAAATCAAATCAAACATATAGTTCAAATTTATCGTTATGAAAACCAACACACATGGATATATAAGAATCAAACAAAGTGTGCTCCAGACGCACGTCTCTGAAAATATATGTAAGTTCATAATGTATGTGTACATCTCGAACTAAGTGTGTCATAATGTATATAGGACCACATGCGGTCACAAAAGGCTATATATATACAATGGACTATATGAAGAAACATGTTCACTAGGACCAGATGGACCATATATATATCTATGTACATCTAGGTGGACTATGAATCTACTCATGAATCATCTTCCCTCTATTCACCCTGCTAGAAGTAGCACGTCCATGACCTGGGGATGTAGTGGAGGGAGATGCCACTATGGATTTCATCCGTGTGGTCCTATGTGTCTCTAAGCATGCCTGCAACCTGACCTGCACATTCATAAACAACAAGTTTTTAACACCCAAAATTTTAAAATACATTCAAAATTTAGAAACTTGTACAATTTAGTTAAAATGCATGTGAAATCTTACTACAATGTCATGATCCCTATCAATTTGTTTTTGACACATCATCGTAGGGACAATAATAGACTCACGAGGGGTAAGCTACATACAAATAATTAATTTTCAAATTAAATATTTCACATACATACAAAATTTGATATTGTAGATTTAAGTAATAAGAAATAATGAACCTCCAAAATTTAACAAATTTGAAAAATTGTACCTCAGTTAGTGGATCTGCAGATGCTATGGCAGTATCTACAGCAGCCTCCATAGTCTGCATATATGGAGGAGTCTCTCTAGCATTCATAAGCTATACAAAAAACATGTACAAATCAATATTAAAATCTACATGACTGTGCACCACATAATAGAGGTCCAAAGCATGTACAATCCACGTGAACTTCCAGTAATTAGAAACAAAGTGTAAAGAGATTTACTAACCTGCATAAAACTCATGTGAGGCATGCCAGTAGCCTCAGTTCCCAGAGCAGATGATGACCCGCCAGGCTCCTGTGTATAAAAGACAAACATATTAATATGTACAACATACACGTGAAACATTATAATAATAATCTAGTGTAATCAAATGAAATTAAAAATGTAAGTTTGTACAACTTGAAACTTACGTTTGAAACACGCTTGATTGTAGTAATTTAGCATTTGACGCTTAGGATGTTTCCTTCACTGGCTCTTGCTATTTAAAATAAAATAAAAAATTAGTTTTTATAAGTATGTACATGACGTCTACAATCAAATACATATATATTAAAATCTCAAACATGTGAATTAAACTATTGTATATATATATATGTTATTTATATTTATTTGAAATTTACTCGTGAAAGACCAATATCATATCAAGTGGCACCAGTTCCAAAACATTCCCCAACATCTCATCTATAGAAAAGAAATCATGTGAACTAGCAAATGATGTCTCGCCCAGTAGTGCATCTTGCACCACATGATCCACAAAGTGGTGTGGTGCACTAGAATTGGCGCCTCCACCAACATCACTAGATGCAATTTGGTCACTTATCTTTGGGTCGAGTGTCGGTGAGCTCCTCAATGCATGTAGTGTATCAATCTCCATAACCTCCTTCACCTGTAGGAGGGATAAGCAAGGCGTGGGGGTTTTGGGGCATGGGGATCCTAGGTTGACCTATGCATGCACCAGGTCTACTCTGTGCAGAGCCACCTCCTCGACCAAAAAAGTCAGAAAAGTCAAAATAATTGGGACCTCATTGAGCACGAACTCGTAATATAATTTCTTCAAAAATAAAGAGGAACCTCATTGTTGTTGCATGGTGGATAATCAAAAACCATCCACCATCGGTCCCAAAAATTGTTTTTGATTTGGTCATCGTGGCACCAATGGATTGGGAACCGTTTGCAAGTAACTGTGGGGGGGCATTGGTTCTAGGGTCGGTAAATAATGCACAAATGAGGTCTTTTCCATTTTTTTTGTTTTTTACGACCGCATGGGATAGTTTATCCGCATACCACCACCTACACGGTCACCTCTAAAGGTATTCCATCTATGTATTTGGTTGATTGCGGACTCAATTCATCAATCAATGTTTCGCAATGTATTGGATAAAGTCATACGGGATATATTTGTGGCATGATTTTGTCTTATAGTCTAAATTAGGTTCTCAATGACAATTTTATTTTCTGGATTCTTCCAATGATATTATCTTGTGTTCCTATTGGCTCGGTGGGGACAAAAGGAGCCACAAGAGGCGGATTTATAAGGAGCCACAGGAGGCGGATTTATGTTTGGAGGAGGGTTTGAGGAATGTTCGGTGGGTTTTGAGGAATGTTTTGATGGTTTGCATGATTTCGAGATTACCGACCAACCGATAAAAAAAAAATTATATACATAAACAAACATTTCAAAAAACCCATGAAAATGCTAAAAAAAAAACCTAAAATGTAAAAAAAAACCTAAAATGCAAAAAAATGATTAAAATCGGGGCTTACCTCCTCGTCTTGGCGGCATGGTTGAATCTATCGTGATCCAGAAGTCCGATGAGAAATTTTGAGGTGGTATTCAAAGCTCGAGTGAAAAACATCTAGGAGAAATTACGGTTTGAAATGAAAAATGGGGAAAATAAGGAGTCACGGGACTGCTAATTTTTGTTTTAGAGTTCTGCGATCGTGGTTTATAATCGTGCTCATAGTTTTAGGTTTGGTAATTACCGAACTCGAAATTCGGGAACGCGCTCATAGTTTACGAATTTTAGGTTTTTATGTCCACGGAATTGTCCACCAACTTCGTGCACTTACACTATTATTTTGCTAAATCTTGCCTGATGGGCCTTTTTGTATAAGGTTGTGGGACCTTCTAAAACCCTCCTTTTATCGTATATATTCTCGAAAAAAATGTGACCAAAACCATGTATAAAGTAACAAGTTAAGCGATAAAACTAGAATAGGTCCTAATTTTGTATTTTTGCTCATATTTGAATATTTTTGTATTATATGATTTTTTTGAGTATTTTAAATATATAAGAAAGGGTGGTAGCACTATAGCTACCTAAAAAGGGCCTTGTGAAGAGACATGTAGTGCCCACTTCCCTTCGACACTTATAATATTTTGATTTTGATTATTGTTGATTATATACATGGATATTATTATATCATTTTGGCTTAGCATGATGTTAGACGATAGAGATACTTTGACTATTGATGGATTTCAATTCATAGTATGATTTTTGTGGATTCTTAGAGAGACATTTTATATTAATGATGATGTGTTGTTGACATATTTATATATTTCTGACATTTGGCATTCTCGTCATATTGAGTAGGTTTTAGCAGTTGAACTAATCTTGTGATCTTATTGGTATTGATGAAATATAGAATTGAGATGTTGTTGGAATTTTAAAATAATAACATTATTGTCTAGATGATGATTTAATTTATATATGGATGATTGTTGACTTATATGTGTATATTTTATCTTGGATGTTTTGATGCGACCACGAGGCCGAAGGAGGTATTTTATGTTTTGCAAGTAATTATATCACAACAATCAAAGGGGGATTGGAGACCAACCACATCGGAATGTTGGATGGATACAAAAATGGTCACCATGGCAACTTGTGTTATGTTGTGTGTGTTTTAATTTGTTGTTAAGGGGTCCCCATGGGGGATGACCTCCAATTGTGACCAAGGGGTTTGTGTGTTGTTCTTTTCTTTTCCTTTATTTAATTTTAGAGTATGTGATTTTATGGTGATGTAATTTCCTTTTATCATTAATTGATTTATGTGTCTAGATTAGTAAAGTAATTATGGATGGGACAAAAATAATTCATTTATTAGATTAGATGGTTCTTTGGTTTGTGTTTTTTTAAGTTGAGTGTTGTACACTCTACCTCACCTTGGAAATTCGGATTTGGCCTTAAGGGCCAATTTTGGAGGCTTGTGGGACAAGCTAAACTTGTCCCACACCTCTTAATTTCTTATACCAACCCTACCTATGGGTTGGGGGTCAAAAATAGACCCCATTATGTGTTTTGGAAGGCAAAAGGTGATTTTTAATTGCACTTTCTTACATGTGTTTATTTCCTTGTTCTTAAAGGGTGTGGGTTGGAGTGGTGTGTGTAAGAGGTTTGTCATACCTCTCAACCACCCATTTATTATGCCTTGGGGTATGGGTTTGACTTGGGTGATGTGGGATGGAGAAGAAATGATGTGGCATCCTACATGGAGCCACATCATCTCCCTCTTCCTCTTTTCTATTTATTGGAATTTTTGGGAAGTATTTGGGGTTACTTGCTTGGTTTTGGATCTTGGATTTTGGAATGATTGCTTGTTGGAGTTGAAGGGAGCTTGGAATTGCTTGAGTTTGAAATATTTTGGGACTTTCTTGAAAAGTGGAGCTTTACCATGGCAAGGTAGGGTCTTGCACCCTTGTTTTCTTCTTTGTTTTCTTATATGTTATGTGTTGTATGGATGTGTTTTCTTGCTTGAAGTGTTGGGTAGTGAAATGGCTTTAGGTTGTGTTGAGATAGTGAAATGGGGATGAAATATATTGGGATACATAAGATCTTCTTTGTGTGTTTATGATGGAGTGGGTTTTGGATGCCCTACCTTGTTCTCTTTTGTTATTTTGTGCATTGTGGGAGCCATAAGAGAGAGGGAGGCATAAGAGTGAGGGAGGCATAAGAGACATATATTTGTTGTTGTAGGGAGGCATAAGAGATTTTGGGGTTGATTGTGTTTTGGAGGATTTTAGAGGTGGGAATCCAAACCCTTGGGAGGCACAAGGGTATCCCCATATTCCTATCTCTACTTGGCTTATTTTAGAGCCATTGTTTTGGGAAGTTGTTGTGCTTAAAAATGAGTTTTTTTGTGTGGTTATCTTTCTTGTGTGTTTGTTGCTTGAAAGTAAGTGTGGAAGCATTGTATAGTTTCCATGTGTTTGATCCATCCCTTATTTCCTTGTGGTTGGGGCTCGGGGGCTAATGAGAAGAATTTCTTCTTCTTCTCATTGGAGTTTTGGTTGGGTGGAGAGTGTTGCCTCTCCCCCATTTTGTTGTTGTGATCAAGTGAAGAAAGATGGAGCCTTGTTGGAGATTTGATACTTGGAGCACTTGTAGAAGACTAAACATTCCTCTATTGTAGCTACCTTCTTATAAAACTCCCACATCAAGTGGAATATTTATTGTATTGACTATTGGTTATTAAGGTTGTAATGTATGTGGGAATGAAAGGCATTTTTTTAGTGAAACAAGCTTGGTAAAATGGAATGAAGTTGAAAGAGAAACAATTTTAGTGATTTAAATTTTTGTATAATGGAATTTAGATTGAAAGGAAAACAACTTAGTTCTCATTTCATTTGGCTTGTTGTCTCACATAGGTGTGTAGTTCTTAGTTAAAAAAAAAAATACTATGAGAAATCTTGCATAAATTTCTTGTGGAAAGGATGGAAAACTTGTTATTGTAAAAGAAAAGATTCATTCTTATTAATCTATTTTCATTTGATGGTTAGTAGATTTCATTTGTCTATTCTTGAGTAAGAAAAGGGTAAACTCATATGTGACTATGGAAAAGCTTTCAAAATTCCTTTGATTAGTTGGTTGTCAAACAAATGTATCCTATTTCTTTTTAGATCTAATGGAGTAAAGAAAAATGCATGGTTACTACTAGTCTTAGTTTCAATTGGTTGTGAAAATTTTAGTATCAAATTTCTATAAGTGTACACAAGTATCTTTTGTCAACCAAGTAGTAATAATAAAAGAAAAAGAATATTTAGTTTTGCATCCTATATGTATTACAATTAAATCTATAAAAGAAACCTTAAGTACTAGATTAAGGTGTGTTAACACTATTAATAAAATAAATACTATTATTTATTCATAATAAGTGTAAATATTAAAATATTACTAATATGGATATTATAAATAATATTGCTATAATATATATATTAAAAGTAGACTTTATAACAAAAAAAAAATTTAACCAAAGAAAAATTGTTAACAAAATAAGGTTTAATTGAATCCACATTTTTAAGGTTGTGACTTGTGCTTTAAGGGGAAAGGGTTGGGGAGGGTCGTTGACGCCACGCCCACCCCATTAACAAATGGGATGGGGGTGGGGTCGATGACCCTCCCAACCCCAAACATTGCAAATGTAATCTAATAAATGCCCCCTTAGTTATTTTAATATCTGCGTAATTTTCCTTTCTCTGCATTTGTATAAAACTTAAAACCTGCAAATGAGTCTTCCAAAATTGTTATATATATATATATATATATATATATAACCACCGTATTTTTTTTATTATTAATTCGACATTTTAGTTAAATAAAATTGTAATGAAATATATATTTATATATATATGTATACAAAGGTACACACACACACACACACACACACACACACATGTGTGTGTGTGTGTGTGTATTCTTCTACCTAAATAAATACAATCACCATTTTAGCTATTTTCCTCTAAAATGGGGCAAAACCCACATGCTCATTTAGGTAAGTATTAAAATAATGAGACAAATAAAACAAATGAATACATTGAAACCCTAGGTAAGGGTATAAATAAAACAAGAAATAGATGAAGCATGTGTATCCTTCCAAAATCTTGAGGTGGCCTTTCATGGCTTCCTCATCCTCCTCCACCAATCTGCAAAACAAAACAAAGAAATAATAAGCCAAACAAAGAGAAATAAGTCTTTCATAAGAAAACTTAGGGTTAGTGGAATCCCTAGATCTTGTGGCCCCAAATGAATCCATCCAATGGATGAGATTCATCCCTACAAAAAGTAGGTGGGAAGTGGGTGAGAGGAAATTTAAATTTAAAATGCATGGGTTGAATTTTTGGGGGCCACTTTAGTTGTGTAGGGGGTGGGATTATTTTTCTAACCCTTGTGCTAAATTAAGGACCTTGTTATTTGTTTTTAAACCTTGTCACCTTGTGGGATTAATATAACTTTAGTATTTAATTAAATAGACCCCTTTACCCTTGGGATTAATTTGTGTAATTTTTAACTATGGTGTAAATTAAATTTTTATCAAAATAAAATTTAGGGGAACCTAAACCAGGCCTTAGACTAACCTAGTTTATTCAAGGGTATTGAGGGCATTATTATTTTTTTATAATGAGGATAAAAAGAAATTTATATTTTTTGATTTAAAGTAACTTAGAAACAAGATTGTGTTAACTGTAATTGAAACCTTTTTGTGAGCACGTTTTTTAAAAAAATTATTCCATAATTTTTCTAGCTTGCCCTAGGTTGTTCTTGGGTTTTGTGTGGGCAAATTTAGTGGGCGTTACATTATCTATCAAATCAATGTGACCAAAATCATGTATAAAGTAACAAGTTAACTAATAAAACTAGAATAGGTCCTAATTTTCTATTTTTGCTCATATTTGAATATTTTTGTATTATATGTTTTTTTAGTATTTTTGAAGTATTTTGAATATAACTATGTATGTAAGAGAGGGTGGTAGCACTATAGCTACCTAAAAAGGGCCTTGTGAAGAGACATGTTGTACTTAGCGGATGGAGTGGATGTAGACCCCACTAGTGTTAGAAAAGATGAAAGATGTGCATGAATAATCTATTTAGGAAGCATAATATGTGTTGAAAAGAGTTAACATAAGCATTCTCATGATGAGTAGTAGATGATGACTAAGTCAAAGACCTAGAAAAATATGCCTTGTGGAAAATAGTATGTGTCTTGGATGATGGATAATAAGAGTGTGAGGGTAGAACCCTATAATGAGAAGAGGCTTGGCCACATATTGAATAATTATAAGTGTATTAGCAAGAGACATATATAAGAGGTATGTAAGGGTTTTTATGCCATGAGGGTTTCTCGTATCAAGATCAAGAAGAGGGAGAGACATAAGGCCAACTATAAGTAAAAGAGGTGATATATAATCATTAGGAGAAATAGAATCATATTAAGGTATACAAAAAGTAACATATGTAAGAGTAACATAAGTGATATCATGCATATAAGATGTAACCAATAGGGAATTCCATGTACATTATTTGTACTAGAGGAAATATTATAAGAAATAATTGTATCCTTTTTCATAACATTAGATGTGGGCTTAAGCGCGTGCAAAACAATATGTGTAAAATCCATAACCATTGAAACATTGTGAAGGGGTATAGGGTTTCCCCAAAGTGAGAAGCATTATAGATGTAACCATAGTGATTATTTATATAGTGGAGAGATTTTAAATGTAATAAATGTCCTCATTATGATGTAGAGAAATATCCCAAATATATATATATATATATATATATATATATATATATATATATATATCATGACTAAGTCAAATTTCATTGTAACACTATGTATAACAACATGATGTTCAAGTGTATCATTGTTTATGTCCATTTCAACATAAGATAAAGAAGTATCATCATGTGCAATATCATTAGAATTGTTGTTATAAGCATAATCACAATTGTAACAATCAATGACATGTAGATGAAGTGCAAAACAAAAACATGTCTTGAGAATAGAGGCCACATATGCAAGGGATGTGTTAGGATGGATCTGTGCATTTTGAAAGACTTTATGAATGATATCCTCACACATGGGATTAATTCTAATGTACTCAAGGAGATACATGGTGGACTCCTTAAGATATTTAATAAAATAAAATAAAATATTTACGATTTCATTAAAGAAATTCAATTCACTGAGAATAAAAGCTACGACATCAAGGGGTATAACAAGAGGGATTTGTGTATTTAGAAATAAGTCATAGAGAATGTTTTTATAGATGAATAGAGTTGAATGAAGTAAATGAATGACACATCAGGTTCATCAAAAGTGTAGAAAAAAGTGATTGCCATCAAATTAATAAAATGATCATTTATGAAAACAAGCATTGAATTAAACAAAATAAAAATATTTTTTTCAATATGAATATATGAAATAAAAACATCTCGAGACATTTTCCAAAAATGTATATTTTTATGATTGTCCTAATTACTAAAAATAGTAATTTTTAATTTATGAAAAGTGTGCTACAAACTATGTCAAACAAAAATATGTTTTCATTAAATATACAAAAATAAATAAAATAATGCAAGGAGTTTAGAAATAAAGTCTTTATGGTTTAGATATGTTTCAAAATAAAAAGGATCCCCACAAGTAATGTGTAGCAAAAATTGAACATCATTAAATCGATAAAAAACTATTTTTAAAAATAGGTAGTGGATTTTACAAAACATTAGAAACAACCTCCGGGATTTGTAAAAAGTGTATATTTATTTTATTGTGAAAATTTTACTAAAAACAATAAATTTTCACTCCCAAGAATTGTGCTAAGAATTAGAGAAAAAAAAACTAGGTTTTTGTTAAATATATAAAAAGTAATAAAAACCTCAAATGAATTTGAATATATAAATGTTATGCTTGAGATATGTGATGAAAGGTGATTTAGAAATTAGGAAGCCCTAAATAGAGACTCTAGTGAAAATGGTAAAAACCAACTTTAGGGAAGGTGATATTAGAGTGTGCGATGATTTTGGCTTAAGAATGTACTATGTAGTTATAAGAATCGAGAAATATACTAGGAAGATGAAATGTGAACATAAATCACAATCACTCAACACATGAACTCAATCAATACTATGATCATTTTTATTCACTCACCGACCCCTGAAAAGCTCACCAAATAGGTGTACATATAGGAGAGTGAATGTGTAACTCCTATAATAGTGCACAACACTTTGTGAATAGGAATGGGAGTTACAATCTTGGAATAGCTAATCAAATGATCAACCAACATAATGTAACTCCTATGACATATGACACCTAGATATGACACATGTCTCTCAAGTATGACACCTAAGAAAGGTTACACCCGAGAGTAGAGATTCTCCACGTATGTCGAAGCATTCTAAGTATATAAAAATACAAGGAAAATAATATCATACACCAACACCCCCTTAAGCATAGTTTAGGTGGGTAGAAAAAGTGGGTCTTGAAAACAAAACATGATGAGGTACCCACATACAATGCAAATCTCTCATAAAGCAGAGAAAAGGAGAAAACCAATGGGAAAAAAACTCCACCCAAAAGAGAGAAAAGATAAATACATATAATGCCTCTCTCGAGACAAAATCCCCTTAGAAATACATAGAGAAGGTCCCAGAAAGTAGAGAGAGAAATAAAGGAGAGGTATAAAATCCCCTAGAAGAGTATCGATGATGTGGTCTTCCATCTAAACATTGAAGAAGGTCTATCCGCATCGAATAATGTTTTTGCCCTTATGAAGAATAGAAAAGGTGTTCTAAAAATTATGCCTAGTCTATGAAGGACGATGATGCGGCAATAGTACAAAGAAATTTTAAGATGGTCCACGAACGAAATGTGGCATACATTTGACATGAATATGCACAAGAAATGATGGTAATGCCACCGAATTAGATTTGTTAGAGGATGGATATAAATTATTCATTGAAATAATGTCCATATGAGGTGAAGGATCATGTTGGGCCCATGATTTTTGTATTCTTTATTCTTTAATTCCTTATAGGCTAAGCATTCTTTGTTCGTGATTTATCGGTCTTTAAAGGAACAAACAAAAAGTTTGGGAGGTTAGTGTATAAATGAAGTGTATGCACCAAGAGGAGGAGTAGGTGTGCAAGGGAGTAGGATAAGGGAAAACTTGTTTGAAAATAACTAAAGACCATGCAAGATAAGTCCAAAACCGAAGGGGATGGGGGCACATGAAAGAGGATAAGCTAGGATAAATACATGTAGGGTGAAAAAGGATAAAAATAAACAAAGTCCAAAGATAGAATTCAAGTCATATGTTGGATTACTTGCATGGGGTTGACATAGACATTGTTTAAAATTGGAAGTGGGATAAGGATAAGCAATGAACCTCTAAGAGTGTTACCATGTAGGGAAGGGGTAAGGTGATGAGTGGTTGTTTATGTCCACTACATAAAAGTTCTAGTTATATTTACGAACTATAACCCATAGGCTATTATTATCTCTTTTAAAACTAGTGAAGGGAAAGTCCTTGCTAGTATAAATACCCATGAGGGAACCATTGTAAATATACAGATACATAGGGATACACATATATAAAGGTAGGAATTTCAAGAACTAGAAGGCACAATCTTGTATCTTTTGGGCTAATGAGATGGTTAGTTTTGAAGGATGTTGTAATATCATGAGTGTAATTAGAATATTATTGATTAATATGTGATAACTATTTGGTTTGGTTAATAATTTATTTGATACTCATCCATTCTTTCATACTAGTTGCTTACTAACATATCCACTTCAATCTTGCTAACCTTGATGGGACTTGGAGATTGTTTAACCTTCAAGTGAGCACACCTTAAACCACACTATGACGCGATAGGCCAACATGAAGGGTAGGTGTAAACTTATGTGAAAAAGGTTTTTACTCTTGCATGCATGGGTACATAGGTGGAGTACACTAGACTCGTAACATTTTGGTTCCATTTCCAGGACATTCATTAAAATGCAAGGATGAAGTGGACCGAAGATGCTTAACACAAGAGAACATCAAATCCTTACTATATTTTGTTTAAGACACATTCACCGAATGACACATAAGCCACGTAAATTGTTTCCCATGAGCATGTGTTGAATCCAACCTATATGATGTACTATATTAGACATTTTTCTATAAACTTGTGGTTCATCTACATGCATATTTAGCTCCCTAATGTTTAGGAAAAATATGAAATTTGGGTTAGAAACATCCATGGAGTTCGAATGCATGAGGATACTTGCGAGACATGACGTGAATTGGACATGTGTGGTAGAATATTGTGGAAAGGGACACTTTGTAGTTATATTATATCAACGTTATCTGTGCAAATGAAGATCAATTCAACTTGTTTAAGGAACTCGGGGATCATAATTAAAGAAAATTCCTTTAACAATTAATAAAATGATGGTTGACATGGAAATAGAAACTTTCCCAATGGAAGGATAAATGCTCCACAACATGGGCAAACAGACATATGGGATAAGAGGATATCAAGATCAAGCCAGAAAATGAGTACACCTTTTAGAGGATGTGATTTGAAGAGAAATGATGTAAGGTAATGGAAATGAGCTATTACATCTATGTGATATGACTCATGAACTGGAAAAGAAACTTTCCCATGGAGGGAAGGAAGAAAGGAATGGAGCTCCAGGAGACAGAATCAAGCCAAGAGAAGACAAGAATATGAGGAGGATAAGGAGGATATCGATGGTATCTAAGCCTACTATGACTCACCAATTGGGCAAAAGACACAGTACAAAACATGTATTTTAGAGGATGTGATTTCCAAGAAGAGAAATGATGTACAGGTAAAATCATGGAAAATGAGAAAATACCACTTAACCCCCATATTCCAAAATGCAAATATGCATGATGAGTGACTATCACTATGATCAACAAGATGTGATAAATGACAAGCACCAAGTTTTGGAAATACTCCCTTTATGAGTGGAAGTGAGAGTGGGAGCATCATCCCAACAACGAATATTCCAGTCTAGGGTAACATTGTGAAGACTAGACAATAGGTGTTCACACCAAATATATTTCACGAAATGTCCTTGATCTTACCAAAATATCATGGTGTCAAGAATGTAGTAGAATATGTCCACAAGTGTGAAATTATATGGTGAACTTATATGATGAGCAAAGGGGATAACTTTGTCTTAACGATGAGTGAGAAAATTTGTGATGACATTGTTTGACCGCGCCCATGTGTAGTATATGAAACATGATCCCTCGCAAGCTACATTAGACTATGATCAACTAAAGGAGGAATTTCTGAAAGAGTTTTACATTCTTGAGTTTGAGAAATGAATTATTTCAACGCTTAAGGAGATCACGAGAAGAACTCATTGAGAGTGTACGTGCTTATGATGCACGCTTCAAGACCCTCATTTCCAAACTCTCATATGAAATACATCCCACACAACACACACAATGGTTTGTAGGGGGATTACTCATTCCATTTAGGCATGCACTATCACACAAGACCTTTATTGATCCCCATGAAGATTTATAAGCAAAAATGGGTGTTGTGGTAGTTAGCAATATTGATACAAGAAGTCAACTCATTCATGGAGGCACAAATCACATCCATGATGAACCGACCTGGAAAATCTAACATCAAACATTTAAAAAGAAACACATAATGGGATATGTTGTACTGATTGTGAAGTGGAAGGCCACACCAAAACACATGTATGTGCGCAGAAGATTAAAAGCTATGCTTCTAACACGTGAAATATGCAAAGGAGGACACGATGTTCAAAACTTCCCCCTCCTATAGACACTTATGAAGAAAAAAATAGAGAAGGGAACTGAAATGATTAAGTTTGTTTGGAGCATGGTAGATGAAGGTAATTCATAAGCTATGCCAATGATGGAACCTTTAGCTAAGGTTTAGGTATCTACATGCCTTTTTATACCGCATAAGATTCATCCTCGGGAAAAGTGAAATTTGTAGAAATTGATGTTGTAAAACTATATCTTGATGGAAGACAATGGAAGGATATTCTCAGAAAGAAAAAGACTTGGTACAAGAACTTCAAGGGGAAATATAATTTCTCCGGGATGCAGCAAGGCTATGAAATGAAAGGATAAAAGACTTTGAGGAAGAAAGAGTCAATAAAAATGAGTTTAAAAATGTCCTGGAGATTGCTGCACACAAAGGGTATATTACCCTTACTGGGAAAATGGTTATCACATAAATTACGAAAGGTGGTGTTAGGGAAATAGTTAGGAAAGACATAGCCAACATGTAAGATAAAAAAGATAGAGGGATTTGATATAGAAATACTAGTTGATGTATATATAGATGGTTAGAACATTAAAGACATATTGGTCAATACATGCATGGAAGTCAACATGCTTATGATGGATGCCCGAAATTAAATAAGGTGACCAACATTGCATCCATCTACACATGCGTTATTATTGGCTAACAAAACACTAGCAAGACTTGATTAGAGTCTTAAAGAATGTCATCATCAACATTATGGGGGTAAAATTTTATGGTGATTTTTAAGTAATACCATTAGTAGAAGCAAAAAAATTCCTCTACGCTATTAAGAAGGCCTTGGTGTTATGAAAATAATGTCAACTTACGATTCAAAAAGAGATATGTGAATTTTGAAAATGGAGGTCAACATGTCATTTTCCCTGTGTACCCTAAACAAATTGCATCATATGTGGAGACTATGGAAGAATACAGGATTTGGAGCGCATATATAATATACAAGCTATAGGAATGGAAAATTTTGAATCAACATTAGAAGGTGAAATTAAGTGTGGAGACAACCAATCGGTTTCTCATATAACTAGTGTGGCATATGAGAATTGGGCGCATGGTTCATATGAACTACTAGGGAGAGATTTTGGTATGATTCAAAGTGCACCAATATTTTCAAATTTCTAGTCACCTAAATACATTTACAAAAGTATCAGGAGAGTCAGTAAAGAAAACACACAAGACCCACCCATTTTCAGTGGAAGCAAAAATATTATAGATTTTCTTGAAAAAATGGAGGCCTATATGCAACTCGACGACAAGACAACTTAATTTTCTAGTTATTGAAGGGTACTATGAAAAAATGGTGGGTAAGCGCATAATCTCATGTTATCAACATGGAAAAACTTGAAAGAGGCCATGAAGGCTAGGTTTGAGTGAAACAATGGCACCTAAAGATATCCCAACTATAATGGGGCCACTAGTGTGGATGAATATCTTTGTAAATGTGTGGAAATATTGATAACTAATGTAAAAGTTAACCTTACACTATGGACACACTTATTCTATCATACACTATGTGTGTGGGCATACACATGGTATGTCAGGTGTGAGATGCAAAGAGAATCAAGTTCATGGACAGGATTAACCCAAGGGTTCCTACACATGTTTTTCTTTACCTCTTTGGTTCCATGATTAAATTATCCCCTTCAATGTATAAAAAAGTAGTCTTTGGGGATGATTTTGTTATGAAAGACATGATTTTGGCATTACACAAGGACAAGGGTTTTGTGTTAACTAAAAATTATTTGAGGATGTTTTGGATAACATTTACAAAGTGATGGAGAAGTGGAACCATTGGCAAGAGAGGATCAGTAATCGCATAAATAAGGAGAAAGTGGTGTGACAAATAGAAGATGAGGAATAAATTTTCCATTTACATATAGATGTCTCTTATGGTTTAAGAGAAATTATATAAAAGAAAGAATAAGGAAACCGACCTTAGGATGAACCATTCAAATCCATACATAACAATATAGGAGTGATCATGAGCCAAAAATGGCAACAATTGATTTACTCACTGGAGTGAACCCGAAATCACAAAAATTATTGAAATATTATACGAGTATAAGGATATGGGAAAGGCTACCAAAAGATGAAGGGTTTACACCTATCCTATGAATAATGCAAATAAAATTAACTAAAGGGGCTAATCCAATTAGAAGGCACCTATACCGGATGAATCCAAACATATGAGAAAAATTAAAACAAAAACTCGACAACATGCTTCTTTGTAAGAGTCATCATACCAATGGAAGAATATGAATGGGTAATTCCTATGGTTATAAGCATAAATAAAGATGGACACATAAGAATTTTTGTGGACTACCGCACCCTAAATTTTGTATGTATAATTGACCCATTCCCTACTGCCTTTTCCAAAATAAATTTTAGAAGGGGTAGAAGCAGGGAGATATACACTTTCATAGATGGGTTTTATAGTTATCATCGAGTCAAAAATGTGGAAGAGGATAGAGTGAAGATAACTTTTGCGACATAAAGGGGATCATATGCCTATACATTCATGTCGTTTGGTCTTAAAAACACATCCACTATCTTCATACTAAAATTTCTTTAGGTATACCTAGATGATTAGATGGTATATGGCTTGGTAAGGGATCATTATGATAACTTGATATTGATGTTTGAGCACTGCCAATAGTTACAAATTTCCTTACATTTATAGAAATGTGTGTTCACCACACCAACCGGTACCTTATCAAGACACATTATATGCAAGGATGGATTATTGGTGGACCCAACCAATATGTAGTAATAGTAAATTGTGCACCACAAACACAAAGAGAATTTCGTGCCTTTTTGGGACATTGTGGGTATTATCGAAGTACATCAAGTAATTTGTAAAAATTATGATGTCATTGGAAAAGCTAATATGTAAAATGGGAGGATTTGAGTAGGGTTTTGATCATAAACATGCTTTTGACCAACTAAAGGAGAAATTAACCCAAACACCTATTTTACAATTCCCAAATTGAGCACACCATTCCATGTACATGTAGATGTCTTAGGACTTTTTGTTGGAGCAATATTAGTGAAACCAAAGAAGGAACTCTAGACCACCCAATCTATTTTACAAGTTGAAAATTGACATGTGCGAAAATAAATTATACTACTACAGTAGAGTGCGAGGGACTATCAATTGTTTATGCACTTCAAAAATTTAGACATTATCTTTTGACAACCCCATTTGTGTTTTTATGGATCATATAGCTATTAAACATTTGGTGAAAAAGTAGTACTACATGCGTGGATCTATATATGTATTATATTATTTCAAGAGTTCTAGTTTATGGTGGTGGTGAAACCGGGTAAAAATAATGTAGGACCTGATCATTTTTCATTTATCAATACCGATGAAGAGGAAAACCTAGAGAAGATGATATGTAATACACCCAAATATTCCAAATACAAAGTAATCCTCGATGAATTAGAAGATGTAACCTATTTTCTACACCATGGAGTCATCTTTGATCAATTATACATTAAGTCAAAGACAACAACTAGTTTTTTAATCCATGTTGTCTCACTAATTATAGGACAACATGGGTCATGATGAAATCTTGCGGTGATGTGTTTTGGAACATAAAAGGATCAATTTCCTTCATGAAGCACATGAAGGGATTGTAGGGGCCACCGCGCTATGGATGCAATCACGTGGAATTTTTTAATACATATCTCTAGTGGTAAAGTTTTTTTGAAGATGCTAAGACATATGCTAGGGCATGTGACTAATGCCAATGGGTCGACATACCAATAAAGCATGAGGAAATTCCCCTAATAATAGTGATCATGCAAAACCATTTGCAAAATGTGCGATTGAATTTTTAGGACCTATCAATCCTATTGCACAATGCAATGGAGAATACTACATAATCATAACCATTGATTATCTAACTAGGTGGGAAGAATCATGGTCAACCAATGTTTATACAACAACAATGACAAGGTTTTATGGGAAAACATTATTAACCAGTTTGGATGTTTTTAAGTTTGATGAGCGATAGAGGGAAACACTTCTTGAATGATACTATATAGATTATATTACAAGAGTTTATTATTGCACATGATAAGACCACACCCTATCACCCACATGCTAACAAAAAATAGTTGAAACTTTTAATAAAATTTTGGGCCATACTTTAACAAAAAAATTGTAACATGGGGCATAGGATTGGGATGATAAGGTTTCAATAGTTCTTTGGGCCTACAGAAAACATATAAGTTCCTCAATAAAGCAAATTCATTTCATCTTGTCTATATAATAGAGATGGTTTTATCCATAGATTTTATAGAACCATCATTCGAATCATGAATTTTTTTAATTTGGATGATGAAGAGTCTATAACTAAATGAATGACATGATTGATAAATTTTTCTGAATGGAAGAGTTCCTTGCTTCGGAGACGGTCGGGGGCAAGCGTAGTCTTGAATCACCCCCTCTACTTGATTACGACTCGATCTTTCACACAACAATGAAACCCGATCTCTGTTACCTATTGAGTAACATAAAGTTATATGAAAATAGGTTACATGCCCCATGGTTCATGAGATAAAATTCGACATGATCAAAATATATAGAGTAATAATCTTACGGTGGGCATAAAAGTGTTACTTTATGATTCAAATTTTGTGTGCCACCCGGGAAATTGAAGAACCATTAGATAGGCCTTTATGAGATAATAGATGTCCACCGTGGTATGTAAACTATTGAACCATAGTGGTAGAATTCTACTGAATAATTTAACGGAAGTAGGTGAAACTCTATTTGTAGTAAAGTAGAATTATAAGAAAATAAGGCATATGCCATTAGATTAATTTTTATTTCATTTCATAGATTAGCAATTCTTTCATTGATGTAATAAGCACATGAAATTTACATAATTTTTATATAGTTATATTTGTCTAACCAAGCATTGATAGCTCATATAGTCATGCAAATAACACAACACAATATCTTATGATGGGAGGAGGCACAAAATACAAAAGGTAAAAGTGTCGTTATAAAGGTTGTCTAAAGCAAGAAGAGGGCATACTAAACTCGCATGCGTAATAAGAAAAATATTGATAAAGGAATGGTACATGGACAAAGTGTAGTGAATTGAGGAATGGGGAATCTTAAAAAAATTTGTTAGCTTTATAAGGAGCTATAGGGAAAGGAAGGACACACAAATAAGAAGAACACAAGGGAAAGTGATGCAGCCCAGGAACATAAGCTACCTAATGCAGCTAAGGGTGCGAAGGAAAAAAAGAGTGACCATGAAGAAGCCCATGATGCAAATTAATGGTCATTTAGAAGTAAAGGACAACTTTTAGTAATGTGGCATTAATGGTAGTGATGTGAATACTAAAAGATCACGCATGTGAAGCGTAAATGAAGATAAAATTTATTTCTAGTAAAAATGGGTATAAATAAGAAGAGGGGTAATTCATTTTAGTTACCTTATAGTGAGAATGAGAGCCTTGGTGAAAAAATGAAAAAATGTGGAAAGACGATTCAACTCTCGAGCTTGAAGAAAATAAATTTCCATTAACAAACATTGAACCTTTTTTTCCATAATAACTAGGGTGGAGAATAGCTAACATAGCAAAACAATCCAAACTTTGTCTTCATTCACCATTAACATAAAGGTCAAAAATCTCTCTCATGATGATGAACTTTGGGGCAATTAACTCGCCTGTGGTGTATCAAAGTGGTTTCTAACCAAAAAGGCAAAGAGAAAAAATGAAGGAGAAATACTTGAGAAAGAAGAAGAGTTAGGATCATCAAGTACAAATTCCTTGAGTATGTCAAGATCAACATATCAAAGCACCTTAAATGCCATTATGATCAAATAAGATAAGAGTGATGAGGAAGAAGTGGCCTTTATAAAGGAAATACCAAAACAAGAGGCAGGAACAAGTTCTTCTGCACCAAAGAAAGGAAAGAAGACCATGACTACTATTAAGAAAACCAAAAAGGACCAAATTTCTAGCGTAATAGCTATTAATGTGGAAATGTACTGCACAAAAGAAGATGAAAATATTGGTTAGTGGGATAATCATTTAACCTCAACAAAGATATCAAAGAATGTAACCATCTTGCACATGGGCTGGACAAAGTATTGAAGAAGGAAATGGTATGACCAACATGCCAGAGAGAAAGTCTAGGAATGATGTTTATGATAATAACATAAGAAAGATGATGGATAAAATAGGGGTACTCAATTACTTAACTTTCTCTTCAATAAACCTATTGAAATATTTCAATACCTTATCTCGCGTATAAGAGAAGGGTATTTCTACTTTGTAGATAGGCAATGCGAGAATATCCCACCACCTAATAAAAGGGTAACATAGCTAAATAAAAAATAAAAATATTTAGCATAAGCCCTTGGAAACAATGAAGAGGTGGACAAGATCGATCAAATCCTAAAGTACAAGTGATGGGGGAAATTCTTGTCCATTGATGAGATCAAGGATCCTAGCACAAGAGTCACAACACGACTAATTACCTCTAAGTTAGTAGGAGTAGAAAGGTAGAATGAGATGAATAAGAAATTCCTATGTATCACACATAAGGTAACATAAGGAATGGAATACAATATTTCCCAATTCATTGTGCAAGGCATAAATGAAGACACAACATTGGTATAGGAGAAACAAGGGATCAAATTATGTTGGGGCATGATCTTATTATTGATAGTCTTCAAGGTAATTAGCATGCAGAAGGGGATGAAGAGCCAACATAGATATTCCTAGAAGAGGATCCATCTTTGGCCATCATGTATAAAAAATCATGACATCCGTGATGCTCAATAATGCATACAAGGCAGATTCACTAATTGGATAAAACATTTACGTAATGCATTTGAGGACTAGAGAATCCCAAACCAACTAACAAAGAAGTTAGTTGGAGAGGTAGAGTTTATTGTTGTAATACAATATTTGGTGGAAATGTTCAAAAATGTTTACAAGACTTGGTCACCATGGGCCAAATTTCCCTACGCCTTCACATCAGACTACTTTGTTCGATCCATCCACCGGATCAAGGGGCCAAGAAAAGTAACATTTATGTGTAAAGGGTTGATGAATACATACATACATTACACAACACCTACAAGTACCCTAATCAAGATGCCCATAAATAAATATAGGAGATAAAAAACTATCAACTCACTAGATGGGAGACTGTTGTGGTGAAGAATGCCACACATTAACTTTTCTTTTATCTTCACCCCACGAAAAGGGATTCCAATAAAGACATACAAGATGAAGAACCCGATGGGGAGATTATTATTCCTAAGCACCCACAAATAAGTACATGGGATAACTTAGAGTGAGCGTAAAGAGTATAATTAGAGAAATAAACACACATGTGCAAACAGCCAACCCAAGAAGAAAATAAAATTTAATCCGAGGCAAGTGCTAACCTCAATGCAGAAGGAAAAGGGAAATAAGACCCAGGGCATCCCAATGGTGTAAGAACCACTATAGGCCTTAGATAAGGGATGAAAAATTTCAAGGTTCCAATGTAGCACTCTTGAGTTTAGGCTAGCATTGGGGGTGGGCCAAGTGAACATATGGAGCAACCAAGCCCTAATGCACTAACAACATTTTCTCACAAGTCACCCCTAAAGGTGATTGAGTTCAAAGATAATTTAGAGGAGGCCAAACAAAGAGAAAATGAAAAGAGAAGTCGAGAATAAAGAGGTGGAGGAAAGAAGTGGCTGCATAAGTGAATTCAAGATGGAGAAAACCCACTCATGTATATGCAAGAGGCTAGTACATGAATAATATGTTAAGACAGAGGATGAAGATGTGGAAACACAAATCTACCCAAACCTATAAAATAACATCATGGCTACAAAGTGTTCATAAAGGTTCGTATTGTTTTCATTGGATGCCTATATTAAAGATCCAATCATCGAGTTACCAAGTGACACCATCATACTACTCCAACCAAAGACAAGGATCCTCTCCTCCTTCGCCACATCCTACAACATGTCCGAAACTCAAGCGAGGGAGGATTTGATAATTTTTTTGGGGATGTAGTCCAAAAAACTTATAAAACAACAATGAATCTAGATATACAAATCTCAATCGCAAAATCTAGAAGCAAAGCTTAGGCAAACAAAAATTAAATTACATGAGATCCATCATGAAAATGAGGGCCTCAGGGAGAAGTATGAGTGCATTGATTCTAAAGTAAAGGTATTGGGAGAATGGATACTAAGTAGTGAACCCAAGCTTATGAAGGATAACCTCTCATCATCAGGAGACAACATTGATGAGTTCAAAAACTCATAAATTTGTTACTTATGCGATTAAAAAATAAAAGGAAATATCAAAATGGAAAAATGGTAATGGTGAAAATATAAGGGTTGTATGCAAAAAATCTTGAAAATTTCAAGAATATCTCAAGGAAGTTAGAAGCTAATGGTAAGAAGGATGAAAAATTCTTAAAAGGCTCTGTAAATAACCAAGAATAATCAATGTGTGCGTAAAAGCACCGATCAATGACTAGAGACATTTGAATATAAACTAGAAGACAACTCTCTAGACAAAGCTAATAAGAACAAAATAATGGAAGAATGTGAGACATTCAATGGAAAGGTCATGATAAGAATAGAGTGGATAAAGTAGTGGTTAATGGAGTTAAGGAAGCTCACCGGTGAAGCATAAACATAGCTAGGAACCACACGCCAAGAGTTGTGAAATTAAGTTGATCATATGCAAAAATGGTGAGCACATGGATAAAAGGTGTTATAATTTTTAGCTAACTAATTACACAGTTGGAAAAATTAAACCAACTTATTAATACAACAATCACTAAGTGATAGGTGCATGAAGAATTTTTACAAGTTGAGGTGTTTGAATTGTTTGAAGATGTACAATAAATGTTACCCAAGGATGGACAATGAAATTAATACAAGGTGATGTTGGGCCCACGATTTTTGTATTCTTTATCCTTTAAGTCTTTACAGTCTAATCATTATTTATTCGTGATCCTCCAAAGATTTTTGAAGGAATGTGCATAAATTTTTGGAGGTTGTGTGCAAAAGAAATGGGGAAGTACACACACCAAGAGGAGGAGTAGGTGCATAAGGGATAAGTGCATGTGAAAAGAACTAAAGACTATGCAAGAGAAGTCCAACACTAATGAAGATGGGGACACATGCTTTGGAGGATAAGCCGGGATAAAGACATGCAAGGTGAAAAAGGATAAAAATAAACATGAGTATAAAGATAGAATTAAATTCATAGGTTGGAACTTGCAACTGGGCCGATATAGACATTAGATAAAATTAGAACCGGGATAAGGATAAGTAGAAAACCTCCAAGAGTGTTACTATGTAGGGTAGGGGTAAGGAGGCGAGTGGCTATTTATGTCCACCGCCTATAAGTACTAGTTATACTTATAGTTGCAACTCAGAGGATATTATTAGCTCTTGTAAGACTAGTGAAGGGAAAGTACTGCTAATATAAATATCCATGAGGGATCCATTATAAATATATAGATACACAAGGATAAGTATATATAGAGGCGGGAAGTCTAAGAGCTAGAAGGTAGGATCTTGTATTTTTGGGCTAATGAGATGGTTGAGTCTGAAGGACAATGTAATATCATGAGTGAAATTGGACTATTATTGATTAATATATGAGAACTATTTTGTTTAGTTAATAATTAATTTGATACTCATCCATAATTTAAGACTAGGTTCTTACTAACATAAAAATTCAATCTTGCTAACCTTGATGGGACTTGGAGACCCTTCGGGATTTGGGTGAGGGCACCCTAGACCACACTACAACACGATAGGAAAATGTGGAGGGTACGTGTAAAATTATGCATGAAGGTTGTTATATTCTAATGTGCATGGGTACATAGGTGGAGTAAACTAGACTCACAACAACCTAATAAACTTCACAACTATAGAATGATGATCTCCAAAATAAAATATGTGAGTGATATCCCCATAACTCCCATACATTAAGATTTATGAATCCTCCAAAGTATAAATGTATGATGGCTCTGTAATGGAAGAGCATCTCCATGTATCTTTGTAGTATAAGTAAAGTGTGTAAACAAATATATGAGGTATGGTAGAAACTAGTCCCAAAAATTTTGTTCGATAAAGAGAAGAGAAATTTATAACAAGAATACATCATCAACATGAGAAGTAGGAGGAATAGAAGACTCCTCACATAATGACTATGTATCAGAGGCAAATGCAATGAAAACAGGTAGAACACCATGAACCGTGAACACGTTTTCTTAGTATATGATAGATCTAAAATGGTGGGTGAGTTAGGAGGAGATTTTACATTCTCTAAAAGGTGATCAAGAGAGGGAAGAGACGTATCCTCATCAATACTCACATTATTCAAACTAGAAGAACAATCTTCATCATTAGGAATATGAACATGTGAATATGTAACAATAGAACTATCATCACATAAAATGGGTGTGGACAAAACAATCTCGGAAGGAGAAGTAAGAACTAAAATCTCATAATGGTCTCTAAATAGTGTTCGAATAATACTCCAAATAATGTGAGGACACCCTATGTTCATCACATGATTGTGGAGATGTATGGAAATGTTCATTGAAAAGCAACCAAAACCATATTACATGAGTTGAGTCAGTCTTTGAGTTGACCTAGGTCACTGGGGGTAAGTACTTGTCTATATAAAAATGGATATAGATCTTGTTGATTAGGAAAATGTTCCATGCTCAAATGCCATGGTGCATAATTATCCCTACCAAGAAAAAGTGGCGAGAGGTTGTGATGTAGATCGAGTATTACGAAGCAGAATTCTTTAAAGCACATCTTCCAACATGCATCCACAAAATGAGAGCAATTAAAACAATAGATTTATAAGTGAAAAATGCATGTTTAGATGGATGTTGGATTCAACAAAAATGCATTTGTAGAATGTAAAAATAAATGAGGGGTATGAGTGTGATAAGTAGAAAAAAAGACACTTAAAGCAATGAGATGCTAAACTCAACCATAAATACTTCGTACATGTGATTACAACCCCTTGAAATTTTATGTTTTAAACCCCATTTTGGTACTTTATAATTTTAGTATGATTATAGAATAAATGGGCATGTTGGAATGAGAATGAAAAAATAACCACTTTTGAAAAAGGTGACACTCAATTGAGTTACCTATCAAAATTTATAAGGGAATAACTTTTCACTTTTATCTTATTTAATTCATTTTCACTTTAATTTAAGTGCTCTCATAGGTGTTTTTTTGTAAAAATTATGAGGAGGGATCTGAACACTTGACCTATTACATATAACTCCAAGTAATTAAGCCACCTAGTTTATAATCCCACATAAAAGAGTTGGTCAAGATGATCGAGCTAAGTGAAAATGGGCTAGTTGGGTAGTAGACCGAGTTAGGTGAGATGTTAATGGAGTCATGTCATGTTCTAGGAGTTGATTAGTTGACTACATGAGCCAATTGGGATGTGGGACAAAGTCAAACACAAAGTCAAGGAAAGATCTTGGTTGAGATTTGGTCCTGTAAGGATGGTTTGAAAAACCCAAGGATCCGATCAACAAGGGAGAATGTAAGGTCGATAGATTCAGTCTTAAGTAAGATAGGGGTTGTGATGAGGGCCGAACAAATGGTAACCAAGAATGGTGAAATAGAGTACGACATCATTCAAGGAAAAGAGATGAGTGGACATAAAATAACGAGATGGGCAACAAGATGAGTAATCTAGTATGGATCAAGTCAACTTGAATGTCGGGAGATTAAATACCAAGCTTGATGTTAGATTCATAGAACATTTTCTTCACGAGAGCTAAACACGAGAGGTGAAAACATCACATATTCGGTTTGAAGGAGTGATAGTTGGGCACATAGCTAGATCTTGTTGTATGCTTAACAAGGTGGGTTCAACACCAAAGTAGTAAGGTTCAAGGCCAAGTTAAGAGGTTGTGAGCTGCAAGAAACAAACAAACCAATCCAAGAGGACCGTTACAATTGATTCAATTTGTAATATAACCACCGAGATGAGTTACAAGGGATTAAGGTAAGGCGGACTGAGATGTGTAATGAAAAGTCGAGCTATGCACCAAGTTGGGTGCTTTGAGATGGAGAGATGACTTGAGATAAAACCATATTTGCAAGAAAAAAATACCCCAAATCACTCTACACAAACACAAGACCCAAACACCCTAAAAAATGCCCCCTATTTTTAAAAGTTTTTTATAAACCCCTAGAATTTTGGTAAACCCTCAATAATGAAATTAACAAACTCTATGCATAACCTAGTTACGTTTTTAAAAAAATGAGATTTCAAAATAAAACTTGTAATATATAAATTATACAAACGTATACCAATCATCTTTGATATCATATCATAATGTGCGAGGATTTTGGATCAACAAATGCACTATGTAGTTGTAAGAATCGAGAAATCTACTAGGAAGATGCAATATGAATGTAAATCACAATCACTCAACACATGAATTCAATCAATAATATAATCATCTATATTCACCCATTGATCCCCGAAAATATCACCAAAGAGGTATACATATAAGAGAGTGAATGTTTAACTCCTCTTAGAATAGTGGACAACACTCCATGAATAGAAATGGGAGTTACAATCCTAAAATAGTTAATCAAATGATCAACCAACCTAATGTTAATCCTATGACAAACTAATATAATAATGAGAGTTAATAAAATCCTATGACATATGACACTTAGATATAACACATGTCACTCAAGTATGATATATGACACTTAAGAAAGCTTACACATGAGAGTAGGGATACTCCATGTGTGTAGGAAACATTCAATTTATATAAAAAAATACAAGGAAAATAACATCCTACATAAACATGTGATTGATGAAAATCAGGTTTGGATCTAAATATACAATGTAGAGATGGAACCCTAGGGAAAACTAGGGTTTGAAAGAAATTTGAATATTTAATCACTCATCGAGTTCACTAAATGTTAATACCCTAATTAATTTTCAGTTTTTTTAATGTATAACAATAAGAAGGATGTAAGGGTTAACAAAACGTAGACTACTCTAATCTAATTAACTTCTAACATTCATTATACATGACTATAATAATGCATTTAAAATTGAAATTATTGATAAAAAATAAGTAACTTACTCAAAACACAAGAGAGATAAAATTAGTTGTTCATGATGATTCATGAATGATCTAGGTGTGTAAGATATTGAAACATGAATATCTAGAGATGTGGATTTCGTACTAGAGATTATCGGACTAGAAAAATTGACCAGTGTGGGACCATACATATTTTTAAGGTTTAAGATGGAACTATATGGTCTAAAATATGAGTTGTACAATTTCATACCATGAGATAGTTTTGATCTATGACTTCTTATGTGTTTTTATTTCCTTAAAATGATGTCCAATGCAAGTTTCTCTTTCTCTCGCATCTTTGGGACTACCCGTGATGACCTATAATAAAGTAAAACCCTAATAACCTACAAAACACTATATCCGTGCTTTAAAAAACCAAAGGAGAAAATGTGTGTGTGTGTGTTTGAGGTTATACCACCCTTGGAAGTTAAAATCCCAATTGTTATACCAACCGAAGTGCTACACTACATATCCTCATTGCAAAAATGAAGCCTCATGTAGTTTTCTTGAATGTGTGTGTAAGTTTGTATAGTTAACCAACCCCTAAGGGTTACCTTACATCTCTTGAAACAAAGATATTGGGCTAATCGCATAGTATATAATGTACCCAACAAAGTAATAGTGGTATATGGTGTTCCTCAACTATGTAAACTAATTTTTTTATTTAAACCCTTGTACAATTCTCGGAGCGACTCATCTCTTGTTAAGGCATGACTCTACGATATTTTCATGCTTGTAAAATGAATTAAGGTAGACTCTTTGACCTAGTTGAGTGCTTTAAACTTATATTAGTTGAGTGCTTTAAACTTATATTAGGGACTACTTTAGATGATGTGTAGCTGATTTAGGAAGATTTAGGAACACTTTGAGTGCTCTTGGAATGATATCTGCAATGGTAGCTTATAAGAATGTTAGGTGAGTTATAAAGTCTTTGATGAATTTATTATGTAGTATTCCATAGGTGAGATATTCTAAGGAAAAACTTAGGAAGATGAAACAATCCAAAAAAATATTTTAACTTGAAAACAATGTTGGTGATTGTGAAGGGGTGGGACCATACAAGTCTTCCAAGACTAAACCCTAAATCCTAACCCTTCCCTACATTTTTAGACTAGAGAGAAACACCGAAACTAAAATTTGTGTCATAAATATCAAATGTTTTATGATTTGATTAAATAATATCTCCAACATCAACAATGAGAACATAGTGTAAAGACAAAAAAATTGTAGGATAGGTAGAGAGATGAGGGGATTAGATTCTAAATGTGATAATTTGTCTTAGTAAGGATACATGATTAGAATTGGCATCATAAAAGGAAAAATTGCTAGATTTTAATGTCTATAATATCTATAACTATCTCTTGAAAATTTTTACTTTGTATAACCTAAAAACTACCAACTATTCACTTTCCCATTGAGCTCTCGTGAATGGAAAATTCCTATTTGATAGAAAAATTAGCAACACTAATTGTTGAACATGCGAGAAAATAAATTATTAATTATATTGTGTAAAAATCAAAACATTTGGAAAATATGTTTTGCATGATAATCTAGGCATCCTCATAAACTAATATTTATGGAATTTAAAACTCCAAACTAAGAAAATATTAACATCGAATATACATATTTTTCTCTTGTACTAAAAAAATAAAAAATAGAAAAATTAGAATTACATTGAGTATATTAATGTGGTTCCCTATATTATTACTAATATCACCACACTAATACTTGTGTTTAATCCCGATAGCTATTAACATCCAATACATTGTTTTATAAAATTTTAGATTGGCATTTGATAAAGTTAATGTTTTCAACCTCCGAATCAACATATAGCCATGGGAAGTGACTAAGATAAGCCATGGAAAAATCAGACCCAAAATTTTGAGTAATTAATCTTATAATTTAGTTATTACAGAACCCTAAAAATGAAAACAAACTACAAACTTCTACAATTTTGTCTATAATGTATTATTATTCAAAGTTATTTTCATGTTAGAAAAAATATGAAAGTTTCCATTTTGGTAAATGATCAAAACTCATTCCCTCTAAAAGAAACAACATACATCACAGGTAACATATAAAATACTCATTCAATATCCTTTTTGAATCCATGATGAAGATAGTTTAAGATACTTTTACAATGTAGGAAAGAATGCTCATGTGTTATACATGACATGCATTGTTCTTTATTTGGAAGAGAATGGAGTTAATTTTTTCTCTAATCATTTTCAAAACCTCAAGGAAGAAATGTAAAGGGTAGATCACCACAACTCAAGTCATTATAATTAAAATAATAAATGCACACTATAAGACCAAACAAATGTCTCATGTAAAAGAACACACTTTTATTTAATTTTCTTTTAACCACTCTTAAGTGTAAATATAACCCTTCCAAGGTTTGAACAAGATATGGAATCATAAAAATACTAAGAATTATTAAATTTGTATGAATGTTGCCTTGAGTTTTAGTCCTTATATCTAATAACTTTTATCTCATATAACCATTTTCAAACACCAAATGTGAAACTAGATTCTAGAGGAGATCATTATTATCCATGGAAAAAAATCCCATCACAATCAGATTCCTACCGACCATTTGGAGGTGCAATATCTCCTTTATTTCTCTTGAAACCTACTCACCACCAAAAAAAGACATCAAGATTCAAAACCATTTAGAAAGCCAAATGTTAGCTCCATTATGAGGGAATGTTTCTTTTGAGAAAAATTATTTATACTTTGATTTTTTTACATAGGGTAATCTTTGAAATGGGCATTGATTCTATTTCATGAGACTATGGTTTGGAATCTTTACAAAAATTACAAAGAAAGAATTGAGAGAAAAAAGGGAAAGAAGATTATGTTTCTAGCTAGGTAGGTTGACCTTGTTGCACCCAAGAATTTAAGGATATGTATTTATATTTATTATATTACTTTTGTTAGTAGTAACTTCAAAATCATAATTAAGGATTGGATAGTCATATTGGTATCATGGTACACCTAAGTTCCTAATGGATCAAGGATTTAGTTATTTATACCTTGGTAAGTTCCATTAGTTTGGAAATGAGGTATATGGTTTTCATGTAGCTGGTATAGTGAAAATAAAGTGCTCATTTGACTATTGGTTGGAAAATAAAACCATTTATTAGAAAATAAAATAGGTAAAACTCAACATTACTTTGCAATGGGATTTTTTTTTTGTTACAAATGGTAAATTTAAAATATATCGATCTTGTGAATATTGGTTGAAAATGTAAACCCATTTGATGGAAAAGGGTATGGGTAAAAATAAATTAGTGGAAATGGGGATAGGTAAAAACACCCATATTATTTGTAAACAAAGACATGTACAAACCCAATTTTTGAAATCTAGATATTTCTTTTCCGTGACTTTGAGCTAGTTAGGCTAGAGCTCAGATGTTACCCTAGGCCATATATCAATTATTCCACTTATATAATTAAAAAAAGGCATAAATAAGGACTAATATATTACCTAGGTAAGAAGAAACTATTAGGTTAAGAGGCATGTCGTGAGAAAACTATAATCATTGGAACATAGAGAATGCATAGATTATTGATATAACAAAATATGAATATTAAAACTATTATTTTAGAGTCACATATGATTAAAAAAACATACAATGCAAATATATATCCTAATGAAATAGAAACCCTAAGTATAATAATGAAATAAGGATGACTTAGCCGATATTCGCTAAATCCAAAAGTGCTTTGTGCTAGAAAATTGGTAGAAATAGATGACAAAATGTTGCAAGGCCACTTATAAAATTATAGAGATGTCAAATGTCACCTGGAATAGGGCGCCTTTGTGGTATTGGGGTGCTTGGGCACCGAGACCCTATCTAGGTGCTGTGGTCTATGCAAAACCGCAGAAACTAGTTTTTGCATGGTCGCGAGGTTTTCCTTAATATTTTATTCTTATTACTAGTATGTCACACAATGTCCGCAAATGTTTCTTGTAACTTGCAAAACAATATCCATGATCTGGGTGTTGCACTACATCTCACACTCCATGTAGTTCTATGTGATTGTGTGTGCAATAGTGTCCTTAGGTTGCCCTCGCACTAATGATGCCAAAATAACAATGTGCTAGATAGTTAAAATGTAAAATGTGTGGATGGAACAAAATAAACCCCTCCTATGCAATGTATGAAAAAGAAGCAACCCAAAGAATGTAATCCCTTTGTAGATAGATAGCCCTTGATAGTTTTTAGCCCTTAATAATGGTATGTATGATGTGTATATATAGGGATCTCTTGTTTAAATTTTGACACTAGTAACATGACATGCTGACTAGGACCTTAGGATAAGGGTAAGATAACCAAAAAGACCAACCAAAAATGTCAAGATAAAAAGAATAAATAATCAAGATAGGAGCGCCCAGATCTAGACACAAGCACACAGGCATTAGTGTTTAGGCCGAGAGCTAGTGTCCTGTAGCAAATGATGACAAATGTGAAAATACTGACAGACAAGGATCCCTGTGACTTGACCAAAAGAAGTGTGGGAGTGACAAATGCAGAATAAGTGACAAATATAAAGGAGAAATATAATGAAAAAAGGAGACAAACATGGGGATGTGTTACTAGTGAATACTTTTCTTGCTCAAGATCCATATATAACATCATACTTGCTGACATAGTAATGTAGTAGTAAGTGCATGATTTTGTGTCTACATTTTCCCACACTTTATGCCATGTTGCTTAATATGGACTTGGAGGATGAGGACATTCTGACCAAGTATTTGGGAGGACTTCACACTCACCTTCGAAGGAAGGTAATCTCCACGAAGCCCAAGGATCTCAATGAAGCTTGTATACAAGCATACTACATTGATGATGAGAAGAAGCAAGGAGAAACAAAGCCAAAGGGAGACCAGTCAATAGATCAATAGGAAAAAGAACAAGGGAAGACAAGTAGCAAAGGTAAATGGAAAGGTAAACATGTCACTATTGCTTTGCATACTTGTAAAGATCCTAAGAATTTCTATAAGAATTATGATATAAATGGACATACTGATGCCACATGTTGGAATTTGCATCGTAATTACACCCAAAGCACCGAACCAAGGATTCCAAGAAATCCATGACCACTATGAAAACAAAAGGATAGGTGGAGATTGAGGATGATTAAGATCTAGACGAGAGGCTAGGATGCATGGCCACTAAAATGTATGGAGGTGTAGAAGAAGAGTTGAGTAAGCTATTTCAAATCCATATCCAAATCAAGAAGACTAAGGTAAATGCTTTAGTAGATTCTGGTTCTCATTCAAATCATATTTCTGATGCAGTTGTAGAAAAACTTGGTCTAGAGACTTACACGCATCCACACCCATACCCATTAAGATGGGTGTAGAAATACAAGTTACAAGAAAGTGTAAGTTTTAGTTTGGGATAAATACCTAATATATTGATGTATTAGAGGTTGATATCATTCCACTTGATGTATTTGATGTTGTCTTGGAAGTCCTTACTTGTATGATGGGGATGATGTGTTCACAAGGAGGGAGAACCGGTAAAGATGGGTCAAGGATGGAGTCATTTTTAACATCCGGTACACTAGAGAAAATCAAAGAAGGCTATGGTAAGTGCCAACCAATCACCAAAGACTTATTAAGGAAAATCATTAGTTTTGTTTACTTTCATTAGAAGAAAAGCAAAATGGACTTGAGAGCATAGATACTTTGGATAACACTTGTCAGTTTTGCAGAAGAAGCCACCACAGGAACTACTCATTCAAGGAGTAATGCAAGCTTTCATTATCCAGTCACCATATCTACCTATTGATTCACTGGACCTGACCATGGGGCAACAATGAGAAGAGGAGATATAAGGAACACGATGACTATAACAACAACGTACATGGAGAGGATTTAGCCAATCCATCTCAAGAGAAAGACAAGCAAGAAGGACTAAACCACTACAATATGGGACCTTCACCATACTTGAGCAGGTTGGAAAAGAAACCTTCAAGCCACACTTCATGCAGATGCACATGATAGTAAGTTGCAAGATCTCACACCTACTAAAGCCATTTATGCATGAAAAAGAAGGAAAAATATAGAAGCTACCTTCCAAAGAGGATTGTACTTGAGGCAACTTGGAGGAGGATGTAACACTAGAGCAACAAACCAGAGATCCATAAGAGCCTTGGCAGATTGGATGAGAGAAGACACCAAGGCAGCACTGGGTGGTACTGAAGGAGCAAGAGAGGGAGTTGATTCCTTTACCACTTCCTCACTAAGATTTTTAGGACTAAAAGCCTCCTAAGCAGGGGAGGTATGATCCATAAGGATCCAGAAAAACACACCACTTCATTAGTTCCATTAGCACCAAGAAGGATAATTGAAGAAAATGAAGAAATGAGGTAAACAAAGGTTTTAGATAGAACCATTGCTCTATGTAGATTCTGCAGATGTAGAAGCATCACTCTATAGGGGTGAAAATGGTCCCTGTAACCACCCCCAAGAAGGGCGGTGGTCCTGAAACTGCCGGTCTACACTGGGTGGTGGTCCTAACACTTATGAACAGAAAAAATGAAGTGCAAATGGATGCAAATTTGAATTGTTTGAATGTGTCTCTTCCCTCCTTGACCTTTCCCAATCTCCAGAGCATGGGAGGACATGGGAGAAGGCTATAAATACAAAGAGGAATAAGAGAATTGGGGCATTCAAAGATCCAACAAGATCAATAAGCAAAGTATTAATTATATTAGAGCAAGTGAATAGAGATTCTTCAAAGGTGTTGGAGTGGAATTGTAGGAGCAAGGTGTAAGAAAATAGAGAAAAAAGTAATTGGAGAGAATGTTTACATTGTGGCTTCTTTTCATAATTATTATAATCAGAAATTTGATTATGGCCAATACAAGTGGGAAGAAAGAGAGTTGCCCTTCCCAGCTTGTTTTCCCTCAAATGGGGGTTTCAGGATAAAATTCTTGTGTTATGTGTGGAATTACTTTAGCATTTCTCTATAATTATGTCCTAAGCACTAGTTAATCACTCACTAAATCTCTAAAAGCTGTCATTTTCCAAAGTTGAAAGTAGAACAACATAATTGTGTGATTTTGTATATTTCAAAGTAGAAGTTTACGGATCATCAAGATATCTTCAGCTCATAGTTTCACTTTTGAAAGTTTCTCGTGTTTAGATACCCCATGTCTTAGCATTCGAGATAATCCAAATTTACCTGAATAATCTATAATCAGCGAAGTGCACTCAATCCCATGTATCTGTGAGTTTGTATTGTATCGTGTACATTTATCAATGTGTTATTCCTATATTAAATGGTTAATGTTGGAAGTCAATTAATTAGAATAACCCCCTATAACATTTATTTCAGTCCTTGTTTGATTATAGTTATAACAACCCTAATTAAACACAAAAAGGGTGAAAACATTTGGTGAACTGACATTTGAATTAAACATGGTGCTCTTTAAACCCTTGGAATTTCTATTTCTTGTTGTTTTTTATATTCATTTCTTTTATATCATCATGTCGACTCTCAAGGATCATTATCAATATCTATGTAGCTTTCCCACATCTTCTGATCCCACCTCTACTTTCCTTGTGCCCAAGTCCATGGTGATTTATTTTCTAATGATATTTTAACTATAAATTATGCTCATACCCAAGGTGGTTCTTCCAGTACTCACTCGCATATCATACCCATGACTTTATCGATGATGATGCCCAACAATTTACATAGTTTTTACAACACAATCCCTCTAACATTTATATCTTATTATATGTTTCATGTGATTAACTTAAAAATGATTGAAAATATAACTTAGAACATCTAAAATTCCTACATCTATGATATCCACATCCTTAAGGGCACCTCATATTACAATGCACAATATTTTTATGCATATTCTTGCATCCAATATTGCTACTAAACCTTCCATATCTAATTATTCACACACTTATTCATCTAGCACACAAACTCTTAAAAACCTTGTCCACACATTACAACATCAAATATTAAAATTAGAACAAGGTATGTCCACTTCTCTTCATTCTATAGACTAAACCTAATTATTACACAATCTAATAGCTCTTAAGGCATCCAATTACTCTTTGACTCTTTGTTTTATTGGACTTAAGCTTCATATCTATGATGGAAAATGTGATCATGTAGAACATCTTAAATCATTAAATTTGTCTTGCATCGATTATGCCTTTATGAAATATTTATTACCAATTTATTCCCTAGGATTCTTAAGGAATTTTCTTGACAATGGTTTTATGATCTCCCACACATTATGTGTCTTCTTTCACTACATTTGAAAATTAATTTTTAGCCCACTTTGCTATCAATATTGGAAATAAGGTATGAACAAATGTCTAAGATCGCAAGCCTATGATGAATATATCAATGATTATGTCTTACGTTATCAAACCATGATTACCAAGATGAATAATATCCTAGTTGATATTGACTCACAAGATCTTTTTACATGGAGCCTACTTCCTCCTTTGCAAGAATTGGTCATGTTTGAAAAATTTAGATCATTTGACAATCTATGTCATACACTCAAAGAGCGCAAAGCTAAGTTATTACATATGAATAATAAAAATTATGTTTCTATCACTCCTAATACATCTCATGTCATATGTCATGAAAATTTACATTTAAGGGCAAGACCGATGATGATAAGCCTCCTTTGAAAGATATTTTCAATATTATTACTTAGCCTACTAAGCTATGGTTACAACCCACTCAACGACAGTTTACACATTTACCCCTGTCCTCCTAATGTTGTCTTAAAATAATTACTTAAGTGAAATATTGTGTCTCTCCCTCCATCATTTGAGGTTGTACATGAAATCCTCAAAGTAATAATTTTGATGCTAAAGCCTATTGTGATTACCATCGATATGTTGGTCATTCCATGGACATATGCATAAAGCACTATCATGTTATCCATGATATTATTGACTTTAATGTCATTAAATGGGATGATCCCATTAAATATTCTAAGCCAACCAATAAAAATTATAAATTGAACCTTGTTTTCATGTAAATGTGTAGCATGAAAATTTCAAACTTTCAAGCATGACAACTTGACCCAAATGTGAAAATTTTCTCCCGAGCCTTCTTGAACCCCTCTTTGGATTAGTTTCTCTTCTATATCATGCTCACCTTAACCTTTTAGGTCCTCATCATGTGTTGAAAAATCCTTTCCTAGTGTTTTAAATGAGATAACAAGGTAATTCATCTCATACCATGAAGTTTTTCCAATGGCTAGTTTCTTAGTAGGTTTAGTAGGTGTAGGCTAATTTTGGTCAATCCAAGGGCAAGTGTGCACTCTCCAGGATGAAACGAAAATATAATACTCATTAAAAGGTGGTATTGAAGAGATATGATGGTGTTGGAAATTATTTTGGAATATTTAGGATTTTTTTTTCAGATTTAGGACAACTTGTGTAATAACGGGTTTCTAAGGTGCAATAAGTATATAGTAAAAAACATGGACTTGATATTTCATGGATGATTTTGGGAGTTCTATAAAAATTTAAGAGAAAAAATACCCATTAGAAATATTTAAGATTCCTCTACATGATTAAATCATAAAATATTTCACGAGACATGTTCACTTCTCAGGGTGACTCAATTTGTGTAGACACACCCTGCTGTCCCGAGGAAAAAGGAGAAATTTTAGGGAGTTGCAGTCAAAATTGAAGGATGAGAACCTTCCCATTGATCTTATAATGATATTTGGAGTCAAAATCATATAATAATTCACCAAAAAATAACCTCATGTAGCTTTGACAATCTTGTCAACAATTCTTTCTCTCGTAAGTACGCTTCTCACAGTTAGTCAATTTTGCAAGTGGACACTTATCACCTCCAAGTTGAGGTGCATTTTTGTGTCCCTCTTGTCTGAATTCCCAAGGGGAAAATAAAATTTTCCCCACCCCAAATTTTCCTTCAAGTTCCTCACATGACCATGACAAGCACTTCGTAGGGCCTATCTACTTAACTCTAGCCCCTCCCATCATGCAATCAAACTATGTGACTTATCATCACCACATGATGATGTATTTTCTATCCCTATTTTCCCCATTCCAAAGGGGATAGAGGGGATGATAAAAAAATTTTCCCCTCTCTAGCCCCTTCCATGGTTTTGCATATGACCATTTTCAAGCTCCTTGGTGCTAAACTAGTTTTTCCTCACATCCTCCTCACCGAATCATGTTCTATCACTTGTCATCGCTAGGTGAGGGCACATTTTTGTGTCCCTCTTTTCCTCATTCTAAATGGGACACAAAAATGCACCCCACTCTAGCCCCTGCTCAAGTTTTCCATGTCACCCAGACTCAGTCCCTCAGTGGTATGTGCTTGTTTATTCATTTCCTCATCATGCAATCCAAAGATGACAAGTGTCAAGATTAGAATGAGGCAAATTTTATGCACCTATTGGCCCCATTCCCAAGGGGGAAATGGGTACATAAAAATGTGTCCCAATCCATGAAGTGCATGTAAACAAGGAAAAATCATAGTAATGGAAAGATAAACAATTTTTTTGCAAACCTCCCTATAATCCTTTAGTGCAAACCTCAAGTAAGGTTCAGTAGAAAACTTTATTTTGAAACTTGTAAATGGATGTGGGTTCTCTTGAATTTTATCCAGACTTTGGATGTAATTGCTACGAGTAGTTGGAAAGCTTCATAATGAAAATTGATAGATTTTAGTTGCAAACAATTCAGAAGGATATGGGATAAGACAAACCTACATTTTATAGAGGAAAAAGGGGTTAGAAGTTGGTTGAATATTGTTGATTGCACATGCTAAAAATAACATTGGAGGAGGTTGAAATAGTTTTGGGGCATTTAGGGGCGATAATGAAATTAATCGCAGAAGTTGCATCCGGAAAGGTGGTGTACATGCAATTCAATTGCCCCCACCTTGTTCTAGAAGTGCGATTAATCGGGATGAGGATGTGGATTCAAGTGGCTATTGATGAAATAGGTGGAATTAAATAACTAAATTTAATTAGTATTTAATTGTGAGGAGATAATTAACCATTTAAATAAATAAATGTTTAATTATATTAGCTAGAAGGTGTTAGTAATTAATTTAATTAATTCCAAGAAAATGGTAGAATTAATTTAATTGTGAGGAGACAATTAACCATTTAAATAAATAAATGTTTAATTATATTAGCTAGGAGGGTGTAGGAATTAATTTAATTAATTCCAAAGGGTAGGAATATAGCTTAGGTAATAGAATTAATTTTAATTAATTCTAAAGGGGAGTATTTGAATGATGGAATTAATTTAATTAATTCCGAGGGGAGTATTTGAATGATGAAATTAATTTAATTAATTCCAAAGGGGTGTACTGTGACGAGATATAATTAATTTAATTAATTCTAATTAGATAGAAGCAGGATAGAATATGTATGTATTTTTAGGGTGTCTACATTTGCCCCTCTTTAAAGTGTTATTGCAAAGTAATAGTGCTTTAAAGATAGTAGACACATGTAGATCAACGAGTGAAAAGATGTGAAGCATTTGGATGCCCCAACAAGAAATGAAGCATTAGGATGCCCCAATGATTAAAATGGTAGAGGAATTCCCCTCAAGTGGGTGTGCATGATGAGGAAATGGAAAGGACTATGCTCGTAGCATGAGCGTCATTTGGAGAGTAATTTTAGAGAAACCTTATTTTGATGTTGCACAATAGAGTTGTCACCATGATTATGAAAGAATCAAGATGGTTAACCCAGATGCACATAAACAAACACACACAAAAAAAATAAGGAAAACAAACCAATATACAAAGTAGGTGCAAACATCATGGTTATAAAGGAACCAAGATGTAATCACACTACTTGTAAGTGGTCCAAAAAGCAAACACCAACAATGCAACAAAAAGTTGAAAAATAAGACAATCAACTATGCCCCTAATGCGTGCCACAATGAACATTAAGTAGATGCAAATGTTCCCAAAGAGGTATTAGGATTAGACTGGATGAGTGGAGAGAAGTGACTCCTTATGACACTCTTGTTGTATCCATTGTGTAAATGATCAAAGTTGAAATTTCCCCAAGTGAAGTTATATTATGAAGGAAAAATAATTATGTGACTTTCCCCAAGTAGAGTTAGCATATCATACAAAGGGAAGAAAGTGATGGTTGAAAAATTGGAATGATCACTAGGGTAATAGATAAAGGTATGATGTTTATCAAGATCGTATTGAGATGCTGAAAGTTTCACTTCAAGGGTTTTCCAATTGTAAGATTTCTATGATAAGTGAATGATTGTTCAAAAATTTTGTAATTTTTTTGAAATATTTGATATTTTTCCGTGTTTTGAAAATTTGAAATACAAATACAAAGAAACACAAATAAACATGAATACACAACATAAAAAAGGAAACACTCCATGACTTAAATAAACCAAGAGGAAAACACAACACATGCAAGCAACAATAAACCATGAAACAAGCATTGCAAACAAACTAAATATGAACAAAAAGGAACCAGACCAAATTTATATGTGAACTAAGATGTGAATAATTTTTCCCGCAATTGGACTACAACAAAGGTGAAGAAAACACAATGAAATGAAAACTTGAAAGAAGAAAAAACATCATCGCAATGCTTAAAAAATGCAACAAGACAACACAACGTGAAAAATGATGTCTAATGACACTCGAATGTGTTCCACATTGAAGAACTAGATAGATTTGAATTCCCCCAAGTGATAGCTTAGCACACGAGAGGATTGGATCGGGATGAAGAGTGGAGTGATAATCGATACTCCAAAAGATACTCTTGTCGGATCCCATTGAATTTTGATTTGTATTGGATTAAAATGTAAAATCCAAGTGTGCCCCAAGCAATGTTATATTGCGAAAGGGTAAATGATTACCTTGGGCATAGATATACACCATGGGCAAGAAAGATGATTTGGAATGATCATGAGGAGTGCCGTCAAAAGGTGAAATTGTTGAACTATGTTATCCAGTTTCTAATAGTTTGTCAAACATTAGTTGAATGTTATGATTGAGATAATTTTAAATTATTTTTGCAGTTTTGAAAAATTTTATATTGTTTTTGGTATTTTATGAGACATTTTTAATGTTTTTGGTATTTTACAACTTGGTAGAAAGGGTGCATTGCTTGAAAGCTAGGTGCAAATAATTAAAAGTATTCCATTCCATTGGCAGAAATGTAGATGATAGGATGATAATATGTTTCACTCCGCTCATGAATCTATGCAACTAGGAAGATGTGAGGGCTCATCACCGAGAGCCAAGAAGGATGTGAAAATGAGGTGAATAGTGATATGAAAAATCGAAGACAATGGATGTGACGACACAAGGTATAACAATGATCCATGTGAGAAGAGTATAACTAATCTCTAGTCAAGATTATCTAAATGATTCCAAGATGATTCTACTTTATAAGTTTTGGACAAGACTTAGATCCATTGATGGCCTACTGATCGGAAAGAACCCGGTTGAAGGAATTGTTGTCTCTCTTAACATGAATAACTAAATTACTTCTATGGATTTTATTTGATCAAACACTTTGATTCAGATTTCATAACAAATTTATTAGTTAATATTTTTTTATTTTTGTGAATGATCCCCTACAGGTTGCCCCATGCCATCAATAAAAGGAAAGGGCTCAACACCGAAGACAACATGTAGGAAAGTAAGGGCTTTCTTTATTCCCGGTCTCATACTGCCAGTAAGAAGTATGGGTTTATCATCAAAGACTATGAAGGACAAAAGGTGTATTGATTTTATAATTTTTTATATTTTTAGATTGATTTAATTTTCCTTGTATGTTGATAGTGTGCTTGTTGGGAAGGAACATTATTCCCCAAGTCTCAGCCTCATGCGACTAGTAAGATGCAAGGGTTCAACATCGTAGATTGAGATGTGCGCCAAAAAGGACCGGGTAAAGAAGTTTAGTACTTTCAGTTAAAGAGAGAGCTTATTTGAAAGGAGGATTTTTCATCAATAATATTTGAGACAAAACCATAGGTGAAAAGATATAAAATGGTAAGAACCATGACAAAAATGAGACACACAATTCCCAAGAGGAACAAGGTTAACATGTGTCGTAATAGGTGAAGAAGGCGTATATATGATAAGGGTATGATTAAAATATCTACTAATAGATGTAATGCTTAACATTATTTGTATGCACTTTGCCATTTCCGATTGGAAAATAGTGTTTTAATACAAAGTTTTGTTTTATTTTTATGTTTTTTAAGTTTTCTAAATGTTTGTGGATAAGGAGTTGAAATAGACTCATCAATAATGAGGTCCATGTTTATTGAAGTTGAATGGTCCTGAGATACAAGACTTCTGTGGATAAAATAAAATTCAAGAGGGGGAATCAAAAGATTCAATAAGTCCTTAAATATGAGACTTTGGTGGACAAAGTCCAAGTAAAAGGAGTGAATCAAAGGATTCAATAAGTGAGTAGATAAGTCTTCAATGAGATCGAAAGACATATGCAATGTTAGAAGAGGATTGTCAATGTGGGGAATATGTTGAGATTTATATTCACCTGTGAATGAAAGAGCGTGAGGAAATAAGGATGGATCTTTATATGTATACCTGAGGCTCCTTATAGGCTGAAGAGAGGATATCTTCAAGGTTGCTCCTTCTAGGTGGTAAGTTAGTTGATTTGACACAAGATTTGTAATTAGAGCATGAAAAGGCTATATAAGGACATTCCTAGGTATACGTACCTCATAGAGTGTACGTATGTAGATGTCTTGACATGTAGGAATCATCATTAATGAGATTCTTGTAAGAGTGATTGTTTGAAGTGTAATGGACATAGAAGGTTGCATTGTCGCAAGTGTCCAAGATTGTTGTGGTTGTATTTCAACAACAAGACTAGAGATGTTAGGTGCAGGAGCCGAAATGGGAATAATAGAATCGAGCTCAATTGTGCTTGATAATGGACCCTCTTGGTAGTGTCAAGGGTTGAAAGAGATTCTTGGAGAAAATTCAAGCTCTCGTTAGGTGTTAGAAGATTTTCCAAAACAAGTTCAATGTTTGTTTGGACTAAAGGAAGAAAATATGTAGAAGAAATAGATTGGTTTGAAGGGAGAGATACTTGACCTTTGTCATGATCTCATTGAATGTTAGTATGTATAGAAGTGGGGACAACAATCAACTCTTCATTAGAAGTGGAAATTGACATGTCATTGGTTATGAAAGATTCATTGTCAAGCTCTACAAAGATCTCTCCGTCGTTGATTAAGTCTTGGACATAGTTCTTAAAATGTGCACATTTATCGGTTGAGTGGCCATCAATGTAATGAAAATCACAATATGCATGAGGTTTATACTAATATGGCTTAGTTTCTCCTTCAATCCAAGGTCTTGTAAGGGGATATTTTATCATCCCAACCATTTTGAGTTGATGAAAGACATTAGAGAGACTTTCGTTGAGGGATGGAAACTTACGTTTAACTTTGTGTGGTGTAGTGTCTTTGCTAGGTTGTATGATTGGATTTTTGATTGATTGGTCATGTATGTTGGGAATGTTATGATTATTCATGACACTAACAGTGATGATATTATGATTTCTGTTGACATACCAAGATTCATCATGAGAAATTCTACTATGGTGATTATTAGAAGTGAGATTGAAAGAAAAATGTTTGATGAACTTCTTTGAGAGGTCCAAGAAGGTGGTGATAGATACCTTTGGAAGGTGTAAGAACCAATCAAATGCTTGTCCTCCTTGACTTCTAGGTAAAAGTAACAAGAGAAATATATCGTTATATGCCACTTTGTGGCATGCTATAGAAAATTATTTGATATGTTGTCTCAGATCAGTTTTTCCCTTGTATTTTTGAATTTGTGTGTCTTGAAAGAGCATGGAAAGGGTATGCATAATATGTCCATGTCAAAAGGGTATCAACACAATTCATCAAAATTGATTTGTTTGCATTGTTTTTGCAAACCCACAATAATGTCTTTCATCATTTTCCATTCTTGGGAAAAGGATGAATTGTATAAATCCACCATTGTAATGAAAAATGAGGGAGAGTGAAGAAAGGTACGATGAATAACTCAACCCTTAGCAAAGTGAATGATAATATGGAAGTGCTGAAAATGTTTTAAAAGCTCAACCCTTAAAGAACGTGAATGTTAATATGGAAGCAAAAAAAGGTTTGAAAAGCTTGACTCCTAGAAAAGTGAATGCTAAGATGGAAGAGGGAAGAAGATGGAAAAACTCGACCCTAGAAAAATGAATGCGAAGAGGGAAGAAACAAAAATGGTTAGTTGATTACCCGACTCTTAATCAAAATGAGAGTTAAGAGAAAAGGGATGAAAATAGGTTAGACATGTTCTACTCATTAACAAAAATGAATGTTAAGGGAGAAAAGATGTGACAAGGTGAATATGGTCAACTCTTAATCAAATGAGTGATAAGAGTGACGAAAAAGGTGAAAAAGGATAACTCTTAACAAGATGAGTGTTAAGAGGTACGACAAAGGGGGGAAAAGTGAAATGTGCTCAACACATAATAAAATGAGTGTTAAGGGAGACAAGGATTCACAAGATGAAAATGATCAACTCTTAACAAAATGAGTGATAAGAGTGACGACAAGAGGGACTTTGCAACACTTTAAAAATGAGTGATGTTAAGGTGGAAGATGGGTTGAAATGTTAGTTTAGATGATTCTTAACAAAGTGAGTGTTAATATATATGAAGAGGTTTGAAATGAATTTAGAATCCTTTACAAAAGTGAACGTAAAGAGGGGAGAGATGAAAGAAGTTAGTATGCTTGACTTGCGACAAAGTGCTACAAGAGGAGACTTAAAACACAATGGATGATTCTCAAATCTTAACAAAAATGTGTTAAAGGAATAGACTTAGGAAAAATGATGATTTTGCTCAAATTTTAACAAGATGGATGTTAAAAAGGGATATTGAAGAAGAAAATGAAGGATGTTAACCCTTAATAAAAAGTGTGTCAAAAGAGAATACTTAAGAAGACAATGAAAGAGGTTTACTCTTAAAAAAATTATGTTGAAAGAGGAAACACAACAAAGAAAGGGGATCAAAAAAGAACGAAAAAATGAATGTCATCAATTTAACAAAGTGAATGTACAATGTGATGAGGTAAGAATGTGGAATTCTTAGAGTTCAACAAGATAACGTTAAACTTAAGACTTACAACAATGAAAGACCAAGATGATCAAGAGGGTGCTTGACTGTGATGTGATAAAGCGAGTATCACGTTGTCAAGACTTAGATGAAAATGAAAGTGCTTGAATGCAAATATGGATGTCCATAACCCAAGACTTAGACACATTTACAAAGTGAAAAGGTGGATGAGAGAGAGAAATGTGAATGAAAAAGTGAAACACAAGTGTGTAACACATGAGAAAAATGAAAAATGATGTAGTGAAAGTTTTGGCCTCTACCTTAGATTAGCTTGGACAAGGCGTGGCTTCCTAGGTGGCTCTCTCAACTAGGTGTTAGTAGTATATATGAGTGAGCACGATGCTATTTCTAGCTGATGAATTTAATTTATCCCCTTTGAAAACTTGAGCAAAGATCTTTCTCGAATGAATCGCATTGGGGTCTCCACTATTGGATATCCATGACTCTAACTCAAAAGGCTTTACTAGTCAGGTAGGATAAAAGGTTCCCATTTCGTCCACAAGGTTCCTTCGCATGGAAATACTTTGGGGTTCATGAGAGCATCCACCTTGTTGTCTTAAGGCTTATTACAAAGGTAATTTCTCTCAGTTCAAAGCGGACGAGTCATAGCTCTTAACCGAAACCTGCATATACAAAGTGTTTTGAATGTGGTGTTTTTTCTTATCTTTAAACTTAATGTGGTTTGGTTGTACACCATTTGGCAACATGAAATTAGTAGTTTTTAAGTATTTTTGTTTTCAATATTCAATGGAGCGGGTCCTACAATCAAGGATTAGAAATTTCTCCTGAGGTAGGTAGAGGACAAGACAATAGAAGCAAGTTCACACTTTTGATTTCCAAGATCGCTTTAAAAAGCGCAAGGAAAGAGCATACACGTAAAACAAGCTTTGATTAAAAAAATAAAAGAAAGGTTAATTCCCAAAACAAATATAAATAATCACATTTCTGATTTCCAAGATCACTTTGAAAGTGCAAGAAAAAATAGCATATGTGTGAGGTTGTTACGTTAAAAAAAAACAAATTAAAGTTTTAAAAAACTACAATTTTTTTGAAAAAATACAAGTGTTAGAAGAAATGAAACCATAAATTTTCTATAAGTCTAAATCAGAAAATTATTTTTCCATTGCATAGATATTTTCAATACCTTTCCGTAAAAAAAATGAATTCATTTCGAGTTTGGGAGCAAAAGTTATGGCTTCCGGAAGATGGGTTATGGTAGCGCTCTCAGTGAAAAATTTGAACATGAGAAAACAGTCGAAAATTGGTTTTTTTGTTTTTGACTTCGTACTTCACTTGAGAAGCTAAAATTTTGATAGCAAGGTTAAATAAGAACAATAAACATAAAGAAAGAGTTAGATCACAAAATTATTAACTAAAATGAAAGAAAGAAATGTGGGGTGTCCCACTGGGCGTGCCAAAATGTAAACAAGGAAAAATCACAAGTAATGGAAAGATAAACAAACAATTTTACAAACCTCCCTGTAATCCTTTAGTGCAAACCTCAGTAAGGTTGTAGAAAATTTGTTTGTGAACCTTGTAAATGGATGTGGGTGCTCTTGAATGTTCTCCAGACTTGGGATGCAATTTCTACGAGTAGTTGGAAAGTTTCATAATACAAATTGAGTGTGAGTTTAGTGTGAAAATTCAAGAGGATTTGGGATAAGACAAGCCTGCATTTTATAGAGGCAAAAGTGGTTGGAAGTTGGTTGAATATTGTTGAATACACATGCTAAAAATAACATTGAAGGAGGTTGCAGCAGTTCCAGGGCATTTAGGGGTAGTAATGGAATTAATTGCAAAAGTTGCATCCGGAAAAGTGGTTATATGTGCAATTCAATTGCCCCCACCTTTCTAGGATTCTATAAGTGCAATTAACTAGGATGAGAATGTGCGGTCAAGTGGTCATTGATTGAAATAGGTGGAATTAGATAAATAAATGTAATTAGTATTCTATTGTGAGGAGATAATTAACCATTTAAATAAATAAATGTTTAATTATATTAGCTAGAAGGTGTTAGGAATTAATTCAAGAGAATGGTAGAATTAATTTAATTGTGGGGGAGATAATTAACCGTTTAAAAAAATAAATGTTTAGTTATATTAGATAGGAGGGTGTAGGAATTAATTTAATTAATTCCAAAGGCATGTTATAATTAAATTATTTAATTCGAAGGGTAGGAATATAGCTTAGGTAATAGAATTAATTTTAATTAATTCTAAAGGGGAGTATTTGAACGAAGGAATTAATTTAATTAATTCCAAATTCGCAGTATTATGAACGAGATAGAATTAATTTAATTAATTCTAATTGGATAGAAGCGAGATATAATATGTATGTATTTTTAGGGTATCATAGTGCAAACCCTAACTTTTCAACTAACTCGCTACTATTACACCGTTAAGCATGATACACTACCACGCAAGATAAAAACACAAAACAACTTCGTTGATCTCATTTCTTCACAAAATTCAAAGTGGAAGCCTTTTTTGTAATATGAAACATCCAAAACTTGTAAATTTACTATACACTTTGTCAAAATTCATTCATGGCAGCCATGAATGCAAAAACAGAGAAAAAATCATAACTCTCAAACTCGCAAGCACGCTCCGGTGAATTTTCTCGATTATACCTCATTCCAGAGACTTCAAGAATTTTGTAATAGAAAATTGAATGATGCCCTAGATTTTTAATGGAATAAAACCCTATTTTTGTTCCCTAGATACTTCCTTTTCAATTTCCAAGCATTTTGACAACAAATGTATTGAAGTGAAATTTGGAGCATGAAATCGTAAAGAAGAGACAAATCTAATGAAGACATTTTTGTTGCAAATGGACATGGATAAGTGTTGATTATAAAAATAGAAAGTATATGGCCCCATCACTTACTAAAATTATCACTTTACCAAAATAGTAAGCTCTCTCGGATCAAAGTGCATTCAAAATACTCATAGAACAATGAAGATGAAAAACTTGGATTTTTTTTTCCGAAAATAGACAAAAAACAAAAAAACTTATTAAAAATAGAAAATTTATAAATATGGTAAAACATCAGAAACAGAGGGTAATTGAATGTGTTAGGAGACTTAGAATATAAAATTTGATAAAAAGGCAAGATTTCCCAAAATAGAGGTCCTAAGATGACTTACCAACAATAGAAAGTCTCTGTTTTGGATACGAAAAGCTGCAATTAGATCCCATTTCACTCATCTCGCTACTTTTTGACATCTTCACAGGGTTGTAAGGTGGTTAAATATCTCAAACAAGGAAATTCACTCTTCACAGGGATCATGAAGCATCATCCTAGTCACATTTGTGTCAAGGAGCGAGAAAGGACATAACATGGCGGAATAGGTGAAAGCTAAAGACTTTATTATGCTGAAAGGATTCGAAAAGAGTCAAAATATCCATTATAATTCAAGCTAAGTGGGTCATCATAACTCATAAATTGAGTTAAATCCATCCACATCTCTTGGTGAGCTGATTGAGTTGAGTTGGGTGAGCCAAGGTGAGCTAGATAAGCCAAACGAGATGAATGAGCTCGATGAGCTAAGTGATATGGGCAAGATGAATGATCTATTCAAGAAAAGAGATCTATTCAAGTCATCTAAGTGATCCATTGCAGCATCCATCTTTTCAGGGGCATCCAAACATGTCTTCCCCAATGGCAGAGCTTTCTCATATGAACAAGAAGTGATCTTGCATCAGGTTCCTGAAAGTTCTTTGGAAACTAAAATTGTGTTAAATCCTAAATATCGATTCCCATAGATTCAACAAATGTAGAAAGTGAGCCAAGAACAATGCAACAAGCTATCATGCCTAATCTTGGAGTTATGTTAAGAACTTTGAAATCCAAATGAAGGAAGAAGGCCCAAACAACTTCCCACTTCTTTAGTGACACATCAGGTAACCATTATGTAGAAGTTTCTAGGCCTAAAAATGAAAATCCTATCGAGGAGATGACTCGTCATATTATGAGTTTATCCACATCTCATTGGGTCAAGCTTCACATGAGGGTGATTCTCATATGTTCAAGGAATCTTCTTCCCACCTCCTTGCTTAGAATGAAGAGTAAGAGAGAACAATTGAGAAATTGAAAGAACATGAAAAAATTATCAGTGCTCACATTTAACCCTTCTTAGAGCCAATTTCATCACCTTATCTTCTAAAAGTAGAAGACATTCCTTTGATCAACAACATTGATCATGAGGTGATCAAGAAAGCACAAGGTTACATGATGTAGGGGAAGGCTAATGAGAAGTGGATTGAAAATATAATCGAGAGAGGTAAGACAATGTTTCCAGAGGTCATCTCTCTAATCAAGCACATTCTTGCCATATTATCAGAAGTGAGGAAACAAAATGAGGATATTGTAAAAGAAAAGATCCACTAGGATGAGGCATTTCCACTTGTTTCCAAAATGATCTCTTTTGACTCTCACACACTTGTGAGAAAGAATGTATTCACATTGGTTGTTGAGAATCTATCTCCAATTTAGATCCGCATCATAGATGAGAGATATGGTATGCTTATCGATGTCATCTTTGAACTTGAATCTAGAAAGCAACATGATTTTGAGATCTTGAACGAAGTCTACAACTATGCTCAAAAACTTTATCTCCCTCAACTCACTAAGAATTCATTATCAAAAGAACTCATTGTTTCCTTCCAAGAGTTGATCAAGAAAGAAGAAGGTGACTCTATCTCCTTCAATGAATATAACTTAGAGTCCCTAACCAACATCGATGATGATGTATCTCCCACACCGCAAGATATCTCAAAGGAGGGTATGATAAATGCAATAAGATAATGATTTTCTAAAGGCATGGATCAAGGTGTTGAGATACTTTTACATTCTATGGTAGATAAGTTAACATATGTGGTTGCTCCATTTAGTAAGGAATCAATGAATGAGAGCTTGTTCGGAAACTCTTCATCAAGGATCATGAATAAGCAAATTCTTCATCGAAGGATCTCCTTTATCAAATTAGTCAACTTCTTCCTTACTCTCTCTTTCTCCCTCTTTCTTATATCCCAATTCTAATTATTCTTATATCACTAATGTCTTACATTGTTGATTTCTTGTAATTGAATGTTGAATCTGCTCTAGTTATTGTGTGAATGTACGTACCCAAAATTGTAAGGGTACTACGCTGCCGGAATGATGTCACACGTGCCCCAATGATGATACAGGTCTCCTCGCAAGGTGTTTAGGATCTGGAAAAGCTCTCCAAGTGTACATTAACATCCCGCATGCCCCGCTTAGCCTCTGCGTGCTTTTTTTTGCTCTTCCCCCTCTTTTCCTTACTTTTTGGTCTTCAGTGATGAAACCACCGCCCTACTCAGGGCAGCGGTCCTTCACGCATTTTTCCAGAATGTTCTTTTTAACGTGAATCACATAAAATTTCAACGTTTACCAGCTTTTTTCACCGCCTTTGCTCATATTTATGATTTTGGTTCCCTAGAATAGTGTTTCTCCATTGTTTATTGTAAAAGAGTTCAATTTGGATTTCACCTTTGGGTAAATGGGAATTCTATAAATAGCTGGTTGGTTTTCAAGCAAATGGCCCTCAAAAATTGCCTCTCATCCTCTCATTTCAATAGTTTAGTCTTTCAGTTCTTAGGAATTCATAGTTTTCATTTGTTGCATGCATAGTTAGTGTTGTTTTACTATTTAGAAGCCACATGATCTTCTTGTGCTAGTGCTATTACTATTTCATACAATCAATTGAGGTAGGATAGTTTTATTTTCAATCTGAAGCCATTAGAGTTGTAGGTTTTGTTCATCAAAAAGGATAGTTTCAAGTTTTGGATGTTTTGTGTTGTATGACTCGTAATAAATCCCGCTAGGAATTACATAAGCCAAGCTCTGTTCTCTTGCGCTATCCCTCTCCTACTCGCATTGTATTTAGTCTACATCCAAAGTTGCCATTGTTCCAATACCTACTTCTGTTGATGCTAGCATTACACGCTTTTCTGGATTCACGTGAGCATGAAGGAACGAGGAGACCACACTGAGGGGACAAAGCCACACACAATTGGATTTCCCCATTACGCTCAGTAAAATCCAGTTCAAGCTTTCAAAGTTCTAGTTAAAATATATCAAATAAAATAGTGAATCATTTCATTTCAGTTAAATCTCACTTTCGATATTGCTTGGGGAAGTTGTGGGGATTGATAGTTTCTGAGAAACTATGATTCATTCCTCACTTCTGAGGTAGGATCGAGAGTCTTTCAAATAGATTAGATCAGTTATTTCATTATTTAGAATAGATTTACAACTGCACATGCAAGTAGCTATACTCAGATGCCTTGTTTGTTTTAATTTCGTTATTAGTTTAGTTGTCAATTTCTAGATATTTTAAATAATTTCTCTTTCAATTTCATCCAATAGTTTATCGAAAATACAAAAACAGGGAATTTATATATATGTTGTGGATATACTTCGTATAATTAGTTTACTTTAACTTAGTTAGATTTATATTGTTTCTTTTCGTATGACAATCACGGGACCTAGGGAGCCCAGAGAATACGTATTCGAGCCAATCGTGCCTCAACCCAATCTTGTTACAGCAATAATTGATATAGATCAGAATCTTAGAATCCAAGTCTTCGAACAACAACAAACTTACAAGAAATCAGCCCATAGTTAAGAGGATTAAACATAGAAGACGACCAAGCACATACGTTTTGGTCAAACCAACCAAACTATAGATTACCCTAGATAAATATCTGCATGACTGTAGAAGGGCTTGAAAGAGAGAAAACGTTCGGTTGTGATCCTTTGGTCCCACAGCTAGATGCAGGAGATATCTTCATTGACATAGACACTAGCTTAAGAATTCAAGTTGCCAAAATGCCTGTAAGGTACTCTGAGAAGATTGCACAACTTTTAGTTCTAAATATAGAGGCTGAAAAGGCATACGACTACTGGATACTAGGGATTAGGGATTAATTCTACACATGACCATAGGAGGTCCACAACGACCATGAACTTACGGTTGTGATCCACAGATCCCACAACCTAACGGACTTAAAAATTAATTGAACATTGACACGGGTTTGAGGACGCTAGTGTTTAGATCCACTCCACTTCCACCAGATATTATCACACAGTTATCCTTGTTAGATATAGCAGCTAATGAAGCTAAAGATTTTCGGACTAGATGAGAGAATGCCCATAGAATCCACCATATATCCACCTTCCATCTTATGACCCTATCTGGAGACATACATGAAACAATCCCAGGTCATTTTCCACGTATCCCACAACCCATAGATCGAATCACGCCAGAGATCGATATTGATTGGAGCCTTGAGCGAGTCATCCTCCGACCGATCTATCATGCCAATTTAGGTTAGAAGGGCCTTCTTTGCCTTAGATTCATAGGTTCCATTAGTGTGCCCCGAAGACATAAGATTGCCTAACTAGTTTGTCTATACCCCACGTATATTCCATCCCCACCGGCTATCTCGACATGACCTTGGGAGGTCAGGTGCGAGGAAGAGTTACTTGTAGATTCCCATGCTCACTTGTCACTTTTCCATCATACAAAATTGGTGAACCTGACATGAAACTTTCTACTTTCTAATTTAGAGTCATACTTCTACTTATTAAATACACTTTTCATCCTTTTCACCTCATTAGCCTTCACATCAGCTTCACTAACAAAATTGGTGAACCCGACATGAAAAAACAATTCTTCCTCTTTTATTTTTCACTTCTTCCATCCACCTTCACTCTTTCCCATTATTCTGTGGGTATTCATATACCCCCTTAATATGTCGGGATTCGATGCATATGGAATACCTCTCCTAGGTCTTGAAGCATACTACGATCAACTGAATAAACAACCATCACCCTCGCTCTTAGCATGGGGTGAAAACTATTCAACTAACCATTTTTCAACACAAACTCCGCCTCAAATAGCTAGCACAAGTTCTTCATTCCGAATTGAGGAGTTCGATCAGCTTGCACAACAACTAGAGCCTTCAGGCTCTAATAACATGACGTTTACTGGAGAATCTATTTCATCTCCTCGGGTCTTATTCAGACCACAGATCAGTAGACAGTCAGACCCACTTCCTTTTTTGGATGAGGAATACTTGGCACACTTCGCTAAAAGTGACCAACGCTTCCAAAGCATGTATCCACCAGTAGGGAGCTTACAAGTACAATCTGATACTCTATTCTAGGAAAACACCCCCATTCCTCCACCAATGGGAAATGCCCTTGGTGAAGTTTGGCAGGTAACGACCAATTCATAGCGGGTATCATACCCCTTTGCAGCCTCAAATGACACAACAAACCCGTAAGGAAAAATACTGTGTCTTCACCAATAGAGGTCATTTTAGCCTTGGTGAAAAGGTTAGAGGGTGGAACTTGCTCAAGCAAGTCAAGGTTTGTAATTCATGCAGCAGGAAATTCCAATCCTCCAGATCATCCTAGCCAAGTAGACCTCCTCATAGGAACAGGCACGTTGGGCATGCCTCCTCAGTATTCGCAACAAGTGCCAACTAGAACCACGTTCTCTAACGTTTCTTCGGTAGAAAATATGATACCTCCCAGTTTAGTACAAAACAATCCATTTCTAAACAATGTTCCTCCATACTTAAACATGTATTCCAAGTCACCACAAGGAGATATGTTCTCTTCTCCTGAATGTTCACTCAACCTCAAGGATTTCCTTATGCTTCGCGAATGCATACGCTACGCCATACCAATAACCCATTCCACCTCCACCCCCTCAGAAGGCACCATCAATGGTGAAACCTATGCGATAGGGACTTATTCAAAATATTTGAAAGAGCCCTTAGACTTCACCATATGAAGCATCATGCTTCCAAGACCTCTTCCCGATTTTCCCAAGTACAAAGGGGAGGGAGACCCGAATGCACATATCAAGGCCTATGCCACAACCATTCGAGAACTTGCTCCCTTGGGATGGGGTTGTTGCTAAGATATTCCCCAAAACTTTAGAGGGCATTTCCCTCGATTGGTATTACAGAATACCTGAAGCTTCCATCCATTCATTTAAACAACTCGTTTTAGAGTTCATCAAGGCATTCGACATGAACAAACTATTGAGAACAGGAATCAGGGAATTCTTACATATTAAGCAAGAACACAATGAATCTATTGCTCATTTCATCCAAAGATGGCGTATAGTCCTTTATTCTTCAGCAAGTGCTCCAAACATGGATAAGATGGAACTATGTGATTTATTCCTTCATTCTCTCAAGAGAGATAAAGGAAGAAGTCCAGAAGTTCCCACTAAGGACTTACGATGAAGTACTTGAGAGCGCCCTCCGAATAGATCAAGCTGTAATAGATAGTGGTCACAAGATGTATGGAACAAATGGGAGGTTAATCATCCCCAACCAAAATACTACGACTTATCCTACTACCACAAACGCCAATCAAGGACCTAAAATCCTTAACAAAAATCGTGGAGTGATAATAGATGGGGTAACTGACCAAGCAAAAAAGGAAAATATTGTAAATGCTCCACCGCCGGTTAACAATCAACGAAATAACAATTTTACCTCGATAATCAACTCGATGGATTTTAATCATCGTCATCAAAACAACAACAACAAAAATGGCAGATCCAAACACAGGGTCCAAGATAAAACACAAATGGATATCAAAACCAAAACCAAAACCAAAGACAACAAATGCAAAACTTTAATCCTAATGATCAACAGTTTAATCAGAGTTTTGGACCACAACACGCGCCAAACCAACAACCTAGGAATTACAATCCTAACTCGTATTGTGGTTTCCACAAAATTCGAGGCCATGACACTAGGACTTGCCGCGATTATAATAAATTCATGCAATGTTTGCCAGAGGAACAAAGACAACTTTTCATAGATATGTTCTTAGCAGATCCTACATCACCTGCACCAAATACTTTCATGGGAGCAGTCTCCCCTCAAAATGCACCCCTCAAGATCTTCAATGATCCGCTCCCAAATCACAATAACAATAAATTAAATCCAAATGGGACGAACAAGGGTGCAATGACAGGAAACAATGATCATGAAGCCTCGACTTCACTAAATCCACCTGTCGCACCATAATTAGGAAATTAGCTACGACCCAAGATAGTCAGTTTAGTGGAGTTAGACACTGAGCTACACGTGGAAGCCGTAACAAGGACACGAGAATATTCCTCTTAGCCAAATCCAAGTTACCCGCTAGAGACAGATAACATTCAACAACCATTAGTAAAACCCGTAGGTGCCTATGATTTAATTAATGACCTAACAAAGACCTTCTCTCACATCTCCTTTTTGGACTTATTGAAGAAATCTCTTGCCCATAGGGCTGCTCTTTTAGAAGCATTAGGTTTAGGTCATTTAATTAACATCACTCCACCTACCGAAACACAAGTAAACCATATAAACTTTGATATTCACCCTCCAGGGCAGCCGGATAGGGATACCGAGTTTATATTCAACATAAACAAAATGCCAACAAATGTTGAGATTGCACATAGAGGTGATCCTCCCTTACATTTACAAGTGTGGGTTTATAATAACTATGTTAAACGTGCAATGGTTGATGATGGGGCAACAATTAACATAGTCCCCTTCTCTTTCCTTCAAAAGCTAGGGTATGGAGAAACAAATTGTTCCATGACTCGGAATACACTAAGAGGCTATGATAGCCTTAAATCCACTTCGATTGGGACTATAATACTACCAGTCACCTTAGGACCCAAAATGATCCTAACTGAGTTTTATATTATAGATTGGGAAACCAATTATAATATGATCCTCGGCCGACCATGGATACACTGTATGAAGGCAATCCCTTCTATGTTATTTCAAGAAATAAGATTCTTGCACTTAGGAAAGATATTCATAGCAAAAGGTGATCCGAAACCATTCGATATACACCTAGCAGATTTGAAGAAAAGGCCAGGCGTTCACTCTGAGTTTGAACTCCCAACAAACCAACTTAACAAGCCAACCGACTCAAAACCGGAAGAAAATTTGGTACCTACAATGGAGTTAGAAGTTATGAACCTAATCAAGAATATCCCAGCCCTCAAGGATGAGGCTAACATTGTAGAAATAGTATCATTAGGAACTACTGCAAAAATTGTCAAATTGCTAGAACAAGATTTACCAATTTTCTTGCCATTTGATTCTGTAGGTATGGGATGTACCCTAGGAGTTGGTTCTCTTCCAGCAGAGGAGCTCTACATGGTGGAAGTAACCGAAGCAAAAGAAATAGACGTAGAAAATGTCCCAACATCCATCTTCCCAAGTAAATATTGGACTCTCCATTTCGATGGAGCTAGATGTCATTATGGGGCTGGGGTAGGCGTGATCTTTACTTCACCCGAGGGAAAGATCCTACTTAAATTAAATTTCGAATGTACAAACAATGGCGCTGAGTACGAAGCCCTCCTCCTTGGTCTCATCATAGCTAAAAGGCTCGGTGTTAATGACATCAGAGTGTTAGGAGACTCTCAATTAGTAGCAAACCAAGTCTTTGAGGTGTATGAGACTAGAGTTGAACACTTACAGCTCTACAAAATAGCAGTATTAGATTTGAGCAAAGGATTTAACTTCATATAAATTGAAGCAATCCCACTGAACAAAACCTTCTCATAGATTTGATAGCGACCTCAACTTCACGTTTTACTCCAAATAGTAAGTTGGAAGACACCCGTTTCATGGTATCCCTTCGTACTGAACCATTAGTAAAGAAAACGTCAACAAACCCTCTTTTAACAAACATAGCTGAGAATAGATCTACTATCTTAGATCACGTTGATAGTGATAGAGCCACTCTCGATTACCTAAATGCCTATGCAGAGTTACATCTCACCCATCACATGGTAGATTTGTCCTTAATCCCACATTCGTCTTCTTACTTCGGAAATCCCATGATAGAGCTTCCCCCACAAAAGGAACTTAACATATACATGGTAGAGAATGGAGAAGATCTGGAACTACCTCCAGCCCCACCTAAGTTTGAAGAAGGTAATGCTTCTTTAATCGAAGAAACAATTGATATTAACATCGGAATGGAGGAAGAACCAAAGATCTTGAAACTAGGATCTTCGCTAACTCCAGAAGAGATAGAAATACACACTCGAATCCTCAAAGAACATCAAAAAGATTTTACATTTAATTATAAAGAAATGACAGGAATTGCACTGCACATCGCAGTACATAACCTCGTCACCAAATCAGATGCAAAGCCAATTAAACAAAAATCGAGACCAATGAAACCCAAGGTAGCTCTCATGGTGAAGGAAGAAGTAATGAAACTTCTCCAAGTAGGGTTCATCAAACTAGTCGATTACTCTCAAGTGGGTATCTAATATCGTCCCCGTTCTAAAAAAGAATGGGAAGATACACATCTACATAGACTTCGAGACATTAACAAGGCATGTCCCAAGGATGACTTCCGTTACCATCCATTGATGTCATCATTGACACAATAGCTGGATTTGAGATTTTGTCTCTCATGGATGGGTTCTCGGGATACAATCAAATCAAAATATCCGAACAAGACCAAGCCAAAACCACATTTATAACTTGTTGGGGAACTTATTGCTACGCTGTTATGTTGTTCGGTCTCAAGAACGCTGGCGCTACATACCAATGGGCAATGACATATATATTTCACGATCTTATTCATAAAATCATGGAATCCTATGTAGATGACTTGTTGGCCAAGGCTAGGAAGCACTGTGATCACCCGGAAGTACTCCACATCATTCTTTCACATTTGATTGAATACAAAGTCACGCTAAACCTAGAAAAATGCGTATTTGGTGTGACAGAGGGAAACTCCTAGGTTACATTATATCATCACGAGGGATCGATGTGGACCCAGCCAAAATCTGGGTTGTTCTTGAGATGATCCCACCATCAAATGATTCTGGCATTAGATCGTTCCTGGAAAGCTCGGTGCAATCCGGAGATTCATTCCGACCTAAGTTTTGCTATTCATCGAATCAACAATTTGTTGAAAAAGGATTGCTTTGCATTATTTGGACAAAGGAATGCCATGAGGCTTTCAAGTAGTTAAATGCTTCTTACTGTCTCCTCCACATTAATGCCACCTAGACTAGATCATCCTTTGATCTTATATTCTGACTACTAGATGTCTCACTAGCCCTGCATGTTGGCTCAAGAAGATGACAATAAACGAGAACGTGTGATTTATTTCATTAGCCAAACATTACTCGATTATGAAACACGTTATACGTAAGAAGAATGAGAATGCCTTGCCATAGTATTTGCAACCAAACGCTTATGAAATTACATGCTAAATCAAGAAACAAAGGTCATTGTAAAAATAGACCATTTACGAACTTTCCTCACGCAAGGGTCCTTGTCTAAAAAGGCTGGATGCTTTATAACCTTAATGGGTGAATTTGAATTAACTTTTGTAAACCAAAAGTCTGTTAAGGGACAAATCATTATAGATTGGTTAGCCGATAACCCGTTAGATGGAGGCGATCTGGTAGATCTAGATTTTCCCGATGAATGCATATATTACATCAAAACCAGACCTCCCATCTCTGAATGTCCTTGGTATACTAATATTGTTAATTATATCATGGACCATGCGTATCCAGAAGGTGCTACACACAACAAAGAAGGTGGTTACACATTATCGTAGCTAGATACGTTATTATAGAACAAGTGCTCTATCGTAAAGCTTTCGATGGAATGCTTCTAAGGTGTGTTGACACAGAAGAAGCCAAGAAGATTCTCTATGAATCTCACAATGGAATATGTGGAGGCCACTTCGGTGGTCATGCCACTGCCCACAAAATACATCGGATGGGCTATTTCTGGCCCACTCTAGAACACGACACAGTAGATTTTGTACGCAAGTGCCATAAATGCCAAGAATTTTCCCTCGAGATTCACATGCTGGCACAAGCTCTATAACCAATCACGACTCCATGGCCCTTTTCTACATGGGGCCTAGATTTGATAGGGAAATTCTCTCCCTTGTCAACAGATGGCCATAACTTCATAATCACGGCCACCGAGTATTTTAACAAATGGGTAGAGGCTATGCCTCTTACCACTGTACCAAGTGCCGTGATCGCCAAGTTCATTTTGAACAAGATCATTTGCATGTATGATGTCCCACAAATCATTATCTCATATAATGGCACGTCCTTTAAAAATGACGAGGTCCGTGAGCTATGCAGTAAATTTAAAATAAAACATCATACGACCTCCTCTGTATTACCCTCAAGCCAACGGGCAAGTTGAAGCAACAAACAAGACATTGAAAGCTATTCTCCTCAAAATGGTAAAAGAAAACAAATGAGATTGGCATTTAAAGTTATATCCGGCCTTGTGGGCCCACCGAACCTCAATAAGAACACCAACATGAGCAACTCCTTTCTCATTGGTATTCGGAGCAGAAGTAGTTCTCCCACTTGAGGTTGAAATACCTAGTCTCCGCATCTCACTACAAGGGATTTTGGATGAAGAAGCTTATAGAGAGGCATGCCTCTCCCAACTAGAAAGCCTAGATGAGGCCAGTTAAACATGAACAATGACATAGAGTCTATGCTGATCGGATTTTTGGCAAGTATAACAAAAAGGTCTATGAACGAGAAATATATGAAGGAGATCTAGTTTTAAGACTAGACAATTGGATCGATAAGAAGACCGGTGAAGGAAGGAAATTCCGGCCCAAATGGTTGGGCCCATACCGAGTCATGAAAGACTATGGAAATGGTGCGTATCTCTTGTGCACACTAGAAGGTGAGGAATTTGGTGAAACTATCAATTCCTTGCACCTTAAGCGGTTTTACACATGAAGCATCGAAACTATTTGTATAATTATATCTACATTGCATCTTCATGTAGTTAGGTTCATTTTGTCCACTCGTTTCGTAAAGTTTTGTGATCAAGGAACTTATTCGCAAGAAATTCATTACAAACTTCTGTTGGTATTGGTAGAAGCATTCCAATCATACTTCTTCATTTTCATAACATCATCAACCATTTCATAATCATTTCATCAAATAAAACTAGATATGACAAAGTCTTAACGGTAGCCATGCCAAGGCCTGCATGCTTGTTCTCACTTTTGGTTTCTTCCTAGGGTAGGTGTCTTGCCTATGGTTTGTTCTAGAAGCTTTATGGTGTCACATCTATCCCGTATATAGATATCTTTGGAAATAAGAACATACTAACATTTTCTCAAATAAATAAGTCAAATATAGATCAAGCAGAAAATTTTATTTTACACATTTCCTTATCCTACCAACCTTCGATGATGAGCTTTGCATTCTTACTAGTGACGGGGTTGGGAAAGGATGGGAATGCCCTTACTCACCTGTACCTTGTCCATGGTGATAAGCCCATGCTTCTTACTAGTAGCATGGGGCAAGGTGTAGGGGGTCCTCTTGACAATAACATTGAAGGTCATAAGTGAATAGTTCAAATAAACCTTTGAAATCTTGAGTCAAAAACAAATGAATCAGATGTCCAAAATTCCAAGAGAGTTCAAAACCCCGAAAACCAGATTTTGTCAACCATGTGGCCATCTACGGATCTAAGTCTAGATAAACTGCAAAGCAAGTCGCATTCTAAACTATGGAGTCACTTGAGTAGAATAGGTTTGTAGCATCCTAATTTGGTTCCACCAAATCTTTGTCTATCTCTCATCACTACCATTCAACAAATTTCATAGCTTGTGCCCTTTCTAGCTCTTGGTGGTGAGCCCTCGCATCTTACTAGTTGCGTGGAGTTAGGAGTGGGGCAAGTTCATCCGCTCATCATACCAGCTTGTCATCATGTTCTGTCAAAACAATATGAAGTACTGAAAATTGCTTATAGAAGCTAAAGTTCAAGATCACATTGTGTCTACATTATCATATATCAACATCATGAAATACAAAAGAAAGAAAGCATTTGTATCATTTGTTCTCCATTACATACATTCTGAAAAGCATATAAAAACAACATTATAATTTACATGTGGAAACAAATCACAAAATCCTAGACACCAAGAGTCTGATCCAAAAATAAGTATATATATATATATATATATATAATCAAGTTTTATGTACAATGCCATCATGCACTAGGCATGGTCAAAACGCTCAATGAGCCCGAAAATACAAATAAATCATATAAACAATATGAAAGAGCCAAGTGGCCTCTCAACCCCTATGAGATCCCTCTGAAGGTGCATGACCATGTCTAGGACTCCGGCTACGCCGGTGCTCTGAATGCACTAAGGGCTCATGGTCCCGAGGAGCAGCTGCAGCCTCGCTATGAGAGCAACTCCTCATCAGGTGCTTGTTGTCCTATATCCACCAACCTCGGTATGGAGGGTGGTCACCATCTTGGCCATATGCCAGATGGGGGAAAAGACATCGCTATGCCTACCAGCTGTTGAAGGCTCCCCTGCATCCATGGATAGCTCGGCGTGAGTCCTCTCCATGGGGATCATCAGGGTATTAGTACATACCCGGTGAATCAGGTCTCGCCACTCATCAGTAGTCTCTGCAAGCAAATGAGAAAACAAATTAGGAAATGATCAAAAGGTAAAAACAAGAATGAACAAACGAAGAGATAACAACTAAGACAATCCTAGCTAAAAACAAATATTAAGAGAAGGGTGATAACTCACTCGGATCTCTAGGCCTCCAAGAGGGATCCCTAGGATCAGTGCCTGCCACAGATGTCGCCACCGACTGATGTCCTCCTCTGGTGCCTAGGGTAACATAACATCCTACTATGGACTCATCCTCTCCACCTAAGTCCTGAGAGGGCAACTCCTCTGAAACTAGGGTCACCCTCTCCACACTCTTGCTCTGCTCTCTTGGCCTGTAAGATCTCCTAAGTATCATGCCACTCAGGATCGTTGTCCTCCTCTCCACCAAACTCACTGACCTCCATATCCTCGGTCTCCTCCTCCATATCTCCCCCTATGAACTCCTTAGACTCGGAATCTATATCAATGGGGTTCTTCGCCATATGGGCGGGGTGGTGGTAATCAAGTAAAGGTGCCTGAGGAGCACTGGCTCTCCCTCAAGCACGTACCACACTCTTGGCTACAATAGGGATGCCAGGAGTAACAACGGTCCAACCCCGGCCTCTAGGACCTCCCCTAGCCTCCCGAATCTGATCTGAACACTGGCACCACTGGGGGAAGCATACCAACGTAAGCAAGGCCAAACTGCTAAGGCACTCGGTCAAAGGGGTGTGTCTCCACCTTCCCCATCCTGTCCACAAGCTGCCCTGTAGTAGAGCAAGAAATCAAAGTGAGGGTCTCCTCGCCCCACAACCCTGCCATGGCTTGATAAGGTGTGGCCTCCATATCATCAGTAGTCAGGGAAGCAACTGGCTGGTGGGGTGCTCTAAGCACTGACATATCTGTCCATCTAGCTACCCTCACAGCTCCGAGATCCACCACCTCTACACCTCTCCCATAAGGGATGATACACTCATAGACCTAGCTCATAACCAGGGTCGGATGGCTCAAAGACTATCCCTGTAAGCGAACCACCGGTACAAATCGTGATAGGTGGTCCCAAGAATATCGGCTCCCTGGCATAAATCCGGCCATGTGCCTCAATCATGTGCAATAATAGGGGACCAACAAAGAGAGTAAGGTGTCCCCTCCTTGTCCCCCGATCAATCTCGAGGCAAGGATCCCCATAATAGCCTGACGAATCAAAGGGATAGGCAAGCTAGGAATGGAACGGACCCTCACCCCCTTCTTCAAACTAGTGGAGATAACTGCGTCTCCCATGTATGTAGCCCACTGAGCTATCTCGAGATTGACCCCACTTTGTCTCAAGAGTGAGTTGTCTCCCGATGATCAAGACTCCCAAGATGCGGTAGACATCCTCCAGGGTGATAGTCCACTCACCCCTGACTCTTGGAAATCAGAAAGTATTCGATTAAGCATCCCAATACGAAAACAAGTCACACAATATGTGACTGGAAGGTGCGACATGAGGAACCCGTGATATACGTAATATGCCGGCCCTCTGAAGAGTATCTTGCTCGGCCTGAGAAAGTGCATCCAACACTGCTAGAAGCCAGTCACACTCTCTCTCTCTCTCTCGGCTCCATCTGATATATTCCTCCTTCTTCGTATACACCCAAAAACATGCAAAATAGAGTAAGTTAGTATTCAAATTACATTGGAAAAATCATTAAAACATATAAGAATACTAAAAATACAAAATTGGGCTCAAAACACTAAGATTTTGGTGTTTCTGTAAAGGACCGCCGCCTGAGTAGGGCGGCGGTTCCGTAACCACCGCCTTAAAGGGTGGCGGTCCTATAACCACCACCTGCTCAGGGCGGCGGTCGTGTCCCACATTTCCAAATGGGTCACGTGCCCTAAAAATGCCTAAAAACACCAAAAATGACTATTTTGACTAAAACAAAGCCTACCCATTAGGCGCCCCCTAAGTGACCCTATTAACACTGACATTTTCAAAAATAATCCCCCCATGACAAAGATTTCATCATTTTAACATTTTGGGGTAAAAATGTTAAATCAAGAAGAACTAACTTGTGATCTCGTAGGTCGATGTTCTACTTGCAGAGGCATGATCACTATCTCGTCACGAATGTTTTGACTATACTCTCATCAAAAACCGTCACCGTGGGTCCCAGAGCTCAAAATCAATCAAATCAACACGTGTAAATGAATAGGAAAATGGGCCCATTTTTACATATATAACATCTTGACTCGTTTTGAATCCCCTTTTCATAGGTTTGGAGCGCCGACAGAGGTAAGTTCTTATCCCCGCACAAATGGTAAGTCCTCACTTCATATTATTTTAGTATTTATTTTTCGATCTATTTTATCTATCTGCACTTGAGTCCTCTTTTCATTTTGTAGGTAGCGGGAATTTTGGATGGCATCATTTTGACACATGGACATGTCAGGTATAATTTCTAACCTCCCATTTCGGGACCGCCATACTCGGACCCACCGTTTTACGCCTCTTTATGGCTAAAATGCTTCTCCGAGGGGGCAATATGTACGTACCCAAAATTATAAGGGTACTACACTGCCATAACGATGTCACACGTGCCCCAATGATGATATAGGTCTCCTCGCAAGGTGTTTGAGATCCGAAAAAGCTCTCCAAGTGTACATTAACATCTCGCATGCCCTACTTAGCCTCTGTGTGCTTTGTTTTTCTCTTCCCCCTCTTTTCCTTGCTTTTTGGTCTTTAGTGATGAAACCGCCGCCTAGGCCGGGTCTCAGTCTTGCCGGACCGCCGCGATCGGGCGGCGGTCCCAGTAACCACCGCCTATTTAGGGCAGCGGTCCTTCACGTGTTTTCCACAATGTTCTTTTTAACGTGACTCGCGTAAAATTTCAACGTTTACCAGCCTTTTTTCACCGCCTTTGCTCGTATTTATGATTCTAGTTCCCTGGAATAGTGTTTCTCCATTGTTTATTGTAAAAGAGTTCAATTTGGATTTCACCTTTGGGTAAATGGGAATTCTATAAATAGCTAGTTGGTTTTCAAGCAAATGGCCCCTCAAAATTGCCTCTCATCCTCTCATTTCAATAGTTTAGTCTTTCAGTTCTTAGGAATTCATAGTTTTCATTTGTTGCATGCATAGTTAGTGTTGTTTTGTTGTTTAGAAGCCACATGATCTTCTTGTGCTAGTGCTATTACTATTTCATACAATCAATTGAGGTAGGATAGTTTTATTTTCAGTCTGAAGCCATTAGAGTTACAGGTTTTGTTTGTCAAAAAGGATAGTTTCAGGTTCTGGATGTTTTGTGTTGTATGACTCGCAATAAATCCCGCTAGGAATTACATAAGCCAAGCTCTATTCTCTTGCGCTATCCCTCTCCTACTCGCATTGTATTCAGTCTACATCTAAAGCTACCATTGTTCCAATACCTACTTCTGTTGATGCTAGCATTACACGCTTTTCTTGGATTCACGTGAGCACGAAGGAATGAGGAGACCACATTGAGGGGACAAAGCCACACACAATCGGATTCACCATTGTTCTACAAAATCTAGGTTCAAGCTTTCAAATTTCTAGTTAAAATATATCAAATAGAGTAGTGAATCATTTCATTTCAGTTAAATCTCACTTTTGATATTGCCAGGGAAGCTATGGGGATTGATAGTTTCTGAGAAACTATGATTCATTCCTCACTTCTGAGGTAGGATCGAGAGTCTTTCAAATAGATTAGATCAGTTATTTCATTATTTAGAATAGATTTACAACTGCACATGCAAGTAGCTATACTCGGTTGCCTTGTTTGTTTTAATTTCGTTATTAGTTTAGTTGTCAATTTCTAGATATTTTAAATAATTACTCTTTCAATTTTGTCAATAGTTTATCGAAAATACAAAAATAGGGAATTTATATATATGTTGTGGATATACTTCGTATAATTAGTTTACTTTAACTTAGTTAGATTTATATTGTTTCTTTCATATGACAATCATGGGACCTAGGGAGCCCAGAGAATACGTATTCGAGCCAATCGTGCCTCAACCCAATCTTGTTACAACAATAACTGATATAGATCAGAATCTCAAAATTCAAGTCTTCTGAACAACAATAGACTTACAAGATTTCAACCCACAGTTAAGAGGATTAAACATAGAAGATGACCAAGCACATACATTTTGGTCAAACCAGCCAAACTACATATTACCCTAGATAAATATCCGCATGACTATAGAAGGGCTTGAAAGAGAGCAAACATTCGGTTGTGATCCTTTGGTCCCACAACCAGATACAGGAGATATCTTCATTGACATAGACACTAGCTTAAGAATTCAAGTTGCCAAAATGCTTGTAAGGTACTCTGAGAAGATTGCACAACTTTTAGTTCTAAATATAGAGGCCAAAAAGGCATATGACTATTAGATACTAGGGATTAGGGATTAATTCTACACATGACCATAGGAGGTCCACAACGACCAAGAACTTATGGTTGTGATCCATAGATCCCACAACCCAACGGACCTACAAATCAATCAAACATTGACACGGGTTTGAGGACGCTAGTGTTTAGATCCTCTCCACTTCCACCAGATATTATCACACAGTTATCCTTGTTAGATATAGCAACTAACAAAGCTAAAGATTTCTGGACTAGACCAGAGAATCACCCATAGAATCCACCATATATCTACCTTCCATCTTATGACCTTGTCTGGAGACATACACAAAACAATCCCAGGTCATTTTCCATGTATCCCACAACCCATAGATCGAATCACGCCAGAGCTCGATATTGATTAAACCCTGACAATCATCCTCACCGACCGATCTATCATGCCAATTCAGGTTAGAAGGGCCTTCTTTGCCTTAGATTCATAGGTTCCATTAGTGTGCATTGAAGACATAAGATTGCCTAACTAGTTTTTCGTATCCCACGTATATTCCATCCCCACCTACTGTCTCAAAGACAACTTCGGGAGGTCGGGTGCGAGGAAGAGTTACTTGTAGATTCCCATGCTCGCTTGTCACTTTTCCATCGTACATGCTGAACTCGCTAGTGCCTACTCACAACAATAGCCTTCTCTTTCCTAATTTCTCTTCTTTACCCCTCATTTCTCCACTTTCCTCCCTTTTATCCCATATAAACACTTTTCCACAAGTTTAGTTAAGTGTTCTGTGTGATCCCCAACCTATTTGGCCACCCCAAAACATTTAAATAGAATTAGGATAGTTTAAATTCAATAATGAGAGCCTCTCCACACATAATAAGGAGGGCCATAACCCCTCGAAAATTGGTGGAAACACATAATTTGCAACATGAAAAATTATTTCACCAACAAAACTCTTCAATGATCCACTCCTTAAGCATACAAATGGTACATCTACTTATGAAGTTCATAGTGTTCATCATGTGGTACCACCACCACCTTATTATGGTCATCTGTTAGATGTTATGATTGGTACTATCACTCATATATTTCCTTCACACTATGCATTACTTTCAATGAATTTGATATAGATGACACATTTAATTATGATACATTGTATATTCCTATCTCTATTCATCAAGAACCTATGCGGTATATTGATTGATCCACATAATAAAGATAATAGATGTTCTTTGTCATTTCTTTAAAATATCATCATGTCTACTCGAAGTTTTCATTTGACTCTAATCCTCCCTACCATCATATCACACTACCTATCATTGTTGGAAATTTTACCACACCCATTTCAATCTTGGTTACTAGCTTTCTTAGCTTTGGTAAATTATTCCTCGGTCTTCCATGGTTATGTTCTCTTAAGGTTATCCCATCAGTCATTCACCAATGTCTCAAGTTCATTTAAATCAACATGTTGTTACTATTTAAGGTATCCCTTTTGAGGCTCCTTCCCCAAGACGCCTATTCATTTTCCCGTAGTCTTTAACCCTAATCCTAGGTCTTTTAATAGGTCATTGGATGCACATAGTCCGCTTCACATAGCTCTAATCTTCTTAGGTATTCTCGATAGGTCCTTTCATACACACGTTATGTCACATAGCTCTAATATTCCTAGGTCTTATGATAGGTCCTTGGATGGACACACCGGTTCACAAAAATCTAGTCCTCTTTTAAGACTTTGGTTGCACATTTTGATTCACATGGATCTAGTATTCCTTGAACACATGCCTTTCTTTCATCCACATATATTTCTTCTAGTGGTTTGCATTCCCATGTCACTATATATCTCCTCCTCGGTCTTCAAGGCATGCTTTTATTTTAGTCCAATATATAGATCTCATACACCACATATTGGCCATGATACTACTATACATTGCTCTTCTCCTAGGACCTCTTTGGAACATATTACTACCACTGTTCCATTGGCACTTGAGTCACATTCTTTGATACATATGAGACTTACACCTCCATTTACATCGGTTTCTTCACCTCCTTCGTACGTCCTTATTAGGTAGTCTTCATACTATCCATTTCTTATACATAACAATGCACTAAAAATCCCATTTTTTTGAAAAAATCACAAAAAGGAAAAAACATTCACATATGTTCAAAAATACAAAACCAGGGACCTATTTCTCTAATGTACATCATTTTCACTTTACATTATATATGTTGTTTATCCATTTGGTTTGATAGACATCATTTTTATTCTTTAAACACATATACGTTCACAAGGTATATTTAACTTGATGCATGATATACGATTGATACATGCTTATGGTATTAATCATTTTTTATTACATACGTTCTCTAGGGAATCCCTCCATACAAACTAGGTGATATTATTTCATTATAGTGCCTTTTCACTTCCTCATTACACTTGATTACATACATAGTTTATTTTATATCTTTTGAGCTAACAAGACTAACACGTGTATTTTTTAGTGTTGAAATTTTTTCTATATCATCACTATGTCATTTCATCACATTATAATACTCTTATTTTCTATACATGCTTGCTATTTGTGTGTGTAATTTATTTGGTACTCTAATTTTGGCACAAGGGCCTTGTTTATCTTATGACACCATGGGTGTCCCATGTTTGTGGCATCATGCCTTTCTTGTATGACATTTCATCTCTTGTTTAACGACTCAAGGGCCTTGATTGTCTTGCAACATTCTAGGTGTTCCATGTTTGTAGTTGTTAATCCTTTTGCATGACACTATTTTTATTGTTATCTTTTCAATTACATATGCATTACTTTTGTTGATTACTACTAGTTCTTTTGTCGATATTGTTTCTACTAGTATTTTGGTTCTTTATTGTTGATTTTGATTGTGTCATGGTCTCCACCATATGCATCCTTGTTAGAGGTACATGTTATTCTTGGTGGCCACCACATCATCCCTTCATGTGTTTTCTACATAGATTATTAGACTTATCAGACATGGTTACACATCTATTCTTGTAATCTATGTGCTCAAAATATTCATCACACATACATCAAAAGAGGGGGAATTCATTCGGGTATATTATACACCTACAATATACATAGACGGGTTTTGGACTCAGACACGGGAAAAAAACATGAAAAATCACTTATAAAAACATCGACACAAAAATCATAAAAGAAAGCACAAGGTAAAAACCATACAAAGAGGGTCGGGATCGTACATGATGTTCCCCTGACCCATCCCTATATTTTTACCCCGGATACGGTTTCAAATTTTACCTATAGGTACAAGTTTTTTCACAATTTCATACTCATATCACTTTAGCTTAGATTTATTTCAGGAGGCATGATAGGTTTCATTCCTTCTCCACAACACCCAATTTTAGTTTCAGTTTTAGGAATATTGGGGGCATGGGTCTCCTTTCTCTAGCTATATTTCAACACATTTTTGTTCTATTCAAATTCTATTTAGTTGTAAGTAACATGGGGAGACTATGGAGGCAATTCATTCTCTTTTGTACCATATCCTAATTTATAAATTTGGGCCTAGATCCATTTGTTATGGCGTGGTTTGTGGTGTTATAGAAAGTATTGAAGAAAATATGTTCTTCATATACATTACATCCTCTCCTCTTACACCTAAGGGGGATGATATCAAAGTTTTTAAATGACTTTAATACACAATCTTCTTCCTTCACGGGGTGTTTTTAATCTTCATTCTTCTTCTCTCTCTTCAACATTTACGTGTTGGGTTCCATACACCCAATACTACGGCATCTCCGACACAACCGGGGACTAATCACCCCAATCCTTTGGTAAAGTTCAAAACTCCAAATCTTCAAGAAAAAGCAAAGAATGGGAAAATATTCCTCCACAAAAGCAAGTGTTTTCCTTCCATGTTTTTCATCTCTTTCTTTCACTCTTACAAGTTCAAATTTTATTACATTGTATCTTTGAATTTGAGTTAAAGTTTAATTATTTATCATGGAAATTGAATACAATTTATGTTGCATGTTTCATCATGGAGTGTGCCAACACCAATATAGTTGGATCTTGCAAAACAAACATCGAGAAAATACAAAGTGTGTCAACACACTCAAGTATATTTTCCTTTAAGCATGTAATTTCATTTCATACTTAAAGGGAAGGCTAATGTAGACACTATTTTTTTGTAATTTTACTCTTTAACATTTTGGTTCTTAACATTGCTCTCTTTCTCAAACAAAGTGCACTTTATCCATTCTCATCCAAGACATCCCTAGCTATATGATCTAGATTTTTGGTCTTACACACTAACATGTCAATAGTTTCGATAAGTGATTACATGAAAAAAGTAAGAAACTCCACTTGTTAGCTTCCAAAATTCACATTTCATATTGCCACTCTTAATTCAAACACGTATATTAGGGGAAAGAATGTATGTAAGGTCCTAACCCTAGTGTACGATTTTGACTCGGTTCACTATTGTCCCAAACTTCTTGCGGCACATTGTTTTTTTGGGTCATGTACTTCCTCTTAGTAATCCTTTCCAACTTAAATCACCTTTAAGGAAAATTTTAAGGAACCCCTGTAGTAATGCCCCACACTAAAAAAAAAAAAAAAACAAATAAATAAAATAAAAGTTTGAAAATAAAAACCCATGATTTGTTTTGGGGGACGGTTTAGGGCAAGTTTGGGACTGCACCATCATTTGGTTTTGTTGGAGAGGGAGAGGGCACCGCCACCATGGAGGGAGGGGGAGGAAAAGCTCCAGCCACTGTGTGGTTGCCTTACCAGCGCACTCCTACGACCTATGGCAGCATCCTCCTAGCCTGCGTCCAAAGAAAAATGACCCCAACCCTTTTTGCAGTGTTTGACCAGATGAAAAACGAGACAACTCTCATGGAATGTGATTTTTGCAGCATACAGATGGCGTGGGTTTCCTCAAGAGACAGTCACACTATTTCACCATGCAACAAACAAGTCTCCAGCCTGTGCAAAACGTGGGAGCTTTGGAGCAGGGTTTGAGCAATAGAATCTAGTTTGTTTGTAAGATTTTGTTCTTGTAGTGTCACAGCTGAGATGCGTGAAAAATGTGGGAGTGTGCTATAGTTGATATGTATGAAAAATGTGGAAGTGTATTCAAGGCATGTGTAAATGCAAACTCCATGCCCTTTTCCAGCATCCTCCATGTTTGTGTGAAAATGGGAGATTTGGATCAGGATATAGACATCCACCAATACTTGGAGAGGAGGAGGATAGTGTGTATGTTAGTTTTGGTAGTTGCAAGTGCTCTGTTGGACTAGTATGTAGGATTGTGGATGCTTAGACAAGTTATTTGAAAAATGCTACAGAAATTCAGCCTCACGACTGTCATGATAATAGGATATGCACAAAATGGATTTGTTGAGAAGGCGCATAAACTGTTTGATAGAATGCCTCAAAGAAATGTGGTCTCATGGAATGCCATGATGACATCATATACACAAAATGGATTTGTTAAAAAGGCCTTTAGAATTTTTGACAAAATGCCTCAAAGAGATGTGGTCTTATGGAACATACCCTAACCATGTAAGCTTCATTTTTGTTTAATTAGCATTTATCCATGTAGGTTCAGTGCGTGAGGGTTGTAAATGCTTCGATGGCATGAGTGCCTCTTGTAGAATCATGCCTAGAATTAATCATTATGTTTGCTTGGTGTGTGATAAGCACATGAGAATGTGCAAAAAGGTGGAGGCATGCTTAAGGAATGTGAAGTGGTTGCCTAAATGCCTTCAAAAAAATAATGGTCTCATGGTTACAAGATTTGAGGCTATGCACAAAAGGAGGAAGATCTCATTCTATCCAAACAACATCAATAAGAAACCATTTGATCATGCTCAATAAGTGGTGGGTCAAATCCAAAAGGTAGGAGAAATGTGATCAGAGTAGTGGAATGGTTTCAAATATGTAGTTACAAATTCCTTGATAGACATGTATGTAAAATGGTGGAGCTATGGATGCTCGTGAACTGACGAAGTGCCCAAGCAAGATGATGAACCAAATCCCGTAGTTTCGACCGAATTCATTCTCCAGGCATGGTTCATCTTCCCTTACCTCTCATAATTCTCGTGTTTTAGTTCTCTTTTGCAAATTAATAGAATCTTAAAATATTAGGTTTTTAATACAGTTAAATGTTTACATCAACTCATTGCAAAAACAATGAAAGGTCGTGTTGTAACTCACAAAATCAAAATAACTCTTCTGCACTAAACCATGAACTCCCACCCTCATTTTGAGGTGATGTAGAAAACTTCCTACCCAACTGGATCGCTACAACATAGTCTTATCGACCAGATGAAATAGACTTTCCAAAGTAATATTGCTGACCTTCTTCCTGTTAAATAGTTAATTTTTGCATTTTTCGGAGACTCGTTAAGTACCTTTCGAAACTCTGAAAACGAGATGTTGGGTTTCATTTGTGTACCTTGTTATGTGAGGAGTCACCATGACATCTCGTATTTACCCCAAAACGAACTTATGTGACCTTTTTGCGCTCTTATAGGAGCCCTGTTGCACGGGTTTACAGCAGTAGAAAGCTGTCAAATCTAGAAAGTTGGCTTTCATTTTGAACCGCCATTCGAAACCTAGATAGAGAAATTATTTCCGTCTTCGCAAACCTCTAGTGTTTATACTAGATAATTACATGGAACATTTAGCTTAGGGAAAAGCACTCTTCTAGATAGTTTGGAAAAGTAATTTTGTAGGCCTCGCAGTTTGACAAGGTCAAACTGGACCAATTTCAACTTGTCGCTCTAGAAAACTTGTCGCCATTTGAAAATGGTTTTCTAGTTCTCAGTCCCGTTGACTCTGATGAATTCTCCTCATATAGGGGAACTTGTAGGAAGTGTCTCGTTGCATGCTCATCCATCGAATGTCAGTTATGGACGTGGTTTTCTGGGCCCTCGAGCTAAATTTTGTTCATTTGCAACTGGGTCAACTACGACTAGTGGCCCCAAAAAACTTGCCGCCAAACGCAAACCGTTCGCTTTTTCCCAATTCCGTCAGTTGCTATGAATTCTTGGTATATCTGGGGACACGTAGAAAGTTAATCATGGTGTGTGTTCTCATTGGAAGATAACTTTTGGAAGTGGTTTCTTAGCCTCGAGCCCATTTTGAACATTTTGTAGCTAGTGAGAAATTGTAAAAATGGAAAGCTGCGGGACCCTCATGGGATTGCCAAATCACCTTGAAAACTTTTAACACATGTAAATAACTGTTTAAAACACTATAATGTAACTTGTTGTGTGCATTAGAACTTTTGACAAAATGGTGTTTTCTATCTCTACCCTTCTCTTTCTCTCTCCTGGGTTACAAAAAAAAGAAGCAAAATGAAATGTTATGAGTACATGTCTCTAAACCTTTTTATTTTGATTGCAAATTGTAATAATTATCAAATGTAAATGGGAAACTGAAAAATGATAATTATGTTAGATTAGGGTGGATGCCATGCCAGTGATTTATCGCTGATATCTTGCTCACGTGGTTTTTGCAGGATGAAAGAATGATGACGTAAAGGCGTTGAGTAATTCATTGTTTATTTTGGTATTATATTGAAAGACTTATTGTTGAAATTGGTAGTATGTAAAAGTCGCTAGATTAATAAGTGCTTGAGAAATTGGTATTTCCTTCATGGATGTTATTTGATCCCAAAATTGTTATGGTAAAAGTGGAATATAGATGTCAAAAGGAATTTAAATTAATACCTTGTGAACTTTCTTTGTGCAATTATTGGTTTAATAATTGGTGTTGTGTTTCTTACCTTGAAAATGTAATAAAGGAACCTAACCACAACAAAGCCAACCCTAGTTCAAAATTTGTATGTAACTAACCCGCCTATGTTAATCCCTTAGCGTAGAAAATTGTGACCTTAAATGAACCTTTACACTCGATGGAACATCCTAGTTTAGGCAAATAAGATCCCAAGAAAGGGGTTTATCATCTTAGTAGGTATGTTTAGTGGCATCGACATAAACCAGACATATAGAGCAAACACAGTCAAATAAATCTTCCGCATGGAATGAATTTCTTATGGGATTAGATGACATCATGGAGATAGTAAAAATAGTGGTTCTATCACTCAAAAATTTTACTAATAAATAGATCCTCTTAGCTATAAAGTGCTATCTTTGGCTAGTGATAATATAGTGCTTTGATCTTTCATGGAGGGTTTATAGGGTGAATATGTTTTGAACCTTAATCTAATCTATAATAGAGCATAAAGCCCTAAGTGAAAATTGGAATTATGCTAAACCCTAGTGGATTAGGATGTTAACTTGTGGGTAGAAAACTATAATTTAACTCCTTGCTTACGAAATTGATTTGGAAGATGTTGATTCTAGAAAATCGTAGAAAGCTGTAATCTTGTCCCTTAATCCCTTGTTATGTCATTATATGACATTAAGGAATAAAGAATATTTCTTATGTGGAATCGTGAAATGCAGAGACATGGGAGTTTCGTGAACATAGGTCACTTGTGGTTCATGTGTAGTTTATAATGCTTCTAACCATGTACTTCCTTAAGATGCCAGATGAGTGCTTTAGTAACTATTTTGTTATAAAATGATGGTAATAATGCGACCATATTGTGATGTAAAAGTAAAGCATAGAAGAGAAGAAAATGAGATTTGAGGTTAGTGATATCGCCACTCTTGGAGACCTTATAACACAATTAAATATCTTTATGTGTTTCTAAGAATAGGTATTGCATTGTTGTGATCAAACTTTGAGAAAAAAATATATATATATATATATATATATATATATATATGGAAATCAATAAGTTATTGAACTTTATTAACTATGGTAGGAAATAACTATTCCGTGATCGAAGGATGTTCTTGGGGAAAAAGCTATCTCGAATCTATGTCTTCCTTAATCCCAAGATTTCACCTTAACATCACGTTAGATTCACTTGTGTAGTAAGGGTAAATTTTTAAACATTAAATAAACATTTGAGAAGCATATTCTTAGATAAGAACAAGATAATTAAGCACTTTGGAAATGTTATTTGAATTGTGCCGAATAAGCAAGTAAGTTATGAAAAATTTCCGTGATGCATAAAGGAAGCCAACCTAAATTGGTCGAACTATAAATTCAATGTGGAATGAACTTAATATTTTGTAGATGGAAAATGGAGAAAACTATCCTTGCACAATAATGTTCTTAAAATGTTAATCGTAACTAAGATGCAATTAAAGAAATGATGTGTTATGGGTTCACCATTCCTGAAGTCATGTTCTTGGGGTTGGGTCTTTACTAGTAACCTTTCATTTGGAAAAGTGTAGCATCAACATGCCTATGTTGTTTTCGTGTGTCTATGTGAGTCGATAACTTTTGTGATTGTCGTATGCGAGTCGAGTTTCTGTACTTGGAGCCCTTGTTGTGTTGTATGTAGTGAGCAATGTAAGTCAAAAAAATTATCCTAGTATTTTACTATTGTATTTGGGTGTGTAAAATGTGGGAACTACATTATGGTATTAGAGCAGAGGTTCATGCTCTCGAACCTCTGGGATGGATTGGGGTTGTGATAACTCGCATGATAGGGGGGTGGATATCGGAAGAGTAATGTGATATGTGCGTGATGTGAACTATATCGTAATTGTGAAATTATGAACACACATGTTGTGCATGTCTCTTAGTGCATATTTTTGTCATGTTGATGTGTTGATGATGAGAGTATTCACTCTCTATTCCATGGATCCTATGAGGAATCCATGTGTGATGTACCGCCTTGTTGTTTGTGAACGGAATGTTATTGTGGATTGCAGAGGGTTAAAACATATCTGGATTTATGTGATGTGAAGGTGTATTGATGTGTTACATGACAAAATTGATGTAAAGTGAATCACATTTCATCGTGATGTCATCACCGTATTGTGATTTGTTGTGTGCATCGTCGTGTTGTATTGCAATGGACTATATGTTGTAATGTTAGACATTGTGTTCGTCATACTTATGATTTGTGTAATATGTAATGATTTACGTCATGATTTAGGGGCATATGGTGAGCGTATGATCCCTATGGTATAGTGTTTGCACTCCAGTTGCAGAATGTGGAAATGTGGTGTACCGTAATCCGTGAAAGTAGTGATTGTGTTATACCCTGTATATATATACCATGCGTAATACGTTATGGTTGTTGTGTGTGAATTACCATTGTGTTAGTGATGTAGTTATGTGTATGTTGTGGACCTTACACTAGACGACCCTAAGGGGAAAAACTGTCAAGAGTGTATGTGTGGAGAGAGGAGGCATGGACCAAGTTTTCATAATCTTGAGCCGAGTACGAGTGAGGAAGTGGAGTCTTATATAGACTGAAAACCCACTTCTATCTATTTAGTATACTTCGAGTTTTCTCAGTATATTGTGGGTGTGCACCACCTTAGGCTCAACTTATGCAACTAGAGTTCCCTGCTCTTTCCTATTGGATTATTCATTGAATAATCCTATGTGATTTTGACTATGTTGATCCTTGTGGGAGTATGGAGGAATGATTCAGGCAGAGATGATGATAGTTACATTATTTGATATACTCATTTCTGGTTACATGTATATTTTTACGAGTTGAGGCTCGATGTCTGAGTGCCAGCAACTGAATGAGTACCCCTTTGGTGGCAGTATGAGGCCACATAGTGATTGTCTATGCTATTTTCTCATTACGTATTTTATAAATTAATCTTTCTCTTTTAGCTAGAACCATCCGTTTTCTTGATTGACATGTTCTTATATTTTGGGCATTTATTTGATTGTTGCATTAACATTTGGATTTTGTATTAACCATGGCTAATTAGCCATTTGTTTTTCTTAGTTTTAAAACCTTCTTTTCATATTTAAAAGTTTTATAGCCTAGCCCAAGGCTTTTGATTTTTCCACTTGGCATTTTAATGGATTGTTATGCTGGTTCTAATGTCGTAATGTGTTGGGTTAGGGTCATGGGATTAACGATGGAGTGGTTGAACCTATGGACCCTCTTTGTTGTATGGGGGTACGCCCAAGGAGTTCTGAGATAACTAGTGGGTTGTTGAACCACGAGTTATTATGTCACTTGGGTTGGGGGTGACAGGGCTCTATGTGCCAGGGCAATAGGGTGACCCGGCCTCATTAAAAGGAGAAAGGAGACGAGCCTCTATGGTTGAATGACTGTTATTCTTTATGGCACTCTATGGCAGAGTGACCTAATATTCTTGATGGGGCTCTATGGTTGAGTGACCCGCCTTGGTTCTAGCACTATGTTTCTTTCTCTTTGGGAGGTATATGGAGTTGTTTGAGGTGTATGGAGTTGTTTTATGATGCTCCAAGAGATATATGGAGTTTTACCTTGTACTTTTGGAGATATCTGGGGTTTGTTTCGTGATGTCTTGTTATGTGTGGAGTTGGTATAGTGAGTTATGTGTACCCTTGTGAGCCCTTTTGACACCTTGTGATGTTTGAGGTTTGACTCTCCCCTTGGTTGGTATGGACTACTGGATATTGGATTGGAACTATGTTGTTACAGTCATGGATTGTTTTGGGTCATGTGATACCCATTGTATATGTATCAGCATGTTGACCTGGTTTGTCAATCATATGTGTGTACTAGATCTATGTCTAGGACGTAATTGTTGGAAATTATTTGCTATGTGGTCTACTTGTCATTCCATGGTTTGGTGAAACCTTCGTGATGTGATAAAGTTGTGAAAGTATGTAAAAGTATGCTTGTGAAATTTTAGTGTTGTGTATGACCCTGGTAGGGTGTTGTGATTGTAGTTTAGGATGGGAACCCATAGGAATGAAATAACTAAAGTTATGCAACAATGAAATTCTAAAGGACTTGAATTAAGAATAATGTTAATGGAAAGAGATTAATGAAATAACGAATAAGAGAAAACTGCTAATCTTCACAGAACCTTGAAAGTTAAAATTTCTACCTGATGTTCCTAGGGCCACCCCGTGGCCGTGATTTTGTGTCTGAAATCTTAACCTTAGAGCGTACCTTCACCCATATTTGTTCCTTGTTGCTACCATTTCTCCTTCTTCATTTTATGTCACATCGAGGATGATGCTTTCTTAAGGGGAGGGAGATGTAGTGCCCCACACTTTTAAAAAACAAATAAATAAAATAAAAGTTTGAAATTAAAAACCCATGATTTGTTTTGGGGGGAATTTGTTTCTTGCACCATCGTTTGGTTTGTCAGAGAGGGAGAGGGCGCGCTACCATGGAAAGCTGCATGTTGTGGGAGTGTGACCTATAGCATCCTGATATGTATGAAAAATGTGGACCCTTTTGGAGTATTCAGGCATGTGTAAATGCAAACTCCATGCCCTTTCATGCAAAAACAAGTCCTCCATGTGTAAAATGTGGGAGTGAAAATGGGAGATTTGGATAAGATATGACATCCATGCGTGGAAAAAATACTATAGTTGATATGTATGAAAAAAGTGGAGGAGGGATGAAAAATGTGTATAGCATCCTAGTTTGTGTGAAAATGGGAGATTTGGATCAGGATATAGACATCCACCAATACTTGGAGAGGAGGAGGATAATGTGTATGCTAGTTTTGGTAGTTGCAAGTGCTCTGTTGGACTAGTATGCAGGATTGTGGATGCTTAGACAAGTTGTTTGACAAAATGCTATAGGAAATTCAGCCTCACGACCTGTCATGATAGTAGGATATGCACAAAATGGATTTGTTGAGAAGGCGCATAAACTGTTTGATAGAATGCCTCAAGAAATGCAGTATCATAGAATGCCATGATGGCAACATATGCACAAAATGGATTTGTTAAAAAGGTTTAGACTGTTTGACAAAATGCCTCAAAGAGATGTGGTCTCTAGAACATACCCCGACCATGTAAGCTTCATTTTTGTTTAATTAGCATTTATCCATGCAGGTTCTGTGCATTGAGGGTTGTAAATACTTCGATGGCATGAGTGCCTCTTGTAGAATCATGCCTAGAATTAATCATCATGTTTTCTTGGTGTGTGATGAGCACATGAGAATGTGCAAAAAGGTGGAGGCATGCTTAAGGCATGTGAAGTGGTTGCCAAAATGCCTTAAAAAAATCATGGTCTCATGGTTGCAAGATTTGAGGCTATGCACAAAAGGAGGAAGATCTCATTCTATCCAAACAACATCAATAAGAAACCATTTGATCATGCTCAACAAGTGGTGGGTCGAATCCAGAAGGTAGGAGAAATGTGATCAGAGTAGCGGAATGGTTTTCAAATATGTAGTTACAAATTCCTTGATAGACGTGTATGCAAAATGGTGGAGTTGTGGATGCTCGTGAACTAGTTGACGAAGTGCCCAAGCAAAGATGTTGAATCAATCCCGCATTTGATCGACTTCATTCTCCAGGCATGGTTCATCTTCCCTTACCTCTCATAATTCTCGTGTTTTAGTTCTCTTTTTCAAATTAATAGAATCTTAAAATATTAGGTTTTTAATACAGTTAAATGTTTACATCAACTCATTGCAAAAACAATGAGAGGTCGTGTTATAACTCACAAAATCAAAATAACTCTTCTCACTAAACCACGAACTCCCACCCTCATTTTGAGGTGATGTAGAAAACTTCCTACCCAACTAGATCACTACAACATTGTCTTATCGACCAAATGAAATAGACTTTCTAGTAATATTGTTGACCTTCTTCCTATTAAATAGTTAATTTTTGCATTTTTCGAAGACTCATTAAGTACCTTTCGGAACTCTGAAAACGAGATGTTGGGTTTCATTTGTGTACCTTGTTATGTGAGGAGTCACCATGACATCTGGATTTACCCCGAACGAACTTATGTGACCTTTTTGATGCTCTTATAAGAGCCCTGTTGCACGGGTTTATAATAGTAGAAAGTTGTCAAATCTAGAAAGTTGGCTTTCGCTTTGAACCGCCATTCGGAACCGCCATTCGAAAACTGGATAAGAGAAATTATTTCCCATCTTTGCAAACCTCTAGTGTTTATACTAGAAAATTGCATGGAAAATTCAGCTTAGGGAAAAGCACTCTTTAGATAGTTTGGAAAATCCATTTTGTAGGCCTCCGGCCGCAGTTTGACGAGGTCAAACTGGACCAATTTCAACTTGTCACTCTAGAAAACTTGTCGTTGTTTGAAAATGGTTTTCTAGTTCTCAGTCCCGTTGACTCTGATGAATTCTCCTCATATAGGGGAACTTGTAGGAAGTGTCTCGTTGCACGCTCATCCATCGAACGTCAGTTATGGACGTGGTTTTCTAGGCCCTCGAGCTAAATTTTGTTCATTTACAACTGGGTCAACTACGACCAGTGGCCCCAAAACTTTCCGCCAAATGCAAACCGTTCACTTTTTCCTAATTTTGTCGATTCTTTATGAATTCTTGGTATATCTAGGGACACGTAGAAAGTTAATTGTGGTGTGTGTTCTCATTGGAAGATAATTTTGGAAGTGGTTTCTTAGCCTCCGAGCCCATTTTGAACGTTTTGTAGCTAGTGAGAAATTGTAAAAATGGAAAGTCATGTGACCCTCGTGGGATTGCCAAATCACCCTGGAAAATTTTAACACATGTAAATAACTGTTTAAAACACTATAATGTAACTTGTTGTGTGCATTAGAACTTTTGACAAAACGATGTTTTCTATCTCTACCCTTCTCTTTCTCTCTCCTGGGTTACAAAAAAAGAAGTAAAATGAAATGTTATGAGTACATGTCTCTAAACCTTTTTATTTCGATTGCAAATTGTAATAATTATCAAATGTAAATGGGAAACTGAAAAATGATAATTATGTTAGATTAGGGTGGATGCCATGCCAGCGATTTATCGCTGATATCTTGCTCACATGGTTTTTGCAGGATGAAAGAATGATGACGTAAAGGCGTTGAGTAATTCATTGTTTATTTTTGGTATTATATTGAAAGACTTATTGTTGAAATTGGTAGTATGTAAAAGTCACTAGATTAATAAGTGCTTGAGAAATTGGTATTTCTTTCATGGATGTTATTTTGATCCCAAAATTGTTATGGTAAAAGTGGAATATAGATGTCAAAAGGAATTGAAATTAATACCTTGTAGTGAACTTTCATTGTGCAATTATTGGTTTAATAATTGGTGTTGTGTTTCTTACCTTGAAAATGTAATAAAGGAACCTAACCACAATAGTCAACCCTAGTTCAAAATTTGTATATAACTAACCTGCCTATGTTAATCCCTTAGCGTAGAAAATTGTGACCTTCAAACGAACCTTTACACTCGATGGAACATCCTAGTTTAGGAAAATAAGATCCCAAGAAAGGGGTTTATCATCTTAGTAGGTATGTTTAGTGACATCGACATAAACAAGAAATATAGGAGCAACACAGTCAAATAAATCTTCTGCATGGAATGAATTTCTTGTGGGATCCAGATGACATCATGGAGATAGTAAAAATAGTGGTTCTATCATGCAAAAATTTTGCTAATAAATAGATCCTCTTAGCTATAGGTGCTATCTTTGGCTAGTGATAATATAGTGCTTTGATCTTTTACGGAGGGTTTATAGGGTGAATATGTTTTGAACCTTAATCTAATCTATAATAGAGCATAAAGCCCTAAGTGAAAATTGGAATTAAGCTAAACCCTAGTGGATTAGGATGTTAACTTGTGGGTAGAAAACTATAATTTAACTCCTTGCTTACGAAATTAATTTGGAAGATGTTGATTCTAGAGAATCTTAGAAACTGTAATCTTGTCCCTTAATCCCTTGTTATGTCATTATATGGCATTAAGGAATAAAGAATATTTCTTATGTGGAATCGTGAAATGCAGAGACATGGGATCTTCGTGAACATAGGTCACTTGTGGTTCATGTGTAGTTTATAATGCTTCTAACCATGTACTTCCTTAAGATGCCAGATGAGTGCTTTCGTAACTCTTTTGTTATAAAACGATGGTAATAATGCGACCATATTGTGATGTAAAAGTAAAGCATAGAAGAGAAAAAAATGAGATTTGAGGTTAGGGATACTGCCACTCTTGGAGTCCTTATAACTCAATTAAATATCTTTATGTGTTTCAAAGAATATGTATTGCCTTGTTGTGATCAAACTTGAGAAAATAAAAAGATATATAAATATAAATGGAAGTCAATAAGTTATTGAACTTTATTAACTATGGTAGCGAAATAACTATTCCGTGATCGAAGGATGTTCTTGGGGAAAAAGCTATCTCGAATCTATGTCTTCCTTAATCCCAAGATTTCACCTTGACATCACGTTAGATTCACTTGTGTAGCAAGGGTAAATTTTTAAACATTAAATAAACATTTGAGAAGCATATTCTTAGCATAAGAACAAGATAATTAAGTACTGGAAATGTGATTTGAATTGTGCCAAATAAGCAAGTAAGTTACGAAAAATTTTCGTGATGCATAAAGGAAGCCAACCTAAATTGGTCAAACTATAAATTCAATGTGGAATGAACTTAAGATTTTTTAGATGGAAAAAGGAGAAAACTATCCTTACACAATAATGTTCTTAGAATGTTAATCGTAACTAAGATGCAATTAAAGAAATGATGTGTTATGGGTTCACCATTCCTAAAGTCATGTTCTTGAGGTTGGGTCTTTCTACTAGTAACCTTTCATTTGGAAAAGTGTAGCATCAACATGCCTATTTTGTTTTCGTGTGTCTATGTGAGTCGATAACTTTTGTGATTGTCGTATGCGAGTCGAGTTTCGTACTTGGAGCCCTTGCTATGTTATATGTAGTGAGCAATGTAAGTGAAAAAAATTTATCCGGTATTTTCTTGTTGTATTTGGGTGTGTAAAATGTGGGCACTACAACCCCCTAAAAACTTATACAAATCGTGGTAAATATACATGTAACTAGTTTTGTGGTCTTAGTGAATATCCATGTAACATGTTTCGTGGTTATGACGAATATCCTTGTAACCTGTTTTGTTATTTCAGTGAAAATGGTATAAATATAAAAAAATAGTTGGAAATTGATTAGCGAATCTCTTGTAACTAGTTTGGTGAATACCCTATATTGAATTTGACTATAATAAGGCCCAAAAATTTCATTTCTTTTACATGCCACTCTGCCTTACCTCACCGACACTGTGGACCCAAAAATTTATTGAATCGGTTCATTCTCACGGGCTTGGAGTTGGGGAATTCCTTTACCTTGAGGAGGCCCAGAAACCTACCATGCGTTTGCCTAATGGGCAGGGAAGGACTGATAACTTTAATAATAAGGCAAAAATAACTTATATTTAATAATAACATAAATTATAACATATTATAAGTTATTAAATTATTAAATAACTGAATCCTTTTTACTATTGGAACTGCCCTTTATATTAAATAACTGAATCCTTTTTGAATTTGAAATATATAACATCTAAAAATAATTTCATAATTTAATAACTTATAACATATATTTCAAAAAAGAAACAAACTCTTTGTTATTCATGAATAAGATTTGTTAGACAATTTAGAGCGATAAAAAAATTGTAATTTTCTAAAGCCTATTAAGGTTTTAATAATAATCACAAGATATTTATTACATACAAAACAAATGTAAAACATGTGAATTTTTCAGACCTCAAAAAACTAAATGTGGTTTAATATTACATACATTAATCTATCTCGAATACAAGAGTAATTTAGAGCATGGAGGAGTCCTTAAATAATCCAACTATCCATTGATTACACAATATAGAAGTTGTTAACTTAGAGGCATAACAATTAGGATTTTGTATAAGTTGTTGCGCAATATATAAAAAATAGAAAGCTTGATATACATACATATATACACACACACACACACACACACACACACACACACATATAATCTATATATAGTATATGTATACACACACACACACACACACACACACACATACATACAATACAATATATATATATATATATATCTATATACATACAATATAGATAATGTGTGTGTGTGTGCGCGCGCGTGCGTGCATGTATTAGGAGCTAAGTAGTTGTCTCGAATCAGCTTGGGCTTAAAGGTGATGCCTCTATTATAACAGATGCCAGTTGTGTTTATATATTTAGCAGCCATGAACAAGACCCTTTCTTTAAATGAAAATAAAGAATGAGGATATTCCTAGAAAGCACCTTTCTGAAACACAACAACTCTCCCACCGCATTGCAACTAAATAAAGCCATCCTTTGCCTCTAAAAACACTATTGGAACATTGTTTGAGGCATCCTTGCAATTTATTTCTAAAACCAAATGTTGCCTCTCCTCATTCCAAACTCAAGCTCAATCTCAAACACAATTATGTCCTTCAAAGGATCCCCATCTACAATTGGTGCTGCAAGTAGCACCCTTTCTTTATATCTGACAAAGCCTCACTCTGTAGTAAGAGAAATGGTCTGCATTATCTTACAAGTAACAACACAAAATGCACAGTAGCACAATCTTGAATGTTATAAATTCTCACACCCAACACAAGTTCATATGACATTAAGAAGAAAAAACTATTGTTGAAGACAACGGGACCATAGAAGAAACAATCTCTCAAACGTGCCACAATCCTCCAAGTCCCCATAGAAGAATCATAAATTTCTATAGTACCATTTCCTGTATTAACTCCAGATCTATTAGCGCCTGCTTGAACCACTTTGTACCCCTTGTTGTCATCCGCAACTAGAATGCCCCATGCATAAATATAAAAGTGTCATCCATTAAGTTGAGCTGATAACATCTGAGGAAGCTTGAAGGAGGTTCTCGGCTTCAGTGGATTACATACCCTTGAAACATGACTGTGACACGAACTAAATAAGATTATCCCTCGATGTGAATCTTCAAACCATACCCAATCAAAGCATGATAACCACAAAAAGTAGAGAATTTTCCATGTTCTATTATAAAAGTCATATCTCAGCTAATGATGACCACAATCATGATTTACAAGTATCCATGGATGTTTGTTCCTTATTTCACTATAACGCATGAAGAATATAGTGGAAGCCATGAGTGCTTTCCATTCCTTAGAAACTAGAGAGAACCTGCATATGGATTCTAATGGAATCCAGAGCAATACATTTTCCCAAACATCTTGAGGCAGTGAATCATCCCACATAACACAATTTCCATGTTGGTCCTCATTATTTGGCATTAAATCATCAACCATTTCCAGGATTTATGGGATGCAAACATAACACAATTATTTCTACGTTTTAATATTTTAGATGGTTTCGAGGGATGCTTTATCTAAAGGAGTGGCGTGTGATGAAGCATGAGGGAAAGAAGCAGTAGGTTTTGGCAAGGAAAAAGGGCAGGTAGGCAAGAAAATATGTGTGGAGGGTCATCTGTGGCTCCATCGAAAACAAACACCACCACAGTTACCAAATACGGTGGATTTGGATAAATTTACACCATACATGTGTCCTCTAAATGAGGGTATGATGGTTAATATTAAATGCAAATCTTGTCCAAAAATCCATTTTTAAACCAACGTCACTATCGCATGTGCCTCCACCTTTTAAACGTCCTTTTAGTTTTATCATGATGAATATGATATCATTAAGGATAGAATGTTATACATTAAATCAATAATAACTTCTTAATAAACATATTCCATGACCAATAATGAACAAATAAAACATGGACCCGAAACTTTATTGAATTGGTTCATTCCGGGCTTGGAGTCCAGGGAATGCCTTTGCCTTAGGGAGGCTCGAAATCTTGTCATGTGTCCATTTAATGGGAAAGGAAGGACTGATAAATTTAATAATAAGGAAAAAATAACTTATATTTAATAATAACATAAATTATAACATATTATAAGTTATTAAATTATTAAATAATTGAATCCTTTTTACTATTGGAACTGCCCTTTATATTAAATAACTTGAATCCTTTTTGAAATATATAACATCTAAAAATAATTTCATAATTTAATAACTTAATAACTTATCTACCCATTTATTATATATTTGTTAGTTCTTACTTAATTTGTTTTAACTGATAGAAAACATGAGTATGGAGGAAACATTGAGGAATATCTAATTTAAATATTATTGTTCTCAAACTAGATTGTACCTTCCTCAAGCAAAAATATAACATTTGCATACAATTCAGGAGTCATACCTCTCATATATTTGTTGAAACATAAAAATTACATTACATAAACATTACATATCATAACATAGGCATACCAAAAAATCTATAACTATATTATAACATAAATATTACATATCATAATATATTTCTCAGTTCTTGTACTACTTTCCTAAGCTGCATCGGTATCGATCTTCTCCGCAGAGTGTCAACCAGGGTTAGTATCCCGACACATTCTTTATCAATGATAGCTTTGCTAGTGTCTATTAAGTCTTTCCAGGTTTTAAGCACTTCAAAATCTCATTGCATCTTTGCAAGGATGGAAGACACCGTTTTGACTTGACTGTCCATCTGAGGGTTTGCCGCTAGGGATTGATTTCCATCAATTTCCATATCCACATTTTTGTAGCAGTATGTGGAGAATCCATAGGTTTCCAGGATGGGGATTCTGGATAAAGAATAGAGAGTTCAATAATACTTTGGGAATTGACTATTTAGATAGGGAATCTAGTTGGAGCTCTGCAGGAGAAGTTCCAAGAGAATGAAGGGGAAAAGTGGCAACATTCAATTGGCCAGGAGAGGGGAGTGAAAGCACCATAGAAGGAGAAATATAAGTAGAGAAGGTGAAATATTTCCCAACAATAACCTAACCTCGTATGAGTCCGTATTAGAACTAGAAGAAATATCAACATATTTGTGGCTTGATACTAGTCAATGTGCTCAATTTGGTCCCCCACGATTTTCAAAAGAAAGTAAGTGTCGGAAAATGACCATGTGCCTTGAATTTATAATTTCCAAGTGAGTTATTCGATTGGACCTTTACACATGTCCACCAAACCCAAGTATGAATTGATGGTTAATATTAAATGCAAATCATGGAAAAAAATTGCCTTTAAACCGACGTCACTATCCCATGTGCCTTTGTCTTTTAAACATCCTTTTATCATGATGAATATGATATCATTAAGGATAGAATGTTATACATTAAATCAATAATAACTTCCTTCTTAATAAACATATTGAGATTATATTAAGGGAGAGGAGTTAATCGTCGAGCATGGACCAATAAATTATAATGGTATTGGTGAGGGTAGATGTAAATACTAAAGATAGGGACTAGTACTTGCAATTTATCACTTAAAATTTGATACAAAAGTAGTCAATAAAATGTGTCACATCAAATCACATCAATCAAATGCTACTACAACTATGAGCAATTATTCAACAATATTCTCATAACAAAATGGGGTTCTATTTTAGGGGCCCTGCCTTGAAATCACACACACACACACACACACACACACACACACACACACACACACACACACACACACACACACACACACACACACACACATACACGATATTACAAAATACATATTACATATTTCTTTATAAAGATAAAATATAATGGTCATTCTTTTGAAGACACAAATTCATCCTGAAACACTGGAGCACATTTTAGCAACCTGTCCCTGCATTGGATAAACATGTCTTTGGCCACTGCGCTAAAAACAAACTGGATATCTCCCACTAAATCCCATGACATGCCCATATTTAGCAACTCCTGGACTCCCACCCGAGGCCCATTCAATATTTTGGTGAATTCTCTTTTCCTTTTATGTGAGTTTACCCACTCAGAAAGAGAGTCTCCCCCTCTTATGTATGCTTTGGTTTTCTTCCCTGAAGAAATTCGAGCTATAAGGAATTGAGAAATTTTGCCAGTGCAAAAGAGCCCTCCCTCATGATCCTCCTTTTCTTGAGAGGAAATGTGTGGGTGCTTAACATGGACCGTACTTTAGTGAGGGTGGTTTCTAATGTTGTCAACCACTTCTCTGTTTCATTCTCTAGAAAATTTAGGGGTTGTTCTACTTCTTTCCCCTATTGAGTAGGTAGTGAGCTTGGTATTGAGAGCTCTGTGGTCAATAAATGAGGTTTGTAAAAATCTAGGTTGAAACCCCACTGATCGCCTAAGACACAGGGGAAGTGGTGTATCTAGTGGTACTTTAATTGTTTGGTGTTCATGTGATAATCTGGGTGAATCAGGTGGAAATGGAGAGCTTGGAAAATAGGAAATGAAGGACATAATTCAAAAAAGTGATGCAAGAAAGATAAAATCATGTCCTCCAGAGAGGAAATATTGGGAGAGCCGACCCTAGTGTCTCGGTATGCTAAGAATGTGGCGGATGAGGGCCTCATTGGCCCTATCATTGGAAACACTCACCCAAATGGGTGAGTTTTGCATTAAGAGGATTCAATTTTGTAGATGAAGAAGACATGGACACAGGAGGATGATTGATTGAAAGTAGATGGCGGAGGATGCTTGGAAAAGTTATGTGGTAAGTTGGTAACATGTCATCACCAGGTTTAAATAAGCATGTCTTTTGAGCTGATGTGTGAGGGAGAAATCATTTCACCATCAATGCCATATCCTCCCAAAATCGATAGCCTCGGCCCTCGACCTGAATTTTAATTGAAATTAATTACCTATTCATGTAAAGTGTGCCGCCAGAGATTTAATCGGCACCCTCACAGTTAAGAAATGTCTTATCAAATTTAATTCTTGGTCATGTTATATTTTCTAGCATGAAGGTCCAGGAAACAAGATATTTAATAAATATGGAAAAGACTTTTTCATAAAAGTGGCATATTTAATAAATATGGAAAAGAATTTTTCCATAACTTTAGTCTTTAAAGTGATGCATTTAAATTTTATTATTTAGATTTTTAGATTTGTTTAGATTTCATCACATATATGAGGAGACACGTTTGAAAAAAAAAACTAACTACATATATAAAATATAAGAAATGATATTTTAGAAATTTGGAAGTGACATATTTCAACTATCATGTATATTCAAAAGTTACTAAGCTTTATGAAAAGGGCACTTTGCAAAATATATTGAAACGGTCATCATTGCATTCAAGTGATCAAATTTGAAGGGCTCCCCATACTTTAATTTGACTGGTTAGGTTAAGCTTTACCTTTCGTAAATGAGATATTAGAAAACACATTACCCTTCAACAGGAAAAAATAAAAATGTTAAATTTCTTTCAATATATATCTAATTAATTTGAATAAAATAAATATGAAATATATCAAAATTATGAAATATATAACATCTAAAAATAATTTTGAAAACACTATATAAATGTGAAAACACTATATTTCATCAGTAATGACATCAACAATTCTGAATTCTATTTAAAAACAACATTTTCGTTAGTTACTTCAATTCAAATAGTAAATAATATTAAACAACATTTGATTTTATTCATATTCATTTTCTTTAGAAAGACTTCCTTTGATCTATTCTCATCTATGGATATTTGGTTTTGTATTTTGAAAATTGAACTTGTGATAGCTTTTTAATTTATTGAAAACTTTAAATTAATTTAAGAAAGAAAGAATCTAATTTAAGAAATCAATAATGTAAATATATATATATATATATATATATATTATGTTGGGGCCCATCATATATTCCATGACCAACAATGAACAAATAAACCCGGACCCGAAATTTTAATTCATCCCGCCTAAAATTTAAATTCGGGAGATTCACGTCCAAAAATAAATGGGGGCAAGGAAAAAGAAATCCACAAAATTATTCCGCATGGCATGGGAAAAAGTGGGGGTGATAGCTTTTTAATTTATTGAAAACTTTAAATTAATTTAAGAAAGAAAGAATCTAATTTAAGAAATCAATAATGTAAATACTATATATATATATATAAATTATATATTTAATATATATAATAAATATATATTTATATAATAATATATATAAATATATAATATGTTGGGGCCCATCATATATTCCAATTCCAATGTCCATGACCAATAATGAACAAATAAACCCGGACCCGAAATTATAATTCATCTCACCTAAATTGGGAAGCTCACGTCGTAGGGCAAGACAAAAAGAAATTCATAGAATTCTTCCATGTGGCATGGGAAAAAGAAGGGGTTTAAAATGTTTTAATGGCCAAGTCATTAAATGCCCACACCTGCAGACCCAAACCTTTATTGAATCGGTTCATTCCGCAGGCTTGGAGTCCAGGGAATGCCTTTTCCTCGAGGAGGCCCGAAATCCTACCACGTGGTCATCTGATAAGGAGGCTAAATTTGACGTCTACAAAGTACATTGAAAGACGTAATCATTTATAGTGATGTGGACCATGGTACTGCTTGCAAGTTGCGAGGTGATATTAAACGTCCACTGACAATTGAAATTATTTTTGGAAGGCATACTGCAACAAAAGGAAGAATATATTCATAGAAGTTGTGGACCATGTAAAACTCAAAATTTTCATATTTCCAAGTAAGTTTCATCCTACATTTGAATCTTGATTCTTTAAATATTATCTTTTTATAAGTAGCATTGTATAAGCCTTCGCTTTGAAATATTTCAATATAAGGGTTGAGAAATTAGGGTTGAGGGTTTATAAAATCAAAATTCCAAGCATGTCTACTTCCATAGGATCCCAAAGTAAAATTAAAACCCAAATCCCATACGCCAAACTACTTAAAAGTAAAACCCTTGGTTTTACTAATGAATATCATGATATTTATGATCCTATAATTGGCACAAAAGCTTCACAACTTAGATACACATCTGAGACAAAGATGAGGGAAAGTAGACATTCGGACCCATTAGGTAAACATAAAGGTTGGATAACATGGGGGTCTAGATTGGGACACATGATGCTCCATGAGGTTTTACCCTGCCCTGAATTTGTCAATATATGTGCCCAAAATTACGATGGGACAAAAAAATTGTTCAAAGGGCAAAAACCAAAAACTTATCCATTACAGAGGTAAATCTTGGCCATGTGTCGGGGTTTGAAAGCAATGATTTAGGAACCATCAACATAAACTTGGAAAACATTGTTAGCGCTTATTATGCTACCAGTAAAAAAGATAGAGATGAGTTTGTACGAAATTTAATAGTTGATGGAACGGTACCAAAAGGGAAGGCTCCACATGTAATTGAGATGTTTTAATCGTGGGTCAGAGATACCATTTTTATGCTAGTATTTTCCTTGGCTTCGATAGCGATAAGAAATTGGAGGAAACCCTCCTAGAAATGGTATACAATATCCATTTCATTTCTCCACCTTGTTAATACATATTTTTTGGGTACATTGCAAAATCTATGCATAAACAATTATTAACAATCAAAGAAGGCTCGACACTAAGACCTTTAGGTTCACTACCTACTTGTGTTATTTAATTCTATGGCAGTTTACTGAATGGTTTGAAAAAAACAAACTTGCAATTGAGCCCTATAATGTTGAGGTCCAGCCAAAAGTGATGTGTCCATTAACTGAGTGGACCCCCAAGATAAGGATGTATGATAATATAAGGGACTACATCAATTTGTGGATTATTTTTGGGCTCCAATTTATCAAGCAATTACAAAAAGTACATTGCATGTGAAATGTAGAGATTACATTCAACTAGGATAAGAAATATAGTTAGTAGACTGGTACTTCATGGAGGAATATATCGTGTTAAGGTTTTATGGATCAGGAGTACAACCTTGCAAATTACCAATACATGTGACAAAGAGAGTTTTTCCTTGGAATATATACGAAAAATGGAAAACACAAATAATCTCTATTTTTTACTCAACAAAAGAAGAGAATATTTCCTTCCTTACCATTCTCGTGTGGAGAGTTCACATTTGAAAGAAAATAATTCTATGTAGCCCATGAAATCTTACAGATTTATAAGTTTGACATTGACTCTCATTGGGTGTATGACCCATGCGAGGTGATTAAAGCAAGGGTAGTGGCGAACAAGAACTCTGCCACTAAAATTCAACATGAAAGAAAACCCTTGCTAGAAAAATTGAAAAACAAGAACTCTTGGGATGAAGTACAAATAACAATGAATGAAATTGTTGTTGAGAAAGGAATTAGTTCTCAAGAGTTGTCAAAACAAATTTTTGGATTGCCTGAGCCTCCACAAAAAAAGGCAAAGGATTTTCAATCTATCAAATTTTATGCAAAACCTGATAAAAATTCCTCTAAAAGCATGCCAAAGGCATTACATCAAGAATTGTGAGATAAAAATTGGACAAGGTCAAAAATTGATGCCTTTTGGTCTATGAGGTAGGACCTAGGCCATCCAAAATCTGTAGAAGACTATGATTCTATTCTAGAAGATGCAGATTTCAACAAATTATGGAATGAAGAGCATCCTGGAGAGGCAAGTAGTGATGATGACACTACCTCTAAGGAATTACACACTCCCCCTAGCACATATAAACCAAGTCTTGATGAAGGCTTGAAACAAATACGTGAAGCATTTATTGTTGAAAAGATGGGTTTTAGTGGTGGTGGTTTGGGTTCAACAGACAAGGCATTTGGCTTCCACCAGAGGCACAGTCTAGAAATGTTTTCAACAAGTCAGGCCTTGGAGCTTCACCTTGGAGAAAGGACCACTGCATACTACAACATCTACAAGTGTTAATCCAGTGCAATTTACTTCGAGTCAAATCCTCAACAAACATTTCAACCACACATTGAAAATCCAAGAGGAGAAGTTGGCCACAAATATGTTAGTATTGCTAATGTTAGTGATTCTAGTGATGATGGTAGTAGTCAACAAAGTATTGGAAACTTAAAGAGGGCAATAGAGACAGTTGAAGTTTTTAGGGCTATTGTCCAACAAGGAACCGAGAAGAGGCAAAAGACAAAAGGCACACAGGTACAATTACTCTTGGCTCAAGGAAACTATTTATAGAAGGTGGTGCCACTACCACCCCTAAACAAATTGTCATTCCATAGGGAAATTCTCCCCAAACTTCAATTACTCCTCCATTCAAGGTGGAATAGTTCATTCCTATGAACACCTTAGGTTTTGATTACCTAGCTGAGTTTTCCAATAAATCAGAAAGAGATAAAAGAAACAAGAAGCAAATTCTACATGCTACTGGAACTTCATATCCAACCACAATGAGGGTATTTCCTACATATAACCTAGAAACATATACCTTAGAATACATGTATGTTGTGCCCAAAGTTATAAAACTAGATAATGAAATGGTTTCCAATGACTACGAGGTGACCTCCCTTCAAATGGATCTTAAGGAAATGAAACCTTCTAAAAAAATTAATGTATCAAAAAGGAACAATGATGTGGTTTACACAACATTACTAAAGGTAGAGAGGGAGAACAATAATTTGAATAATAAGATTCAAAAGTTAGAGGCAGACCCAGGAAAATGAGAAAGCAAAAGGAAAAGTAGTAGTTAATAGGACAGGTGAGTTGGAGAGGAAGATAAAATCATCTACCTCTATGATTGCAGTTGTTGTGAATGAACATGCATAGGTAGAACTAGAAGAAGCAAAGAAAAAGTTACAAGAAACAACGAGTAAGAATGATAGATTACAAAAATATTGGGAGAATTGAAAGAGGTTATGAAGGAAGAGAAAGAAAAGGTCAAAAAATGGGAACAGATCCTAGATGATGAGAAAAAACAAAATGAAATATTGCAACAAGAATTGGTGAAAGCAAAAAGGAAATACAGTCTTCCAACATCAAACTATCTAGATTTCATAAAAAGGAATTGATTAATATGACGGATAATGTTTGGGGGAAAATAAACCAAAAAATTGATGATTTGATTAGATTTTTTGAATTCATGATTGATCTACAAAGAATATGTGATAAGCTCCACAAATACGTAACAGGTAGCAGAAAAGTGATGGCTTTAAGAGAGGATACAACAAAGAAAATTTTGGAAACTATCTACAAATTCAGTGACACTGAACTAGAATCTAAAGGAATTCAAAACCATTTTGATGCCTCAATAAAGGTATCACTATCATTCAAAGTGTTTGATTTGGGAGAAGCATACGAATTGTTGAATACGTGTCAAAGAATGTTACGTGAAGCTACATGAAAAGGTACACGAGTTCACAAAGCTTGGTTTGTCAATGCCTTTTGAAAAAACACACCAATTCATTACGAAGGATGCATTCCAAAAGAAGATGAAAGAAAAAATGACTCAAAAGAAGGACCGAATTCCTGAGAAGCTAGATGAGACAAAAAAATTTACTCTGTAGACACCTAAATTTTGATCAAAGCAATCTTATTCTAACATTGCACTGAATATCTTCATCTCCTTTCACTCTATTTCAAATAACGACACTTCGTTATCTAACTCTGCTTCCAACTCACTCAAGATGCCATTTTATGACAAATTGATGGGTGATTTTCCTCTTAATCAGCTAGTTTCATGTTGATTGAGTCTTCTATCCTTCATTTAGCTAATAAACCTTATCATTGGCTATCTCCCACTTCCAACGCTTCCAAAATCTAATTCAAATTCCTCCGAAACTCTTAGAAAGATTCCTAAGCTTGTTTAGAGTCCCTAATTAATCCTAAAAGGTTAATTAGCTTCTAACCTAGTCAAAAAGGTACTTTGACTTCCAAAAGATCTATTTTGGCTTATTCATTTGTCCCACATGCACTAGATTTTCACTTTTCTTCCAAACCAAAATCTATAAATAGAGGGGTCACCCCTCCCTTTCAACCTTACACCTTGTTTACATAGCAAAACCTCTCTCAACACCTTATTGACATCTTGATCTTGATCTTATATCACATCTTGATTATCTAGCTTAAAGAGCTCATTTGCACTAGCCAAGCCATCCACCATTGAAATAGCTTCATCTTGCATCTTTCCTCCATTTTAGATTAGTAAGAGTTATCTAAGCATGGTCTAATAAATCATCTTAGAGAGATCTCTTCATCTTTTGGAGCAAACAACAAATCAACTTTGATTTCTTAGAGTCTAATTAGGTTCATTTGTATTAAGCTTTCTAAAGAGTAGAGTAAACATAGTATGTTGCTTGTTTGATTCATAATGCATGCTTTTGAAGTTTATTTGCTTACCTCTTATCATGATGGTTATTGAGTAATTTGGTACAAACTTTAGGCTACTAGGTGTTAGTCTACTTCTCATAGTTTTCCAAGTTTTCCTTAACATAGACTCTGTTAAACCATTGATAACCTTGTCAGTAAGTTTACATACAATAGTAAAGGAAAGCTCCACTATTAGTTATGAATTGCTAACAAAGTTACATGTCAATCACTTTGATTTACAACAAATTGCAATTCCAACAAATGAAGAGTGGAGCATGTTACAGAAGATGATATAATTTGTTAAAGTTGTGGAGCCTGATTCCAAGTTGAAGTGACAGTTTGGTTTTGTTGTTTCTATTATTTGGGAGGAAATCATGGTCATGGATAAAAATAGTAAATTGTCTTATTAATAGACTAGAGTTATCTTTATGTTTATTGTATTAATAAACATGTGATATTTAGGTTGCTTGTGGTTGAAGAAAACTTTTACAAAGAGGTGCACAAGTTATATATATGTGCATGGATTTACTCTTTAGTGTATTTAGATCCTAACATAATTAAGGGTAATTTAATTTTGAAATTTTTTCCATTTGTTGCAATGACAATCTTCAATTTTTTCATACAAGGCATGTCTCAAGCAAGTTGAATGAGGAATAGTGTTATTTTTAAATTTTCATTTCAGTAATGATTCAAGAAAATCCACTTATTATATCTTAGAACTAAGCACCAAGAATGTTATATGCCTAAAGTATATAATAATGTAAATGCATTGTGATTTAATAGCCAACTAGCCATGGTGTATGCTTTCTATAAAAGAGATCAACAACATTGTATGTGAAATATATTAAATACTCATTAAAACATGACTTTGTAATGTTTCTGCAATCAAAATGGAAATGGAATCAATATGATTACCTTTAAGCACATGTAAGTTTGGGGTGAGTGCTAATCCTTGTTTGAGATTCAAGAACAATGTACTGAATATTTGAATATATTAATTATTATATGAACATCTATATCATGGGATATCCACAAATGGAAGCTTCCAACTTGATGGACCTGGATCATCTCTATCATTTGATTCACCAGATCTCTGAGACTAACTCTCTCTTTCTTGATAGTCAACTGCTACAATAGGTTCATCTATTATATTTGTGCCATTGTTTTCATCCCCTCTCCTTTCATTAATTGAATTCCATACTACCAAAGCCCTGTCATAGGGAAAGTTATCCACTTTGTACCGTGATGTGTAAATTCTCAAACAATTTTCCAAATTTTTGTCAAGCTTGTTTCACAATTTTGAATTTATAAAGGCCAAGGCACTGAAAATTCTCTCATCTTCAACTAAACCAAAAATCATTGTTTGACATAGATCAGCCAATGAGAAAAACTTGGACATGGTTTCATTGTAAAATAGTACTTACCCTAATTTTTTTCCATAGTCATGTTATTGCTCCACACTCTAAGGGATTATCCAAACCTTTGAATTGTTGAATCATTGTAGAGCCAAATTCATGATATTGATCAATCAAACTTTCTTTTCTTAAAATACCGGAATATTCATTCCATTGATCAATGTAGTCAACGTCTTAAAGTAGTCTTCCTACATATATCTTTCATTTTGGACAGGATTCCAAAAGGTGGGATTTACTATAGCCATTGTTTCAAGTAAAGCATCCCTTCTAAATTGTTCCCTTATTTCTTCTAGTAGGGACACATAAATTTCTCTTAACCTCACCCTTGTTGATGATACAATGTTATCAAACAACGGCCCTGTGACATTTACCTTCTCAACCTTATCGGCTACTACTTTAAACATGTACATCGGTATCTCATATCCACGTATAAAACACATATTTCTCCAAACAAGTTGAGCTTTAGAAAGATACTTGCATTTCCAATCTTTATCAAATCATTCCAACCATCAAACTTTGGACTTGTAAAAGTAGTTTCATTGAGAAACAAATATTCTATTGCCATACAAACTCATTTCCTCAAACTAGAAAAATCAACAATATAGATAGTTATTTCTTGTGCTTGTTTAATTAAACAATGCATTTCTTCCAACATGGGAAGGAGACCACACAACATCATCAATGACTCTATATCAGTCAAATGATGTATCAAATCCTGGGCCTTTTCCACTTCCATGTGATTCTGCCACATCACTCCTAATAAGGATTGATACTCTTCGTACACCCTATGAACCGGTTGGTACAATGAGATCCACTTGGTGTCAAAATATTTTAACAATTTACGCCCATTTGAAAATATTTTTAATTCCATGAACCTTTTAGGACTATGGCAGAAATAAGTGCACACCTCTTGAACAAGGTCTTCAAATTTTGCTATAGGTTTAAATTTTCTAACTATTTTGTAAGCTAGGTTCATTCTATGAGCCATACAATGAATGAAAATCATATAAGGGCAATGAGATGTTTGGAGTCTTACACACATGCCATTACAATGACCTTGCATTATAGATGCCCCATCTTCCCGACACATACCAGCTTTGATGCAATTGCAACATCATCCATGTCACTAATATCCTTTAAACATTTTATCACCAACTCACAAAGGTTTTCAACATTGGAGTTCTCTCTCATCTTTTGAATGGAAAGTAAGTGAGGTTGTCTCACAAAATTCTCAACAATATACACATGCATACATACCCAAGAAATATTATCTACTGTTGTAACCTCATCAATAGACAAAGATATGTATCATGCAGACTTTAGTTTCTCTTTCAAGTCTTCTTTCTCAACCATAGCTAGGCATTTTCCCAATCCCAACCACTACTTTCCACTGAGAATAAGGAAAGTGTGGGACACCAAGAAAATAAACATCTTATTTTTCTCAAGAAAATCTATTCAGAATGACCTCTTTTCAAAATGTGAAAAATAGTAGCTAGCTGAATTGTTTTACCTAAAAGATCTGTTTTGAATGATCTTATTGAATTGAGAGGTAATTTCCCTCCATTCGCTGCAACTATTCTTTCATTTCTCTTGTGCTCTTCAAATTATTTTCATACCTAATATGCAAACAATCATCCACATTTTTCCATCTGGAAACATTCTTCTCAACGCCATCTACAATTATCTTTTCATATATCTTTCCTACATGCTTCTCAATAGTATCCAACTTAAGTTGCATTGTCTTGTCCCTACCCAATTTCCAGCTATAGATTGTACATTTTCATTCTTTGGGAGGTTCATCTTTATTCTCATTTTTAACAGGTTCAATAAATGGAAACTTAGAAACCCACTCTAACCTGAAACTCCTTCCCAAGTCCCATTTTCTTTCCTTTCTCTTTCTTCCAAAAATAGGTGTTCACTGAGTATTTTCCTTAGTGGAATTTATATTTCGTTGACTACCACTGCCATAAGTTTCACCTCCAACATTCACTTGGGCACTGATAAGTGATGCAATGTCATCTTCATTCAATTGGGCAAGTGGTATAGTGTCAAACTCAACATCATTCAATGGAATGTCTTCAAGGGGAGGCATTTCATTGTTGTTGTCATTGACAACATCAGAAAATAAAAATGAACACATTCTCATTCTGAGTTTCATTTTGAATGTAATCATTATCCCTTGATTGTGATGGTCCTACTAGAGAAGGATGGGTTTCCTTAGATGGTTTCTCAAAATAAGATGTTATTTTTGAATTCCAAAGATTCACTACTAGGAGGGGTTGGAATAACATTTTTCCTCAAAGTTGAGCTTCCTTTTTAGGTGCCATTTTGCTGAATCGGTGAATCCTGTAGAGTTGAAAAAAAAAAATACAACATGTTAGATTAAATGATATTGATATGTGCACAAACATCTCAACATGAGAAATATGTATAAAGAAAATATTATGCATGCAAATGCATTCAGATGAATTGATTTAGGTAGAAAGACAACAAAGAGAAGAAATTCATCATGAAGCATCTCAAAGGCACTCTCATTAACTGATTGCTAATGTTAACATTGATTACAAAGAAGTGATTTCAATATCCATATATCATGTTCTCAAAACACTAGATAGTGCATCTCAAGATGTATCATGTAATGGATGTCAATTGATCAGAAAATGCACAAAATTGTTGTAATGGATATCATGTAATGGATGTCAATCAACATTGCATCTTACAAGAAATAGAAAAATATGAAATAATAAATTAAAAGAAGAGTCATCATGGAAACCTAGAATAAGTTTAGATGTAAAAATAAGAAATTTAAGGAGAACAAAATGTAACTAATCCCAATGGAATTCTTCAAAGATATTTGAATGCTTTTCAAGTGATTTTTGACATGGGCTATATAATATTGTGTCACTTAACATGTACTACTTTTTGCAAGAGTGTTACATTTTTTTTTTTTATTATTGGCAAATAGTTTTTCCGAAAGGGACTATACCCTTGAGTACAAAAGAGGCCTAAGAGCCGGAATAGGAGTGAAAATCAAAGAGAGAATGGATCAAGATCCAAGTGTTACAATGAAACTCAAAGTAGCATAAAAAAATAGCTACTCAAACGAGACAAAACAACAAAATTGCAAAAAAGCAAAGAAAGAGACATGAAAAAAACAACAAAAAAAAACAAGAATAAGTAAGCAACCAATACTACTTCTTGGCAGCTTTGTCGATTTGATTCTCTTCCAGAGTGGTACATACCCAAAGTTGTCATGTGGGCAAAGATCGTATAATCCAAAGCTCCTCAATGGTTCTTTTTCTTTCCTTTTCGTTACCCCAAAGTGTAGCGGAACACCACCGAGGTTGGATACACTTTTGACATGTCCTCAATGAACTCCTCAATTGCCCTAAAGGTGGCAATGTTGTAATCATGTCGAGTTTTGGCCTTCCCTAAGCGGGAGTCTAAGGAGGTCGATTCTGCAGGATATCCTCAAGAATATCTCCCTCCCCTCCATGTTTTTCTTGCCCTTCTCGTTTAGCTGTGTTCTTAACCTCATCCTTCAAGCCAGTTTCATCTCAACTTCTAAGGCCTCCAACCTCTTAGAAGATCTATCCATCCGCACATCCAGGACCGGCACCTGCTGATATTCAGAAGGTCATGTGCAATCTCAATTTCGAAAGGCTCCTTCTCAACAAAGAAGAGTCTCAAGGTTGAGCTTCCTAGAGGCCCTGGTGACCGGTCTTCTAGAGGTAGAGGTGAGGTGGGTGGCGGGAGCAACAGGGGGGAATGGATGGAGAAGCTTGGACAGCCGGGTCCGGGGGTGACAAAGTGGTGGCGAGGCGAGATGGAGAAACAGTGGCTGGTAGCGGCAGAGCCCATCAAGGGGGAGCCGGGCTAGAGAGGAAGGAAGACCAGGTATTTAAGGAGACAACATTTATGAATCAACAAAATAAGTCCTTGGTGCAAGGGAACCACCCGGGTGTGCTTCTGAAACTCCAAAATGGAGCGTTCAAGGGAGTTCAGCAGATAATGGGGAAAGCAAACCAAACGATTCCTACGGAAGTGGTTTGAAAGATAAGATGTTTGAAGCAGAGTGAAAACCTACCTTCCAAGGAGATGAATCGAATCATCATGCGAGTAACCTCATCATAGGGTGGAGGAATTGAACTGACAAGGCCCATTGTACCAAATGTGAGCTTCTCGATCCTTCCACAATGTTGTCATCTCTCACAACCCTTTTGTCAAGAAGGTATCCCTCCAAACAAAGACCGGTCGCTTCAAAGAATAAGATCTTCATTGACCAATATATCGCCCCGTAATCAATATCTGCTCCTTCCATTCCTTAGCAAAATGCACAAAAATGCTTTGATCATGTCCCCGCACCTTCTCCATGAAGTTGGTGATACCACCTTTGGCCGAGAATGTTCCAAAGCTCGATATTTTCCTTCCAATGGGTCCGCACATGGCTCAATTTTGGAGGAGGTCCTCCCATCTTCTCCGTGATAGACCGACACAAAAATTTCCCAAATTCCTATGTGTGTTGAGACTGTCCCCTTCTTGATATTATAAACCGCACAAAATCGGGAACGATAGCCATTGCTTTTCCCACGAACGGTTGTGTGTCTCGCGAATCGAGCTCGCAGAAAGTCACGTGTGGGAATAGCCCGCTCCCTATCAACAATCACATTACTACTACCATCGGTTTCAAGGAGATATGAATCCGGCTTTTAACAAAGTAGTACATCCCGCATGCGTGATTTTCAAATCAAAATAACTCCACTTGGAGTTCCCAAATATTTCTCACTAACATGTATATTTGATATTTGCATCATCATATTCATTAAAGCAACACGTGTGAGATTGTTATTGATGCTGATCTTCACCCAAAGATTATGACTCATCTCAAGTGGATTGCTTGCATATGGCACCACATGAATCTTTGTTATGGAGTCATTTAGGATGTTGTTATTATCCATAAGTGAAATTAACATTAATGCCATAATTGGCAGTCAGCAAGCAATTTATTGCCCTCTCTGTAAGTATGCATAATCGATGTTTTGAAAGTATGACTAATACTTATGGACTCAGATAAAATCCTTAATGCTCCAACTAGGAGATGAGGACTGATTAAGAAGTTTAATGATATTTAGGGAGTCCCCTTCAACAACGAGGTTCTGAATATTTTGAGCCTGGGCAACTCTCAAGCCCCAGAGAGTAGATAATGCTTCGGCAAAATGATTAGTTTGGACTCCCATTTTCCCAGCAAGTAATCAGATTACCTTTATGATCCCGTATTGCTCCTCCTCCTGCCGCTGTCCCAGGGTTTCCCTTAGAGGCCCCATCAAAGTTCAACTTGTACCAATTAGAATCAGGAGGATGCCATTTGATCGAAGATCTATCAATACTATTCCCGAGATTGCTCCAACTTCCAATCTGCCAATTGGATAAGATGTACTCTTCATTCTCAGGATATCTCTTGTTCTTGGGGGGTTTAAATCAGCAATATCTTCTTTGTTACCATTAGAAATTTTTCCAATCGAATTTATAGTTTTGCAAGAGTGTTACATTGGTATAAGAAGAAATTACAAAAAAATTCCAAAATTTTTCACGGTTGCTTTATTGAAATGTTACATCAAATTGGATAAGGATTTCCTACCATTTATTTAGTTTCAATGCACTTGATCTGTATTGGTCGATCTACATGTTTTAGTACAAAAATCACAAGGTTTGACTCTTTTGAAAGAAAAAATTGATATAGAACAAAGTGAAAGGATGAGGTGATATTTTTAGCTATCTCTCATATAACTTAGTTGGAAGGAATAAGAATATTACTATAGTCAAAATTAGAGCATACATCAAGCAAACTAAAGATGTATCAAAGGTTTGAGAAGAGAACAAACAATTTAAATGATTTGTTGAGTAGCCAAAGAAACTCTAATGATAAGACACTCTAGTGATAAGAAGTCTCATTGTAGCTAATCAAACATGAAATAGGTGATCTCAAGGTCTGTGCTCAGTTTGAAATCAAAGTATAGTATGTATCTACTCATGAAGGACTGAGTTCATTGATTCATCCAAGGTATGATTTGTATTTAGTTGATTAATGAAGGAGTCTTGATGATTGAGCTCTATCATAATGTATAGAGGGTTATCATGTTGTATAGAGGTTCTAAATGTTGTCATCAAGCCAAATAAGGTGTGCATCTGCGAATTATTATTACTATATAGTTTATGATGGATTTATAACACAATTATTTTCACAAACAAAGCATGTAAGTGAATGTGAAGATAAATAAATCATATTTTCCTCCTCGATTGTTGAAGGACATCCATGCTTGGAGTACATTCAATACATTATGTTTCCATGGTTTAAAAAGTTTGAAGTACATCGTAGTGAGGAAAATGGTGGTAACAAGTAAGCATGCTATAACAAGGACAAGAAAAGATGTCGAAGAGTGATCCTACTTCTGCAATCTTCATGGAGGTAGAAGAGGTGGTGTAAACCCCTACATTATTTTTTGGAAAATTCTTGCTGTGGAGAGATAGATTCCAACTTTTCCTCAACATTAATAAAATTGAATTAGTATTACTATACAGTTTCTAATGGATTTATAAAACAATTATTTTCACAGGGAGTTCCATAAGTGAATGTGAAGATAAAGAAAGCATTTTATCCTCTCAAATTGTTGAAAGGAAATTCATGCTTGGAGTACATTCAATACATTATGTTTCAATGGTTTAAAAAGAAGTACATCGTAGTGAGGAAAATGGTAGTAACAAGTATGCAAACTTGTGACAAGATGTCCTGTACTTTTCCCATAGCTGTTATTTTCTTTCTTTTTTTTTCCAAATGCTAATTATTTGGTTTTTTGTTCATTGTTGTAACTTTTTTCCCTTTTGCATTTCTTGAATTTTTCTTTTGGACATCTCTCGTATGGTCTCTATTTCTTACATTATTATTTTCCAAAGCATTCCTTTAACCTCCGATTCCCAACCAAATCCTCCCAGCGGATGTGAACCCCGCGGTATGAGGTGCAGCTTGATAATTTTTAGTCCAAGTAGGTCCCACCTCAAGGAGGTCTATGCCACGCGTCACCAATGTCAATCTCCCAAGGAAATGCCTCAGACAAATGTGAAACCTATGGAATATACCACATTTTATATATCCTTCGGGTCCACTATGGGATGAGGAAGTGTCAACAGGCAGACAATGATAAACAATCATGGTATTGGTCGTGGAATAAATGGAAAGTGAAACTGCAATATATATATATATATATATATATATACATACATTGTAGAAGAGAGAACATTAACAAAAATATTCAAAGAAGATACACTGATAAAGTAAGGAATATATAGAGCAACAACTCATGGAGATGTATGAAGTGATTTTAAATATAAAATATTTATTTATTTATTTTACATAGATGTATCTAAGATAGGAAAACTAGTTATGATTCTCTGCAAGTGAGAGGACTATTCTAGATGACATAAAAAATCATAGTGGTTATGAGGATGAGGATGTTCAAGCTTTGTAATAACTTACAAAGGTAGAATCATAGATAAAGCAATGTGACATGAAAGAAAACAAGTCAAAAATATACTAAGGACTCACCTACAAAGAAGTGCTTCTAGGATATAAAATGGAACATAGTATCAAGCCCTTGCATGACCCAGATTTATTTGAAATTTTGTAAGCAAATTACAATATGCCGATTCACTAAATCCCTTTCTACTACTTCACAAATTCACAAATTGGAAAATTGTGGGAAAACATCACCTTTGTGTATATATTGGGAAAATTTCAATTTTCGAGAATGTCTTCTTGGCCAAATAAGGTTCCATAGATTAGCTCCAAAGCGATAAAGAAGGAAAAAATGATCAAGAATGGAAGAACTTGCTCAATGTAAACAAAGCTTCAGATAGAGGAAAGACAATGGAGTGTCTTGGCATGCTCATAAATGAATAGAAAAGGGGTACATATAGGGTGCTGAGTAACCCTAGTGCATGACACACATATGAAACCCTAAACCTAACCCTAAACCTAACCCATGTGAGATGACCCTCCAACATGAGAGGAGGACACATAGGATAACTCACACTAACACCCCCCCTTCATCGAAGCTGGGGTAGTGGCTGTGATGAGTCAGATGGAAGAGGAAGACACTCCTAAACAACTAAGAAAGATGTGTCAATGGGGCCCAACAACTAAAGGCCTGATAAGGTGCCCATATACAAACACAATCTTCCTAGAAGAAGAAGAAGAAAAGAAGGACTACATAGCCCTAAGAAGATGGGCAGCTGCAGAAGACCTCACCCCAAGAAGAGACCGTAAGTGAAGAAACTTCATCTCAGTGAAAGGCTTGGTGAATAAGTCTACAATCTGATCAATCTGTCTGAATGTACTGAATGTCGATGATACCATCATGAATAAGCTCCCGTATGAAGTGCATATGGATCTCAATGTGCTTCATCCACTGATGCTGAACTAGATTTCTACAAATAGAGATAGTGCTCGTGTTATCACAGTAGATAATGGTAGGCCACCAAAAGTGGATGCCAAACTCTGTCAGAATACCCTGTAGCCAAATAGCTTTATTGGCAGCGTTAACTGCTCCTCTATATTCTGCCTCTGTAGATGATATCGCAATTACATTCTGCTTCTTGCTAGACCAACTAATAGGACCCGAACCAAGAGAGAAACTGTAGCTAGAAGTAGATTTTCGATGATCTAAGTCACCGGCCCAATCAGAATCTGTGAATCCAATCAAGTCAATATCAACCCCTCCATGATAGTGTATGCCATCAGCATAAGTGCCACGAACATAATGAAGGATCCATTTAGCTGCTTTCCAATGCAGCTCATGTGGCTCCTGCATGAATCTGGACATGATCCCAACAACATATGATAAATCCTGGTCGAGTGTGAGTCAAGTAGATCAAGCTCCCAACTAACTGTCGGTAAAGAGTACCATCAACCAAGGGAGTAGAGCAATCTGAAACCAACTTAACCCCGGAAAGAAAAGGAGTAGGAGAAGACTTGCAATCAGACATCTAAAACCGAGCTAGCAAATCAAGAGCATACTTAGGTTGTGAAATCAAGATTCCCGAGTCAGATTGTGAAATCTGGATCCCAAGGAAGTAATGAAGTAGACCTAAGTCAGTCATGGAAAACTTGTTGGCTAAGGCGATCTTCACATAATCAATAATAGAGGAAGAGCTACCTGTGATCAACAAGTCATCAACATATAGAACAAGAATGAGTATGGAGTCATCTTGCCATAGAATATAAACATTTGGATCAGAGTGACACCTAGTAAACCCTGATGTAAGTAAGAAGGAGTCCATCTTGGCATACCAAGCCCGAGGGGCTTGTTTAAGGCCATAAAGAGACTTCTTTAACTTACAAACGAGGGAGGAATCTTGGACATAACCCAGAGGTTGTTCCATATAGATCTCTTCCTCTAGGTCACCATGAAGGAAGGCACTCTTAACGTCCATTTGATGGACTTTCCATCTATTTTGTTGTGGCAATGGCTAGGGTCAGTCGAATAGAAGTCATCTTCGCAACCGAGCAAAGGTTTTTGTATAATCAACCCAACTATCTGGGAGAAACCCTTAGCTACTAATCGCGCTTTAAACTTTTCGACGTCTCCATCTACTCCATACTTTGTTTGGAACACCCACTTACACCGAACGATTTTTCTTCCTTTCGTAAGAGTGGTGAGATCCCAAGTATCATTCTTCATGAGAGAGGAATACTCCTCATCCATGGCAGAATCCCACTCAGGAATACCAGAAGCCTCCCGGAAAGACTGTGGATCAGAAGCAGAGGTGAAGAAAGAGTGGGGTCCAATGAAATCTGAGTGAGTACGTCTCATATCCGAAGTATCTCCAACTAAATCTCCAACACTTTGCAAAGTTTTCCTGGCCCAAAGGGGACCAGGAGGATCAAGCTCAGAGTCAGAAGATTCTTCACTTGAGTGAGAAGGGACATAGTCCTCATCATCACTACTATCAGAATCAGAAGACTCAAAGGTCTGATGGTCGGGAGGATCCGAAGAGGAGCACGCTCAACAATATCATCATCTGATGAGTCAAAATTCGAATCAAGCTGAAGAACCTCAATAGGTGGAGAAGTAGAAGTCAAAGAAGACTCATCGAACTTAACACTTCTCTCAATATATAGCTCATGAGAAGTAGAATTCATCAATCGATATCCCTTCACGCCATCAGGATACCCTACAAAGATACAAGGTTTGGATTGTGGTTCCAAGGCCTTGCATTTCTTCTTGGGAATCCGAGCCATAGCCTTGGATCCAAAGACTCAAAAGTGCTCAACATCAGGCTTGCATCCAAACCAAGCTTCAAAGGGTGTCATCCTCTTACTCGCCTTGTGTGGAACACATGGTTTCAATGTAATTTGCACAATTCACGCTTCGGCCCAATATCATGGAGGAAGAGACTTCGAGTGAATCATACAAGTGGCATCATCTCTTAAGAGTACGGTTCTTTCTTTTCGTGACTCCATTCTGCGAAGGGCTATAAGCAATCGTATGTGCAAAGAGATCCCTTAAGTAAGTACAAAATCCATGAACCTATTATTGTTTACATATTCACCTCCATTGTCATTCAAGAACCTTGATAGACTGTTCCACTGCTTTCTCAAAGAAGAGCCTTAAAGTCCTAAAATGTTCAAAGACTTCAGACTTAAGCTTAAGAAAATATACCCAAGTATATCGCGAATAGTCATCAATGAAGGTTAGCACATAAAGAGCTCTAGTAAATGAAGGAGAAGGAAATGGACCAAACATCGTTCGTGAACAAGATCCAAGGGACGAGTGGCTCTCCAGATTTTCCTTTGTCAAAGTTCTTTTCAGGATGCTTTCCAAGGGTACAACCCTCACAAAGACCCTTAGAAAACTTGACGCGAGGCAACCCATTGACCATTTCATTTTGACTCAATTGTTCAAGGTAGTGATAATTTAGATGTCCAAAATGCTCATGCCATAGCTTACTAACCTCATTTGCATGAGTGAGCAAGGCAATGGGCGTAGAATCAGAAGTAAAGTGGGAGAAGGTGTACAACCGTGAATGGTGATCTACTTTCCTCCTGCCCACCGTAGTGTCATTGTTAAGCTCACGAATAATCACCGAGTTAGGACCAAATTCCACTCGCATTCCTTCACCAAGGTGAGTAATTTGGTAAACCGATAGGAGATTGGTAGAGAGATCAGGAACACTCAACACTTGGTTAAATGTTCCCCCATCCATCTCTACCGATCCACTACCGAAACCGACACTGTCGTGTCATTACCCATCGTGATTTGGGACATTCCACAAGGTTCGATGTTGGAAAACTCAACATGTGAAGAACCCATGTGGTGCGAGGCACCGAATCTATAATCCATGTCGATGAAGGAGCAACTTTGGCTACAAGGGCCTTTCCTTTCTTCTTATCATTTTTAGCACCTTTTGCAGTAGAAGACTCGGCCTTCGGAGCACTTTGTTTTATGGATTCAGGAACACTTATTTTATTTTTCTCAAGTAAATGAGATAAGTGATCAATCTATTTCTTAAAACAATGTTGCTCGTCATGACCAATCTTCTTGTAATAGGAACACAAATACTTGCTTTTCTGTGCCCTAGGCTCAAAAGTCGAAGTGTTTGTGTCATTTTTAGGTTTGATCTTGGTTTCTTTCTTAGGTTGATCCTTAGTTTCTTTCTTCTTTTTTCAGTCTTCTTTCCCTTGCTAGTACTTGCTACAAGGGCATGTGACTTGGACTTGAGAGACCCCATTTGAATGAGTTTGTCCTATTCTCGAATGAGTTGGGATGAAAAATAGTCAAAGGAGGGCATTGTCCAAGTATCGCCCAAAGTAGCTTTTGTAGCGTAGAAAGTTGACACGAAGACAGAATATTCGGGACCTAGCTTAGAGAGAATCGACAAGATCAGTTGAGAATCTTTCTTTTCTACTTGACATCCTTTTAACAATAATCTAATGTGGACAAATTTTGAGAAGAAGGCTTGTAGGTTTTCAAAGTCACTAGGATTTAACCCTAGTAGTTCATTTTCCAACTCATGCGCTCTCATGTCATCTAGTTGTCCAAACATCACATCCAACATTTTCCACGCAGATGTAGGTGTTTCAGATGCCTCAATGTGGAAGAGCAAGTCAGGAGAAATGGACATGCAAAGAAGACCTAAAGCTTCATCACTACGGTTTAACCACTTAGATTTTTCAGTTCGTTCATCCGGTTCGGTTCAGTCTCGGCCATGGTGATGGAATAACCCTTTACCCCTTAGTTTCATTATTATTTTCGATCTCCATTCAAAAAATTTGAATGGCGTAAGCAAAGGAATTGAAAGTGCATCCATAGAGAGAGAGAGAGAGAAAGAAATGCAGAAAAGAAACACAACCACCCAGGACAATAACAACCCCCCGCTTTCGGCACTTTATAGTTTAGTGTGTTGATTACAATCGGGTCCGTGCATGTGGTTTGAAACACTTGGTAACTCATCTTGCAATTAGCATAATAACGCGCAAGAGAGGAGACCACAACAGTGTTTCGTGGAGCGCAACAAAAAGGAACACCGTAAACAAGCACAAGCAAAAAATAGAAAGGAGGTGAAAGCCAACCCTGGTGGTGAGAAAAAGCATCTCACGTCACATGAAAGAATCCCTTTGTTCGTAAGACTGTGGTGGACGCGCTCACAAGTCCACGAAAAAAAGGAATAGAACAAAGCTCAAAAGAATGAGCTGAATTAAGCAATACAAAGACACCCCCAGAATGCGGCACTTTATAAAATTAGTGTGTTTACAAAGCTAATGATCCCATCATCTAGAGTGTGAAAAAACATGCAACTTTGACTAAAGAAGTGCTCAAAACCGAGCAACGAGTCAAAAGTTATAGCAAAAACCAATTCCCGTAATTGATGAGAAAAAGCCAATAAGCCTGCAAACGGATTAAAAAGTGCCCTAAACACATGCAAAGGGTGTCGTATGTATGCTCATTGGAAATGACATGGAATTTGAGATAGGGTTTGTTTCAGATATGCGAGGGGGATTAGCACACCGCCAATCCCGACTCACCCTTCGTCTTCTCGCACTGACTTAAGGTAAAAAAATACAACAAGCCAAAAGACCAAATTATAATGCCAAAAAAATATAGTGTTTAAATAATGTGAAATAAAAATTAGATCTAATTAATTAAATTTAATTAAATTTAAAAAGATTTAATTAAATCTAAAATGATAAAAAGATTTTTAGATTTTTAAAAGATTTTTAAAAATATTTTTGAAATTTTTCTAATTAAAAAAAATTTCTAAATGGGTTTTAGAAACTTGAAACATATATAAAAAAAATCACGGTAAAGTTTAGAAATTTTTTTTTTAAAAAAACTTAAAAATTTGTTTGATTTTTTTACCAAAAAAAAAACTTAAAAAAAAAAATGGCTCATTTTTTAAAAAAAAAAAGATTTTTTTTAAGTTTTGAAAAAAAAAAGAAAAAAGAAAAACTTACCAAAAAAAATTTAAAAAAAATTGAAAAAAAAATTTTACAAAAATTTGCACCTTTTTACAAAAAACAAAAAAAGCGTTAAATTTTTTGTTGCGTGTAAAAAAAAGAAAAAAAAATAAGTACCATTAAATGTGCAAAGGTAAAAAGCTGAAGTGCATGAATTTAAAAAGAAAAAGCAAAAAGAACAAAAGTGAAGAAAAACACGTGGATGTGAAAAAGTTGCAGGCCACGCAAAAAAAAAAAGGCACGTGTTGTTGAAAATTACCAACTCAAACCAAAAAAATGTGGCAAACTTGTTAAAAAAATGCCTGAAAAAATGAAAAAAATCCATGCATGAAAAAAAAAATGTGTACATAAGAGTTTAAAACCCCTTCAAAAAAAATGTGGAAGAGGTTAAAAATGCCTGGAATGAAAAAAAATGCCAAAAAAAAAAATGCACAATGCATGAAATGCAAAAGTCAAAAAATTTTAAAAAATCCAAAATGATCGAAAAGCAACTCCATGATGATGAGCAACCACGACTGAAGAACACAAAGATCCTGCAACCACAAACAACATGCATAGACAAATATCCTGCAAAAACCAGAGATCTTAAAAAAATTTCACTTCCATTTTAATAAATGAAAGGAATCTCTATTTTGGATTTTGATACATCCAACTAAAAAAAGTAGTTAAAAAACCTGATTTCTCAAGGTATTTTGAAAAACCGCACATGCACAAAAAAAAACACAAAAACTTTCCGAGAAAGCTTGTTAGAGATATTAGCAAGATAATTTCTAGAAAATAGTGATCAAAAGACTTGCATGCAGAGTAAAATAATGAAACCAAGTAAGAGTAATAGCAACAAAAAAAAAATCGAGTGCACGTTTACCCGATCTCAGCTCTGATACCATGAAAAGAGTTTCATGAGAATCGAATCGAAATGAGGCACCACGAAGTAGTTGCACTCCAACGGAATCGTGAAAGCTCCAAATGATAGCAAGGAAAAAATGATCAAGAATGGAAGAACTTGCTCAACGTAAACAAAGCTTCAGATAGAGGAAAGACAATGGAGTGTCTTGGCATGCTCATAAATGAATAGAAAAGGGGCACATATAGGGTGCCGAGTAACCCTAGTGCATGACACATATGAAACCCTAAACCCTAACCCATGTGAGATGACCCTCCAACATGAGAGGAGGAATCATATGTAATCAACTAAGTGCACTCAATCCCATGTATTTGTGAGTTTTTATTGCATCGTGTACATTTTTGCAAGTATTAATGCGTTATTATGATATTGAATAGTTAATGCTGGAATTTAATTAATCAAAATAACCCCGTAACATTTATTTCATTCCTTGTTTGATTATAGTTGTAAAAACCCTAATCAAATCTAAAAGGGTGAAAACAAGTACCTCAATGAGTTACTTCCAATGTTTATACATATCTCGCTCTAGGTTACATCCTTTGAATTCTCGCTTACATGGGAATTATATAAATTCATACATGATAATTACACTTTTTCCTTACGCATGCTTATATTGCCTTCTTATACATGTTGATACTTATGTGTATTGGTGTATCTTGTCTTGTGTCATCATGTTAGAGGATATTTTGGCCTCATCTTTTGGTTTTTGTGTGATGGAATATGTGTGTGCTTGATTGTGATGCTTGTGAAAAGATTTTGCAATGTTCATATACTACGTTGTTATATGTTTGTGCTTGACTATATTATATGATACCACAAGTTTGGTGATATGATATATATCATGCACATTACTACTTTGTGTTATTATTCTTAGTGGTCATGTTTTCATGATACATACCATGAATATATTGAGGCACCCTATTGTTATATACTTCATTGATATATCTTATTTGTTACTTTTTTATCTCTGTTGAGCTTCCATGATGACATTTTATAGACTATTACAAATACTTTGGGCTTATGATTGGGACTATATGTTAGTGAAATTCTTACATGGTGATATGTGTGTGTGTGTGTGTGTGTGTGTGTGTGTGTGTGTGTGTGTGTGTGTGTGTGTGTGTGTGTGTGTGTGTGTGTGTGTGTGTGTGTGTGTGTGTGTGTGTGTGTGTGTGTGTGTGTGTGTGTGTGTGTGTGTGTGTGTGTGTGTGTGTGTTTTACATGTTTATCTTAGTTCTTTCTTTACATACATTTCACATGATTGTGCACATAACTCCTTTTTTTTTTTTGAGGAGTCATTTGAAAAACATATCTCACATCAAAGGGGCATATAATTGGATTATTGTATATGAAATTAAAATACTTTATGAAAGAATGCATTTTCACATAAATTATATAATTTATTATACAATTTTAGCTAATACAAGGGACACTAGATCAATATAGATTAGTGACAATACACCACATTGTTTAAAAATCTAAGAGAGAACATGCGTCGATACATTAGGTTCTTTTTGTTTAAAGTGGATTGCATATTTTACCTCATGTTCTATCTCTTAGCTTATGGAAGTTTCCTATTCAAATCAATGACAATGTTTAATTAACATCAAATTGTGTTCACTTCGTAGCGAAGAAGTGGACATTGCAGAAATCATTTTTATCCATACATCAATTCAATGTAACTTCTTATTCATTTGATGAGGACACCATAATTTTAGTAGTTCAATTTAGCCATATATTCTAATTGATAAGGCATCTCCACAATTGTAGAAATTTGGTATAGCCTTATCTCCACATTGAAGACACATATCCATAGTTTTAATATTTTTTTCCATTTGGGGCATCATGACAAGATCCATAAGGTTTTAGTAGAGACAACATGGTTCTCTTACCACAAAGTGTATTTTTTCTTTTTCTCAACTCATTTTTCCAAATTTCATAAAGTTTTCAAATTGTTCAAATCAACTATTATGTTTTCTTATTTTAGAGACATTTATCTACTTACATTGTTACTTTATTTCAGTACATGTTTATCACATGAAAAATAGATGATACAACTACAACATCATCTCTCTACGTTATTTACTCAAGGATTAATCTTTATAATGTAATGCACACACCAATTAAAGGTATGTAGTATGTGGTACCCTAATTGTAGTATAAGGCATGTGGAAACATCAATTTTGGAACCTCTTGAACATTGTGACCTTTAGAGTACATTTGGCTCTTTTTGACATCCTTTTCCCATTTCAAGAATCTTTAAATCACCTTTTTTTCCATTGGAAGTGTTAGAACTTTTAATATTAAGTGTTTATTCCCATTGCACGCTCTAAGGTTCATTGAATTTTTCATAGGACTATTATTTCACCTTTATAGGCACCTCTCCATTTCCTCTTCATTTATTTCCAAACTTTCACCTACTATTATAGGTTCGAGTGAAGAAAATAACATCTATCTATATTGGGGATATAGACATCATTTCACGTTCTATTTTTAGCCAAAATTATCTTCTTATTTCTATAAGAAACTTTGGTACCAATTGGTATATTCGTATGTTGTGTTTTATTATTTTCTTTACTTGACTGAATCTTGTTCAATTCATTAATTATCTTTACACTATTCCAATACCGCAATGCTTGTCTTGTACATGTGGAAATTGTGTGCAGTATCGTTAATATTTATCCCACACTATGTATTTGTATTTATTAGTTCAATTTGACCTAAGCTTGTTAACTTTTATTTGTGTATGGATGCATGTGCACACAAACTATTGAATTCAAGTGATGTATATGTTATCATATGTGAACATGTATTTATTTTCTTTTATTTCTATTGTGAAAGAAAGAAAAATTATGGAAAGGGTGGACTCGCAATTGTGGTTCATCCTCCTCATGTCATATATAAATGATGTATGAGGCTATTTGGGCATTAGGATGAGGTGAGAAGGATGTTCTTTGCTCAAAGGATGCAAGAACTTAGACAGGGCATTCAAGCTTATTCTTCATGTCTTAGAGGGGAGGGGTAAGGCTGTATTTATAGCTTGGGGAAGTGATTAACTTAGAGTAATTTAAGTAATCATGGTTTGAAAATGTGGGCAAGATTAGGTGAGTGGGGACCACGAAGAATGGGTGAGGATTTGATTTTGGATTTTTAATTCATAAGTGGAGGATTTTAGGTGAGTGGGGACCACGAAGAGTGGGTGAGGATTTGATTTTGAATTTTTAATTCAATAGTAGAAAAACATGGAGAATAATGACATGTGGTGAGGATTGGGTTATTTTTGGATTTGAAATGGATAATTAATCAAATTATATTTGATTAATTTGAAGTGTATTTTTGTGGGAAATGAGGTAGGGGAATTAATTGATTTAGGATAGATGTGAAATTAGGGTGTCTACATTTTCCCCTCTTTGGAAGGGTACTATGAAAGTAGTGTCCTTTCAAAGAAAGTAGATGAGATGGGGGAAGAATTCAATCTACTTTTCTTAAGCAAAAAGTAGAGTGAATGTTTGTTGGGGAGAATAGAAGGTGGTGAGTGATGGATGTCATGGTATCCTCCAAGACAAAAATGTCATGAGAAGATGTGATTATGGACAGATGTGATGATGCCCCCTCGAGAGGGATGATGAGAATGGAATATATGACGATAGAGCTCTCAAAAAGAGGAGAGATGAATTCTATGGAGAAGAGGATGATAATGGAGTGGAAGAGACTGGAATGACCGCATGATGCAAATGGAGAAAGGATTCAATCGGCCTTGAATGCTAGGTGTGAGGGTGTGTGGGAAGATGAAATGGGAAAGAGAAAAGGGAATGGATAGGATTGGGGGTTGATTATGAGAAGAGTAAGAAAGGTGAAGGGTAATGGAGATAGGGGAGGGAAAAAAAAAGGAATGAAAGAGGTAGAAAGAATAAGAGAGAGGGATGATAGGGGAAGAAGGGAATGATGAAGGACAAACAAGGAGAAAACAGGAAAATGACAGAGTAGAGGGTGAAGTTATGAAATAGAGAGATGTGCCAAATGAAGGAAGCAACAGAGATAATAAAGAGGGATGCATGAAAGTGAAAGAAATGATAGAGCTTTGAGAAAAAAAGAAATGGGGAAGGATAAATAAGAAGGAGAAGATGAGGTGGGAGTAGGGGTAAAATCGACAAAAAATTGAAAGAGGATGAAAGAAGAAGTAGAACGGAGAAAAAAAAGAAACTATGAGGGGTGAGGAAAGTGTGAAAAAGAGTAGAGAAAAGAAGAGAAACAAATACAAAATGAATGAAAAGGTAGGGGTGGTAGAGAAAAGGAGAGGTGGTCAGAAGAAACGTGAAAATTAGGGGAGAGGAAAGGAAGATAGAGTGAATACAGGGAGAAGATTGAAGGAACCGTGTCTTTGTGAGGAAGACCAAGGCAAAGAATATGGAACAGACCATATGGAGATGCATGTGGAGGGTGGGATGATAAAAAGATGGGACAACGCTGAAGAGCCAAGTTATCGATGGGGAAGTAAGGAGGAAACATGATGTAAAAAGGGGAAGAAGACGATACAGGGGAAGGGAAATAAGATGAGGGGTGGGAGAGAGAAGAGGATAACAGAGAAAATGATGTAGAAGGAAGGGAATATAGAAAGGGGATAATAAGTGGAAAGTGAACAATATGAGGAATGTAAAGAGAAGAAAGAGGGGAGGAATGACACAGATTGGAAAAGATGTGGAGATGCATGAAATGAGGATACTAGGATTACGAGAAAATAGACAAAGGATGTATGATGAAGACAATAAAGATATTGAAGAGGGTGAAGGGAAGATGGAGATGGGGAAGAAGTGACAAGAAAGGGTGGGAGTGGGGGAAAAGAATAGGAGAGAAAAGAGAATGGGGGATAGAAGAGGCAATGCCAATGAGGGGACGTTAGGGAAAGTCCACTAACAATGAGTGGTGAGGAAGGGTGAGAGAAAAAATGAAGAAAAGGAGAAAGGTAATAAGGATTGGAAAGGGTAATGCCAATGAAGGGATGTTAGGGAAAGCCCACTAACAATGAGTGGTGGGCTTAGAGGAAGGAAGGAATGAAGGGAAACTCTAGAAGGTCCAAGGGAGTGAACGAGGTCGTGGAATGAGGATTGATGATTTTTAGGGAAATTCCACTAACAATTATTAGCGTGGGAATAGAAGATGATGATGAAAGAATGATAGAGGAATGTTAACAATAATGGTGAACAAGTGTGTGGGTAGAAATGTGGGAGAATTTGAGAAGATGAAGTGGAAAGAGTAAAGAAAATGGGAGGGATGAGTTGGGACTAGGTGAAAGAGAGAGAGGATGGAGAGATGAGGATGAATGAGGTGAGGATGAAGAAACAAGACATGAAAAGAATGGGAAGAAATGGTATGAAGGATGATGGATCAAGAAGGGGAAAATGGGGGAAAAGAACGTGATTATAGGTGGAAGATATTAGACATATGTTGTAAGATGATAGGTGGAGAAAGGATAATGGTAGGAGGAAAATGTGGTTGGTAGGAGAGACCAGGTGGAAGAAGTGATCAACAAAGTGAATGAAGAATGAGGCGAGGGAAAGTTCACAATGATGAGTTTAGCGTAGGGAGGACCTTGACGTAAGACTGTCATGACGGACGGAAGTGGTTAAGTAAGATTTCCAAGTGAGTGACATTGGAGATGACAAGTGGGAAAGTGAGAAGTGGTGTTTGTGAGAATGGAAAAGGAGGTGAAAGGATGTGATAATGGGGAATGTTGAGAAAAAGTGAAGGGTGAAGGATGTGTAGTGATGGGGAAAGGAAAGAAGACAGATCATCCTTAAGAGGGACTCTTAAGTGAGATCGCCATGTCATGTGAGTGGTTAAGTAAGATTTCCAAGCAGAGGATGGTGATAGTGGTGGTAAAAAGATGTGATGATGGGGAATGAAGAGAAAATATGGATGGTGAGAATGTAGAGTGATGGGGAGTGTAAGATGACATGTCATGCTTAAGAGAGACTCTTAAGTAAGATCGTCATGTCATCTGAGTGGTTTCGTAAGATCACCAAACCGACAGGGATGATATGCAAGGAGAAAGACAAAAAATTGTATTGGGTACAGGGGTGGAATGGTTGGTTGAAGAAGATGATCATGATGAGAGGGGAGAAATAAGATGGGGGAAATATGATGGGATGGGGGAAGGCCATAGGGAAGATCAACCTTAAGAGGAATTCTTAAGTAAGATTTCCATGCGGCAAATGGAATGGTTAAGTAAGATCGCCAAGCTGAAGAAGAAGAAGAATGATGATAGAGTTGGTGGGAATAGGGTATGAAAAATGGACTGAAGGGGAACCCTCAAGTGAATTTTCATACTACGAGAGTGTGTAAGTAGGATGACTAGGCATAAGATGGATTTGGGGAAGGATGAGAAAAGAGTGAGTGATGTATGCCTGAGTGGAAGAGGATATGAGATGAGGTGATAACAAGGAAGAAAGGAAACAAAGGAGTGTAACATGAATGGATGAAGGAATATATGTAGTGGAGGGTGGAGAGTGTGAGGGGAATCCTTAATTGGGATGCCCATGTGGTGAGAGTAATGATGCGAGAATGAGAAGAACAAAGAGGTGGAATGGGAAGATGTGTGTGGTGGTGATTGTTGTTTGATGAGAGGGGAGGTGGTGAAGAAGCTTCTACAAGTGGGAAGATCTTAGGGAGAGGGTAAACCTCCACCGAGGATCCCATATAGAAGGGGTTATTAAGTAAGATTGTCAAGTGGGAAGCAGAAGAGTGAAAGGAAAGAATACAAATGGGTGAGAGGGGACATGAATGGTGAGAAGGGTAATATGGGGATAAGTGGCGGAGGAGTAGAAATGAGGAGTGAGGATGAATGGATCAAATACATGGTGATCATGGTGGGGGAGGAGGAGTTGTTGGATAGTGAATGCTACTTGAGAAAGATCTTCAAGTAGGATTCACAAACTGCAATGGTGATCAAGTAGGATTCCCAAACTGGGGAATGTATTAGTATGGGTGAATGGATGGGGTGCAAAGTAAGATGTTGATCATGCAGGAAGATACTCATGTGATGAAAAGCATCTTAATTTTAATATAGCACATAACAAGATGCATCGTGATATAAAAGATCAGGATGACTAGACTGTAATATGTGTGATAGCATAGATAGGGGCCATCAAAAAGGTTTGATGCCCCAGTATGATATGCAAGTGGAAGAGAGCATAGACAGAGGCCATCAAGAAAGTATGATGCCCCAGTATGATATGCAATCAGATAACATAAGTATATTAGAGAGAACACTAGGATACATAAAATCAAGATGCCCCTTGTAATATATCAAGATACAAGAAAGCAATTAATAATTTGTAACTAATAATGCAACACAAGAACCAATAAACATGTCCCTAACGTGTTCCACAAGTGAGGATTGATCGGATGTGCCCCCAAGCAGGGGTACAAGGACATAAAAAGGATTGGGTCATTGTCCTCAAACAAGGAAACAATGAGAGCCGGATTTTCCCCAAGCGAGGATTCACGCGAGGAGAAGTGGTTTGAATTTGGTAGTCATAAGGTGATTGGATCATTCGTTGGGGATAATAGTTCAAAGGATGAATTGTGTTGATTATTTTAGAGTTTTTGCGATTTTGTGGAGTTTACAATATTTTTTTTTTTTTTTTTTTTTTTTTATTTTTTTTATTTTTTTTTTTGAAATTTTCAAATGTTTTTATTTTGGAGATTTTCAAATTTTTTTATTTTGGATATTTTTAATTTTTTTTTTTTTAATGTTTTTTTTAATTTTTTTTGATTTTTGATGATTTTTAATTTTTTTAATTTTTTGGATTTTTGATGATTTTCTAATGTTTTTTTTTGGATTTTTGGATTTTTGGATTTTTACACTGTTATTGGCAATTTATGGACCAGAGTGCAGACTTATTTTGAGAGGTGATAAACCAGATATTATCCGCATGTACCGTGTTCCTCGTGGTAACTCATGCTTGGAATAACACAAATTCTCATTCCATTGGTAGGATATGGTGGTGATGATATGATGAAAAGAAGTCCAGCTCCATTCTTGACTCCACACAACTAGTAAGATGTGAGGGCTCATCACCGAGAATCAAGAAGGATGCAGGAGGTAGATAATGAATATAGAGACAAATGCTAACAATCCCTTTGGGAAATTGTGACTCAATTCTTCTTAACATTACTGAACCGGTTTCAAAAATGGCTTTCACTTTATGAGTCACGTGCTAGACTTAGACAATTACGTGGCCTGTTGATTGGTAAGATATGAGGTGAAGGGATAGTTCTCTCTTCACTTAGGCATCTAAATTACTTCTTTGGGGATTCTATAATGAAAGCATTTATAAGATTTTGTATTCTTGAAATGACTCCCTATGCCTTGCCCCATGCTACTAGTGAGAAGCAAGGGCTCATCACCGAAGGAAAAACATAGGTGAGTGAATTCCTTTTTTTTTTTTTTTTTTTTTTTTTTTTTTTTTTTTTTGAATTTTTGAATGTTTTTGCAATATTTTTATGCTTTTATGAGAATGACCCTCTACGCTTTGCCCCATGCCACTTGTAAGAGGCAAGGGTTTATCACCAAAGACAAGACGTAGATGAGTAAGGGCACCTTCCTCCATTCCCAGTCTCACACTACCAGTAAGAAGTGTGGGCTCAACACCAAAGACTATGAAGGATGAAAGATGTGACAATGAATTATTCATAATTTATTGAATTGATGGAATTTTACAATAGTGCTTTGTATTTGGGAAGGAACATCTGCCCCCAATCTCAACCCCACATGACTAGTAGGACGCGAGGGTTCAACACCAAAGACTGAGATGGATGATCAAATGAACTAGGTAAAGAAGTTTAGAGCTTTGTTATGAAAGAGAGAATGTCTTTGAAGGGAATATATTACCATCAAGTAAGCTTCTAGGTATGACCATAGGTGAAAGCGACTGAAAATGGGAGATATTATAAGAAGTATGATACTCACAAACTTAATAGGATCTATATTAACCTTTGTCTCATGATGATAAATATGAAGATGTGATTTTGATAATGAAAATATCTGCCAATGGAAATGAATAACTTTAAATTATTCAGAGATAAGTGAGACAGAAGGAACAATGTACATGTTGTTTCTGGAATAGTGAACGCCTCAAGGATAAAATTTCTTTAAATGAACTGCATTCATTGGTTCATCAAGTTCTTGACCATCTTCAGTGGCCAACTTATAGGCTCCAGAGCCAAATTTAGTTGTAATTACATAGGGTCCTAACCAATTAGGCTCAAATTTTCCTTGTTTTTCTCACTCTTTAGTGGTATTCTTTTGATTTTCTTTTAAAATGAGGTCACCAATTTTGAATTCTGGGTCTTACCTTTTTATGATAACTGTGTTGTAGTTGGTTTTGATAGACTTGAAGATGATTGAGAGCATTAAGTCATTTTTCATCGAGAAGCTCAAGCTCTTGAAGCCATGATTATCGGTATTCATCCTCATTAATTACATCTTTAAGGGAGATTCTCAAGGATGGGAGTTCTATCTCAATAGGTAAAATGGCTTCACAACCATAAATGAGGGAAAATGGGGTGGCTCCGGTAGGCGTGTGGTAAGATGTACGGTAAGCCCAAAGAGTGGGGTAAATTTGAGTATGCCAATTACATCCATGGGTGTTGATGATTTTTTCCATGATGGATTTTAAAGTCTTGTTGTTTCTTCTTCACTTGACCATTACCCGAGGGTAGTATGGAGTGGACCACTTAAGTTTGATGTGAAAATGTTTGGCTAGGTCTTTTACATCCTGGTTTTTAAATGATTTTCCATTATCTCATGACAAGAGCGGATGGAATACCAAATCGACAGATGAGATTATTAAAAATGAATTTGATATTTGGCTACTACCGGTAACATAGTGAGAGGCATAGCTTCCACCCATTTAGTGAAGTAATCAGTAGTGGTAATGATGAACTTATGTCCATCGGATGATGTTGGTCTGATTTTACCAATGAGGTCAAGTCCCCATTGAGAGAAGGGCCATGGTGTGGTTATCGATTGCAATGCTTGGGAAGGTGCATGGATAATATTTCCATGCTTTTGACATGCTTGACATCATTTGACAAAATGGCATGTGTCACTTTCCATGGTGGGCCAATAATATCCAACTCGCAGGATTTTCTTGGCTAAGGCTATACCGTTCGTGTGCGCTCCACAGATACCATAATGGACTTCAGTTAGGACACTCGAGGCTTCTTCCTGATTAAGACATCGGAGCAGGGTGCCATCATATCCTCATTTATAAAGATTTTTATGCTAAAATGGTGTAATGAGAGGCACATTGTGCTAAAGCACATTTATGCATTGGTTTCATGTCGGTAGGAAATGTTTTATCATGAATGAAGGTATAAAGATCATGGTACCAAGGGTTATTTGGACCCATGATTTCACATACCATAGTGTTTTCAGGAAGATCATAGGCAAGGCATTAAGAGATGTTCTATGAGAAAATGTGCCTGGGGTTGACTAGATGTGATTTCTAATAGGGATCCAATGGTTTCCATAGCGTTGAGATTTATTATGAATTCTGGGGATTTGATCAAAGCTAATTAATCAAAAATAGCTTTGAAGACTATCCACCATGTGTTTATATGGGATAAGTTTTTCATCCTTGACCTGGTATTCATCAGTAACTTGTTTGATGATAAGTAAAGAATCACCAAATACAACTAATTTTGTAAGATTCCAAGATATAGCTAGTTTTAATCCTGCGATTAGAGCTTCATATTCTGTGATATTGTTGGTACATGGGAATGCTAATCGAAATGATTTGGGGATAACGTGTCCGCTAGGTGTGATAAGAAAAATACCAGCCCCTGAGCCATGGAGATTACAAGATCCATCAAAAAATAGAGTCCAAGATGGCGCGATGTCTATGTGTAGAAGATCTTCATCAGGAAAAGAAAAATGAAGTGGTTTTGTGCCAGGAAGGGGTGCCTCAAGCAAGTTGGTCTGCAAGGGCCTGTCCTTTAATTTCCTTTATGTGGAAAAAACTTGACATCAAATTCACTAAGTAGTATGACCCAACTAGACATTCTTCCCGTGAGAATGGGTCGGGACAAGAGATACTTGAGAGGATCAATCTTGGCAATCAACTTAGTTGTGTGATTGAGCAAGTAATGACGTAACTTATGGAATGCAAAGGTGACCGCTAAGCATACTTTTTGATTTGGGAATAACGTACTTCATGCTCAATAAGTGTTCGACTAAGGTAATATACAACCTGTTCTTTTTCTTGATCGTTATGTTGTGCTAATAGAGCTCCTATGGCATGTTCAAGTGGTAGATGTATAAAGCAACATGGGTTTTATCAAACAATGGTGTGACATAAGAACAGGTGGGCTAGAGAGGTATTCTTTTAACTTAGCAAAAGAGTCTTGAAATCATGGTTCAGTGAAATTGTGCATCTTTCTTGAGTAACTGGTTGAAGTGATGGCACTTATCAGCCAACTGTGATATGAAACATCGAATAGATTGTATTTTTCCTAAAGACTGCGTAATTGTTTTAGGTTTTGAGGAGGAGGCATTTCCATAATGGCTTTGACTTTTGCAGGATCCACTTCTATGCCTCTCGTGAGACAATAAACCCTAACAATTTACTAGAGGTCACCCGAACACACATTTCTTTGGGTTAAGATGAACCTTATACTCACGTAATCTATCAAAAATGTGTCTCAACACACTGGATGCCCTATTCATGTTTTTGATTTTGCTAATATATCATCAACATAATCTTCCATGATATCATGTAACATATCATGGAAGATGACAATCATTTCTCGTTGATAGGTGGCACCGACATTTTTCAAGCCGAAAGGCATGACCTTATAACAGAAGGTGCCCCATGGTGTAGTAAATGTCATTTTATGTTGATCCCCTTCAACAATACGTATTTGATTGTAACCAGAAAATCCATCCATTAAGGAGAGCATTTCATGGCCTGTCGTAGAATCAACAATCATGTCTATATTTGGCAAGGGAAAGTCATCTTTGGGACAAGCCTTGTTAATGTCTCGGAAGTCTATGCATATCTTGATGTCGGGGGTTTTCTTGGCTATGGGAACTATGTTAGATATCCATGCCGAATAATCAATAGGTCGGATAAAGTCGGCTTCCAAGAGTTTCTCGAGTTTGGCTTTGACAAGCAATGCAACTTGGGGATGCATTTTGTGTAGTTTTTGTTTTACAGGCTTTGCATCGGATGCACCACAAGGTGGTGTACTACAAGAGATGGATCTAGGCCTGACATGTCCTTATATGTCCATGCAAATATATCTTGGAATTCAATAAGGAGTGTTGTGAATTCCATGCATTCTTGGTCAGACAGACTAATGCCAAGTTGTAAAATTTTTGGTTGTTTGGTGGTTCCAATGTTTATGTCTTTAGTTTCTTCTACAAGCATTTTAGATGTATCCTTTTCGGAGAATGATGCTAATGGTTGATGTAGGTCATCGGTGTTGGGTGATTTAGGGGAGTTGGTACAAGATTTTTGTGTGTAATGTTGAGACTTTTTATTGACATGTTTGTTTGATAGGGTGGCGATGAGATTTTGACTATGGGAAATTTTTTGTTTGTGCTTTTGATCCAAATTTTTCGAAGGTGAAGGATCGAATATTTTATTTCTTCGCCAAAATAGGTTGATTCATCTAGATTGATTTCAAATCCTTTTCTATGGTGGAAGTAGGGATTTGGTCATGAGTTCCAAGGAATTCTTGATGGCTTCATCATTTTGGAACATGTCCATGGCCGCATGATGTGGTTGGCCATGGTCTATGAGAGTTGGATGCGTAGGCTCAAAATTGATGACATTAACAGATAAATGTTCAAAGTAAAGATGTGTTTCAACGAGGTCCTCGAAAAGGCTACGTGGAGACCTGGTGTCATTATCAAGAGCTGGTGTCATCATTATCACTTGAAATTATTATGGGAGCAACATCAAACACCTTGAAACCCAGACCATGTTTACCATGATGTTGTGTGTAATTGATTGGGTCTAAATGACCTTGTTCATTTGGACCGAGTCCTTTACCCTTCCATCGCATGTTTTTCATTATTCGATGAGCTTTGGTAAATTGAGGGGACTCATAACATGGAGCAAAGTCATCATTATATAACCAAGATCCTGAAGAACTTGGAATATGTTCGTTGTCAAGATAACCAAATTTTTTTCCAAAACTGACTGTCCCATTTGGTAAGTGGGATGGATTCTCAGATGTGGAGCGTTGGGTTTTTCCGTAGCTATGTGGGGATTTGTTGATGTAAAAGGAGTCTGCCATCTTTTGAAATTGATATTCACCGCATCCTGTGTCAATGATTTTAAATGTGTGGGATGGGGGACCAATAGGTACCTCATGTGGTGGGGAAGTCAGTTTGGTAGTTTTAAAAGATGAAGAGAATGGGTTATAAGAAGAAGGGGGTGGATTGAAGGATGAAGTTTGGTTATTCACAGGAGAAGGTATCTTAATAGAAGAGGTGTGGTTGGATGAAGAAGGTTGACTAGGTGAGGAAGAAGATGGTGTGGTGGAAGAATAATTGTTGTTGGAAGAAGAAGCTTGATTAGTGGAAGAAGATGATTGATTAGTGGGAGGAGGACTGGTTGAAGATTGTTGATTAGCGGAAGAGAATGGATTGGAAAATGTGTTTTGGTTAGAAGATGATGGTTTGGATCATTTTTAGGGAGTGTATCGGATCGATGCGTGTTTCATTAGGGATTATGTGAGGTGGAGCATACTTATCTATTGATGGACAATAGTGATCATGTCGATACCATCCTTCGAGGAATCTACAATACTCAAAGGGTTGAGGATCCACACGTAACGTAAATTCCTTGTCCAAATGAGGAAATTTAATACATTGGTGGAATGTTGATGGGATGGATTTCATGGCATGAATCCATGGTCGGCCGATGAGAATGTTATATGCAACTTCTACATCCACCACATGACATACCATTTCTAAGGTGATGGGTCCAACTTGGAGAGGCAACGTGATTGTGCCTTCAGACTTTTTTTTCGCTATTATCATACCCACGAATGGTTATGATATTGTTTTGTAAATCATTTTCAGTGTAACCTAGACAACGTAAAAGTTTCATGGAACAAATATTCAATGTGGATCCATTGTCGATTAATACGCGCTTGATCTTACGATGAGTTATATAACCCTCGATGTATAAAGAATGATTATTAGTGATGTTGGGATTAAGAAGGTCAATGGGACCAAAGGATAAAATAGGATTGGGGACCATAAGATGTGTAATTAAAGCCTGGAATTGTTGTGAATTGATGTCCTCAGGGACACGAGTGTTATTCAATGTTTGCATAAGGATGCGTTGTTGTAGTGGGAGAAGAATTAAGTAATTCCATGATGGAAATTTGTGTTGTAGTCTTCTCCAATTGTTTGACAATATTGAATGATGGCGCAGGTTGTGGAGTGGAATTGGTGGTGGAATTAGATGGTGGATTAGGAGGTGATGGGGGATGAAGTGGCAGATTTTTTTGTTGTAGGGACCCACATTTTTTTTTGTCTAGTGGTGATCACACAGTTAGTTTTGATCTTTATAGTTGCCACTAAGTCTTGGTCATAGTCTATGGTCGAGATGACTGAGTCATACTCGACATTGCTTGATGATTGACCCTTATCTTTTGAATTATTATCGTGGTTAGGGAAGGGATTTTTGAACATGTGAAGTTTTTCATTAGGTGTTTTTGTCTCAGAAGTATTTTCAACTTCTATGTCTCCACGTTCAATCAAGTCTTGGACGTAATGGCGGAGTTGCATGCATCGATCTGTAGAGTGCCCTTTTATGTGATGGTAATCACAATATTCATTGTCCTTATACCAATTTGGTTTGGGTTGTCCTTCTTGAAGGGTTTGATGATGGGATATGTAATCATGTTGGCATTTTCCAAATGACGAAAGACACTAGATAGATTTCTCCGAGAGGAGTGAACTGTCTTCATCGGTCCCGAGAAGGAACTTCCTTTCTAGGGATTATGATTGGTTGTTTGGATTTTAATGTGTTGATGGGATTGTTTTGAACATTTTGGACATGGTGGGAATCAATAATGCCATCGTTGACTATATTTTGATTTTACGGTTAAAGAATTTGGATTTGTCTTGGTTCTGAGGGGTGTCTCGATAAGGTTGGTCCCTAAAGGGTGCTTTAAGTAAGCCCTTAGAAATGAGGGATTTTTTGATTTGTGTTCCCTTTTCAATGACTTCTTCAAAACTATTCAGACAATGCATTTGCATGTGGAATGATAATTTGACATTGAGATTAGGAACAAAATGCTAACTAGTTGTCTCTCGGGTATTGAGCAGAAGGAAATCGGCTTGCAATTCCTCGCCATCATTAAAAAAAAGGAAAAGTTTTCATTTGGGCCTTTGCCTAGTGTTATAGAGATCAAGCATGGTTATTTCTGAGTCTAAGTTATAGGAAAAATGTTTGATGAATTTCTCCGATAAGTCTATGAATGTCGTGACCGACCCTTTGGGAAGATGGAAAAACTAGTCTAAAGCCTGTCCTCCTAAACTTTGGGGGAATAATCATAAAAGATATGTGTCACGATAGGAAACTTCCTGACATTGCATGTAAAATTCCTTGACATGTTCATGGGGTCACCTTTGCTTTTGTATTTATCAAATTTTGGGATTTCGAAGGATGATGGAAATGGTAAGCGTGATATCTCGTATCAAATGGATAAGGACACAATTCTTCAAAGTTGAATTGTTTTGATTGTTTTTGTAGTCCCTGAATGGTGTCTTTCATATGTTTCCATTCTTGTGTGAATGGAGAGGGGGGATGGGTTATCAAGAATGTCGTGAGTATTGGGGTCTGGATTGGGGTCTTTTAGCTTTCAGCTCTAGTAGTTGCTTCCTCAAGTTTCTTTGTTAAGTCTTGGATTTTAGTGAATAACTCATCACCAAAGAGCTATTTGGATTGTTTGGTATTTCGTTGTGATAACTTGATTCACCATTGTCGATAAGTTTGTTTAAATTTTTAGTCCCAAAGTCAAGGGGGTAGTTTTTCCCCATGGCTAGGATGCGTAATAGATATTCATTTTTGTTTTTGTTCTATCACCCTATTTACTTGTTCTTGTTCTTCATTGGTGAGTTTTGGTTGTGTGACTTCTTCATCATCATTTTCATGATTGTGACTACGTGTGAATACCATGATGAGATGTGCTTGATTAAGCTTTGAAAAAGTGGGTAGGAATTTTGAGCAAGTGTGATTAAATGAGAACTTGATTACTTTGGATTTAGCTTGAATAAGCTCGTGATGACTGATAAGGAGAGTAACTCAAACAAGTTATCTCAATATGATTGTGATATAACTCGAGATGAGTTATTAGGGAATTTGTTTCACGTTGTGTAGATTTGGCTTGAACAAGCTCTGGATTGTTGATGGGGAGAGTAACTCAAACAAGTTAATCTCAATATGGTTGTGATATAACTCAAAATGAGTTATGAAAGGATTTGTGTTGGTTGTGATTTGGATAAACGTGATGGTTGAAAAAATAATGAGTGAACTCAAACAAGTCACCCAATATTAGTTTGATATAGCTTGAAACGAGCTATGAAGGATGTTTTGACAATTGACGATATGGGGAGTGAATGCTAGTCACTCAATATTAGTTGGATATAGCCAAAGACAAGCTATGGCAGATGTATTGTTGGCTAAAGCAAGCTAATGAAATCGGTGTGATGTTTTGGTTTCATGTTGTTGGATTGTTTGGATGTTTTTGCTTGGTATTGAATTGGTCGAGAAATGATTTTTTTGTGGAACACAACTAGGGTTTGAAATTTTACAATGAACACATTGATATCAACCAAGTTTTATGATAAAACAATGCTAAACTATTTTGTTTACAAACAACAAGCAATCATGTGGATCAAATTGTTTTGGCTCAAGAGGTAAATTCTTCAGAATGATCATTGTTTCATGCAATCATACAAGTATGTTGTGGAATGATGGATGCAAGCTCTTATCACTCCAAAAAGATGTGTCCTCCGATATACCCTAGTCTGATATACCTAATTTTATATGGGGACAAAATTGGTATGGGAACCCTTAGAGCACTGGAGGAGACTCACCAATTCTTACTTACTACTTTGGAGTGAATCACCACGTCCAAAATAGGTTTTGTGAAAAGGTGGAAGGTGATGGGGGATGAATGTGTATGGTGTCCTTATAACTCCCAAAGATTTATAGGGACGATGCCCAAGCTTCGTTATTATAGCTATTTAGGTGTGACTCGCATGCTCCACATGACAACATTACCTGTAAGTGAAGAGCAGGGGCGAGGTAAATACGAACGTTGTGATGAGACTAGGTCTCAAAGTGTAATGTAGATGTGAATGTTGTTGGTGCGTGGTAGTCAAGTCCATCGTCACCGGTGTAGCTTTGGTGGTGATGAAATCCACCTCGACTACGTGCAAAAACAAAATGATGAAGTGATTAAACAAGGTTCTTTCCAACTTGAAATAAATCACTAGTGGAAAAAATAATTGTGTACACAGCTATAAGCGTGTTAATTTTTTTTTTTTTGGTTTCAACAATTTTTTTTGAATGGTGGTACTTTTGTGGGATATTTTTTTTTTGTTTTGTGTTTTTGATAATATTTCTGAATGTGGTCCTACAAAAAACAAATTAGTAGTTATCCTACAGACAAAATGTTAGGAAGAAAAACAATCGTGGTTGTTTTTTATTTTCCAGATCACTCGAAGGCAAGAAAAGAGCATACACAACCAACGAACGAACAAATATCAATAGTGTGATGAAATAAAATTGATTGAGATGATAGCTAGAACATAAAATAATAAGGAAATGGATCCTGCAATGTTAGAACAAGAAACTAAACAATCACGACCATTTTTTGATTTTCCAGATCGCTTCAAGGTGCAGGAAAAGAGCATACGTGGATACAATTGGAATAGATTTTGTTAAATTTTTTTTTTTAATAATTATTGCAATTAATCGTGATTGTGAAATAGTAATAACGATTATCTTCACAAAAAAAGAAAAAAATGAAAGAAGAGCGTTAAAAATGTTACCAGAAGTGTCGTCGTGGAAAATTGGAATGTAAGAAAAAAATTTTTTTTTTTATGGAGCCCGGTGGCCTCTAGTGTGTAAAAGATGATGACAAGGAATGTGATTTTAATAAATTTGGTGAGAGAAGGTGAAAGGTCTTGTATTGTCGAAAAAAAAGGTCCTTGTAAGAAAATGATTAGTAATAGTTTGACGACAAAAAGTAGATTGAATATCCACGACGTGACCCACAAGTAGCTAGAGAAGGATGAGATGTTCTTTCGCTAAACACCAGCAGCAGGAGATCAAAAAGAGATGACGAGCATCGTAATGTTCATTGTTACTATAACCTGCATATGCACCACAAGACACCACACAACAAAAACACTACCCATAAGTGTGAAGGTTAACCAAAGAAGGCCATAAGGCACAAAAAAGGAGATAATAATAACGAACAATAATAAACAAAGAATGGATAAAACCACTAATTGGGAAATTAATGGTAATAGATCAAAAGTAACCGGGCATGTGTGCCAGAATGTAAGCTAGGAAAAATGCACTACTAACAAGGAAGTAAAATACTAACAATAATACCTCCTCCTTCGCGTTCTGTAGAAAACCTCAGAATGGGCTAGGAAACATGGATTGAGCCCCGATTGTGTGATATGTAGGTGCTTTTCTTCAAGATGGAGCAAGGCCTTCCTGCAACAATGATCCACTTACTTTGCACCAAATGGGTAAAAGGATTATGGATTTGGGGTGCTTCAAGATGAGGCTATTTGGGCATTAGGATGAGGTGGAAGGATGTTCTTTTGCTCAAAGGATGCAAGAACTTAGACAGGCATTCAAGCTTATTCTTTGTGTCTTAGAGGGGAGGGGTAAGGTTGTATTTATAGCCTAAGGAAAGTGATTAACTTAGAGTAATTTAAGTAATCATGGTTTGAAAATGTGGGCAAGATTAGGTGAGTGGGGACCACGAAGAATGGGTGAGGATTTGATTTTAGATTTTTAATTCATAAGTGGAGGATTTTAGGTGAGTGGGGACCACGAAGAGTGGGTGAGGATTTGATTTTGAATTTTTAATTCAATAGTAGAAAAACATGGAGAATAATGACATGTGGTGAGGATTGGGTTATTTTTAGATTTGAAATGGATACTATAGAGAATTACCACATAACTTCATCGGTAAAAAATAATAAATAACAAAAAAATGATAACATTAGATAAGCACACAAAAATGTACTCAACTCCTTTTTACGCATATGAAAAATTAATCAAACAATATGACAACAAATTACTACATTTCTACCTAATATAACAATAACATGCTACAAACACTATATGATGTACATCTTGAATTGTTTGTATGACTATACAAATCATCATAGGGTGTCCATCACTAATTAAGGTAAAAGGAAAAGATATGTTTTTAAATAAACGAACAAAATAAAAATGTTGATTAAACTAAACACAAAACACATGAGAATATAACATTCACCTATCTTAAAACATAAGCGGTCTTTCCAGGGGATAGCCAATTAAAAATATCTAAAAATTGAAGTAATAAAAAATGAAAGATAAAGATGAAGTTAAACAACAACAAAAAAACTATCTTCAAAAGTTATTATACACACAACAATGTGCTCAATCTCAAAATGATCCATCAAAAATATAAAAAAGTAGATTATTTAAAGTATATGAATACATATATAGTCAAAATAGTTGAACACAACTACTACATTTTTGTCAAAAGACAATATGTAACATGCTAAAAATACAACAAGATGTGGAAAAACACATAGAAAACTAGAAATATCTAGTTTCCAATCAATTAAGAAAATCTTACACTACTAAAAAGAAAAAATATAAAAAGAAATATCTAATATGACACTACTTTCTTCCATGCATTTCTTATACAAACCCCCTTCTATCAATAAATTTGATAGGATAAGAAAGAGGTCCATTGCAATTCAAATTCAAGACTTAGGCAATAATTGTTGATTTATCCAATACCTCAAGCAAATAGCTTTGTTTTTTATCTAACAAAATAAGCAATATCTTAAAATTTGATTTAGGGATAAGACATAACTCTTGCACCTTTGGTATGGCTATTAAGAAATAAAGTATTTTATCAAGAATAAAATCTTTATGGGATATCAAATAAGGTTCATCAAACCTATGTGCAATTCTATCACATATCTCATGGGTCTACCATTTTTTTTTTGAATTGTCTCCTTGTAAAGACATGTTATACAACACAAGTGTTGTTGATAGAAGCACCAATAGAATTTGGAGTGAAATCAAAAGATAAACCAATTAGCGTTGGTGTCAATGGTTTTGTTTGTCAAAAATAAGATATTTATGCTACAAATTATCTAAAGAAAACAAGGATTGATTAAAAAATAGTATAACCCCTCCTACATTTTTATTCATCCATGTTATGCATGTAGAGAAAGACATGCCAATACCATCCTCATTAGTTACCACTAACATCATATTTAGATAAGAAGTTTCATTAACGAAGATATGTACTTGTGAAAGCGGTCTTCTATAATCCTAGAAAGTAGATGATTTTATAGAAAAAATCATAGTCCATTTATTGGAACCACCTTGTGATAGGTTGTAATCATCCTTAGACCCATCCCAATGATATTTACCAATTTCTAGGGTGGATGGTGAAGATGACTATAATGACATTTCTCTTAATTATTTTCCCCTTGAGTGATATGCATATTTCATGGCCTACAATCTACACACACACCAGTTGTTGTGAGTCAAGGTGGATATCCTCCTTGCTCATGTTTAAGCTGAAAATTTATGAAATCTATAGGATAATTACATGAGGCCACCACCCATCAAATCCTATATAATTCTTTTGTGTCTATCAATTGATTTAACTTTCATCTAGAGGCCAAGGTTGGTTTTGTCTCGAGTCAAAAAGATGAATCTAATTTCTAGTAAGTCAAAAATAACATTTATAGTAACACATGTATCAATTAAGAAACATGTAATGGTATATCCCATATCTAAGAGTGAACTACTAGGCTCTCTAGGTCACCAAAATTAGGTAGCACTATTTTCCCAAACATAAGATCGTATAACTTTATTACAAGCTTAGTGATCTTAGGAACCTTGTTCCTTCTAGCCTTACACTTATTGCAAAAAAATTGGGTCTTTGATTTAGGTTGAATCTCTATGTATTTTACTAGTGCATATATCTTAAATACATATATCTAAAAAATGTTGATAGATATCGATCTCAAGGCTCTTATCTTGTATTTTTTGTACACCATATTTATTAACAACTCCAATACCTTCTCTAAAAATTCCTTGACTAATGAAAAATGACATCCCCCCCACCACCTCTAAATTCCATTATAGGACACCTATCAACATAATGATTGCACTCAATTTAAGCCCCATCGGTGGTGATGGGTAACTTAACCCTAATCTTAAGTTCATGTTTGTATAATCAAATAATAACTATTTTCAACATTCAAATCCATCATGATAATGATAACTTGGTTCCATTATTCACATACTTGCAAGTGACAATGTTCGTTGAGTTGAGTGTGGTCCAGGTAGGAATATTGGTAGGATGTCAGATATATACTGATTGTATTCTTCAACTATGTTGGTGTAATTTATCTTGTCCTTGACTTGTAGGGGTGGGTAATGGTTGTTTTAGTTGTGATTGTTTACATTGTTACTCCATTGGTTGCATATGTTGTTACATTAGTATAGAATTGGTAACAACATAAATGGTGGTTGTGGTTGTGGTTGCATACATGTTTATACCGATAACCCCATGCATTTTTGGTCGTTGTGGTTGTTGATATGTTAATACCTGATATCTCCATGCACATATGTTTATAACTTGTTGGGTTAGAGGTAAATTGGACAAGAATATTGGTCAGAAACCTAGTTGCACATGCTTAGCTTATTTAGCTTTGTTGTTACATTTTTATCTTTTCCTTAACATGTAGGGAGGGTAATAAAAATATGTGGTTGTGCTTGCTTCCATTATTGTTGCATTTATTACATATGTTCTTGCATTGGATTTACGATATCAACTAAAATTTGGAGTTGATAGCTGCATGTATGGTGGTTTTGGTCAATGATATGTTTGTCATTAACAACCCCATGCATAACGAGGATTATACAAAAAGGTTTTCTACTAATATGCGGGCTTATAAAAGCCTGATTGCACCATATCAATTAGGAAATAAATATTACTTTGGATACATACCAAAGTGTCCCATTCCTAGAAGTGGACATATAATTGACTCTACCAAACTTGTCTTGTTATAGGCATGAGATGGTAAACTTTCTACCACTCCTCCTCATCCTCCTCCATGGATGCTTTGCCTTCAAACAAATTGGGCAATTATCTGTTTCATGATACTCAATTAACACATCGAGAAAAATTTACCAATTTCTTCTATGGATTTTTATAGTTGTATGATTTATCCTACAAGTAAGACAAAAAAATGACACTATCATATATGTTTTGTAATGAAACTACTTAGATAGATCAGAATAATAATAGAAATATAACACCAAATGATAAAGATGAGATTCAAATATTCAAGTATAAAGGACTTAGCCACTTCAAGGAAACCTCCACAACCTTACAATGAGACTCAAATGTTCAATATGATGATCAAGTTCTCACTACTACCTATTATATATAACTTATTTATATTGTGTAAACCATATAGGTGATCCTACCACCAATATAAAACATTACAAATGAATATATGACATGAAAAAATATTATGTTAGCCACAAGTCATTCGTATATAACCTGATGCATGTTATAGGTTAATGGTGTAGTATGTTCCTCCCCTTTAAACCAATGGTTCCCTCAATTTTCTTAGCTCTGGATGCCTCTACATAAAATCTTCACCCTCCCATGTTGTATCCTTGCTTGGTATATTCTCCCATTTAATTAAATACAAATAAATCATTCTCGTTCGTAGATTCTTAGTTCATGTTTGAAGGATCTCCTCGGGTTCTAGAATGAATCTTCTTTATTTATCCAACTTAGGTAACTATGTTTGTGTTGTAGTCATTGTCTAAGGACCTTCAAGTAGGAGACATGAAATATTGGATGTATTCATGCAAATTGAGGTAACTCTAGATTGTGTACTACACTGCATATTCTTGCAAAACTTGATGTTGATTATAATACTTAGGAGCCAATATGTTATCCTCTTTTTTTCAAATGATATTTTATGTAGAGTTGAATTCGCATAAAGACCTAATCACTAATGTCTTAACTTTGTTCGCTCCTATGTTGATATACTTGTTTTTGTGTGATTTTGTGTCATGGCCAAGCTTTCGTAAGACATGTTTGTGTTGAATGTGATATTCCATGGCTCAAACATTTGGTTTTACCCTTATGGAAGAGGTTATGTATGGTAGTTGATACCCAAATAATGCCAAAAATGGATAAATTTTGGATGAGGTATGGAAGGAAGTGTTATACCACCATTTTTCTAGTGGAAACCATTGAACCCAATTTTCCTCTATATCCGGAGAAAAGAAATGAATATATCCTTCAAAGAATTTTTTGACCACCTTTATTTTCCCATCTAATTGAGGATGATATGATGAACTAAGTACGTATATATGAATATAAATCAGTCAAAAATTTACAACTAAAGATCGGATCTTTGATAAGTTACTATTATCTTGAAGGTACCATGTAACTTCTTAATTGTATCAATAAAAGCATATGTTATTGTGTTTGCTACAAATAGATGTGATAAGGCACAAAAATGTGCATATTTTCTAATCCTTCCCACTACCATTATGATGACATTTTCTCCTTTTGAATTGAGCAACCCTATAATGAAATCCATATAAACCTCCTTCCACATTTGACTTGGTATATATAGGGATTGAAGAAGACCTAGTGTCTTAATTGTCTCACCTTTGTTTTGTTAACATACCATACATTCTACCACAAATTATTGGAATTTACCCTTGATTCCTTCCAAAAAAAAATTCTTGATCCTTTGATAACTTTTCAAGAATCCTAAAAGCCCCCTACTGGAAATGTATGTAGTTCTACAAGAACCTTTTTATTTAAGGCATAATTATTGGATAGGTATAGCCTATCTTTGTACCATAAAATATTCCCTTTCCATATAATATTTTTAGATAACATAGCATCATGTCAAATCTTCTAAATCAAAACCCATCTTTCTATGTCATTCTCCCACTTTGATTTTGTCTCATCCACCCAATCAAATTGTAATATGGAGATTGCATATAATAGTGTCTTTGTGGATTCATCCCTTCTAGAGAGTGATATGCCACTATGTTTCCTTCCCTTTCTTGTAGATGATTTCAAAGTCATATCCCAACATTTGTTACCATTTTTTTGTTCCTCAAATGAAAACATTTGTTCCAAAAATTACTTAAGACTATCATGATCTTCCTTTAACTTAAAGTACATACCTATAAAATATGGTCTCCACCATTTGACGAGAATGAAGAATAGCCATCATTTCCATCTCATATATGGGCTTTAGTGATTTTTCCCTTTGATTTGGTGATTCTCAAATGTGATGGGTTATCCTTCTTGCATGATTACTCGCCCCATTCTATTATTATATGATGCATCACATTCCATGATGGTATCCAACACCGAGGTGGTGCATGCGGCTTGCTTTGGTGACTCAAATTCCTTAGTAGTTTCTTCATTCCGTTAGAAGGAATCCTTATTCAATAGTGTTGTGAGAGGTGTGGCTATGGTGCCACAATTTTTGAAAAATGGTCACTTACCTTAGTAGCCACTTCATTCCATTAAGAGGAATCCTTCTTCAATAGTGTTTTGAGAGGTGCAACTATGTGCCACAATTTTTGAAAAATGGTCACATAACTTGGTAGCCACTTCATTCCATTAAAAACAATTCTTCTTCAATAGTGTTGTGAGTGGTGTAACTATGATGCCATAATTTTTGAAAAAATGGTGGTAGTAACATGTCAGCCCTAGGAAGCCTTGAAGATTCTTGAGGGTTTTTGGAAATGTTGATTCCACTATGGCCTTGATCTTGTAGGGGTCTAATTTTACACCTTTGTGGGAGATAATGTGACACAAGTATTCCACCTCTTTCACTTCCAAAGAACAATTGGAAGGTTTGGCATAAATTTGATCGTGTTCCAAAGTCATTAACACTTTATCCACATGCAACAAGTTTCCTTCCCGTGTATTTCTATATATCAATGTGTCATCAAACAATACCAAGACAAACTTTCACAAAAAATGCTAAAATATATCTAAATTCATCAAGCTCTAAAATGTAGATAGTGCATTAGTGTGGCCAAAACGCATCACTAGAAACTCATAATGGCCCTCATGCATCTTAAGTGTCATTTTATGAATATCCTCATCTCAAATTATAATTGTCGAAGATCTAATTTGGTAAAATAAACAACATCTAACAATAATCGATTATATACGTAGGAAACTTATTTTTGATAGTGTACTTGTTGAGTTATCTATAACCCAAACACATTTACCATAATGTTTCATCTTTCTTACACACCATCACCACTTTGGAGAAGAATAATCATTTTGACTATGTTGTAAAATATTTGATTCCAACATTTATTTTACCATCTTATCTATCTTGCTCTTTTTGCATACAAATACATGTAAGCTTTAATTTTGGGTTGTTGGATCCCTCTTACTAGAATGGCATGATAATGATATCTTTTGGGAGGCAATTCTTTTAGCATATCCCTAAAAATGAGTGTCTTCCTATAATTGTTTGCATAATTAATTGTGTAGGCTTGTTTTATTGTTGTGCTTCCAATGAAAATAATTGTGCCACAAACCATCTACACCCTTTTAAAGAATATTTAACATTTGATGAGAGTTCACAAAGTGTGGTGAATTGGAAATTCATCTCAATAGTTCATTTGAATCAAACCTCATAAACAACTCCTAAAAGTTCATATCAATAGTTTTTATCCACTTTAATGAAAATCATATAAGGTTATATCTTTTACTCACCCATAGAGGCCTTCATACTATGACATTTGCCCAAACCAATGACTCTGCAACCATCTACAAACATGACTTGGAATTCAAGTGTTGAGTAAGAAAAATATTTTAAGCATCTTTGCCAAATTATTGTTGATACTTATGTTTACTCCTTGAGTACATTAACATTGTCACCTTGTATTTCTTGAGAAATCCCATCGCATTTAGGTTTTGTGGAGTGATAATACCTGAAATTACATGGCAAGAAATAGTGAGGTGAGAATCTTCACATCCTTGCTCGAGATCCTCTTCGAACATGCCTAATACTTCCTCATCGTGATATTCTTCTATAATATTATTATAAATAATATCATATAATCATAGGCATTAGAAACTTTTTCTAGTAGTTGGAACTTGAAGAATTCCTATAGGTAGTTGAAGAGTCAAGATGAATATGAAGTGTAATAGTCATTCCAATGGCTTTATATTTGTACATCTCATCACTTGTTTTTTCTGAATAATAATAAGTTTGTTTTTGCACATTCCATTTTCATTCTCATTGTAAAGTCCATTTATCCTATCCTGAAACTGGTATCAAAGGAAAGGATGTTGCATATCATTTTTCATTCTCCATTTTCATCTCAAGCTCATTCAATATCTTGTCTCTTTATCCTCCATTCTCCTCCATTAGTTGAAAATATTATTCAAATATCAATGTAGTGTTTTACTCTTCGTTGGAGTGTTGTTTTATTCTATTTGTGCGACACTATTGCACTATTATTTAGTTAAGTTGTTTAAGGTTAGCATTCCATGTCATTGACCGCAAGTTTGGAATAGGCCATATAAGCATAGGAAATGCAAAGTTTTAAAATTAATTTACTGAGACATGAATATTGTATGGAATTCAACAAGTTGTAAGCCTAAGGATTAAAGTCATTTGTTGGATGTTTATTGAGACAATTAAACTATTTGTCGGATGGTATTGATGCTCTCGCCATAAAACATGGCCTTTTCAAAGTTTGTGATTGCTTTTAAGGAGACCAATTATGGATTGAGTTTGGAAAAACCTTTGATTTTCGTATATAAGATTGGCTTTTGTGCCTCATTTCACAATCTCTCATTTCATAGTTCACATGAAGCCAAGATAAATTACTTTTAACTTTTGATTCTTTTCTTTTCAAATTAAAAGACAAATGGGCGAGGAGGATAACCTTCAAAGGAATAGTTAATTTTTACTTTTGATGCTAAAAATATATATATTTAAGATGTTTTTCTAAGTGAAAAGATTTTTTTGACCTATTTTCAATCATTAAAAGTCATTTATTAAGCAAGTCATTTCATGCAAAATTTTGGGAAAAAAATAAAATAAACAAATAACATTGTTTGGTATTAACGATGCATTGGTTTGCGTCGATAAGTAATGTCATTGCATTAAACTATCACATTTATTACCTAATAGAAATGTGACAACAACATATGTGGCATTGTCCCTATAAATCATTGAGGATAAATAAAATATGTATGTTTTCTCATTCCCCCATTACCCATTCATGACTATCACTAGATTTAAACCCCAAAAGTAAGAATATTCAAAGTATATAGGGTTTATACACCCACGTACAAGGACTTCTTATTAAGAAGATGTCATCGATAGAGCAAATATTTTCATGTACTACCTAGGTACCGTATGTACCCAAAATTGTAAGGTACTTCCGCGTAACAACATAACACGTGCCCCAATGATGATACAGGTCTCCTCACAAGGTGTTCAGGATCTGAAAAAGCTCCCCAAGTATGTGTTAACATCCCGCATGCCTCGCTTAGCCCCTGTGTGCTTTGTTGTTCTCTTTTCCCTCTTTTCTTTGTGTTTTCTCTTGATTTACAAAACCGCCACCCTCGAATGGGCGGCGGTCCTTCACACATTTTCCAGAATGTTCTTTTTAATGCGACTCACGTAAATTTCAATGTTTACCATTTTTTCACCACCTTTGGCTTGCATTAATGATTCTGGTTCCCTAGAATAGTGTTTTGGCATTGTTTATGGTTTAAGAGATCAATTTGGTTTTTACCTTTGGGTAAATGCAAATGCTATAAATAGTTGGCTTGTGCTCAAGCAAATGGCCCCTCAAATTTGCCTCTCAATTTCTCATTTCAGTAGTTCAGTCTTTCATTTTTCTTAGGATTCATAGTTTTGTTCATTGCATGCTTAGTTAATGTTATTTTTCTATTAGAAAGCCACATATCCATCTTGTGCAAGTGTTGTCATTACTTCATGCAGTCCATTGAAGTAGAACAATTTAATTCTCAGTAGGAAGCCATTAAAGTTGCAGGTTTTTCTCACAAATGGGATAGTTTCGTGTTCGGACATTTTATGTTGCATGACTCACAATAAATCCCGCAAGGAATTACATAAGCCAAGCTTTGTACTCTTGCGCTATCCCTCTCCTAATCGCATTGTATTCCGTCTATATCCTAATTTGCGCTTTGTTCCAATATCTACTTTTGTTGATGCTAGCATTACACGCTTTTACGGATCCACGTGAGTACGAAGGAACAAGGAGATCGCACCGAGGGGACAAAGCTACACACACCATCGGATTCGCAACTATTCTGCAGAATCCAAGTTCTAGCTTTCAAAGTTCTAGTTAAAAGGATATCAAATAAAGTAGCAAATCATCTTATTTGATCAATTTTACTTTCAATATTGCCAGGGAAGTTGTGGGGATTGATAGTTTCTGAGAAACTATGATTCATTCCTCACTTCTGAGGTAGGATCGAGAGTCTTTCAAATAGATTAGATCAGTTATTTCATTATTTAGAATAGACTTACAACCTGCCATTGCAGACAAGTAGCTATACTCGGTTGTCTTGTTTGTTTTAATTTCATGATTAGTTTAGTTGTCAATTGCTAGATATTTTAAAAAAAGTTGCTCTTTCAATTTTGTTCGGATAGTTCATCAAAAAAATACAAAAATAGAGAAGTTATATATGCTATAGATATACTTCACGTAGTTAATTTTACTTTTTGCAGTTAGATTTTCATTGTTTCTTTTGTATGAAAATCACGGGACCTAGAGAGCCCAGAGAATACATATTCGAGCCAATCGTGCCCCAACCCAATCTCATCACAGCAATAACTGATATAGATCAGAATCTTAGGATCCAAGTCTTCCAAACAATGACAAACTTACAATAGATCAGCTTCTAGTTAAGCGGGTTAAACATAGAAGACGACCAAGCGCACACATTTTGGTCAAATCAGCCAAACTACAGATTATCCTAGATAAATATCCGCATGACTATAGAAGGGCTTGAAAGAGAAAAAGTTTGGTTGTGATCCTTTGGTCCCACAACTAGACGTAAGAGATACTCTCACAGACATAGATACCAGCTTAAGAATTCAGGTTGCACGAACACTGTGAGATACTCGAGAAGATCACACAACCGTTAATTCGAATATCGAGGCTGAAAAAGCATATGACTATTGGATACTAGGGATTAGGGATTGAATCCACACATGACCATAGCAGGTCCACAACAACCTCGAATCTACGGTTGTGATCCACAGGTCCCACAACCCAACGAGTCCACAGGTCAATCTGACATTGACACTGGCTTACGCACATTAATATTTAGATCCACTCCACTTCCACATATCATCATCACACAGTTATCCTTGTTAGACGTAGCAGCTAACAAAGCTAAGAATTTCTGGACTAGGCCAGAGAACCGCCCATAGAGTCAACTATATTTACCATCCACCCTATGACCTATGTCTGGATATATACACGAAACTATCCCAGGTCATTTTCCGCGTATCCCACAACCTATAGACCGAATCACGCCAAAGCTCGATATTGATTGGAGCCTTCGAGAAGTCATCCTTTCCGATCGATCTATCACACCAGTTTAGGTTAGGAGGGCCTTCTTTGCCTTAGATTCATAGTTTCCACTAGTGCGTGTCGAAGACATCAGATTTCCTAACTAGTTTGTCTACATCCCACGTGTATTCCATCCCCACTAGGCTATCTCAGCACGACCTCGGGAGGTGGGTGTGAGGAAGAGTTACTTGTAGATTCCCACACTCACTTGTCACTTTTCCATCATACAAAATTGGTGAACTCGACGTGAACGAAACAGTTCTTCCTCTTTTATTTTCACTTCTTCCTTCCACCTTCGCTCTTACCCATTATTCTGCGGGTATTCATATACCCCCGAATATGTCGGGATTCGATGCATATGGTAGACCTCTCATAGGTCTTGAAGCATACTACACTCAGCTGAATAGACATTCATCACCCTCACTCTCAGTATGGGGTGAAAACTATTCAAATAACCAATTATCAACACAAAATCCACCTCCAAGGACTAGATATGGCTCATCTTTCCAAGCAGAGGAGTTGGATCAGCTCGCTCAAACGCAACACAAAGAGCCTTGTGCTCGAACAATATGACGTTCACAGGAGAATCTGGTTTGTCTCCTCAGGTGCTGCTTAGACCAAAAATTAGTAGACAATCATACCCATACCGGATTTAGATGATGAACATTTGAGACGTTATTCCAGGAATGATCAACGCTCTCGAAGTATGTACCCACCCATAGGGAGTTTACAAACACAACCTGAGGTCTCTTTTCAAGAAAATACCTCCATGCCACTACATATAGGAAATGCCCTCGGGGAAACTTGGCAAGGCAAAAATCAGTTCATAGCAGGATATCACATGCCTATACAACACCAGGATATACAACAAATGCCACTAAGGCAAAATACCGTGACTTTACCAAATGAAGTCATTTCGACTTTAGTAGAAAAATTTAGGGGGTTAGAAATTTCTCAGGCAAATCACCATTCTCAATTCATACATGCAGGAAATTCTAATCCTCCACACCATCCTAGCCAAGTAGACCTCCTCACAGGAATAGGCACGTTAGGCATGACTCCTCAGTATTCACAACAAATGCCAACAAGAACCGCCATTTCTAACACCGTTCCGATACCTCCCAGTCTAGTACAAAATAATCCATTCCTAGACAATCCCCCTTCATACTTAAACATGTACTCCAAATCACCACAAGGGGATATGTTCTCCTCTCCCGACATGTTTACTCAACCACAGGGGTTTTCTTATGCCCCTACTAGTGCATACGCTATGCCATATCAACAACCCATTCCACCGCCACCCCCTCAGCAGGCACCATCAATGGTCGAAACCTACGCGATAGGGACTTATTCAGAATATTTGAAAGAACCCTTAGACTTCACCATACGAAGCGTTATGCTTCCAAGACCTCTTCCTGATTTTCCCAAATACAAAGGTGAGGGAGATCCGAATGCACATATCAAGGCTTACGCCATAGCCATTCGAGAACTACTCCCTTGGGATGGGGTTGTTGCTAAAATATTCCCCAAAACTTTGGAGGGCATCGCTCTCGATTGGTATTATAGAATACCTAAGGCTTCCATCCATTCATTTAAACAACTCGTTTCAGAGTTCATCAAGGCATTTGACATGAACAAACTATTAAGAACAGGAATTAGGGAATTCTTACACATTAAGCAAGAACACAATGAGTTTGTCACTCCTTTCATCCGAGAGGTGGCGATCGTTCTTTATTCTTCATCCAAAGATTGCTCCAAATATGGACCAAATGGAATTATGTGATTTATTCCTTCATTCTCTCAGAGAAGTGAAGGAAGAATTCGAAGTTCCCACTAAGGACTTACGATGAAGTACTGTAGAGCGCTCTCCGAATAGATCAAGTGGCAATTGATAGCAGTCATGCAAGGCATATGGAGCTTAATGGGAGGTTAATCACCTCCAACCAAAATAGTATGGCTTATCCTACTACCACGAATGTCATCAAGGACCTAAAATCCTCAATAAGAATCTCGGAGTGACAACAGATGGAGTAACTGATCAGGCCAAAAGGGTAAATGTTGTGAATACTCCACCACTAGTAAACAACCAACGAAATAACAACTTTACCCCAACAATCAATGCAATGGATTTTAATCATCAACAACAACAACAACAACAACAACAATGGTGAAACCCTACACACAGTCCAAACCAAAACTCAATTGGTTGTCAAAACCAGAATCAAAACCAAAAACAACAAATGCAAAACTTTCATATCAATTTTATATTGATATTTGTTTTACATTATTTACAATTCACACTCCCAACCACTAGTTTGGATTACATTATTCAGATCTAAAACAAAGTTCCACATACTATCTACGGCATGCCTTCTTCTTTGGAATCTATAACATACATTTGGTACATTGATATTATCTTTGGGTTGTTGTTGATGTCAAGATTGACACCTTTGTTTATTTGTGTTGGGCTGCATTTATCTTTGACAAGTCACCAAGCTCCTACACGCCCCACTCTCTACCTCCTCCTAAGGCAAATTAGTGCAAGGTGCCCGAACATTTACAAAGCATATAAAATTATGTTCATGTCCCACGAAGAACTAGTTGATTGAATGACTATTTCAAAGTGCAAATTGTAATACTGGGAAGTACTTCTTCAATCTCTTGATGTGACCACTATTTAGTTAGTTACTCCCCATTTATAATGAATATATTTGTGGAATAGTCAAACATCATTATGTGAGAATTCTTTTTCCTAATCAATACAATGCATTCATATTGTCGTTTGCAATCCATTTGTAGGATTTGGTGTTTATCTTCCAGATCTGTGTTCCGATCTGTCATCATTTATCTCAAACATTTGCACATTCTTCTATCCAATGAATGAATACTAAAAGCCGGGATAAAAAAATGACCCAACCACAAGAAAAGGACTTCAAGGACTCAAGACACATGAAAACCCAACACACACACTTTTCTTTAATTGCATTTTAGTTACGATCAACATTCCAAGAACATTATTGTGCAAGGAAAACTTTCTCCTTTTTCCATCTACAGATTCTTAAGTTCATTCCACATTTAATTTATAGTTCGACCATTTTAAGTTGGCTTTTATCCTTTACGGAAATTTCCATAACTTACATACTTATTTGGCATAATTCAAATTGCATATAAAGTACTTAATTATCTTGTTCTTATGTTAAGAATATTCTTCTCAAACATTTATTCAATGTCTACATTTTACCCTTACAACTCAAGTGAATCTGACTTGATGTCCATAAAGCAATATTAGGATTTAAGGGAGATTTAGATACAAGATAGATTTTTCCCAAAACATTCTTCGATCATGGTATAGTTATTTCCCTACCATAGTTATTCTAATTCAATGACTTGTGGAATTCCATTTTTATATATATATATATATATATATATATATATATATATATATATATATATATATTTTTTTTTCAAGTTTGATCACACCAAGGAAATTCATATTCTTTGTAACTCATGAAAATGTTTAATTAAGTTATAAGGACTCCAAGAGTGGCATTATTCCTAACCTCAAATCTCATTTTTTTTACTCTTCTATGCTTTACTTTTACATCACATTAAGGTCTCATTATTACCATCGCTTTATAACAAAAGAGTTACGAAAGTACTTGTCTGACATCTTAAAGAAGTACATGGTTAGAAGCATTATAAACTACACATGAACCACAAGTGATTTGTGTTCAAGGTAAGGTCCCATTTTTCGCATTTCATGATTCCACATGTGAAATATTATTTATTTCTTAATGTCATAAAAGGACATAACAAGGTATTACGGGACAAGATTTTGGTTTCTTGGGTTCTCTAAAGTCAACATCTTTCAAATCAATTTTGTTTTGCAAAGAGTTACTTATAATTTTCTACCCACATGTTAACCTCCAAATCAACTAAGGTTTAGTTTAATTCCAATTTTCACTCAAGGCTTTAATCCCTATTATAGATTAGATTAAGGTTAAAACATATTTACCCTATAAACCCTTCATAAGAGATCAAGGCACTATATTGTCACAAGCCAAAGATAAGACATTTAGCTGCGAGGGACTAAAGAGTTCACTAACAAGAATGCAAGACATAGAACAACTATATCACGATCTCCATTTATGTCATTTGAATCCAACAAGGATTTCATTCGATGAAGAAATTTAATTTTAAATCTATCTTCGGAAGACAAGGTAGTCCACTAGGATACGAAGGAAGAGTTAGCTCTACTTACTCCAAATAAAGTTTGACTGTGTCGCTCTCCTATCTATTAGGTTTATGACAATGTCACTAAACATACCGACTAAGATGATAAACCCATTCTTGGGCTCTTGTTTACCCAAACTAGGAGGTTCCATCGAGTGCAGAGTTTAAGTTCATTCTATGGTTTTCAATGTCTTCTATGGTAAAAGTATCACACATGAAGACATGTTATGCTCGATATTATACAAGGGTTGAGTGTTTCGATTAAATCTCTTTATTACATTTACAAAGTAAGAATGCACAAGATGATTCATTAATCATTTATTGAACACTGAATATGCACTACAAGATATTACTTCAAAATTTTATATATATTTACCTTATATATATATATATATATATATATATATATATATATCAAACCTTTTTACCATGTGTACTATGAATCAAATTGAACCTATGATTAAATACACATTTCCTAGATATCCCTAAAAACTAGCATCTCATACATATTAGCAAATTATCAAATATAATTTTTATGTAACATGAGACTACATTATACATATATTCATTTTACAATGAACTATATAAATTACAATGATAATTAATGAATTACACATCACCTTTTCGCCATCATTCTTGCATCCTGCAAAACCACGTGAGCATGAAATCAGCGATAAATCATTGGCATGGCATCCACCCTAATCTAACATAATTAACATTTTTTATTTTCCCATTTACATATAATAATAATTACAATTTGCAATCGAAAGAAAAGGTTTAGAGACATGTATTCATTACATTTCATTTCACTTCATTTTGTAACCAAGGAGAGAGAAAGAGAAAGGAAGAGAGAGAAACACCATTTTGTCAAAAGTTCTATTTCACACAACAAGTTACACTATAGAGTTTTAAAATAGTTATTTACATGTGTCAAAAGTTTCCATGGTGGTTTGGCAACCCGACGAGGGTCCCACAACTTTCTATTTTTACATTTTCTTAGCTACAAAAACATTCAAAATGGGCTCGGAGGCTAAGAAACCACTTTCAAACGTTGTCTTCCGATGAGAAAACACACCATGATTAAATTTCTACGTGTCCACTTATATACCAAGAGTTCATAAGAATCGACAATTTGGAATTTGGAATGAAGCTAGCGAAACGGTTTACGTTTGGCATGGCTAGTTTTTCGGGGCCATTGGTCGTAATTGACCTAGTTGCAAATGAATTAAAAGTTAGCTCAAGGGCTTAAAAACCACATCCAAAACTAATGTTGATGGATGAACGCGCAATGAGAAACTTCCTACAAGTTCCCCTATATAAGGATAATTCATCAGAGTCGACGGAACTCAGAACTAGAAAACTATTTTCAAATGGCGACAAGTTTTTGAAGCCACCGGTCCTAATTGGTCTAGTTTGACCTAGTCAAACTACGTGACCAGAGGCCTACAAAATGGCTTTGCCAAACTATCCAAAGAAAAGTGTTTTTCCCTAAACTGAAAGTTCCATGTAATTTCTAGTAAAAACACTAGAGGTTTGTGAAGATGGATAATAATTTCTCTATCCAAGGTTTCAAATGGCGGTTCAAAATGAAAGCCAACTTTATAGTTTTAGTAGCTTCTTACAACTACAAAAAATGGTGTAACAGGGCTCCTATATGGCATCAAAAATATCACAAATGTTCATTCGGGGTCAAACCAAAGGTTAAGGTGACTCCTCACATAACAAGGTACATGAATGAAGCTTAACATCCCATTTTCAAGAGTTACGAAGGGTACTTAATGAGTCTCAAAAAATGCAAAATTATCTATTTAAACAGGAGATGGTCAACATTTTTACTGGGAAGTCAATTTTGTCTTGTCGATAAAACAATATTGTAGTGATCTAGTTGGGTAGGAAGTTTTCTAAATCACCTCAGAATGAGGGTTGAAGTTCATGGTTTAATACAAAAGGGTTATTTTGATTTCGTGAGTTATGACACGACATTTTATTGTTTTGCAACAAGTTAATATAAAACAATTAAATGTATTATAATCCTAATATTTTAAAATTATATTAAGTTGCAAATGAAAAACTAAAGTACGAGAGTTATGAAAGATAAGGAGAGATGAACCATGCCTGGAAATGAATGAAGTGAAGGTCAAGTGGAGTTGAGGGGTTCAACATCTCACTTGGGCATTTCATCAAAATAATTCAAGCACATCATCACACTTCAATTTTCACCCATTTCTCAAAATTCATCGCATCACAAGCTTTCAAATTTTTTTTCACATCAAATCTTGGAAAACCCATGTTTCAAAGTGTTAAAAAATGTTGAAAACTTTTAAAAATTTTCAAAGCAGAAATTCATACCAAAATGAGCATACATGATAAGAAAGATCTGAAAACATCAGCAAATTTTAGGAAAATCTAATCAATCTTTCCATCCATAACATTCATTTATTTCTTTCAAAATTTCTAAAGCCTTTTCAACAACCCCATTTTGTCATACATCCAATGTCAATTATGTTTTCAAAATCACCACCACAATAGTTTAATTAGTGATCAACATTGCATTTAGACATCATTTATAATGCCATATGCATCAATTTCACAATCAACAAATCAAATCCCATATTATTAGGAAATCAATGCCATCTACCATAGGATTAATTCCCAAAAAATTATAAATTTTCTTTCAATTCATAATATCTCAATTTCCATAATTGTCTAATTTCCAATTTTAGAAATCAAAATCAAATTTCCATCAAGGTTATGCAAATTTAGCAAATCATGCATTTCTTTGAAAGGTTCCATCAAACTTCTTACAATCAAAAACCCAATTTTACACACATCTTCATCAATCAACATCATTCAACCCATTAATTCAACATTTAATTAATAAGTTTTCACACTCATAAAATGCAATTCCACATTTCACATGAACAAATATCCAAAAATATACTCCAGGATTGCAATTTTGCAAACACATTTAAAATAAAAATTTGAATTGAAAACAAAAAAATTTTCAATATTTTCCTAACATGGATATCCATCCATTTTTGCTATTCAATGCATTTTTTTTTTTTTTTATTTGAAATGAAACATCATTGCAAACATGCATTTAATGCAATGCAAAACATGTGAGTTTCCACATAAAAAATTTCTGAAAGAATGCATAAATAGATTAATACAATCAACATTTTACTATGGCATATTTTTTTTTCACACCTCCAAATCATCAATTTTATTATTCTTTTTTTCAACATACCATTAAAACAAACAAAAAACCACCAAGCATGAATTCTTCTTTTGATAAATGCCCAAAATGATTATCTTACTTTGCATTTGCATCATTTCAATCCATCCGATGAAAATTTAAAAAATTTGCACTTCAATGTGATGGAATTATATTGATTTTTACTTTATGAGATTTTAAAATGATGAAAATGCAATGATGCAATGAAAAACCCATCATGGAATGTTGATTACCATAAATTTTGAACAATTACTAACTTGACTTGTCATTTGTGATCCACATTTTTAAGCACATTTCCCTTTTTACTTGATATTCATTTTAACCATTTACAACTAGATTTACATCCATTTTAACTGTTGTGATCCGGGTTTAATGTTTTTTGAAACATGGATCCCAAAAAAAATGTCATTATTTATGGGAATAATAATGACAAATCTAAATTTCATGATATGATGCCCAAATCCAATCGTGATCCAACAGCTTTGATCCCCACTTTCATTCCCCAATCATTTCCAACCACGCATCCAAATTTTATTATTTTTTTTAAATTATTTTTTTTAATTATTAATTTTTGGATTCATGGTGGCACTACATTTTCCTCCCCTTATAAGAGCATCGTCCTCGATGCGACACAACACCGAAAGGGTAGAAAAAAAAGGGATATGAAAGAAGAATTTAATAATGACAATTTCATTTATCAAAAAAAAATATCTCTTTCATTAGAACACAATGACCAAAGGAAAAAAGAAATTTAAAAAATATCTAAACTTTAATGTTTGTGAAGATTGGTAGTTTCTTTTTTTACTTATTACTTTGTTAATATTTTCTTTTACAGTATTTCTTAATCTCAAGATTATAATATTCATTGTTTAGAATTTTTTCAATTGTCTTATGTTCATGGGTGCCCAACAATAACTAACATCAAGATGTCACACAAAACTCAACACAACACAAATGACCCACGAGACATCTTGCTACATACTTTCATGATGATATCACATCACAAGACCTTTAATTCCTCCATGGAATGACAACAAGTAGTCCACATACAAAGAATTTCCAACAATTATGTCATAGACATAGATCCAATACACACATGTGACTGACAAACAAAATCATCACACTGATACATATACAATGGGTATCACATGACCCAAAAATCCATGACTGTACCAACATAGTGCCAAGACAATATCCAATAGTCCATACCAACCAAGGGGAGAGTCAAGCCTCAATCATAACAATGTGTCAAAAGACTCACAAGAGTACACATAACTCACTATACCAACTCCACACATCACAAGACATCACGAAACAATCTCCATATATCTCCCAAAACATCACAAAAACAACTCCATATACCTCCCAAACAACTCCATATACCTCCCAAAGAGAAAGAATCATAGTGCCAAAACCAAGTCGGGTCACTCAACCATAGAGCCCCATCAAGAATATCAGGTCACTCAACCATAGAGTGCCATAAAGAATATCAGGTAACTCAACCATAGAGCCCCATCAAGAATATCAGGTCACTCAACCATAGAGTGCCATAAAGAATATCGGTAACTCAACCATAGAGCCCCATCAAGAATATCAGGTCACTCAACCATAGAGGCCCATCTCCTTTCTCCTTTTAATGAGGTCGGGTCACCCTATGGCCCTAGGCACATAGAGCCCCATCACCCCCACCCAAGTGGTGTAGTAACTCATGGTTCAAAACTACTACTAGTTATCTATGACCTCCTGGGGCGTACCCCCATACAACGAAGTGGGCCCATAGGTTCCACCACCCATGGTGAATCCCATGACCCTATTCCAAAACATTACGACATTAGAACCAACATAACAATCCATTCAAATGCCAAGTGGCAAAAATTAAAAGCCTTGGGCTAGGCTATAAAAATTTTAAATATGAAAAGAAAGTTTAAAACTAAGAAAACAAATGGCTAATTAGCCATGGTTAGTGCAAAATCTGAATGTTAATGCAACAACCAAATAAATGCCCAAAATATAAGAACATGTCAATCAAGAAAATGTTGGTTCTAACAAAAAAGAGATAATGATCAATTTACGAATAAAATACGTATTGAGAAATAACACATTACAATCACTATGTGGCCTCATACCGCCACCAAAGGGGTACTCATCGAGTTGCTAGCACTCAGACATCGAGCCTCAGCTCGTAAAAATATACATGTAACCAGAAATGAGTATATCAAATAATGTAACTGTCATCATCTCTGCCTGAATCATCCCTCCAAACTCCCACAAGGATCAACATAGTCAAAATCACATAGGATTGTTCAATGAACAATCCAATAGGAAAGAGAAAGGGACACTAGTTGCATAAGTTGAGCCTAAGGTGGTGCACACCCACAATATACTGAGCAAGCTCGAAGTATACTAAATAAATAAAAGTGGGTTTTCAGTCTATATAAGACTCCACTTCCTCACTCGTACTCAGCTCAAGATTATGAAAACTGGTCCACGCCCTCCTCTCTCACACATACACACTCTTGACAATTTTCCCCTTAGGGTCGTCTAGTGTAAGGTTCACAACATACACATAACTACATCACTAACACAATGGTGATTCACACACATTAACCATAGCATCTTATGCATGGTATATATATAGGGTATAACACAATCATTACTTTCATGGGTTACGATACATCACATTACCACATTCTGCACCCAAAGTGCAATCACTATACAATAGGGATCATACACTCACCATATGCCCCTAAATCATGACATGAACCATCACATATTACATGAATTATATGTATGAGGAACACAATGTCTAACATTACAACATATAGTCAATCATAATACAAACATGGTGATGACACACATGATCATCATCACAACATGGTGATGACATCACGATAAAAATGATTCACTTTACACAATTTTTCATGCAATACATCAATACACCTTCATATCACATAATGCCAAAATGTTCCAACACTCTGCAATCCACAATAACATTTTTTTCACACACACAATAAGGTGGTACATCACACACATGAATTCTTCATTGAATCCATGAAAAGAGAGTGAATACTCTCATCACAAGCACATCAACATGATAAAAAATACGCACTAAGTGACATGCACCACATGTGCTTCCATAAGGTCACAATTACAACATTGTTCACATACAACATATATCACATTACTCTTCCAATATCCACCACCATCATGCAAAATCATCACAACTCCAATCCATCCAGAGGTTCGAGAGCATGAACCTCCGCTCTGATACCAAATGTAACGCCCACATTTTACACACACAAAAACAACAAAAAAATACCAAGATAATTTTTTTTTGACTTACATTGCTCACTACACAACACCACAAGGGCTCCAAAGTACAGAAACTCAACAACACATACGACACTTACATAAGTCATCGACTCACATAGACACATGAAAACACCATAGACATGTCGATGCCACACTTTTCCCAATGAATGAATACTAGCAATGACCCAACCACAAGAAAAGGACTCAAGGATTGGAAAACCCACAACACATCATTTCTTTAATTGCATTTTAGTTACGATCAACATTCCAAGAACATTATTGTGCAAGGAAAATTTTCTTTTCTTTTTTCCATCTACAGATTCTTAAGTTCATTCCACATTTAATTTATAGTTGACCATTTTAAGTTGGATTTTTTTATCCTTTACGGAAATTTCCATAACTTACATACTTATTTGGCATAATTCAAATTGCATATAAAGTACTTAATTATCTTGTTCTTATGTTAAGAATATTCTTCTCAAACATTTATTCAATGTCTACTTTTACCCTTACAACTCAAGTGAATCTGACTTGATGTCCAGAAAGCAATATTAGGATTTAAGGAGGGGAAGATTTAGATACAAGATAGATTTTTTTCCCAAAACATTCTTCGATCATGGTATTTATTTCCCTACCATAGTTATTCTAATTCAATGACTTGTGGAAATTATATATATATATATATATATATATATATATATATTTTTTTTTTCAAAGTTTGATCACACCAAGGAAATTCATATTCTTTGTAACACATGAAGATGTTTAATTAAGTTATAAGGACTCCAAGAGTGGCATTATTCCTAACCTCAAATCTCATTTTTTACTCTTCTATGCTTTACTTTTTACATCGCATTAAGGTCTCATTATTACCATCACTTTATAACAAAAGAGTTACGAAAGTACTTGTCTGACATCTTAAAGAAGTACATGGTTAGAAGCATTATAAACTACACATGAACCACAAGTGATTTGTGTTCAAGGTAAGGTCCCATGTTTCTACATTTCATGATTCCACATGTGAAATATTATTTATTTCTTAATGTCATAAAAGGACATAACAAGGTATTACGGGACAAGATTTTGGTTTCTTGGGTTCTCTAAAGTCAACATCTTTCAAATCAATTTTGTTTTGCAAAGAGTTACTTATAATTTTCTACCCACATGTTAACCTCCAAATCAACTAAGGTTTAGTTTAATTCCAATTTTCACTCAGGGCTTTAATCCCTATTATAGATTAGATTAAGGTTAAAACATATTTACCCTATAAACCCTTCGTGAGAGATCAAGGCACTATATTGTCACAAGCCAAAGATAAGACATTTAGTTGCGAGGGACTAAAGAGTTCACTAACAAGAATGCAAGACATAGAACAACTATATCACGATCTCCATTTATGTCATTGAATCCAACAAGGATTTCATTCGATGAAGAAATTTAATTTTAAATCTATCTTCTTTGGAAGACAAGGTAGTCCACTAGGATACGAAGGAAGAGTTAGCTCTACTTACTCCAAATAAAGTTTGATTGTGTCGCTCCTATCTATAGGTTTATGACAATGTCACTAAACATACCGACTAAGATGATAAACCCATTCTTGGGCTCTTATTTACCAAACTAGGAGGTTCCATCGAGTGCAGAGTTTAAGTTCATTCTATGGTTTTCAATGTCTTCTTCTATGGTAAAAGTATCACACATGAAGACATGTTATGCTCTATGATATTATACAAGGGTTGAGTGTTTCGATTAAATCTCTTTATTACATTTACAAAGTAAGAATGCACAAGATGATTAATTAATCATTTATTGAACATTGAATACACTACAGAAATATGCACTACAATATATTACTTCAAATTCATTTATATATATATATATATATATATATAAATATATATTTTTTTACCATACGTACTATGAATCAAATTGAACCTATGATTAAATACACATTTCCTAGATATCCCTAAAAACTAGCATCTCATACATATTAGCAAATTATCAAATATAATTTTTCTGTAACATGAGACTACATTATACATATATTCATTTTACAATGAACTATATAAATTACAATGATAATTAATGAATTACACATCACCTTTTTCGCCATCATTCTTGCATCCTGCAAAACCACGTGAGCATGAAATCAGCGATAAATTGCTGGCATGGCATCCACCCTAATCTAACATAATTAACATTTTTCAGTTTCCCATTTACATATAATAATAATTACAATTTTAATCAAAAGAAAAGGTTTAGAGACATGTATTCATTTCACTTCATTTTGTAACCAAGGAGAGAGAAAGAGAAGAAAGAGAGAGAGAAACACCATTTTGTCAAAAGTTCTATTTCACACAACAAGTTACACTATAGAGTTTTTAAACAGTTATTTACATGTGTCAAAAGTTTCCATGGTGGTTTGGCAACCCGACGAGGGTCCCACAACTTTCTATTTTTACATTTTCTTGCTAGCTACAAAAATGTTCAAATCAAGCTCGGAGGCTAAGAAACCACTTTCAAACGTTGTATTCCGATGAGCAAACACACCACGATTAAATTTATACGTGTCCACTTATATACCAAGAGTTCATAGAAACTGATGAATTTGGAACTAGTGAATGGTTTATGTTTGGTGGCTAGTTTTTCGGGGCCATTGGTCATAATTGACCTAGTTGCAAATGAACAAAAGTTAGCTCGAGGGCTCAAAAAACCACATCCAAAACTGACGTTTGATGGATGAATGCACAATGATAAAACTTCCTACAAGTTCCCCTATATAAGGATAATTCATCAGAGTCAATGGAACTCGAGAACTAGAAAACTATTTTCAAACGGTGACAAGTTTTTTGAAGCCACAGTCCTAATTGGTCCAGTTTGACCTAGTCAAACCTACATCAAAGGCCTACAAAATGGCTTTGCCAAACTATCCAAGAAAAGTGTTTTTCCTAAACTGAAAGTTCCATGTAATTGTCTAGTAAAAACACTAGAGGTTTGCAAAGATGGATAATAATTTCTCTATCCATGTTTCAAATGGCGGTTCAAAATGAAAGCCAACTTTATAGTTTTAGTAGCTTCTTACAACTACAAAATGGTGTAACATTGCTCCTAGTATGGCATCAAAATATCACAAATGTTCATTCGGGGTCAAACCAAAGGTTAAGGTGACTCCTCACATAACAAGGTACACGAATGAAGCTTAACATCCCATTTTTAGAGTTACGAAGGGTACTTAACGAGTCTTCGAAAAATGCAAAATTATCTATTTAAACAGGAGATGGTCACATTTTTTTGGGAAGTCAATTTCATCTTGTCGATAAAACAATATTGTAGTGATCTAGTTGGGTAGGAAGTTTTCTAAATCACCTCAGAATGAGGGTTGAAGTTCATGGTTTAATACAAAAGGGTTATTTTGATTTCGTGAGTTATGATACGACATTTTATTGTTTTGCAACAAGTTAATATAAAACAATTAAATGTATTATAATCCTAATATTTTAAAATTATATTAATTTTATAGAAACAAATCCCTTTCCATTTTCCTAAGATGGATATCCACGTCCTGCTCCAAAGCTTTTTTTTTTTTTTGGCAAAAGCAAGGCGTATGCTTGAGGATGGAACTACAAACATGGTTAATGTGTGAAGAACATGTTCCCAGATGCATAAGAGGTAGATTAATACAACAAGACAATATGCTTGACTGCAGTGCCTCCCAATCATCAATCTTCTCCCTCTTTTTTTTCTAGCATACCAACAAACAAAACCACGACACAGGAAAAAAAAAATCTTTTGAAAGACAAAATATCTTGTTTCAGACGCATATACAGATCCATATCAGTCAAATTTGTGAAAAGTGATGTGAGGAAATATTCAGGTTCTGCTTTATCAGCATGTGCAGTACAATTTAAACCCATCATGGTACTCATTGGAGGGCGACTACAGCTGGAAGAGCATTTTCACAGTTCCCTTTACGCTCTGAATTCACTGCAATAACCACTTACAACTAGATTTACACCGTTAACCTAGGTTTTGACTTTTTAGGCATTGGATCCCAAAACAAATGTCATTATTATTATGCAGGGAAATTGAAAGGTCTGAAATAGTGCCCCAAAATTTAACAACACTCCTTCCCCACTTCCACATTCCACCAAACGCACTAAGCTTCTTTTTTTTTTAAATATAAAATTATTATTATTATTATCTGTCCATTTTGTTAGCACTACAAATATGCACTCTCGGTCAATTTTGGTCAACGCATCATGGCCGTCCATTGTAAAATGGATTGTCATGATGCGTTGACCGACATTGATCAAGTGCATATTGAGTGAAGATTGTAGCCTACTGGCTATAAACCGTGCATTCTCAAATTCTTCCATGTTTTAATAGTATAAATGTCTTAGATAGTCGGTTTAGGATATGTTTCGATATTTTATAAAAAGAGTCTTAGGTACATCATAATGGCAAGTAATGTCTCTTCAATAGAGTCGATTTGAGTTGTTATTCTAAGTTCTTTATTTTTAGTATCAAAAGTTTTATTATAACTATGTATACGTGTTCCGATCTATATAGAGAGTAAAGGGGGCACCGCTCTTGATTTTTGGGTAGATGGGGAAAACCAATATCAAAGTTTTATTTTACATTTGACATTGAGTATTATTTAAAAAGTAATAATTAGAATTATTTTTTAAATATTGTTAATTAATCGTGTCTTGTATCTCTTAGGTCTATATTCCTATCCAAAGTAAATTTCAAGTCATGTTAAGTGTCAATTAGTCCAAGTATTATATATATGTCAAAATAGTCAATTTTTGTGTTCATCAAAGTGTCTCAAATAGGTGATTTTAGGATACTTGTTTATTGTCTAGTCAAAAGAGTCAAGTTGTCAAAATTGTAAAAAAATTGCCTCATGGATGCATTTTCGGTGGAATCCAACATCCGAGTTGTAATTGTGTTTCATGATCATATCCGACCGAGTTAGCGAGCTCATATACTAGAGGACGGAGGCACAAGAGGTTGGAGGTCAATCAACGACCTCTCGTCAATCACCAACGATGAGGCGCATGAAGCCGTGGTGACATTGTGTGTGTGTGTGTGTGTGTGTGTGTGTGTGTGTGTGTGTGTGTGTGTGTGTGTGTGTGAGTTTGCTTTTTTTTTTCGAGTTGTAGTTTGTTGTGTGCAGTATGATTTTAGAGTTCTTGTTTTGTGTTGAATAAGTGAAATGTTCACATTGAGGGGGGGAACATGGTCTCAATATTCCATTTTCATTTTCCCTCTTTACATATTTGTATTCAATACACAGTGTTTCCTACATAATTCTTTGAAGGAAAAACATAGTGGACAAATGAAAGCACAAGGAAAAGCAACATCATGATATTTAGGTTGTTGGTTGTCCTATAAAACCATCCTTTGTTGAGGTTGTTGGTTGTCTTGTAAAACCATCCTTGTTGAGGTTATTGGTTGTCCTGTAAAACCATCCTTGTTGAGGTTGTTGGATGTCCCGTAAAATCATCCTTGTTAAGGTTGTTAGCTCTCCTGCAAAACCATCCAGATCATGAGCATGCACAGGGCAAGTCGCAAAGGAAGTGTGATTGTTTTTCTCCCATGTTCGCACTAAGGGGGAATGTTAGGAATATCTATTAGTGCTCCATTATAGTTTGTGAGTGATTTATTAAATCATGTTGATATATGTTTAGTTGGTTGAATATATGTTGAGTTGTTAAAACAACTCATACAAATTTGGTAGAATCAAGTAGAAGTGTTTGTTGAAGTTTCCTATTTATCAGGAAACTATTTTCCTATTTATTAGGAAACTATTTTTGTATATAATTGTATTATGTGGATTGTATGAATTAATTAAAGAAGAAGTAATACATTTTTCTGTGTCAATCTATTGTTATTCCATTATATTTGGGGTGGCTAGAGGCCGAGGAATGTGTAGAAACACCCTTGTTGTGAATGCAATGGTAGACTAGAGAGGGAGAAATTTTTAGGTAAGGGAAGAGAGAAAATGAAAAAGGGAATTGTATTAATGAGCTAAAATCAAATTTCATTAACTAAAACTCAGAGGTGATTCCGGTTTCAATTGGAGGAAACAAACAAGCACAACACAACATCATGACAAGATAATGAAACAGATAATGCAAGATAAATACAAAGCCTTATCAAGATATATTCATTCCACAAAGAAGGCACAAAGTCCTTCAAATTCTTACAAATGTCAGCATGTGCTTGACTAAGTGACAAGATGAGAATGGAGGAAAATATCAATGCAAGAAATAGAATAATACAACCTACTATAGAGAGAAAAAATTGATCCTTTGGAATGGAGAGAGCATTCCAATTTATAGCCAAAACAAGTGACTCTTCGCATTCCCATGTGACTTTTAACTTAAAGTGCAATCTCAATGAAGAAATAAAAACTTTAAGTGACTTAAGTCACTTTTACAAAAGTTATTTCTCAATGGAGAAATAGAATGTTAGAGAGAGAAAATAAGAGAGAAGGTGTGATCAAAAGAAGATGATCCAAGATGAAGTTCTTCTCTTCCCTCATTGTGGAGATGAATGTTACAACCTGAAAAACATCTTTCTCATCCGCTTCTATGCTTAGAGCATGTCTTTTATTGGACTTAGAAATGATGCTCCATATCTTATCTAGAATTATATTCTTTATTCATGCATTGAAAATTTCATTTAAATCTTCATCCCGTGAGCAATGATAGATTGCAAAACTCAACTCTTTGTCACAAAAATGATCTCTTATCTCCCACACGAGAAAACACTTATCTTGCAATCATCAAGAAGCATGCATTCACATCACCCATGCCATAGGGTTGGTAAGAAAAATCACACCATGAGCCCTCTTGGATCGACGATAAGATCAAAGATTCCTAAAAATTCTCAATGGCAACATAATAATCTTTTGAATGGAAACACTTCCTCTTTATGAGATGGAATCAAGCACTGACTGAATGGACAATGTCTTCTTGAAGAATACAAGTACTTCTTGTCATGTCTCTTGAATGGAGGATGGTAAGGAGATCAAGAATACACCAAAACCATGGTTTTCATCATAGAATCCTTCAATTGATTCAACTAGATGTTTCATGCTCAACAATCCTCTTGTGCACTTTAACAAATGAGTTTTCTTCCTATTTAGGTGTTTTCAATGGTCCTTGATGATGATTTGGATGCAACATGGATGTGGTCACCATAGATGAAGGACTCATCTAAATCAATCATGGATGGATTCATTTGAAAGGTTCTTGAGAGAAGAAGTGATGCTCCAATTTTGAGACAATTCTCTCATTGAGATCAACGGGAAAGTGCAAAATCCAATGAAGAGGGAAAAATAATGTGAAAACTCAGTCATCCATATCTCCAAAAATAATCCACCTCATCATGCAAGAGATAGATCAAATGAAAGGTTATTTTAAGAGGAACATTTGCTCCAAATTTTAGGCAATTTGGCTTTCGAATCATCGCGAAAAGGAAAAAAATCAGATGTACCAAACACAAATTGAGTTTCAAGGATGGAAAATTCTTTCTTGAATAAAAATAAACCAGGAAATGATTTCCCCCAAGTGATAGCTCAAAACAAAGGCATTATGTAGAGAAATATGTGAACAAATTTTGGAGTCTTGCTTATGGGAACTCAAGATATAAGCAAATGTAGTTTGAGCATACCTAAGGCACATAGCTGATTTCGTATCCAAATTGGAGGAGAAATGGGGTTTTTATGGTGTTCTTCATATGCACTTTATCTATTTTTGAGTTGGGGTTTTGGAGAGAAAACAAGTAATTCAAAAGGTTGCTCAAGTGATGGAGGGGTTTGGGTTTTGTAAATGTAAACATGAAAATGTACCTTTTGTCAACTCCTCTCCCAAAGAGTGCTCTTATCATGTTAGGGCACACTTATGAAGTGTATGGAACATTGGAAAAGTGTGCCAATGCATGAGGGGAGTCAAAAAATCTACCCAAGGCCTTGGGGTTTGCACAGACTACCTAAAACACGCAAAATTTCTATTTTGATGTTACTTTTTGAGTTTAGAATGGGCCAATCAAGTTGAGGCACACTTATGAGGGTGGGGAAACATAACATTCCATGCAAAACTTTGTTTTGAACTTCCCAAAAGGCTGCCATGCTCCATAAGTGTGCCCAAGTCACTTAAGTTGCGACATCAACAACTCAACAAAGAATTAGAACACAAAGTGCATTTTTCGGTCAAGAGATAAAATTAGAGTTTCGAGGATATGATATATGATCTTCACTACAAACAAGCCAAAGAATTTAATACAACCACTTGATTACTTGAAAATAAATTATTTTTTTGGTTTTTTTCCAACTTACCATTTTAGGGTATGAAGAAGCAACAATGAGTTGAGTTATCACAAAACTAGTCCAAAGCTTCCAAAATATTCCCTAAACCATACTAACATGAAGTAAACTTAGAGACCTTTCCAATGACTACAATTTGGACTTATGAAACCACCGAAGCTTCCAAAACCTTTCACACAAGTTGATACTTGCAAAGAGACAATTTTGACCAACTTTCTCGAGAGGTGACAACAATTTCATGGGGTTGTCAAGTAAAATGCCTTGACATTTTACATGCCAACAATACTACATGGTAAGCATTCCATAAGTTGAAGGATTTGTATTATTCCCACTCAGAGTTGGAGTTCATACAGTTGTAATTGAATTTGTTCAATCTTGAGTTGAAAAATGGTGATGTGATGACTTTGGACTCATAAATATGACCTATCAAACATGATGTTGAAGCCACTGGGGTGAAAATTGATATATACATGATGACATTCATAAAAGCCCTTCTTCCTACATATTCAACCTACTTGTGTTCTTTACAAGTAAGCAATCAATTAAAGACTCGCGTTTCATCAATTGGTTGAAAAAATGGCCAGAAGGGAAAAGGATTTTGGAAAAAAGATCAGCTCTACTAGATAAAGCATTTACTATGCCAATCAAAACCGAAATGCTTTCAAGGGTTCTTCCTCCAAGGCATTCTCTTTAAAAAATGATGATAAGTGAAAAGGGAATAATAAGGGTAAATGACACAAAAATAACAATAATAGTGGACAAAATCAAAATGATAAGCAATACTTGTTCCACTAACAATATGGTAAAAAAGGGAGCCACAAGGCTCATAAATGCAAGACTGTATGGGAGAAGATTGAAGCCTATCGCAAACAAAAGAAAAAGAAGCCCGCAAAGAACCTAACTTTGCTCAATTCACAAGTGAATATGTGCTCTCAAGTACAAATGAGGAAGCAAACAATGTGTTAGTGAATTCAACATGGTTTGATGTTTGGGTTCTTGATACCAAAGTGCCACTCAACATATGACTTTTTGAAATGAATTATTTGAGGAGTTTCATAAGGAATGTTCGCAACCTTGTATATGTGGTAGATAGATCAATCTGCAACCAAAAGGAAATGGTACAATCTAAATCAAGTGTCTAGGGCTTCTAGATTTCATTCTTTAAAATGTTACCTACCTTCCTCAATTGAAAAGAAACATGTTGTCCTTGGTGCTCATTCACCAACAAGGGCACTCCATTTTGTTGGACAATGGGGAGGTCACTATCAAAAGAAAAGTGATAATGCAATCATATTGACTAGATTTGAGGAAGGCAAATTGTTAAAACTCGGGGGTGAGCCATCAATTTCATGGAATTTTGTTCATCTCATTGAAGACAAAATGTCTCCAAGTATGTTGTCGCATGCGAGATTCGGGCACTCCAATCATGACTACATTCATGTGTTGCAAAAGAATGGCGTAGTAAGATTTCCCACCCTACCCGTAAAATCTAAGAAGTGTGAAGCCTATATTTTGGCTAAACACTCAAGAGGACATTTTCAGAAATCAAAATGGAAAGCTAACAAAAATTTACAGTTGGTCTACTTCAAAGTTTATTCTCTTCCAATACTATTAGGTAGTGGTCACAAGTACTTCATGTGATTCATCGACCACTACAACAAAATGGCATGTATATATTTCCTCAAAAAAAATAGAATGTTTCAAAAGTTTCAAGTCATGGTGGGAAATGAAGATCAAACCCACGTTGAGACACTAAGGATTGATAATGATGGTGAGTACATTTCAAAGGCACTTGAATATGATCTCTAGAAAAATGGGCTCAAACACCATCTCATAGTTCCTCACACTCAACAAAATTGAGTAGTTGAGAGGATGAACAAAACGTGATGAATATGGTTTATGCAATGTTATATTTCAAAGGGTTAATCTACACTTCTCATCTAAAGCAACACAAACAACAATGTACTTCCAAAACACATTAGCATCAACAACCCTTAAATTGAAGACTTTTTATGAAATGTGGTGTGATTGTCTTCCTTAAGTGCTTCATCTTCGGGTTTTGGATCCACAAGTTGTGCATTGGTCCCTAATGAGAAAAGGAATAAGTCGGACCACATTAGTCATAAAATCATTCATTTGGGATATTTTGAATCCTCTAAAAGGCATATCGAATCTATGATGAAAAGAAAAAAATCCCCATTGCGAGGGATGTCGTCTTTTGTGAAACTATAAAGAATGAGACTCGTATCAATCATCAATTGAGTTGATTGGATAAGCATGCCAAGTTTGATGTCTACAAGAACAGAGTGATTTGGAAACTCCAAAAATTCAAAAGAGTGAGGGGGACATGTCGTTTGGAGTCATTTGATTATGTCTTATCTCGTATAACATAGATGAAACTCCTCCTAAAGAAGATAATAATAATAATAATTGTTTTTATAGTCCACAATGTCAAGCAATCTATTTTGGGTCTACATGTGGCCTACAAAGATATGGGACTAACTCGTACTGGTATGTGAAGGCACCTAATCTTCTACAAACAAGGCATACATACCCTATGCCCTGTTGGATTTGAACATGTGACCTCTATTTCGAGAGCACAAGAAACTTCATTAAAAAATGGACAAGTGGCACAAGAATAGATAACAAAAAGTGAAGGAGCTTCAGATCATGAGATTGAGGCACCAAAACCACAAAATAATATGCCTAAATGGGGAACACAAACATTGAATAATGTCCATCCTGATGAAATTTTGAAAAATGGCACAAAAGTGCACATGCAACTGCAAAATCAACAAAAAATTTCCTAGAATAAATAAAAAGAAGATTGAAAATCTCACCTTGAATGATTCTCTAGAAGAACTCAATGTTGTGTTCGATTTAGAACCAACCCCTTCCAAACAAGTTGAAAAGGTTGAGTCTTAGAGAAAAACCATGAGAAAAAGTATGAAGCATTGATTAACAATGGGACTTAGAAGTTGGTCGATCCTCCACTCAGTTGTAAACCAATTGATTGCAAGTGGGTCTTTTGCGACAAATACAAGATTAATGGCTCACTTGACAAACATACAACAAGGCTTGTCACAAAGGGTTATGCTAGAAAAACAAGGCATCAACTATAATGAAACCATTACACCACCAACAAAGTGGACTACCATTCAAACTTTGTTGGCTTTGACAACACAAAATAGGTGGAAAGTTCATCAGATGGATGTGAAAATTGCGTTTGAGTGGTGATCTTCAAGAAACAATGTACACGACTCAGCCTGAAGGTTTTGTAGTTGATGACCAAGAGCACAAAGTGTGCAAACTAGAAAAATCATTGTATGGTTTGAAACAAACCCCACATGCATGATATGAAAAGCTTTTTGAGCACCTATTGAATGTGAATTTAAAGCAATAAGTTTGAAAAACAACGTTTTTGTCAAAATAGTTGATTTCTAGTAGTGTGTATGCATGATCTAGCTTGTAATAGGGAATAATGAGAAATATATTGCAAAAATCAAAACAAAGTTGACGAAATGGTTTAAAATGACATATTTGGGCTATCTTCATTACTATTTAGGTATTGAAGTGCTTTAGAAATCAAAGTACATATTCATCACTTAATGGAAGTATATTGGTGAAATTCTAAGCGAATTTGGAATGAAAGATTGTAACCCTCTCATTTTGCCCATGGAACAAAATTTGAAATTTGCCCGCAAAAGATAAAAATATATTTTGTAGATGCTACTAAACATAGAAAACTCATTGGAATTCTGATCTAACCACAAATAGACCATATATTTCTCTTGTTTCTATCTAGATTCATGCAACAACTTGGAGAAAGTTATAGGGGAGCAACAAAAAGAGTCCTTCGATACCCCAAAGGAACACACAATTTTGGGCTCAAATACTCCGGGGTTAGAGAATACAAACTAGTTGGATATTCATATTCTAACTATGTTGGTGATTTTGAAGATAGGAAATCTACATCAAGGTTTCTAATGAATTTGGGAACAATTGTTGTCACTTGGAAATCAAACAAGCAATCAATGTCAACTATTTATTTAGCGGTAGCAGAGTATATGGTCGCTTTAAAGGCACCACGATAAAATTTGTGGCTCATGAGGGTTCTTTCAAACTTGTAGGTACAACAAGTTTTGTCAACACCATTGATGGTTGACAACAATGGTAAAGAGTATAGTCTTTCACGACCAAACCAAGCACATCAATGCAAACTTTTGTTTGATTTGGCATCATGTGAAAGAAGGCATTGTCAAATTGCTCCATTGTCCAATTGCAGAGCAACCAAGAAACATGTTGACAAAAGCGCTTCAAAAAGAAAAATTTGAGAAGTTCAAAGTCATGTTTGGTCTCACTGTAATCCATGCGGATTAATGGGGGATGTAATATTATTGTAAATAATCCTAGGTGTAAGTTTTTGTCTTGTAGTCGAACTTGAATAGTCCCCATATTTGGAACTTCAAAAGTCCCCGTATGTAGTTGAAGAGTAATGGAGAATATGAAGTGTAGCCATTCCAATGGCTTTATATTTGTAAATCTCGTCAATTTTTTTTGTTTAATAATACTAAGTTTGGTTTCATGCATTCCATTTTCGTTCTCATTACACAATCCATTTATCCTAACCTAACATCTTTATTGGCACTTCGATATAGAACGATTTCTGCTCAACACATTTGTGTACTTGGCTATATTTGTCACGGTTGAAACACAATCCTTTTGATTTTTTCTCTTCATTTTGTTGAGGAGTCAATCTACTAGGCTAAGGGAATGATAGTGTCAAGGTACTATGTTATCTTATATTAGTGAAATATGCCTCTTAATGGTGAGGAATTTTTCCTCTTGCCCTTTGTGCCATGATAACAAAATCATAAGCATTGACTAAATCAAACATTCACACCTCATATTGTATGTGATTCTTGAGACCGCCAAGAAATAGGTCATCCAAACTCTCATCCGTAATTGTCTCCACATGCAAGGACAATTTCTAGAATTGATAAATAGAATTCTTGTTGACCCCATTTGTTATAGCTTTTCCAATACACTAAAGTAGTTCTCTACCATACTACTACTATAGTACTTTTGTAACTCCTTTGTAAAAACTAACCGGGTGGCACTAAAAGACTTCTTTTTTAGCACACAACTATTAGTACCAATTGAATTGTTCAGTTGCAAATATAAAGATGTCATAGGAACCTTCTACTCACATGGGATCTCATGTACCAAAAATCTCCATTTGGTTGATTCAATTGAGGAAATCCTTTCCATCAAACTTACGCATATCCACCTTCTGGCAATAGGTTCCAAGGGTCTAAATTAGTGTTGGCCATGGGATGGGGTTGTCAATAGTGGGATTGGGACCGGGTTGTCCCCCTGATCCTCTTTGAGCTAGTTGTGATGCCAAACTCTAAATGATAGTACCCAATGTTTGATTAATGTCATTTATATCTCCTTTCATGTTATGACACATCATGTCTACATTTGTTATGCTACTACCCAAACTCTTCGATTTCAACTACATGTGCATACTCTCCTCGGGGTCAAATTTTGTCATTCACCAAAGAAGACATAACATCATAAGCTCTAACAATTTCAAACCCCAACTCAACCTCCTCTTTGTTAGGAGTTTTCCCTAGAGTGGTTGATCATTTTTCTTGTGTTCTAGTTGATTTCCCTACCGTGGTGTTAGGGTTTAGGGTTTTAGAATGATGTTGGCTTGATAAGCCAAAATACAAACAACAAATCTCCCTTAAATTTTGGAGAGATTTTGAAAATGTAAAATAAGTTGGAGAAATTCCAAAATTTGCAGCCTATTGAACAAATTTGTGAGAAAAAAAGATAACTATTACAAAACATATCAAAGTAAGATGAAATAAGGATGGTAGCCTTCTCCAATACTATCACAACTTCAATAAAAAATTGCAGAAAAATTCGCAACTGTGTGCGATATGCAAGCATATCCTAAAAACTAGTGCATATATCTTAAATACATCTATCTAAAATATGTCACGATATATCAATTTTAGATTCTTATCTTCGATTTTTCACATACCACGTTGCCTAATAATTCCATTATCTTTTCTACCAACTTCTTTTTGATTGGTGAAGAATGTTATTTGATCTAACTATCCCACACTATTGAGCTTGAAAAAAAATGTCAAAACACATGCTCCAAACTCCACTTTTGGTGAAAACATAATTATAAGTGACAATTAAATGGGCATCAAATTTAAGGTTGGAATATCTCGACGATGGTCAAATGGACATCAAATTTAAGCTCACACATAAAAGTGAACTCACTCCATTACACTTGACCCGGCTGCCATTGTAGAACACCTATGGGCGTAATTAAGGTTTTGACTTAATTTTGGCCTGGATTGAAGCTTTGATACCACTTGTAATGAAATTAATTAGATAGATCAGAAGAATGACAACGATATAAAACCAAATGATAGAGATAAGATTATAATATTCAAGTATAAATGACTCGGTGGCTTCGAGGGGGAAACCTCCACGACCTTACAATGAAACTCAAACGTTCAATATGATGATCAAGTACTTACTACAACCTCCTAGATATACCTTAGCCTATGCAAACCGCCTAGGCCAACCCTATCACCAATATGAAGCATTAGAAAGAAAACTCAACCTTGCATATTCCCAACTTGTAATCATGTCGCCTCTAAGTGCCATGAACCATAATGGCTACATCCTTGATGATACACAAAACAATTTCAACTTTTGAATATCAAAGGTATACGCATATCTGTGCAAATCATTTCAAATTGAAATAGAAACGAAACCGAATCCTCATAAAGTTTACAACGAAATCGGAGTAGGGCAGAAAATAAATTGGAGTATGGAACCCAAATTATTTGAGTCAAATTTCATTCACATTATTTGAGTTTCCTTTGGCATTGCAATTTTCATTTTTGTTGTGATTTCGACCAGCCACATATGATTTTTGGTATTCCAATGGACTAGTTCAAGATACATGAGTATCTGGTGTAAATTTGCCATGCTTGATTCTCTTCGGTGGAATGTGATTTGGTTGAGGGCTTGAACTTACAGAGGACTGAATCAAATTTCAAATTAGGGATCCCCCTTGTTGGCGCTTGATGCCTCTGCCACAACGATGCCAAAAAGTGACAAGAACTCTTAAATATCAAACCAAGAAACCAGTGCACAAATCAACTGCAACAACCCAGCAAAGACCAACTTATTCTCTAAGGGATAAGATAACATTTTGAAGGCACCAATGCACATCCTCAACCCAAATTTATTCTTTAATTGTTTTTCCTTGTCATCCAAACAGAATTTTAAAAAAAAAAAAAAAATTGGTAAGAAAATGGTCTTAAATGTCAAGGCCAGAGGAATTACCATTATTTAGACAATAGTAGCTTATGGAGCCGTATAAAAATAACAGTTTAGCACTTTTACTCACTCTTACTATGTAACATCTGAACCATATACCATGTCTTGATTGCTTTAAGACATTAACTATTGTTTTGATTCAGAACTGGGTTGACTGATCTTTTCTCTCCGTCCTCAATGCACTAATTGGGACCTCTTTTATTAAGAGTCACACCATGACATTTTGAATCTTGTACCTCAATTTCGTTATTTAGTAATAAATACAGCATCTTCAATTTAAAAAAGAGTTAACACTAAGCCAATACTACCATCCTGTGATAATTAGTTTCCCTTATTCTGGGACTATACTTCTGCCATTAATTCATGCAACGTATGGTTTCCATTGGCTGCCTTGATCAGATGGGCAGTATAAGACACATCCATTCTCCACTCTATTATAATTACGTCTTGTATTTTTCAATAAAGTAAAAACTGAAATCCAGAGAACCAAATCTAATTAGTATCATAATACATCCCTTGCACAAGCCAAGGGTGGGATGAGCACAATTTAGCTCCAAACATATTAGCCATAGCCAATAATTAATATCTGAAGATACGAAGGCTATCACTGTAGGCTCTCAAAGATGGGAGATGCTTCGGCCACCATTCCTTCAGAAAGAGAGCAGTTGTTCAGAGAAACGTCACAAGGGGAGCCTGATGGATTTGAGGCAACAAAAACTCAAAGGCCTTCATCTTCAATAAAAAATAATGAATGTGGACTCTTGGGAGCTGAGCTATTCACAGAAGATTTGGTTTTAGTACATCTCTGCAAACCCGTAGTTTTGCCATCTTGCTGAGTATGGTTACACACAAGTGATTCCAAAACTTCCTGCCTGGGTAAGTATCATAGGTTCCGCACAAAACATCTAAGGGAGATGATGATGAAATATGCTCATTCATAGCATCGTAATGGATTGCTCCGGCATAATTTGATTCAATGAAAATGTTATCCTTACTAACTTCCTTCTTTGGGCTACACAATATTGTTTTGATACTCGACAGCCCGTGTTTGGGTTTTGAGAACCACTGCTGCAAGGAGCACATACAGTTCTCTCATGTGCAATCCCTCCCCATACCTTTTTGCTTGTGAGGTTGCAATCTTTTATATTCTGATTTGAAGATATGCAAGGGTCAAATGATTGATATTGCTTTGGGTGATCTGGTTCAGATTTTGCCATATTTGGCCAAGCATTTCTTACATCATTTTTCTTCTCAGTTGTGTTTGTTCTACATTTGAGCAGTCTAGGCTCAGTTTTACTCTCCAAAGATGTATTTGCCTTCTGAATATTTCTTGACTTATCAATGTATGGCTTGCAGACCCTCCTACCATTAATAAAATTACCTGCCTTATTGCCTTCAAATTTATAGCCTCTGTTTAGATTAGACCTTAAATCCAGACTATCCTGGGAAGAAAAACCATATGGGACTGAGTCCATACCTTCCTGAGTCCTAAATCGCACTTCCTTGCTTGAATAAAAATTTAGAAAATCATTGTAATGAATATCCTCCTCCATATTTCCTACAGCTGTACAACTTACTCCCGTGCATTTTCTTATCTCTTCTTCATGAGTTGAAGCTGAAAATGCTGCAAGTGCCGAGGCTATAGCTTCATCTATGAACAAGAGGTTCTTTTTGGTTGCAATTGTATGCTCACAGACAGATGTGTATGAATCGCCTGCACCTGTAGTGATCACCTCAGATGCACACTGCATGCCATGCAAATCTTTTCTTGAAGAATTTGGCAAATAATCCTCCTCTTTTTTGATAAACCCCGATGATTTAAGCTAACTGGTGTTGATTCATTCAGGACATCTGCTGAAGACTCGGTAATTTCAGTTTCAGATGATTCTCTAACTGAAAGCAATGCACATGAAGGATGCGGCAAACAATCGATAGAGTTAACCAGCCAAGAAGGCTTGTTATTGAATTCATGACAAGTTAAGCAAGTAGAAGAACTAGAGGATGGCTGATACGGTACACCCAATAATGATTCTTGTTTCCATTGACATTTTTGTATTCCTGAAGTAGAAGGGGACAAGTAGCAACCTAGTGAGCAATTTATATGCGACTGGTCAGACAGCACATGTCGCGACTCTAAAAGTTGAACCCTCTTTTCCATTTTATCTAGAGCCATGGAAAGATTAACCTCAATTCTTGCACACAAAGCTTCTAACCTGTCTACATGCTCTACCAGATATTGCATCATTTTTCCATGATATTCCTCGTTATCATCCATGCATGTCTTTGTAGTCTTCGCATACTCAACTTCTCTAGTGCTGCATTCTACAGAACACTCCACTTCTGGATCCATAAATTTGTGTGCCATCTGTTCATTGACTCTCTCCATTCCACCTGATTTTGGAAAAACACTATGCAATCCACCATGCCTTGTCTTTCCATATAACCCCTCTACATCATAGTTGGAATGTAGAATTTTTCCCGGTGAACTATTCTCAGACTTGCCAATGCTCCTTTCACATTCATCTGGGCATTCTCCTGAGACCAGTACAGAATAAGACAGTTTATTTTCATGTAGTAGGAGCTCAGTTGAAGACCTTTCCCTGAATTCCCGCCATAAGATTCATATTGTCCCCTCGAAGCTGTTGGTTTAACCATGAATGCAGGCATATTGATCAGTGACTGAGAAAAAGATGAACATTCTGAAAGAGATGATTCACTCTCCTCGCTACAATTGCATTCTAAAAATTCACTTTCCTCACTGCCATGGAACGGGCTTACAAAAATGAATCCCGTCCTTGACTCAACCCACCCTCCGATGATTCCAAAACACTTGGAACAAGCATTGCCAGTAGAGAACCTCCTAATGAGTTATGAAAAGGATTGCTAAATTCTTTTAATTTGATTTCATCTCTGACAGCAGGATGAACATGAATACGGATTTCTTCAACTTCAACAGAGCATTTGTCTTGGACCGATGGAAACCAAATAGTGAGTGATATGCAGGGCTTGGCATTTACCATCTCAACTGTTCCTTTATACAATCTTCTTTCTGGTCTCACATTCGTTGCAGACAAAGAAACCGTTGAAATATCATTTTTACAGATTCTACAACCCAATCTTCCTCTGTCAAAAAACTTCCACATACGCTTACTGTTCCCATGTTTCCTTCTCTAGGCTGCACATCAAAATAAATGTTCTTGATAGAAGCAGGTTCATGGAATGTATGAACTTGGATCCTACTATCATCCTTATTAGTTGATGTTCCTAAGTTTTGGTTCACTGTATCTTCAACATGTTTCTTATCATTAAATATTTGAAGTCTGGAAGCACCACTTGTCTCACAACAACAATCTATTTCAAGAGAACTACAACTCTTTACTTGAACCCAACTATCTTCATCACTTTTGTGGATCTCGCCTTTGGTAATGCGTTTAGGAAGCTCAATTTTTTTTTCCTGATCTGGCAGAGTCCCAGTATAGATGCCCTTCTGAAACACATTCTGTGGGCTTTGATCCTTAGGCTTTTCAAGGATATCTGCCAAATGCTGCATATCAACCTCATTATGGTCCAGTATCTTGATAGGCCAAGTTCCATCTTCTCGAATTGAACTGATACTACCAAGTGGGAAAACTTGGATTTTAGAAATATTTTCTCCCCTGTGATTAGAATCATAGCTCTCCTTAGCAATCTCACCATGTACGGTGCAAACATATTCTCTTTCACCAATAAGATCTGTCATGCTATACAATTCATACACCTGAGCAGTACTTCGTACACAAATGCTGTAGACTTTGCATTGTCTCTGTGTAAACTTGACTGCATAACAATGATACCCGTGGATTAAGACACTCATATGGCACTGATTGAGCAAACTGAATCATGAAGTTTTTTCAAAAACTCCATCTCTCATATTTCATTTTCAGGCAAAACAAATGAGTGCATCTTCTCTTAAGACTGCAGTTCCCAAACCCGACATTGAAGACAATAAAAAGGCCAAAGTAAAGACAGTCCATTTGCCGGCATCTAATGTACCTACCAGATATTCAACAATCACAAACTGCCAAATTGCTACCATGCAAAAAAATCAATAAGCAACGGTTTAGAAACTTCAGATCTAATCAAATATATTTGCAATCACTCTAAGACAAACATAAGATGCCATGTTAGCACCTCCAAAATGTAGGTGGACAAATATAAGATGGAATAATTTTCTGATTGAAGTTGAAACAAACATGATCTGCCATGTTAGCACCTTCAAAGAGTAGGATGGACAAATATAAAATGGAATAGTTTCTGATTGAAGTTAAATATATGGAAACACGCTTCTTTATATCTTTCTAGCTCTACCATATTGTATTACATAAAAATTCACAATGTTTACTGTCCTTAATTTCTTGGGCATCAAAATAAATTTAAGATTTAGAACTAAGTATTCTGTGGACCATATATGTTTAAACATCTTTAAACATCTACATATTTTGTATTCAATTATCTTTCCTCCTGCTCCTGTAGGAACATTGTGTGCATTTATTCCAATCACTTTTATTTTTCTCCACACTTGTTGAAATACTAGGATACAATAGCAAAACAATTTTATATTTGGAGCACGTGTCACATTTAATGAAGCATATTGAGTCAATTTGTGAATCACTCACAGCTCATGAGCTGGCATTGTAAAAACGGGTTTTGAGATTTTTTGAAATTTGGAATGTACATGTGAGTTGAGGCTATGTAGTTTTCATTACCGAGCAATTGTATTAACTTTTAAGGAAAATTGTATTCATCTATTGAAGTGCTTCCAATGAATTATTCTTTGAAAGTACTCTATGTTAATTTGATCTTTGCTGCTGTGATTTGCAATAAACATTTATTTTAAAAAGATATAGGCTGACTAGGGTAGTCATTTGTTATGGTGGATCTATTAGTTCTAGGCCTATGATCTTATGATGCATATTGGGGTTATGAAGTAGCCATACATAACCCTTTGTTAGCCATATTGGGTCAAAGGGGTAACTTGAGGGTAAAGGATGTTATTAGATTAGAGTTTATATTGGGGATGTAGATATTAATTGATTATATGTTTTCATAGCTGACTTTGTTATGATGGTAATGACTGTATTGTTTATATTTCGTTAGGAACAGTCGCGTCAACAGTTGTCTTAACCAACATCCATTGATCTTACAAACAGTAAGTTGAATGTCGGGGTAAGGGTGTTGGTGTCACAAGTCCTCCCTGTAACAAGCATTATAAATGCATATGATGCTTACATCACAGAAAAATAGGAGAGAACAATATCTTTTATTGCATATTGTCTAGGCATTGATCATTCTTGAGTCCATCAGATCTTCTCTAGGGCAAAATGAAGTCTCTTTTCATCGACAATGCATCCCAACTAGTGAATTCCCTTTGTGGCGAAAGGATATTCCATTGAATTGGCATACAACTAGCAATATCAAAGGGTTTGGAGAACCTGCTGAAAATGAATCAGGTGTTGCTCCATTATTTTATAGAAAATTAGTAGGCCACCCAGATAAATACACACTGAGAAGGGACAAAAATTTATCATTCATGATACTCATAAATGTTGTAGGTGTATTAGTTAGACCAAAACACATGACTATCAATTCATGCATACCCTCTCTTGACTTGAAAGCAGGTTTCCAAAATATCGAATTTTTCAATTGGCACATTATGATAGCCAGGGAGGAGTTTTTGTTGAAGAATTAACCCTCTTGACAACATCTATAAGATATCAAGATTTCCAACTACAAATAATATCCACTGTAATATGCAAAAATTGTCCTTATACTGTATTTGGCAGCCAAAAAGACTTTTATTTTCCCCTTCAGGATCAGGGATTGCAAGTGTTATTTTTGTTGTTGCTATGATAGTGCTAGGCTCTGCTTACATTATTTTCTTAACTCCATCTTGAGTTGACATTGGTGCAAGCATCTGGACCATTAGCGTGTTTCTAGAGTGACACTCCACATCTAAGTGCCAGTAATTTTATGAAGACTTCATCAATTCCCAATCTTTATTTATTGCTTTCATCAAGATTTCTCCTGGGGGTTGAATTAGAGGTATGTACTTGGTGTTGAGCACCTCTACCCTAGCGCTTGCCATCAGATTTGACGCAGATCAATCCTCTAACTCAGACCTGCAACCTATTGAATCTTCCTGATAGATCAAAATGTAAATGCAGTGGCAAATAAAAGCAAATGCAGGAATGTTTTATGCCAGAGAGGTGACTAAACCTTCCAGAAAATACACACCTGGAATTTCAGAGGAAAAGAGAACCACAAATATGCAGCAAATTACCAGCCAAAAGCTCTCCTTTATTTTATTGAAGAACACCTTTTTACAAAGGCTCATCTCCATAAGTCCAAGCTCAACTATCATGCCTTTGTATTAACAAGAAAAGCCCCTATTTGGACTTTTCAACCCTAGAAATAGTAGTCAACTGCAGCTGTTCCTCCAATTCTACCAGAACACAAAGCAGTTAGAGAAAACTGCTATTATTAATTTATTAGTAAATAAGAGTGCTAAATAACTCCACACAGCAGTTAAAATCAGACAGCAACAATTTTCCTAAAATGAGTGAACTACTAGACTGACAGGAAGTGGGAGTTATGCAGCAGTTAGTGGTCCATTACATCATCATAATCCTCTATCTCAGACCTGCAACCTGTTGAGTATTCCAGCAAGAACAAATGCAAATGCGGCAGAAAAATAAAAGTATAGGGAAAAACTAATTTACAGTAGAGAGATAATTAAAGTCTTCACATATGCACAACTGATTTTCAGAGGAAAAGAAGACCACCGTACACAAAAAATTATCAGCAAAAAACTCCCTATTATTTTAAAGAAAAACTTCCTTTTACAGTCTCCTATCCGACTCTAAAACTAAACTAGCATGTGTTTATGTTAACCACCTAAAAGACATCAATAAGCAAGACTTCTATTTTGACTTTCCAATTTTAAATATAGCTGATAAACTACAATTGTTCCTCTGATTCTACTACAGCACAAAGCAGTTAGAGAAAACTGCTATTATCGTTGAGAGTCCTGAATAACTCCCTACAGAAATTAAAATCTGAAAGAAAGAATTTTCCTAAAATAAGTGAACTACTAGACTGACAGGAAGTGGAAGTTATGTAGCAGTTAGTAGTCGATTACATCAAGGCTTAGTGTGGCTTGTTCCTCTTGGACAGTGACAGTGAATCGAAATTTTTTTCTTAACTTTATCTGAATTTTCTTTAATCTTGATAATATACTTGTAGCCATCTCTCAATGACTTGATTTCCAGGATATCCACCTTGGACTGAATGTATTGGCAGAGGTTGCTCCAGTATTTGAGAGATTTGTTTATTTTGTTGTCATGGATCCCAAGATTAGCAAGCAAGGTGTGGAATATGCTAGAGTAATCTTGCATGGACTAGTCATGTCCTAAGCACAATCGTTGCCACTTAATGTGTTGCTCATCATAGTTGTTCACAAGGTAATATTCATCCTTGAGGGTATCAACAAAATTGACCAAGTCTCAGGTTTAGTATCATCAGCATGATTATGACAATTATATGACTCCCACCAGTTCATGAAAGGTAATGCAGCCTTCAATAAAGAAAATGCAATCTTCTCATGGTTTGAGAAGGCATTTAAAAAAGAATGGGATGCCTCCTGATTCAACCAGGTATCTTCTACTCCTGCATCAATTCTTCCTTCAATCTAAGGAATGTCTAGTATTCACTTGTACCTTGACAGGCGTATGAAATCTAAAACCTTGCTTGATGCAGAAGGAAGCGTAGAGGATGTAACATGTCGGACAATCAGAGTAACTGATCAAACATTTCTTCTCTTTCTGAATGTAGTGCATCCTCGGCCATTTTTAAATTCCAAACAAGGTCTTTTGTATTTGTACTCGCCTTGTTTGCTATTTTAGATTGTCGGAACAGCAAAGAAGGCAAACTAATGGGTCACAATTTTTCAGACCAGACTTCCTATAATACCACCTTGTTTGACGTATCACACAAAGAAAATAAAGGCTGCTCGAAAACCACTAGTTCAGAATGCTCTTGGATCTTGATCAATGAGGAAAGGAAACCTTATGGGGATTCCAAAGTGCTGCAATGGAACGCGAGGGAAAATTATTATCCAAAATTAGTTGAGTTTGATCCCATCCACAGAGTACCAACAAAAAATTGAAAAGGGTCCAAATTAGTTAATAAGACATCAAAAAATTTATGTTTCTATGGGTCCTCATGATTTGTCTTGTTGAACGTATATGAGTAGAGGCAGTCGTGTAGATGCTGTCAAAGCTTGGTTTACAGGACTGTAAATCCTTGTACTTATCCGCCCTTCATTATTTTCAGAGCAATAAGTATGGGATTTGTTAGATACATTGAAATTTGCAGTATATACTAGCTGAGTCCCTTATTAACTGAGGTCTAATTTTTTTATACTTTTGATAGTTGATGTCTCTTCCAAAGTTTCTCCCATGGAAATGGGTTTTGTTCAACCATGTAGTATCTAAAAGTTTATCAACCATTTCTCTCCCATGAAAATAGATTTCATCAGAAACTAAAACTACAGCAAAAAGAAAATTTCCTTTCAAGTAAAAATAAATCAATACACTTAAACCCATGACAAAATTCTACTGAGGAAATAACCCTAGGACATGGGGATGCATATAGAGGCTGGGAGAGTGCAACGAAGATATGACGTAATAAACCTATTAAGTCAAATGGGAAGAGCTCATCACTGGTGCTTTCATAATGGAGGGCCATGTTCAAACATAGAACTGTTCGTGTCACATAAAACGTACAGATGTCGAGTGTTAGAATCTGGAAAACTATTACATTTTCTGGGTGTGGCATAACCGAATGTATGAATCTGAAAAGCCCATTGAGGAGGTCTCATCTATCCAAAGTAAACAATCATTTTCCAACCCACATAAACCCATGAAGAAATCTCATTGAGGGGATCACCTTAGACATGGTGAGTGTATATAGGGGCATTTTTTTCTGACTTATGTAACTTACAGTAGTATATACTCATAAAACAATGGTTTAAAAGGAGTTCGAAATATTATCTCTCCATAGAAACAACCAGCAATGACAGTCATTTTGCCATGAAATGACAAGAACTCTTAGATATAAAGAAGATGGTCTCCTGTATGCCCAATAACAGTCTGCATGCCCATGCCTGCATCTGGAAAAGTCTGCTCATAAATAATTGGGTTTGCAGTAGGTATGAAAAACAATATATGCCTCTATGTGGGTGTCCGTAAATTGTTCAGAGAGCCCTAGAAAACAAAAAAAAGGAGGAAGATGGTAAGAGCTTACTGGTTATTTGACAAGGCCCGCATCCTCCTGACAAGGTCTCAAAACCAACCGGTTTGTTCGAGCTCCATCTTCTTCATGAATATCATCCCAGTCATCATCAGTTGCACTGAAAAAAATGCAATCTCTCAATGAACCTTGTTCTTCTTCCCAATTGCTTTCAAATCTGAAACCAACCTCGCCCATTTGATCTGTAACTGCACTCCAATCCATGATATATCTGAACAGAGGTTATGAAAAGACAATATGCAGCACAGTGAAGTAAGTAATGCATGGAAAGCCTAAAGGGTTTCTGTTTGTATAAATCGTATAAACCAACTTTCTGCTTTGCTTTTGACTTGTCTGGTTTGAAAATTGAAAAGGAAATAATGCAGAGGGTGGCACCGCCCCACGTGCAGAATGGACAAGTAAGAATCTCTTTAATAAAGTCCAACGTATTGGCCTTGTTCCGCCGCCCAAATGTGTCTTTTTATACCCAACAATTCCTAACTGGCAGGCATTGCCATCGCCAATTCCTTACATTCACTTTTGCTAAGTACATGCTCCTGTTTTTTTATCTTTCTCCGCCTGCCCAAAGGATCGTTTTTTTTTTTTTTTTTAATTCAAGGGGATGGGTCCCTCATCAGATGTTTAATTTATTGAAAGATAATAATAGATTAAGATTTTCCTCTGGTCGGTCCAATGTTTTCCAAGTTGAAATCCCAGTTTTTTTGTTTTTTAATATGATTGTTGTTGTCGATGGGTAAAATAGTATTTAAACTTTTTAAAATGGTTTTTACATATCTAAATTTTATTGCATATAATTATGCCCGAGGCATTCCTTCGAGTTAGAATGAACAAGCAGTTTATGATAGAATGGCAGCTGAAGAATTAATCTTGACCATTCACAATATGCATCGTATGGACGTTAACACCATTCACGTGTCCATGTATCTGCAAGTTTTTATTACGACGAGGAATGTCGGTTGATCCGGGTAGGCAATCGGAGCGATTTTATGGATGTAGGTATATGCTAAGTGTTAACTTCTACCAAAAGTTAATACTCACCGGTGGCTCATTGTATACAACAATCGATTCACGGTTTCGGTGGAATCGGGAAGACCCATTTCGCAACACGGTATGCATCTGTCCAAATGTCGCCCGCCTTTTGATTTCATGGGCAGCAAAGACTTTTTGGCACCGAAATGCCAAAAATAGGAGCCTTCCACAACCGCTTCACCGTGGGCATGCAAATCACTCGTTAGAGCCTTCCTCTTTCCTCTACAAATTAAACCACATGGAGCTCACCACTCTGTTGTCGAGACGCTTTTGAATCGTGTGGAGGGAGACTTGGACATCTCGATGACGATGTTCTCCTCCTTTACACGCTCATCCACGCTTAAAGTCAACTACGAGATTATGTTGTAGATGTTGTTGAAGCACAAACCGATGAAAACGCAATCGATCTCATTTTTGAACCCTAGAAATGTGAAAGACCTAACTAGAATACTTGTGCCACGGCCCCCCATGGTTTTCTTCTTCTTTACTTCCTGCAGATTATAGAGAAATGGTTTTCCTTTTGGAAGGTCAACATATGTGTGACGGCTTATTGTTATGTGCGCATATATGTTGATGACTGCAATTATTTGGTGTTCTTTAGCGGTTTAGGTGTGTGATCTACAGTGTGATTGATCCTCGATATACTCTAAGCACCTAACATTTTGCCCTTGGTATTATATTTATCATATCAGATTAAACATTGTGCTTCTCATGAAAATGAGATGTTATATCTAGGTTTACTTTGCCAAAAATTCCCAGAAATTGTCATGGGATTTCCATTTTTAGTATGTGTTTATTGTGTATGAATGTTGTCTTATATTCTTGGTTCATATGATTATCTGTTTAAAAATAATTTTTCTTGATATGATCTATGGTGGGCTTCCTTTACACAAAGGATTAGAAATTTTAAATTTCTAATTGTGTGGATATTTATAGAAAAATTATTTTACAAATTAAGAAGAGTTTTTCTTTGATGTTTTGGAAAAGTGTCAAGGAGATTACAAGGTGTTATTCGACATAGATTTTGAGGAAAAGTTAGGCGAGGTCCCGCGCCTTGATGACATTCACCAGGAGATATAGTGAGAGCTCGAGGGAGAAGAATGTCCCAAGGTGATAGGATCACCGACATGGAATCGTTGCATGATGCTCTTGGAGAAGACTACCCCATTTATTGTTTGTCGTAGGAACAATTTATATTACATCGCTTACTTTATGAAATGTTTGCTCTATGCAAATTATATATATAAGTGTTCACTATATCGACTTGATTTCCCATGTCTAATATTACATTTAGTCTTGGAGCGGGTCAAAAGAGAGAACATAGAAATAATTTTTGATGTTTTTGCCCTGAGAAATGATATTCATAGTTGTATATATTTTTGTTAGAGCGAGTGTACATAGTGGGTTACTATTGGTATATATTTTCTACAGTATGGATCGTATGTATACACAGGCCTTCATAGTGTCATGCAGTTCTTCGTTTGTTTCTTAACATTATAAAAAGTCATGTCACTAATTTTGTAAGCCTACGTGAATAGACTCTATTTATTAATTTTGTAAGCCTGTGTTTCATAATCATGGCCAATTCCATATTGTCCTCTTTTTTATTGCAAATGCATTATCCCTTTGTGGGTCATTGGAGAAGTATAGATAATAGCTTTCTATATAAGGTTACTTGTGTGGTCGGGCAATTTTGAAATAATTGCTGAAAATCATGACTACATGAAAATATATGCCTCCCATAGCCTCATGGCTTACATCACAGTTTGTTTGTGGTGTAGTGAATGCAGAAGAATACTTTTATGACCTCAAATTGCTTCAGAGTGAATTGAATGGGATTGACTAATGTGTTTGCTTAGATGTGCAGGTGTCATCCACTAGAGTGATGGACCAATTCTTAAGCCACAAACCGATTCATAGCCACACTTCATGATGAGTACTAGTCACCCATTTCTTTAATGCAACATTTATTCTCTATTGTATTTATGAAAATTATAACAACTATAGAGTCTAAAACATTTATTTGTATACGAAATTATGGATAGCTTTGGGAGAAATCTACTGATTGTGGCTTCTGCTATTGCTATAGCTTTGATCTCAAGACAATTGGTGCCCCAATCCAATGTGGGTGGTACAGTTCAACCAGTCAATTTAGTTCTATAAGCAATAAGGCAATAGAAGCTTTGGAATCCATTATAAGTTTGGTTCCTTTAGATTTTGTAAAGAGCATTGCCAAAAAACACCATAAGAAGAAGAAACATGAGAATAAGTATATTCTTCCCGTCAGTTTACACTTTACTAGAGTATGGATATAGAGGCAACATTTAATGTTTAAATGTATCATGGCCATGTCACTAATTACCACATCTTACAAATGCTTTCAAAAAGTTGTAGAAAATAAAAGGGATTAGCCTTCCCTACTCTACCTTTACCCTTGAAGCAGAGCAACTGGACATGATGAGTAGTTCGTTGAGAGTTCTTGACGCACAATGTTTTAATCTAACCACAACAAGGCTTACAGGAAGCATTCAAATCAATGGAAAATGTATTCTCCATTGAGAGGCAAGAAATTCATTCTCCTTTGAGAGGTGAGAAATTTCATGGATTCTCCAAGTAACACCCAGCCTAAGCTTCGAGGGGGAAGCTTAAGTTTGGAATTAGAGGGCTTAATCACGAGGAGAAAAAGAACAACAATGATAAACCCTAACTCGTGATTAAGGCCATCGTGTTAATATCCATATTTTCATGTTCTCAGCGGACGAGGGCCTTAGCGTTATTGGGAAGTGATTTGTAGAGTCACATGGAAGTGAATGCTTAGGCCAAACGATCTTATCTTAAAGTTATGTGGTTACACAAAATATTATATTATATTTTAAGCATTAATTAGTATTTTTAATTTGAACTAAAATGACTATTTTAAACTGTCAATCAAAATTAAACGTTAAATATAAAGTAATTAAACTTCCCAAGATTAAGGAATTTGGATTTTTAATTATCATAAGCAATTTCAAACTCGAAATTAATTGTTGTTTGGGAAAAGAGAAATCATCATTTTCGAAATATGTTCTCATGTGCATTCATCATGTAAAATGTTTGCAATAACGACACCTCTAATTGGGTTCCTTGCACTAATATATAACAAGGTTGCTGAACTTTCGTACGGATCTTATTAAACGGTGAACTTCAAATATGGAAAAAAATGATCTATCAAAAAAATTTGATAAATACAAAAAAAAAATACGGCAAATCATATATTTTAAAAATATCATCTACAATTTTTTATTAGTTACAACATAATTATACAACAGATTCAAAATTACGATATGTGAAGAATTTGTGTATGTGCATAACAAATTACAGTTTTTACAACTTAATATCTTATCCTACTTGTGCTCTATGTGTACTATGTAGTGTGTTATAAAATATTAAAGGCATGTTTTTAATTAATAATAAACAAAAGTAATAATAACAGAAGTTTGGAATCCGCTTTTTTGAGTTTTATATTTTTCTTAGTTTTTATCCACCTTTATTAAAATTTTGAATTTTTCTGTGTTGTATTATTTAAATCTTGAAAAATATGTTTTTTAATACAGTGGATTGAAAAAACCACAAAAATATGGAAATTTTCATGGAATCCACCATATTTGGTAACTATGATATATAGTTGTAAAGGTTGTAGTGTTGCGAGACACAACTACTAAGTAGCATTGGAGGACCACTTGTGCTTTTTAATAAATAAGTACCTGCTATTTTGAATGCATTGGAAAATTGTGGATGTTATTTTTGCATATGCAATCTAGGCGTCACTTTTAGCTCATAAATGGAATAAGTAATATTATTGTAAAAATGTGTATGGAAATTTGAATGCGCATGCAACCCTACTTCATGATGGAAATTGACTTTTTGTCTTCGATACCTTTTCTTTGTTTATTTTTATTTGAGATGGAAAGTGGGAGAGGCAAGTCAATTGTTGCCATGTGTAGCACCACCTACTCTTAATTAGCTCTTCTTTGTCAATTTCAACAACTCGAGTCTTTGACATTTCTTAACATAGGTAATTGCAAAGGCCTCCGCACACTTTTTGATTTTGTTTTGTAGACGTGTTGGTTCAAATGAAGAGTTTAATATTTTTATTTATTGATGGAATCCCAATGTTGATAGAACGGTGGCAACAAGTGAGGGAACAACACCTTTTGCTCATGTTAGAGGTGTTGGTATTACCCCCTCATTACATTTAGTTGTCCATTATATTCATGCAAGAGCTCCACAACTCTTTTTTTTTACTAATTGTTCCACTGCTTGATGCAGAGTTTTATTTTTGGAGTTATTGGTGATTGGGATGAAGCAATGTCCATTGCATTATTCCACGACAAGATCTTTCTTTCATATCTCAATGTTGATGGACAAGTGGCAGTTCAGTTGACACCTAGCTTCCCAACGCACCAAGCAAATCTCACTTTTGTGGTGACAATGTGCGATCTTTCTTCTCATGTGTAGAGCTTGCTTCTCAAGATTTCCACATTATCTATGTGGAGATGGAAAACTTATTACAAAAAAGTGAAGAACGTGTGCACCGGAATCTTCTTCGATTACTAGAGTTTGTTCATGAGTGGATGGTTGCGACCAATAAAATAAACCAAATATTTTGTTATGTTGTGTACAAAAGCCTCCATGAAAAATGTCCTTGGCTTAGCTCATGGACTATGTGTCATACATTTCTTCCTATTAATAACAAACCCTAAACTTCCTCAACTTCTCCCTAGCCCACTTTTCCCTTCCCTTTTTCTTGTTTAGCTCTCTATTTTTGGCATTTACTCATTAATTGCTCTTTCAAATTAATTAATTTATTATCCCATTACTTAACAAATTATTATTATTACTTATTAAATAAATTGATGAACTAATTAGTTAGTTAATTAAATATTAGGTTTCTATTAATAACAATAATAAGTAATTATTTAACCCTTATATAATCCAAAAAATATGTTGTCCATTTCCGTCACAAGGTTTTAAAGAGTTCCATTTATGTTGAATATTGCCTACTATTACTAGAATACTGACAAACATCTATAGTACAATCTTGGTTACATATTATCAATGTTGATTAAATCTTGTAAATGGAACTTGTTACATATGTGCCTCATATAATGCGAGATGACATCCACAAAATGGTTCCATCCCATATTATCCTCTCCCGATTGCTTCTCCTCCCTCCAACCCCCTCTTCGCACCCCTTTTCCTCCTTTTATGTTTTTCTCCCTTAAAATCAACCTCTTCTTCGACAACCCCTTCGACATTAACATCGCACACTTCACGTGTGATTGCTAGTTTTAATTATGTTAATGAGTATAAGAGATGGGATCTCATGGTGTGACTTGTGTGAGTGTGTAAACTTTAATTTTATAGATTAAATTTAATGTCTATTTAAATGTCACTTGTTTTGTTTTTTATTTATTTATTAATTTTTGAGAAATTAATCAAAAATATTAAATATCTTTGATCATATGGGAGACTTGTGAACCTTTTAATCTAGAAAGAGTTTTTGTCACCACCAACTATAGAACATGATGAGAACATATTAAAGTTATTAATAAATGTGATATTCATAAAATCCAAGATAAGAACCTTGAGATTGAGATTTATAGGCATTTTTAAATATACGTTTTTTATTGAATATGAAACTTGCACAAATTAGGCACACAAAATTCTTAGGCTTAGTTGTCAAGGATTGAGAGGTTTCTGTTCCACCAAATTTATGCAGGGCGTGATTTCGGCCTCATCCCTTTACTTGGTATCCCTGAGATATGTACCTTGGTGGATGGTTGGGCGATGCCTATTACACCATCATACACATCGTTAGACTATGACCCATTTACAACATATATGTAAAATATTTGTCTTGATTAATTTTATAGCTACAAAAACAAATAGAATATTTTATAGATTATACATATTAATAAAATTTTGTGATAAGATCTGGATACTCCTCAAGGAAAAGGATATGGATGAGATAGAAAATGGGAAAAATATTGATGCAATATGTGACAAGTTAGGGATACCCATTTTAGAGGACTTTTGTTTGTAGTTTATCTTATTTCTCTACTAAGAAATGATGAAGAAAAGGTATGTGGCATTTTCATGTTATAACTAGTAAATGCCTTTAGTTGAAAAGGCTAAACTATGTACATGATCTCATCAAGGTTTTGAAATATTGTTATAATAGAAGGAAATACTATTTTTCAATTAAAAATATAGTAGTAAAATAAAACATCTTTTTGATAAAATAAATAAAAAATAAAATTTTGAGTTTATAATATTTATATTGCTTTAACTTTTAGTAGTACATTATTTTTGTATTTTTTTATTTTATTGATAAAAATGATTTCAATAATAAGTTGTTCTTTAATGTTGAAAGAAATTGCAAACCAATTAATTTTAAAAAAAAGTATGGAAGGTAATTAGAGAACCTTTATGTGTTAATGAATTGTAAGTTTCTTAAGTACTATTATCTTTTTTATTATAAAAAGTTTAAGTGTTTTATCTTATCATTTGTCTTATTATATTTTCTAAAATTAATTGCACTATTTATTGAAAATTTAAAATTAATAGAAACAAAAACATATAATTTGTTTGACATGATATCTACAAAATAAATATTACTCTTGTTGATTTTCTAGGGCCAATCCCTAAGTACCTTATCAAAAACACCAAAGATAATTTGTCATTTCCCATTACCAAACCACTTAAACATCTATTATGTATTAAGTTCCGAGAGATACATTTAACATTATAAAACTCCTATGATGATGGAAAAAATGACATTTGGTTTTGGTGATCATATTTTGACATAAGATCCGAGAGATACATTTAACATTATAAAACTCCTATGATGATGGAAAAAATGACATTTGGTTTTGGTGATCATATTTTGACATGATAAAACTTTGTGATCTATTCATGTTATTGATTTCTAAATGATATTGCATATATTATATCTCTTTGCATATGTATGTTGGAATGTTAAAACTTTTGCAAGGTGATAGTTTTAGCACGATGACTAGAAGATATCATAATATATTGGACAAACTATTCAATATACATTTATATAAATATTTAGTGTACTATGAAAATTTATTTCAATTTACATTCAATGAATTTACATTTATCTAGATTTTCATCTCTATAAATGGATAACGATGATGAAATTATATTTTTAGGTATTAAAAATATAGTACCATGTGAACCTAGGTATGTTTCTCAAATAACATTCCTAGTAGTTGTAGACATAATTGAGAGAAATCCAAGGTGGAAATTTATAGGAAAATAATTTCCCTTGTGTCTTCTAATTGTCATTTCTTTGTTTGAGTAAATGTTGTTCGATATAGCATTCACATGTGGTACTAGCTTTAAGTTTGAGTAACAAGTTGTGTTTAACCCTTGTGTAATTTTTAATTCATGCCTTGGTTTTTGCATGATGTGGAAAACTTTGTTTGGCAGTTTAATACCTAGATGTTGTGCATGTTAAATCGAAGTGGGAATTCTAGTTGAAAAAATATTACAATGCCTAAGGATCATAATATTGGGCTTGAGGAAAACAATAAAGAAGACCATATGTATACGTGTTCTACACACACGTGCGCATGTGCATACACATGCACACACGCGCACCCACACACGCACACATATATGGGGTTTTAATTTGTAAATCACACCTAATGAATAAGGGGCTTGACCAATGTTGTTTAAAAATGTGTCGGTCTTTGACCTTTTCCAATAGTGCACGTATAAGATTTAGCACTTGAGTAGGCTTTTAATAAAAAAGTATAAAAGTATGTGAATGATTAACGTTAATGAATGTGACCATGAGGGTGGTAGACATAATGAAGAAAGTAAGAAGGAAACATGTGAGGAAAGTATCACATTTGAGGAAATGTGGAGCATTGGATACTCAAAATATTTGAAATATATATGTCGCCTTAAATAAAATATATATATTTTGAGACGTAACCATTCATTGTAAAGAGTGATTACACCCTAAAATTAAAGTGTTTTAGATATATAAAAACTTAATTAGGATAGTAATCAAGAAGTTATAAACATTCATATTATTAAATCCACATTTAAAATTTATATCAAACCTACAACAAAAGGATTGATACATTTGGATTAATTAGGGTACATTCTAAATATAGAAATTGACAAGAGAATAAGTTTACTTAGATTTACGTAAAAAAATTATGTTAATCTAGGTGTGGAAATGGAGGAACATGCTAGAAAAGATTTGTACACACTTCTTATTTGAAACTAGTATTATATTCTTCTTATGGGTAGAATCAACCAAGAGGATAAAATCAGCCCATAAAAGCTATATGGATTTGGACAAACTTTTCAATTGAGATTTGTACTTTTATTATAGTTTTGCACTTTTATCTCTATTTACTCTACCCCTTTTTCACTTGTGATGACTCTAGATGCACATGAATGTTCCTGTAATAATTATTCTTCTCTTAAAACCCTTACTTCCTTAAAAGAACTATAAAAATGGTTAGTTGTTAGGGTTGAGGCACCCCGAGATTACTATGTGAGAATACTCCAAAGAGGATTCCAACCCATGTAGTTCTCTTCCTATTGAAAGTGAAATTGTTATCTTGTAACTACATGTATGTAACTATAATTTATCCTTGATACTTGAGCATTATTAGTTTGACTTGTCTTGGAATGATTTTGGATAGATTTTTAGTGCTTTAGAACTACTTAGGGGTTGCTCTAATGAAAGATCCTGGAATAGGGAAGATTATGGAAACTTTTCTTGAGATTTGGAGATGAAGACCATGTATTGCTAGATGATTTCCAAGTAAGTACTAAATGAATTCCTAACAAGTAAATGAACAAGGTTTGAATTGTATTTATATGACTCCATGGATAATATTTTATACAGAATTTGACCTATTAATGGTAATAAATATATACATTTGAAAAAATGACTGTTAGAGGGTTCACGATAGTATCCACTAGTAGATATTATTACTACTAGATAGTTATGACTAGTGAGGTAGAAAAGATATGTGAAAGTCTATAAATGCATACATACAAGATATCAAGTGTTTTTAACCTATAATTGTGTTCATGCAGGTGTCTAATAAGTGAGATAATAGATTACAAGCTTTAGGATATTTTAGGATAGTGTGTTTTATATTTTGTTATGTGTACAATTCATGTGTAAGATATGTAAGACAAAACTAATATCATCAAACACCAAAATGCCAAATTTTGGTGTCAACATTTTCCATCACTTTAACCTAGTAAATGAATATTTTTAGGTTAAAGGAAATGTGATCCTAAGTGTGTATACACACTTTTTTATTTTCTCAAATACTTGAGTGATTGAGTGCTTGGGGTTTCCAAAGTGAAACCTACAAACCCAAAGTGTAGTCAATGTCTATATACAAAAAAATGAAACTTTAACTTTGAAACTTGAAATTAAAATTGAAAATTAGAGAGAGAAAGGAAGGAGTACACATATATGTGTAGAAACAAATTATGCCCCATAAATCTTGAGGCATCTTATTAAGGCATTTGGATTAGATCACGACCACTAGTTGGGGCGGATAGAGGAGGAGGGTATTCTTATAGACATGTACTTGAGAAAGCAACTAGTGAATAAAATAATGACATAAAAAAATTAGCATAGAGCATACAACGACATATAGAAATAGAGAATGGATCACATAAGTACATAGAACACATATATCATAGGACATACATGTGTATAGAATAAATAAAATAATGGACATACAAGAGCATATTGTAGAAATATAATATAGCATACAAGTTCACAAAGTAGAGATTACATAAAGCATATGAATGTATAGAGTATACAAAGATAGAGCATACAAGTACACATAATGGACAAGACATAAAACATACAAGTGCATAGAGAAAATAGAGCATAGAGAATATAAGTGTGTAGAGACAAGAACAAAATGTATCTCATCTAACTCACAAAATAACACTATTTTTTCTCTTACAAATTAATATTCAAATGTATTTAGATGTAGTTTTAAGAATTAATAGCTTATTTAGGATATAATATAGAATATATTTGATCTACAAGTCCATTATAATCTAATTGTTATCATTTCCTGATATTTATTGTAAGTTGGAGTGCAATATTGTGTATAAACAAGTCATTTCAAGATATTGAAGGATGAAGGTTGGAGGCTAGATCACTTTGGAGTACTTTGGACCATGTTGTAGAATGTCTTTAATTCTAAAAAGTGCATACAATTTAAAATTGGGAAAACTCTAGACTTCCGTAAAAACTACGGTCTCAAACCTCTAAGCTTCAAACTCAAATCCACAAACTAATGATTGGGAACATTAGCTATGGATTGTATTCGCAACAACTCCAAAATCTTTTGTGGCAACTCCAAACTTCATGGGGTAACTCCAAACTAGTATGTGGTAACTCCAAACTTCATAAGGAAAATCTAAACTACCATAGAACCAACTAGAAGCATGTTTTTGAGAAAGCACACATTGTTCCAAGATACAAGGAAAATATACAAATGACATTAAAATACCATATGGAAAGAAAATAGTCAAAGCCAAAAATGTAACATTCTCCTACTTTTATGATTAGGATGAATGAATAATGGCATAGTAGTAGGTAGTTTTAATAAAACACTCTCCCATGTTTTTTTCCTAGTCTAATGGGACGAGTTGTAGTGTTTGAATATAAGTAGTTAAGAATAAATGTCTTCCACATTGTCTCCTTGTCAAGTGGAAGAAGTAATAAAGTTTCTCGGTAGTCGATGTGATAAGTTGTATTGTTTAAATTTAAGTAGTTAAAAATAAATGTCTTCAATATGTGTCTCCTTAGAAAGTCAAAGTAGTCAAGTTTTTCCCAAGAATATAGGTAGGTAGTTTTCTATTCTCGAAGGAGTTAATGACTAAGTGATGAGCTATAAAACTCAATATAATGAGAGGGATGATTTTGTAATATCATTTTTATCAATACAATCTACAATTCGAATATTTTGCAGTAGATTGTGTTTAGTTCTTAACCCAAATCTAAGGGAAGAACAAGGGCCCATTCTTACCCAAGGAGGAGGATGGTTTACTATTTTCTTATAATATGATTGTTATTGTTTACTTAGTTAGATTGTTTAAATTAACATTGTGTGTTTAATTTAGTAATTTTGTGTGAAGCTTCACTTTCAGTTGTTCATTTTTATTTCTTTATTTTTCAGTTATTTATTTCAGTTTGTTAACTTAGATTTACTTTTAGTTGTTAGAATAGTTTTTGAATTTCATTTCAAGAATTTTAAATTCTAGGACAAAAAAGGTAAATCAATGTTTCCTTCGACCCCTTTTGCATATAGCCTTGGGCACCACCTTGGATTGAGAAATTAATTGGATCAAATGATGAGGATATAACAACCCTCTCCTTGTAGAGAAAAAAACATAAAGTATAGAATATCATAGATCAGGCAGAGGATAGATAATACACAAGTGCATAGATCATACAAGTGCACAAAGTAGGTAGATCCTAGAGCATACAAGTGCATAGAATATATACAAGATAGAGTATACAAGTATAAAGAGTAGATAGAGCATAAATAATATTGTGGATATATCATATAAGAGAATAGATCATACATGATCATAGAGTAGACAAACATAAAAAAATCATAGAGCATACAAATGCATAGAATAATTAACTAATTAAAATAAAACAAGTGCATAAAATCATACATTAGCATATATAAGAAAACAAGAACTCATAAAAGCATACAAGTGATTCAACCCTAAACTAAATAAATAAGAAGGGTGTGTTGGTTATTGTGGTCATGTTTATATGAGGGTCAAAGGGTTATGATAGGTAGTATATTTATATTAATTAATAAAAATAAATATACAAATCATAACATAATTTTATTAGCAATTTTCAAGATAGAATATTAAAATGATTTAAAACACAAGAATGTGGATGCACTTAGTTTATTAAAGATGCAAATAATCGCATTAGAAGTGTTGTGTGAGTGTATAAGCTAGAAATGTTATTAGAGTTCTTCTTGTGTGGTTCGGAGTGCAAAAGCGGGTAGGTATGAAAGTATAAAGTATTTATGAAAGTGTTAGATGATTTGATACATGTTAAAAAATTATGTATAGTGATGCACTAGTGCTTTGCAACTTTTACGTGATTTTTAATGACTATGATGTGCCTCACTCTAAAACCCTAGGTTTCACACATGTGAGACCCTTTGTAAGATGTGAAACAACTTCAAACCCTAATTATGGTTAGGAGACCCTACAAAAAGGTTGATGGTTTGGTTAAAGTGCAATATGTACACTACCTACATTGGTAATACTCCAAAGAGGCCTCAAAACACACATATTTCTCCACCTAGCATGTGATATTTATATGGATGTAACTAGTTTGGAAACTTGACCACTTGGGAATGCGAAAAAAGGTTTGGAATGATTAGCTTGACTGTATTTAAAGCTCTTTAGATTGAGAAGTGTGACTCTTGAATATGGTTAACAATGCTTCAAACCTATGTGGGGGATGCTCCTAGATTTTTCTACTACTTTCATGGGATTTAAGTGATTTTAAAGTTCTTCTGGAATTTCTTTTACAAGTATGATCTTAAAAGTGACAGGTAATTTAGGCTAGGTAAATATGTGAGTTATACTTGCTTATACAGGTGTTCATAGGTAATTTTTTTATTAAGTCTGACATATAGGATATGAGTCATCCCATAAAATATATCAAATTGAAAAATCTATTGTTGGTGGCTCGAGATGAAAATGTCCTCCTTGGACCAAACTATTGGAAAATTTTGTCCTTGACAAATGGTCCCATATATGCATTTTACGGGATTCTGCAAAGTATTGGGAATTATTCAGGGAGGACTATACTATTGCGGATTGATGCAATTATTTTTTTGAGTGATTGAGTAGTGTGAATAGAGAAGCATTAAGTCACACAAGATATATACAAATGATTCACCTAAGCTTAAGATGTTCCCACAAGTCATGAATTAGGTGCACATCCAAAGTTATCATTGCCAAATGATAAACTACTAGATTTAGGTGTCGACATTTCCCCCTTTAAGTATGAAATGAAAATTACATGTTTAAATAAAAATATACGTGTGTGTAAGCATATTTTGTTTTTTATTGAGGTTATTGATTATACTTTCATGTTGACATGTTATATTATGAAACCTATAACACAAAATGTAGTCAATGTCCATAAAAAAATCAAACTTTAACACATATTTGAAAATATATTTGTAACTTGAAAATTGAATTTATAACTAGTAATGTAAAAGAGAAAAACCTAGGAGTACACTTGTTTGCTTAACCGAAGGAGAAACTCCCAATTTTTTTGTACTTGGAGATGTGGGTTGGACTAAGACACTACAAGATTGTGGGTGATAAACCCCCAATTTTTCTAAATGAGTTGTTGGAGACACGAGGAATCAGTGCAGTGGCTAGCCCGACACCAAAAGGAAGGGTATCATAATACTTCCTAATCATCCAAAACCTTCTAAAACAAGGATTGTGTCATGGTCATAAGGCTTTCTAGTTTCCCCAAAAGAATCCCTAAAATAGTGAGAAGAAGGGTGTCATAGTGATATCTAATCACTCCAAAATATTCTTCCTACAAACCACACTACTACATATTAATCTAGGTCCAGTGAATAATAACACAAATTCGAAAGGGAATGAATTATCTCCTATCCCCACTATGTGATTTATTATGAGTATCAAATGTACAATACTAAATATAGTAGAAGGATAAAAATGTCCATGCCCATATACCCTATAGTGAAACTGTGATCGGGTTATGCAATGCCAAAAAGAATGATGTACTTAAACCCGTCCACATTTTATACCTATATATGTAGAGACCCACCCAAGACCGTGCCAATTGAATCCAAACCAATATTAGAAACCTATAACTATCTATGAGAATTTGAGAAATATAAAAACTACTAAAAATATTCCTTGGGACAAAAATCCATCCTGGACTGCAAAATCTAGCATTTTTGTCCCAGTGTATAGTTTTATATGTATGTGTAATTTGTTTCTATTTTGTACTTATCTATATGTGTAATGTGTTTCTATTTTGTACTGAGTATCTATACCATATCTCATTAAAATCCTAATTTTTGAATTCTATCTATGTGCATGATGTGTATAGATATTCATGTATAAAACCCCATTGAGTGGCCCCTCTTTAGAAGTGAGTGAGATGTGCAAAGAGAACTCTTAACTCAAAATAAATGATATGCATCCATGTCGGATGTATCTAATTGTCAATTTTGGATCACATAAAGGGTTGTTATAGGTGGCCATCATTGATATCGTGTTCTTGCAAGAGTGTGCATAGTAGAAATCATAAGACAAAAAGAGAGAAAACAATCTAACAAACACAAAGACAAACATGTATAGAAGCAATCAAGCATATAAGTAATCTAACATATAAGTACATAAACAACGTCACATATGTTATATGTAGCCATGACAAACAACCACATATAAGAGTTACACAAGTGTCACACACATAAACAAGCATGAGAAAATGTCTTATAAGCCACAAACAAGGGACACCAAAGTGCCACAAAGACAAACGTAGCAAAGACCTCATGCCACATAAATGAATGCAAGTATGTAAATAAGCAAGTAAATGAATACAATAAAAGATAGTAGCGTTGAGGCATATAGATCAAGATAAGATATCTCTACAAAATACATATGTGTTGGTTGTATTTTTTGAAAAATGACATATAACACAATATAAGAAATCACTATTGAGAAACTAAAAGCATAATGAGAAAGTGAAAGCAACTATTGAAATAAAAGCACTTGAATAGTATAAAAGATGCCCCTACATTTTCAAGGCCAATGGGAAGAGGAATAGTCCAACACTTATCATCATGTAGAATTATAAATTAGTCCTAAATTAAGCTTTAGATACCTCTTGAACACATGTGTAAAGATTATATAAACAATATGCTATTCATCCAACCATATGATAAACAACACATGTAAAGTGAGAGCTAACAAATCAAGTCATATGTAGGTCCAAATTTTTTATTTTAAAAATATTTGATTTTTTTAAATCCTTATTTGATTATTTGAATATTTTTTAATTTTAGAAATATTCTTGTTTGTATAAAGAAAGAGATACCTTATGATACTATCAAGAGGATGATGAGAAAAACTTATAGGCATAGGAGGATTGAACCTCAAAGTTTGTATTGAGTACACTAGGGGTAGGATGTGTCACTTGGATCTTAGAATATATGACTAATTGGATTGAATACATTAAGATAAGATGTTGATTATAGGATTGTATAATATTGATTAGCTCTCACTCGTATCAACCTTGACACTAACATGGAGGGATACAATTTTACCCTCAATAAAGCATTCAAGTAAGATAAGTAGCACTAACAATATCAAGGAGTAATAAAAGTGCACAAACATGATACTTGCTCCCACTTGAAGGGGTGTTGATGATTAAAATATGAGTTATGATAATAATGGACTCTTGGTCACTCGATTCCATGAGAATGCACTATACTTATTGGATTATTCATTTTTGCATATTATATTGCTAGCAAATTAAAAAATTAGGTGGAGTAAATGGTTGCATGTAATATTTACCACTTTTTACAGCTCGATGCTTAGAAGATAGATGATGAGAAATAAATAATGCTTATATTGAAATAAGATCCTCTATATGTATATCTTTTTGTGGTGCATCTTTATCAAGAAAATATTTTTGGGAAATAGTGTCTTGTATTTCATGCACTATAACTTCTATGTCATCCTAACTAGCCTCCATAGTGGGAGAGGATTTTGTAACCTTGAGTTTAGAATGATCAATTTGTATGTTATCGGGCTTGTAAAGATTAGACAAGAATCATCATCATTAATAATATTAGCATTTGAGTTATGCAAATGCTTATTTTATATATATATATATATATATATATATATATATATATATATATATATATATATATATATATATATCATTATGATCATCATGAATATCATAGATATTAGTTACCGTAATATATTATTGTTTTGAATTGAATAGTAATTATATATCAAGGAAAACCTCATAATCCATGTTTCCCCCAAAATGTTTTTGTGGATGCTCTAATTTCTCTATAGCCACATATAATTTCTCGTGTTCAAGCCTATGCTTCTCAACTTTCCCCCTTTGCAATGTTTCATGTGTGATTTTCTCTTGTTTGATGTGTATTGTTTCCTTTTATTTTTGCACAATAATATGTTGTAGTTCTTTTACCAAGATAGATTTTTTGAATGATGTACTACTTTCATATCATATTCATGAGTAAATGGACCTTGCATTATAAATGAAGTTATATAATTAATTATTGCATTATGATCATTTGATAAAGATGTGTTAGCTTTAGGCACCCATTTAGAATTAGCATATTGAGATGAATATGTAAGAGATAATCCTCTTTGAGGAACATCACTTTAAGGAGGCCATGAAACTAGTGGCTCCCCTTAAAGGGTTATCGTGGGAGATTTGTCTTTGTAGAGTGATGCATCATAGGAGAGATAATTATAGCTCATATCAAAAGAAAGAAAAACCTTATGCTATATATATATATATATATATATATATAGCATTAAAATCATTGTCATAATGTCCTTTGATGCCATAATAATTACAAAATCGTTGGCCTTTGATCTTATCAAACCTATGAAATGGACATTAATAATTAGGTATACAATTGATTAAGAGCTTATAAAGTAGAATATAAATTATATCATGTGGTATATCATTGATCTTGTTAAAATTTAAAGGTGCTTTATGCTTATGCATAGATTTATTTTTATTTAGAAACCATGGTTGAGATGAACCTTGTCGAGGCTCAATCCTATGTATAGAGATATGGTTAACATGGGAAACGTGAAGACCAACAGTTATGATAAATGAGATAGTTGTGGAAAAAATAAAAGGTTCTATTTTTAGACTGATCATTGTAAATTATGTAGCCTATTCCTATCATAGATTTTATATCTTTTAGCTTTAGATTTTATTTTTTAGATTTCTCTACTTCAATTATAGTTTATAGTTTTTCTTTTCTAGTAAGCTCCAAAACATGTAAAAGATGTGGATAAATCCCCCACACACACTCAATATTAATGTTAAAAATGGATCTTAATGCGGTAAATTCGATACAAAGAAGGAGTTTTGAGCTTCACATGATTTTTATGAGTTAGTTGTTTTCAGTTTTTGATTCATGTCTTGATGCCTAGACAAGAAATCTCCTTTGATTATTAAGTAGATTTTACACTTCTTACTTTTGTTGAATCTATATAGTAAGAGATTGAGCATAAGATGGTCTCACTTTCATGAGTTGATGTTTCTTGTACTTATTTACTTATATGTGTTTTTAATCTTGGATAATTAAGTGGTTTTGAGATATTAACACATGTATGATTATTAATTTTCTTATGGGAAAATTAGTTAACTGTACATTTTTATGTTGACTAACCTTTATTATAAGCTTAGTAATGGACTTCAATTATGTAATTTGATTATGTAAAATTATAATTCTTTGTGTTTAGTTTCCTTTGATTGATTTCTAAGAGTTTATATAGAATTGAGTTAAATATATTTCTTGTATTCCACGGTTAGTATGTGTTTTCCTTGAAATCAAAGTGTTTTTCGTGCTTAGTAATTGAAAGAGAGTCTAATTTATGTAATTTTGGTATTAGATTGCACAAAAACTAATACACTAAAAAAGCTGAATAATATTATAATCAAATTCTTATTCATTCGGGATAATTTTATTTTGGAAAGAGATTACATTATATAAGAGGATGATCCCCTTTATACAAGGAGTCAACATCAATCACCAATCCCCTATATCTCTCAACCACTCCTAGAATCTCTCACTTATCCCACATAACTCTTTGTCATCACATATCCCTATTCTAATGGTGAGATTAACTCACGTACATACAAATATGATATTAATATCACAATATTAATATCTCACTCAAATATTTATCTAACCTATACAATAATGTGAGCACTAACAATTAGTTATTCCTAACATTCCCCCTTAGTGTGAACATGGGGAAAACATTATCTTGTATTGTTAACCAACTCAAATGATGGTTTTACACTCGGCTAACCACCAACCTACAAATGACCATGATGGTTTTACACTTGGTTTACCACCAACCTACAAACTACCAGAATGGTTTTACACTCAGCTTACCAACAACCTACAAACAAAGGATGGTTTTACATGTGGTTAACCAACAACCATATACATCATGATTTTACAATACTCTATTAGTTCTCATCACTATCTTACCTCAAGGGGAAATACAAATAAAGAAGCTCACTTATTACAATACTTGAACATGTGTATGATCCATATGTTCTTATTTGTAGAAAGTAAAAACATAATTGAAAAATATGCCACAAAAACATTGTGTGGCCTCGTCGCTGCCAGAGATGGCAAGAGGTCGTTAATCGACCTCCTTCCTCCATTGCCTTTGTCCTCCAATCGATGTTTCTTTAGTTACTCGTAAATTTTACATTGAATCCCAATCACATATCGATTACAAATCAAATGTCGGTTACCTCGAAAATACATCTATAAGACAATTTCTTTATAGTTTTTCAACACTTTTACATGACATTGACTCTATTGACTAGACAAATATAATTTTGACAACAAAAAATAATACAACATAATACTTTTATGACAATACAATTTTTCTCGGCTATTGAAAACACTTTACTTTTGACTAACTAATGACTCTTTTATAATACAAATCAACTTTGTGTGACTATCAATAAAATGATTAAAATTAAAAACACACAAATATTATAAAAGGGACCTTTTAACAAATGGCCTTTTCTTTACATAAACTAAACATGAAAATTTATTAAATTTACCCATGACAAAATACATAAAAACCAAACCGACTTTATGAATTTTGTCTCTTTCCTCACTTGGTTTTTCCCTCTACTTTATACTCAAATAACATAATGAAAGGGACTTTAAAAACGAATCCTACTGTTTAAAGACATAATTTTACTTGATCAAACAATTAAAGACCAAACCATATAAAGACCAACATACTATACATTTAAATGAAAAAGCTAATGAATGAAATTATTTTGCTAAAGTGATGTTTATGTTATTGTTTTTTCAAACTCACGTAACATGACTCGTGGAATTCTATCTTATGCATGCAATACAACGAGATAAATGATCTGATTCAAGGGTGAAGACTACTCTAGGCTTGGTGGGCGGCCTCAACAGCTATAATCTTATTCTTGCATGGATAGGCATTTATCTATTTACTTCCACTCTTTTGGTATGCTTAACACAAAGATCCACACACTGAAAAACTGATTTTACACTTTCAACTAATATAATGACTTTAATAATTTACTCTCATATACGGGACAACATAGAACACAAATTTCCTCTACATGGCATGGCCCTAATCATTATGATATCAAATGTAATTTTGGTATTAGATTGCACAAAAAATACACTATAAAAACACTTAATATTCAAATTCTTCTTCATTTGGGATAATTTTATTCGTGCGAGAGATTACATTGTATAAGAGGATTATCCCCTTTAAATACAAGGATTCAACATCAATCACCAATCCCCTATATCTCTCAACCACTCCTAGAATCTCTCACCTATCCCATATAATTATCTATCATCTCATATCCCTATTCTAATGGTGAGATTAACTCACGTACTGAGACAAATATGATGTTAATATCACAAGATTAACATATCACTCAAATATTTATCTAACCCATACAATAATGTGAGCACTAACAATTACTTATTCCTAACAATTTCTTTTCTATCCCCCCGCCGCCCCACCCAAAGGTGAATTTACCAAGGTTCATTGGTTCCTCTTTGGGTTAACAAAGGCCACATAATTTCTCTGTTTAGTTATATATCCAAAGTATTTATTACATTGAATCTTATTTTTACAAGGGTTTCTAAAATGAGTAAGATTAATTTCTTGTCTCATGTGTAATATATTGAATGTGAAATGGAATTCCTATAGATATCATCTTTGGGGAATCCTACTATTTTTTTGTAAATTCAAATAAAAATCTAGGCTAAAATCTAAGCTAGCGAGAATCCAAGTCTTGGGACAAGCCATATTTAAATAATTCCAAGACTAGAATAAATTAAAATCCTAACCAAGGGAATGGATCTTCGTGTCAACCTTAAAAGAAGGCGACACCATTAAATGATTAGAATAGGCAATCTAATATTGCTAGGTGGTGCACATTTTGTAAATATAGCATGCACTCCACATATGAGTGTTGCACCAAGAAGTCTCTACTTATATAGTGTTAAGAAGGAAATACTACTTGTGTGGTCCTAGAAAATGGTAAACAAGTCGTGGAATATAAGCCCAATTCCATGGTTATTACAACAAACATTTCCTCTTCATTCAATCTATATTTGGAGGAACTAGAGAATTGTATCTATTCTCAAATACGGGTACATAGACAAGTAATACATTTCACTGAGTTGATAATGGAAATAAGAAGAACATCTTTTTCTTGAAGTAGATGGAAAACTGAAATTCCAACTAAGATCTCACCCATACATGTACTCAAATGGATGGTTTAACTTAGTATCTAAGAAACGCATTACTCAACATTGTCATTTAGTGATTATGTTTTATCTAAATAAATATCACACATGGAGGTTGTGCATCTACTAATGAATTATCAATAATATCACAATGAAAAACCATTGCCCTCTTTCCATAATCGAGGATTTATTATCAACTCTTTAGTTTCAATTTATTCATCAAAACCAACCTTAAGTCTAGGTATTATAGGATTCTTTTTTAACATGGAAATCTAGAATACATCCATCAAAACAAAAAATATTTGTTTCGGTGGTTTTTATGCTCTTGACTTGACTAATGCACAAACGTTGGTGATAATGATAAATGAAATTATACAACCTATATGATGGGATAAGATAGATCCTCATCCAAATTTCAAATGTTGGGGATCAAATCTAGGTTTACATGCAAGATGTAGATACCATAGGTGTTTAAGGAGCACTTTTTCGTAATTATAGAAGATAGTAACCCTAACACTAAGGTAACTATAGGTTTCTAAGGCACGTATATAAGATAAATATGGGTATCCTACTAGGATTCGAGAATAAGAGTAAGTCAAGAAGGATGAATAAAGATAAGGGGTATAATATAATTAAAAAGAAATAGATCAAAGAAAACATACATCTACCCTAATCTAAAGAAATGAATGACCCATCCTCTATATATAAAAAAACAAGAAATAAAGAATAAATAAGGGTTAGATATAATTACCTACGGTGTGGATGTTGACTCACAATCCTCCCTATAGGAAAGAATATAGAGATATAATCACTTTGGCTAGAGAAGGGGAAAGCTCAAGATTAAGACCTTTAGTCCTAACTTACTATGATGACCCAAATGCAAAATGGAAAGCTCCAATACTTCAAGTCTAATAACTAGGTGTGAAAATATGTGTAAATGTCCAATGTGTGAGCAAGTGAAACATTTTTATGATTTAGAGATTGATTGATTCATAATAGTAAGTGTGGTCAATTATAAATGCCTAACATGATCACCTATGGGTGATGGTGTTTGCCATAGTAGAAATCAAACCCAACACCATCACCCATGGGTGATGACGTCAAATTTGAGGTAGACCTAAGGTAAAAGAGAGAAAAATAATGAGTTTTAAGCTAGATAAAAAATGGAGGTAATGAAAAATGTAGAGGATGACCAAAAGTAAAGATAAGAGAGTGCAAGAGTGTAAGAAAGTGGACATAATGGGATAAATATACATAATGGGTACAATGTGTGAACAAAAGGAGGAAACAGGAAAGGGTAAGGGAACTATAACATACTAAGCGACATCACTCTAATGTTATGGTATAGCCCACATGACCAAGTCTGATCACACCTTAAGCCCAACAAACCCCTTAAGGTAGCTATTTAGGAGGAAAACGTACCAATAGCCCCTACACAAGAGAAAATGTTAGCAAACATAAAATATAAGGCACATACATAAAGTTTCATAGATTCATTTTTATAATCTACCTTGATGAAATTTAAATTTTAAAAAAAAACATGGGATGAACAATAGTGTTATACTCAATAAGTACTCCAAACTTTGGGGTAGAAGAATTTATATGTTAACATGGATAAATGTTCATTTTCCATAAAAGAAATACAATATCTAAGACAAATAGTGTATACATCATATTTTGAAACTTGTTATCCATTTCATTTGTGCAAGGGATGTTGATGCATTCTCCTCCTGAGAGGATGCCTGAGAGGGATGTTATTGCATTGATTGGATTATGATCGGACTTGGTCATGTGGGCTAGACCAAAACATTTGAGAGATGTCACTATTAGCCTTAGTCATCCCATACATGCCTCATTTCTTCCCTTTGTTCACACATTGCACCCATTATGCCTACTTTTCATACAATTTCCACTTGTTTCCTCTTGTTGCATGTTATTATCCCTACTTTCAGTCATTTTGGACCTTCATCATGCATCCTCATTTATCTTTTTGGCCTCCATTCCCATGTATTTAGTCTAATGCCTTAGGGTTTCCACAGTCGGTACCATCACCCATGGGTGATGGTACCTATTTTTGCTTTGCCATGACCGATGTCATCACCCATGGGTGATGGTGTCATGAATATATACTCCTATGTTTATTTATTATTTTCACAAATTAACAATCATTTTCCCACACATATACTTACTTTTATGACACTAATTCTTACTTACTTGATTGAATTTGGAGTCTTGGAGCTTGCCTCTTTTGCATTTGGGTCACCATAGTGAGTTAGGACTGGAGATATTCTTGTTGATATTTCCCCTTCTCCACCCATAATGATTCTCTCTTGGTGTTATTGTCTCTGGGGAGGATTATGCATCAACAATCACACACACACACACACACACACACACACACACACACACACACACACACACACACACACACACACACACACACACACACACACACACACACACACACACACACAACAAGTAAGTATTTTTAACCCTCTTTAATATTTCATCTTATATGTATGTGATTGTTGTTTTGGTCATTCATTGCTTATAAATTAGAGTAGTTATAAGTTTTATTTGATATATTGATTTATATTATTATTATTCCCTTGGATTTATCCACCCCTTGGTTATACCCTTATCTATTTTATAATCTTAGTAGGATACATATATTTTATTGTCCATTATGTGTTAGTGTTGTCATTGATGTCAAGTAAATTGATGGAAAAGGGTTTCATGGTGTTGTATGTGTCTCCATGATGTGTGATTCAAAGTGTCAAAGGTGAAGGATGATTGGTGGTGTCCAAGTTTAGCGAGTTCTAGGAGGTCTTAGTGAATGGTCTAGTGAGCTAAGTCATTATATGAGCTCTATTGAGTTGGTTGGTTGTTTCCATGAGGTCATACATGATCGTAGAGGTGTGTTACGGATGTATATAAGTCTGCATGAGGTCAACAAGGTCGGTTCATAGGTTTTCGGTGTTGAGTCAGGTCATTCGAGGCCTATTCCTAGCCCTAGAGCATACAAAATGGTAAGGAGGTATAATAAATGAAGTTAATAAGTCTTTTCCAAGTATGGTAGAAGCATAATGATAGTGTACATGAATTTTTTTTGAGTTTTAGGTCAGAACTCAGAGGTTTAATAGTGTTTCAGGGTCCTTGGGAAACAAACAAATAAGCACAGGTAAATGAGATTGGCTGGAGATTTTAATATATTTTGGGATATCTTGTGAGGATAGATAGTGAGAGGATGTTTTCATGATGTTTCATGACAAGTTTCAGGTCATTCTGAAGAAGGATTGTTAAGATATGTCAGTTTTGGCAAAACTGGGTGTTTCAAAGTGTGTTTTTAAAGAAATAATGGACCTTCCAATGCTCATTGTGAGTTGTGTGCTTTGCATGTGGACCTGAGATCTTTGTAATAGATTCTTAGGTCAGATATTAAGGTTTCAAAAAATAATGAGGTGGTTTTATCGTCACATTTTTATGAACGATTGTTAACAAGATAAAGTGGTTTGAAACCCTAACTAAACCCTAACTAAGAGCGACTTGGAGAAGAAGAGGTATACTAAGCCTATCTTGATTGATTTTGTAAAATTGATTATTGTATGTTGTAAAGGACTCCTCCATATTTCTAAAAAGGTAAGATAGTGTTTGTGACAATATGTGGGCCCCACCTAAAAAATATTATTTCGAAAATCTTCAATTTGTAGCAAAGTTTTCCAAATAAGGTGATGAATAAATTAACATTGTTTTTATCCCTAGGGTTTTAATATATTTCCATGATAGTTTAAGATCATGGTTGAGCTTATAAATGAAAAATTGTGCCCTATTTATGAAGACTAGTCTAAGGGCGATTTTGGGACAATTTAAAAAAGTTTGCATAGATGGTCTTGGTTGAAGGCCTTCAACTTGGAGTTGGAAGGAGTTACAATATTTCCTTGAAATAGGATTTATATGGATTTCTAGTGGTATAAGCTTTGTATCATGATGATGAGATTTGATGGGTCATCCAAGTCAGTTTGTGAGGAAGAAGATTGTTGGTTTTCCAGGATAGGATTTCTCAGGCTAAAAGAATGAAGTGAATGAAGCATGAAATGGATTATTTTATGCTTTATATCACCTGGAAAGTGAATAGGTGTGAATTTTGTTACTATTGAAGGCATTTGGAGGTCTTGGAAGTGGCAGAAAAGGGTATAACCTATTGAGTTTTCAAAATTGGTTTCCGGGTAGCATGATTTGGTGAAGAGGAAAGTTAATGTGGTTTGAACATATGGATGTTTCTTGAGCTCAAAAATGCATGGATGTGTTCTATAGGTCTTGAGGATTCCATAGAGTTATTACATGTCATAGTTGAGTTGATTTGGAGTGTTCTTTATGCCTAAAGGTGAAGACAAGGTGTTGGAAAAAATTGTTTGGTGAAGGATATGAGCCTTTTGTCTTGTGTTATGAATTATTTTATTGTTACAAGAAAATGTGAGACCATGGATGATGTTTTTATGCTACATTACACATGTGTGATGAATTTTGGGGCTTTAATAATAATGGTTTTGTCATTACTAGTTTTAGCTCATCATAGTGATGGGGTTTTGAGCTTGTTTTGTGCAAGTTGAGTGGTTTTGGGCATGGCCGACCTATATGGGTCATATGTTAACATTGTAATGAATTTATTGGGATTTTATTATGATGAATTGGTCTAATTAAAGGTTAAGGACTGACCTCCTTCATGTTGTTGAGATGAAATGCATATAAAGCAAGGGTTTGAGTTCAAATTTGAACTAGTCTTGTGAGAGGGAAAAGTGTGACCTGCCTAAGAGTGTGAAGGAGATTCTGTTGTATGATTTCATAGCTTATGATATGTTTTATAGGTTGAATATTTATTAGGTGAATGTTTGCAAGGGTTTAGATACAAGACAATTTGAGAAGGAAGAAGATAGAGCAAGTTGAAGGAATGAGGGTTTGAAGGTGTGTGTATGAGCTGAATTAGAGATCTCCATTAGTTTTGGCAGAAAAAAATTTAGAGATCATAATCATTAGGTGGACGAATTGGTACTTAGTCATCTTAAGTGGTTGTAGCCTCCTTTTAGAGTGGGTGCTTCACTAAATTATGGGTTGGTTCTCCTTGTGGGGTTGGTGCCTCGCTAAATTTGAAGCATGGCTAAATAAATTTTATGTTTCAATGGGTTTTATTCCCCATGAGGGTTTCCCACTTATATCTTGTGTTGATTGTTTAAATGTATTGTGCACACTTAATAATATCTCATTGAATGTATGTGAATGAATGGATGTTAATAGATGTTGAACTTAATATTAAATGAAATAAAGAATTTGTAGGAGTGATTTAACCCCCCTGTAGTCCATTTTGATTCTAACAATTAGTATCGATTAGGTCCTTGAGAAACAAGTCTAATCACTTGAAAGAGATCCTAGAAGCACAATTTATGGGAAAGTCTTCATATGTTAAAGTTGCATTAAGGAGGAGGAATGAAGTTGTTATTCGTGATTCATGGCTTATAAGATCATATCAAGGATATGGAGATAGAACATGGTCAAGTCATCAAGGGTTTGGAGTCACAGGTTGAAAGTATGTCAAATGCACTAAAGGAGAAAGAAGACACTTATTCTAGATATGGAAACATTTTGAAATATTTGGAATCTAATTTAGAAGATGCTTCTAATAGGTTGAAGATGTATGGGAAGTTAGAGAAGAGTTCTGAAACTCTTGAGGGGATCTTGGAAAGCCAAAGAATGGCTAGTGACAAGATAGGCCTAGGGTTTAAAGGAGAACATGTAAAGAATGATGGTGTAGTTATACCAAGCTATCAATTAGGTGAGAAAGTGACTAACAAGGTTAATCCAAGAAGGTCTAACTATGTCATACAACTATGCTATAAGGTATGGTTATTCATTCAATGGATATTGCTATGTTTGTCATGATTTTGGTCATAGAGCTAGAGATTGTAAAAGGAGGTCTCTTAGGAATGGTGTAGGATTCTTCAAAGGTGAATGTCATTCATGTTGTGAGTATGGTCATAGAGCTAAGGACTGTGGTTAGAACTTAAGTGTGTTTGAACCAAGAAAGAAGAATGGGATTGTGTGTCACAAATGCCACAAACAAGGGCATATTGCAAGATTTTGTCACCAAATAGAATCTTCGGGGTATACCAAGTAGGTTTGAATTATCCACAAGGCAAGAGAAGAAATATTCCAAGAAGAAAATTAGTCCTAAGAATGGTGACGAGATAGTCATATTTGCACCTATGTCAAGAAGGAGGTTGCCCAAGTTAAGGAGGTCAAGACAATTGATTCTCGGTTTGAATTGTAGCCTAATCCAATGAGGTTTATCAAAGAAGGGTTCAAATCAAATCAAGGAGGTATGTTTTCCTTAGTTGAAGGGCTCAGAAGTCAAGAAGATCATATGTGCCTCAATGCTTTAGTGCATGAGAAGTTGAAGAGGCTAGGTGTGTGGAACACTTCAAGTGTGATAAGGTATGTGAAGTGACATATCCATGAGTTTTTGATTTTTGTGTCTTGTAGGTGTCGAGTCTTACGTTATGTGGTCATTCATGTTATGTTTAAGGAGTATGTTGCTTGTGATATTATTCTAAGTTTCCAAAGGATATTGGTCTCTAAGTTGTTGATTCTTTGAGGTCATGTTGTTAGAATCGAAGTTATTTTAGCATATAAAGTAAGTCATGTTTGAATGATCTATGTTCAAGTATCTTAATTATCTGTGATGTTTGTTCTATCCATGGAAGAATAAGTTAAAGGTATATGGTTTTAAGTGTCCAATCTGTGTCTTGAAAGGTCTATTGTCATGCATCATATGTCTCTTAAAAGGTGGAAAAGTGCATAAATATTTTATATCAGGTGTCATAAGGATGTGAATGAATTAATCATCCTTTGTAAGTCGAGGTATGTGTCCAAGGTGTCTCAGTCCATAAGTTAAGCCATGAATCTTGTAGGTCAAGGTATAACATCATAGGAAACATGAAATGTGTTAGGATTTGTGTGTTATATTTAATGTCTTATACCAAGAAAGTGTGTGTGCCTTTAGATGGTCCTCCAAATTATGAAAATATGTGACTCTAAGAATGTATAATCAAATGCTTGGGTTTGTACTTGATATGTCTTGAAGAGCTTGGTTTGAATATGGAGTCAAGGACTAGTGAAATTATTATCTTAAGCTTGGTACATTTTCTTGATATATATCATGAGGTGAGTATGTAGTCTTGTGAGCTGAAATTGTGCATAGTCCCAATCCTAAGTCTATGAAAGTCTTAATGTAGTCTCATTTTCTGAGCAAGTCCCTTGATCTATGAGAAATATGTATATCTTTATGTAGCAAGTGAGTTCATGATGATAAGTCAATCTATGGTGTGTCTCATGTATTTAAGTTGGTCCTATAAGCTAGGCATGATGATGTTTGATCAAAACTTGAAAGATGATGTATTCTCTAAGTATAAATCTTGATGGTCAATCAAAATTATATCAGTGTTCTGAGATTGTATTGTAATGTTTAAGTTATCTTTGTGTCTCGAGTCATGAAATAAATTCATTGATGAGTCTTTTAAGTTTGTCTCAGGTCATTGTTGTGTGGTATACAATTATGAAGTCATGTTTTTCATGAGTCCCTATTATCTACAGTGTTTGAAGACAAATTTGAATACCCTGAATTTGTGATGTATCAAGAGTCTGTTATAAGGTGTGTGTACCTATGAATGCATTTGTTCCCCCATTAGGCATATTTCTAAAGTGTCTTAGTTTGAAAAGTAGATATATAGATGTACTTGAAGCTCACAATCTCATATTCAGAAATGTGAAGGTTCTAAGGCAAAAAGAACAATTTTTGAATTTCATGATTCATGTATGATGGTTGCAAAATGTGTGAAGGTTATCTCAAATGTTCACTAATGCTAATTACATAGTTCAGTATGTCCAAAAGGTCTTAATATTCTTAAGACAATGATTTACATCTAGAAGGAAGAGAAATATGGTGTATTTGAGAAGGAAGAAATCAAAATGAGAAAGAACATATGCTATAGGGTGCAGTGGGTATAAAATATGACCAATAGTTGGATAAGGAAGGTTGATGGTTCACAAGATCCATCAAGAACTAAAAGGAATTATCTCAGGTACTTGATGGAGAAGTTACCAAATATGAAGACTGGATACATGATGCTCGCCTGTGGGGAGAAAGCTCTTGCTACAAGTCAAAATAGTGATTCTCGGTGATTACGAAGCACATCCATGGTGTTAAAGAGAATTGAATATCAAGAACTCGTTAGCTTTGTAGTTGTTGAGTTTAAGAAGTTGCTAAGGTTAGTGTGTTGAATGTTTAGGAGCATCTAAGACAAAGGAATGATAGAGCTCAGAATGACTGTGAGAGAGAAAAATCTATTGCTATAGGTGTTGATGGTTTGTAAGCTCTATAAGTCGTAGTAACAAGTAATGAAGGTCTTGCAAAGAGTGTTTCAGTGAAATGCAAAGATGAAGGATGAGTCTCTATAGGTATGAAGGTTCATCAATGATTGTTTGAGAGAACTATAACATCAAAGGAATATGTGATCATGCTAACTGAGTTATTTCATTGAGTCATTAATCCTTGAATCATGACTAAAATTGAAATTTGTACCCTGGTGATAACCTACAATCTGCATGCAGAGGTATGTAAAATTGTCTAGTGTGATTTTTAAGGTTATGCACTCTTGGAACATGGTTGTGATGTGTTGAAGGGATACTTGTGATTATGAGAGATATGTGATCACACTCGGTAGTTATCATCGAGTTAATGGTGACTTGGTTAAGAATCTAGAGTGGTTTCAAAGTGCTACAAGGTCAGTAACTAGATATTTGGGTATAAAAGTGTATCATGAAAGAGTGGAGTAAGTAGTGGGCCTAAAGACTATGTTAAAAATAAAGGAATTTTATTAGGTATGTACAATGGCTTTATGCTTCTATATAGCTGCAAGGATAATCTCGGTACATTTAAGGAAGGATTGAATTTGTTGTAAACTCCTAAGGGGAGTTAGAAGGGTTGTTAATATGGTGTAGTGTCACTTGAAAAGACTTGAAGTACAATAGGTTGAGAAGTTATGAAAAATGATGTTATAGGTCCGAGACATCTCCTTGAGGTAGGGGAGCCTAGATGGTCATCCTATCAAGTATGTAAGGGGTTATGTAGCTCATAATACTTGTGTCAAGAGGGTATAACCAAGTTCATGTTGGTTTATTAAGTTGTCAAATAAGAAACTAAGGAAGTACAATTTGTGTCAAGGCTATGAAAGATGATGATAATGATTTATACGTGTATGTGAAGAAATATGACGGGGAAAATGGAATAAATTATGTATTGTGAAGGTGTATGAAGTATATTGATGATTGATAAAGCCTTTCTTACCCAAAATGAATAATAACATGGAAAAACAAAGGTTAAGTTGTAGGAGGAGATTTCTATAAGCTCAAATTAGTCTAAGTGGCATGAGAAGATCCGAGTATCACTTTGAATATTTGCTTTAGGACTGCTATAAATTGGATGATCCAAATTCAAACCATGCAAGCAAGGTAAAAATCCTTATTTTTGAGTTTTTCGGTTGAGTATGATGGTACACTTCAGGGGGAGTCTTGTGATGAAGATTCATGAGGTATGTGTGTTTATTTGGCATGAACAATATTATCTTTTTTGGATGAAAACACGACTTAGAATACATCATCTATGATAGATACTTAAGTGAAAAAGAATGGGAAAGAACTATGCATTCATTCTGAGAACTTAGGATGAGTTTTTATACCAATGCATTCATTCAGATAGAAAAAGAGAAATATCAAACAACATATAGAATTGATTCATAACACAAAGGAAATGTACTAGGCTTATGCTCATGAACACATATATGCTTTAGAACAAAACCTTATATTCATGTTAATGAGTTTCATAACCACATTACATTCACTTGAGGCCATAACAGACCCATATAATAATGTAGAGCAAGGTCATGCATCAAGAACTAAACTATGTCCCTTCATATTACAAGGATAAACACAAACCCATCCTCTAAATATGCCATCACTCCTATATTTCCTCTAATCCCAACCCATAGAATCCTCCATATATTTTTGTAGAGCTTCGCCTCTCTTCCACCACCTCTCTCACTCCACACTACTACTCTCACACTTACACCCTTCTCTACTACTACCCACATCATCTCTATATATAGATTTTTCCTTCACCACCATGCCTTTTGAGGTAACAGATCAGTTGCCAAGTGTCCAAGTGGTCCTCAATGGAGCATGCTTCCTTTGATCCGAGCTCTCCACTCTTTGCAATGATGTCTTTCTGGATCCTTCCATCGCATGCATGGAATATTCCATTCTTGATCCTACAGCTGTCAGGTTGGCACCTTATCCACTCCGCATGCTAGATGGGTCATGCTTTCCTCGTGTGTTTTATGGAACTCCGAATATGGCTAAGTCCCAAAAAACCCATCTTGTCTTATGTGTGTGTGCACATGTGTGTTCTACTAAACCCTGCTAGAACCCTACCCTGTGTGCCTTCAACCCATGTGCCCTTCTTCAAATAGGTCTCGCATGTGCACCCATGTGCCTTCTTATACTTAGCCAAATATTTGGGGCCCAACATCACCCCACACTATGCCTTGTTCTCCATCCTCGAAACACTTCTCTTCAATGAATAAAGAATGGGGGCTCTCGAATAGGGAAAAAGAATGAAGGAATGAAGAATTGGGAGAAAGAATGAAAGAATGGGGAGAGAATGAAGAAAAATGCTTATTTTTGAAGGAGGAGAGGGAAATCCTTCCCTATTTCTACCTCAAGCTTTTCCCAAGCATCAACCTCATTTTGTGCTTGCTGACAGAGGTCTCGACTAAGGTGCTCACCTCCTCAAAACTTAATTCCTCCCTTTGGCACTCATTGTCTCAACAATACTTTCCAATTATTTTCCCAAGTCATCAAGTGCATCCATCCTATGGGTGATCTGGGGGTATAATTCCTTTTTAGCTTGACTTTTGATCGAGCCTCACAAGGTCTCGATAGCTTCTGACTTCTTTTCTACCTTGGCTAGGATTTTATCTCTTTCTCCCTGTTCCCCTTATTATTTTCTTGAAACTCCTTGAGTTCCATTTCATGAGTGGTGACCAGGATGCTTGCCACTCTATCTCTATCAGCAGTAGTTGTCATATGCATAGCTTCGTGACTTGTGTGGTGGCCTTTACCTCTGCAAGGAGTTTAGTATATATCGAGAAACAATCTCGAACAACCTTCATCTTTTCTTCTTTTTCTTGGCATGCCAATGCTTCTTTGTAGACTCTAAGGAAAGTGGTCACCTTTCCATCATGAGGATGTGGGTCAAATCCTCCAGACACTACAAGGTTGATTCATATTTTTTTCTCGGGTGGTGGCTAGTCAGGATGCTTTAAAACAATAACACCCATAATCATTTCAATCTTCTTGTGTAGCTGCACACCCTTGCTTTCTCCTCTTTAGTTCACACCTTAACTACATGTTGATAAGCTCTTCTTGCTTCAAGTCCTTTCTCTTCTCAGTGAGCTCCTTCTTTTCCTTCTCCAATTCCTCCTCTAGGAATCTCACTCTATCATTCCTTCCAAATAGTCTAGCCTCAATCTCAACTAAAACTTTGTTGAGCGCGTTATAGACCTGCTCATCTGATAATTGTTGAGCATTCACCAAGGGATTAACTCCTTTTTTTTGGCACCTTCATCAAGCTCTCCTGACTTACTTCAAACTCAGGTTCATCCACGTGGGACTCGAATGCCCAAGATAACATCTTCTGGTTTGGGGATATGCACCTTCTTCATCAAATGAAGACATAGCAGGAGTTGTTCCATTGGTATGGTGCTTTGGAAGCACATGTGCACATGTAGCACTTTTCTTGGATCATTAATGTATCCCATTCCTTTTCCCTTGTGCCACCACTACATGCCCTTCCCACCTATTCATGTAGCTTTTGGGAAGCTTACACCAAATTGGGATTCCCACCCATGCTGCCATATTCTTTCCCAATGCTTTCTTCTTCTATCTCCTTCAAAATTTCATCTGCGCTCCACTCCAACTCCTACTCCACCAAATCCTTAATGATGCCCGCCACTTCTCTCTCCATGGATTTTTCCACTTGTTCCTTGGTGAGGCTTGGGGTTCCCTGATTTTTGGTGCTTACCTCTTCACTCACCCCCTTGCCTTGATCCTCTGCTTCCTCCTCGTCATTCTTCTCCTCTTCATCTTCCTTGTCATACTTCTCTTCACCTTCCTCCTCCTCTGAGTCATGTATATCATATACTAGGTGGTCTTCACCTCCTTAGGCTCATCATCATCTTTGTCACCAATGTAGGCCTCTAAGCTTTCTGTCTCCTCCGAGTCTGCCTCTTCTACCACCTTTGCTTCTTCCTAACTGGTGATTCTAGTATAGGAGATTCTTCTTTCTCCTTCTCCTTAATAGGTGACATCTTCTTTGGTGATTCTTCATGTGTGAGGGGCTCTTCATGCTCTGTGCCTCTTCTTCTGGGGTCTTTTCCTTGACTGGGGACTTCTTTCTGTGTGTGTAAGTGCTAGGTTTCATGACTTGCTTTCGCGTGCCCACCACCGATTGTGTGGTTTGCACACTTGGTGCCTTTTTCTCTCACCTCTTCTCTTTCCCTCTTCTTTGGTGTGGCCTTTTTTCTAACCTGTGGGGTCTTTGGAATGGAGACATCACTCTCTAGATATAGGCACCTTTCTCAAACTTAGGCCTTATGTAGATATACCCTTGTTTTGCTGAGCCCTTCCGAGTGATCGACAATGTTATTGGCTTCATCATTTGTACTTCATGGGAGACATACTTCTCCATGTATGCGCACTTCTTAGGGTATATGAGCTTTTTGGTGCACAGCTCGTGGTGGTCTTGGTCCACCTCACTAAGGTGAACCTTATCTTTTGGCCTCCTTGAACGGTTGACCCCTACTTGGAAGTATTGTGTGGTGAAGGAGAAGGGTAGCTTGCACCATGGGCTCTTAGTCCCATTTGTCAATGTAAACCTACCAATGTAGAAATGTTGATAAAATAAAAACTCTTCCTCTCCATCCATGAGCATGGGAAACTACTCTGGGATCCTCCACTCTAGCCCCGAATGCATCATGCATTCATTTGTACCACTTCTCTAGGTGTGCCTTGTGAGTGACCATCATGGTTTCACAAGTATACTTCTCAAACCTTTTTTCATGGGTGAGGGGTTCTCTTCTGGATACTCCCAAAAAAAAACTTTTTTATCCCATCTGGTACTCCAATCTCTCGAGAAGATGATGGTGAGGAGACATTTGCCAAATAAGATCTTTTCTCCTTCATGTTGCTTGCTTATGATTTCATCCGCAATAAAGGACAAGTTATAGATGGTCCCTTTTGATATTTTTCGCATACATTCAACCATGCCTTGTTCACTTGCATCCATCTTTCTTGATCATTAAGCTTGGTGACCAAGTGTGCATGGCCATCCTCATAATAGGGTCTAGAATTTCTGTGATGTCAAAGTACCATGAACCCTTTTTGTAGTCATAATAAGCTACTATTATTTCCTTGATGGCCTCCTTATCACTCAAATCATCATCTATGGATTCTCCTTCACAATTTAGGCCAGTGAATTTGGATATCAACTGAGGTGTTATGCGCATCTTGTGGCCTGTAAAAGTAGAAATGGTCTTCATGCATGCATGTGACATCAACCATTGATATAGCCACTCGGGCTTGCCAAAGTAAGGCAACTCATATAGTTGTAATAGCCCTACCTTTCCAACTTTACTTTCACCTCGTCATCGTTATATATTGGCATTCCATATGGTGTCCTCTTGTTAGTTGGATGAACCAGCTCCAATGCCATTTCTTTCTCTGTAGTGCTCATGTGTGATGGTTGTAATCACTCATGGCCATTTGTCTCAAGTGTGACACCCACTCATTTCCAACAACACTCCATCTGGGTACTGCATTTCTGCATACCATTCCTCATTGGAGCTCGTGATGGTAGTGGTTTTTTTCCTTTTCCCTTCCCTTTTGTTTCTTTGGTGAAATGGTCACCTTCTTTGGTGCCATTCTTTTTGTCGGTTTAAAATTTAAAACTCCTTGCTCTTCTCTACTACTCTACTCAATCTCAAAACTCAACTCCTGGAAGAAATCCTTCTATCTCCATGCCCTAGCTGCCAAACCCTAACTAGGAAAACCTTCCACAAGAAGATGACACACTACAAACTAATTCTCCCCATGCCCATGTACTCCTTCCTCTGGTTTGTAGATCTATTCTAGTCACACACTTAGATTTCTAGGATTCTTCTTCCTTTGCACAAATCTCTCTGGATGCCCTAGTTTGCAAGAGAGTGCTTCAACTTTGTAATAGCAAGGTAAAATAATGACTTTCCCGACCTCATATTTATAGTTTTTTCTCCCTCCAATAAATGCTATACCACCTACCAACATACTTAACATTAAATGTGATTTTTCCACTAGGCTGACTTTAAGTGCCCTTACCCACGTGCCACACCCAATCCTGTGTGAAAAACCTTCTACAACCTTTACAGCGCAAAAAATCCAATCTGACCGAAGAAGACTCTTACACGTGTCTACTACAATGCCAAAGGCACTTCTTTTATCCTTTACCTAATTTTTTCCCTCACCTACCTCATGTTGTTCCTGCGCTCTTCATCCTTTGTATGTGGTCTTTGTTATAGCCTTCTTGACACCATAATTCATTATCCACCATTTCCCCATGCGCTTTCTCAATCTTACGTGCTTCCTTCTCTTGGGCCCTCAACTTTTTACTATTGGCTTATACTTTTCTTTGCATTACTCCACCCCACACTAAAACAAGATGTGTGGTCCTCTGTGCATACACAACCTTGGAAAATAATGTGGTTACTGGTGCACAAGGTGCAAAAAAAAAAAAAAAGAAAAGGAAAAACAACGAGAAAGGGAAACAAAAGAAAAAAAAAAAGCAATAAAGGGAAATTCTAAGCTAACTGGCAATACTACCTTATTTACAAACACCAAGAAGACTTATTTATAGTAGGGCTTCAACCTACTCCCATTGAAATGACCTAGTAATCTCATCCCATCTAGTGCTTGTAACTAGAAAGTGCCTGAATCAAGGATGTATGAGATGATGTAAGGTCCCAACCAATGGAATTTCAACTTCCCAGGATGGTGCAAAAACTTGGAATCATACAACAACACCATCTTCCCAACCTCAAACTTCTTGTTCTTGATATGATGATCATGCCATGCCTTTTGTCTTGCCTTTTTCTATCTTCTGACTCCATCTAGCAAGTGATCACCTTTCATCTAACTACATCAACTTATCAATCCTCTCTTCCAGTGCTTGTTCATCATCCAACCCTCCTGTGCATGCATATATGCAATGATGGTAACATGAATTCAACTAGTAAAAAAATAGCCTCCATGCCAAACACCAATTGAAATGGTGTGGCCTTGTTTAACCTCTTGTAGGTTGTCTTGTATGCCCATAGAATGGTTGATACTTTGTCATCCCAATCTTGTCTTCCAACGTCATAGATCTTGGTCAATGTGTGACTTAGTATTTTGTTAAATGCCTCAGTAGTTCCATTTCTTGAGGGTGATAAGGGGTAGTCTTGTGATGGGCCACCATAAATTCTGCTAACAGAATCTTGACCATTTCATTGAGAAAATGTGTACCCCTATCACTTGTTAAGCTTAAAGGACAACCATACCTATTGATTATGTTCTCCCATAAAAATATAGTAGTTGTTGTTGTAGTGTAATCCTTCCTTCGTAGGCATTACCTCTACCCATCATCGTGTCAAGTAATCAGTGCAAGTAATGATATACCATGAACCAGTCCTTCTGCGTGGTGGTGAAATTGGCCCTACAAAGTTGATTGCCCATTTTTCAAATGGTTCAGCATTGGCTATTGGTCATAAGGGCATTTCATCCCTCTTTCTAGGTTTTCCAAGGTGTTGAAATGGTCACAGGCCTTGCAAAACTCAATACAATCTGGTAGATGGTTTCCCACCAAATCCCTGCTAGTAGAATCTTCCATGTGGTAGCATTTCCTACATAGTGTCCTCCTGCAATCCCACCATGTGCTTCCTCCATAATTTCCATGTGCTCATGTTCTAATATGCATCGCGTAGAACCTCATCACATCCTAACTTATATAGATCTCCACTAATCAACATGTAGGGTGTGTGTATATGTATTGCTAACTACTTCCTCTCTCAGAGCCTTCATCCCTTCGGTGCCACACCATTTTCAAGAATATTGTGATATCTTCCAAGTCGAGGGTGCATGCCACAACCTAAATAGTTGTGCATCGACATGGTATCCTCAATGCTTTGTGCATCCTCCCCTGAGTTAATCCTTGATAAGTGGTCAAGTCCTGAATTTCTTTTTCCTGGTTTTACAACCACCGTGAACTCAAACTCTTGGAATAATAGGACCCAATGACATATGTGCCCTTGCAAAATGGGCTTGTTCACTAAGTATTTCAATGCCATGTGGTCATGTAGAATATAAATGGGTGTTCCAATAGGTATTATCTGAACTTATGTATGCATAGATCATTGATAGTGCCTCGTGCTCAGTAGTTGTGTAATTTTTTTCTGTTGGTGTTAACTTCCTACTTGAAAAACACAAGGGGTGATCAACAATCCCCTCACTAGGTTGTGCTAGTACTACTCCCATGGTTGTTCCTGAGGCATCAACATGCACATGGAAAGGCTTATCCCAAGAAGGAAAATGTAGTATGGGGTGCCAGTGACAAGCCTATCCTTCAAAGTGTCAAATGCCTTCTGTTGTGCCTCTCCCCAATGAAAGGCACTCTTGTGTTTTAGCAATTCCTCCAAGGGCGTGGTGATCTTGGCATACCCCTTGATGAATTTCCTGTAGTACCCCATATGCCCAAGGAATCATGCACTGCACTTTGACTAGTAGGCTCCCTAATCCCACAATAACTGCAACTTTGGTGGGATCCACTAGTAAGCCTTCTTTACATATAATATGTCCTAACAGGGTTCCAAATGGAGTAACAAAGACACATTTCTTAATGTTGAGGGATATCCTCAATTTCGACATCTCTCAAACATCAGCCTCAAATTGTCACAATGGTCTTTTACCAACCCATATATAGTCAGTCATCTAGGTAAACTTGAAGAAATTTATGGATGAAGTCTCTGAAATGCTTGTACCATGATGTGCGAGAACACAATAGGTGCATTCTTCAATCCAAAAGGCATAACCATGTAGGAAAAAAACTTCCCCATTCAGTGGTGAAAGTTTTCTTTCTTTGGTCTTCCTTTGCAATCTGACTTGGTGATACCCTGAGAACCCATCCGTGAAAGAGTAGACCTCGCCTGGCCACTCCCTCCAAAATTTCTTCAATAAAGGGGGTTGGGAAAGGATCGATGACACATACTACATTTAGGTCCCTGTAGTCACACAGATCCTTATTCTTCCATCCTTCTTGATATTGATGACCATTGGGCTTATCCATTTGATTCTTCCACAACCTCAATGATACCAGATGTTATCATCTTGTCTATTTCTTCCTTGACCCGTATATGCACAAATTTGGATTCATCGATAAGGCCTCTTCGGATCGGGGTGCACACCTTCCTTCAACTTGATCTTCATCTCCCCAAGGAATGGTGGATGCCTTTGAGTTCATGGTACCCATGAGGGAACAAATCCTGGAACTCACACAATAGATCAATGACCTTTGAAACTTCTTTTTTTCGACCAATAGTCCCCAATGATAGCTTCCTTAGGTTTTGTCTCTATCCCAATGTTAACCTTATTTTTTTTCAATGGCTCATGGTAGGTGTGTCACTCATCATCAGCTATCTATGACTTCACATGTACCTTCAGAATGGTTAACATCCAAACTTTCCATCTCTTCACCATCTACTACATAGACCATTTTTCCTTTTTCTTTTTCCATGCACATGCGCTCAAGTTGTACTTCCTCTGATTCTTCTTCATTGAGGTGCATCTCCAAATAAGGCTCACCCAAAACTCTAGTAGCCTATCTTCTTCCATAACACTATCTCCCATCGTAAGTGCTTGATTACTTGTAATGCCTTATCCATTGATGGCTTTGTACTCCTATACTTGAAAGCTTGAATGAGATCAACCACCAACTCCTGCCAATTACCTATTTGATGATGCATCTCGAATGAATATACCATGCATGTGCACACATAACCTTGTAAGGTGGAATACAACTTATGCACCCATAATGAAGGTGGTAATGCTTTTGTGCTTCCCATCCAGGCCTTCTCACATGCTTGGACATGAAATGAGGTGGTCTCTTTACCATGGTAGTCTTGGATGATAGTGGGTGCATTGCTCTGGAGAACCTTAGAAAATGTGATTCTTACCTCTCATGCCATTCTAGGAGGCTCTCCCGATGTGTAGCCCACCAGCATGCATTGTAGTTTCGAGTAGGTTATAACTGAGCATTCCCCTTCTCTCATCCTCATTCTTCCCTTTGAGCCTCCATTTCTCACAAGAAAATTTTAGGGTATGCTCCTCAGAGTAACTTGGAAACTTCTTCCCTCCTAGGCACTTGACTGAAGTGTGCCTTTATTACCCTTGTTACAGATCCTCTCAACTATCACCCAATCAACTCATAAGTCCCATGTGCCCAATTGTCACATGCCATGCTAGTGGTATCACTCAAGGACTGAGCATCTTCAAACTGGATAACTCCCTCTCGTGGGATGAATTATCTCAGGATCTCTGATGGAGCACATAGATTCTATTGAGGACTTCCTCTCCTAAGGGCTTAGTATAGGGTTGACTTCCCATCTATTAAAGGGATAATCACCCTTTCTTCCTTGTTCTCAAAGCTGATATACCCCTTGTTAAACCATAGGTTGACATTGTTCTTATAACACCAAGGGTGCCCAAGTAATGTTGGGAAATTATCCACCTCGGGAGTGCCAAGACTTCAAAGTCCCTAGTGAACTTAGCCCCTTGAATAGTGATAACCACATCCTTCAAGACTCCAATGGGCATTGCCTTTTTTTTTTTTTCCATATACAACACATTGAAGATGGTTGTAATGTGGGTCTTCCCATTTGATGCCAGGCATCAAGGTAAGAACATTGACCTCCACTCCTGTGTCGATGAGGATATTACTTAGAAGCCACCCATCAACAACTGCATTCAATGTAATCTCCTTATCATAGTCAAGGTTGTGAGGAGGAAGGTTTGCATGCAAAAAACCTTTACCTTTCGCTGCTCTACTCCAGTGCGTGGTACCTTCTCCTCTCATTCTCCTAGCAAGGGAATAATATTCTCTTGCCTTAACATCCTACATACTTCCTTGACTTCATCCAGGTCCTCCTTTGGAGCCTCGACATTCTTCCTTTTCTCTAACTACTTTGATTTCTCCTTTAGACATTGGATCTCCCCTTACAAACTCTGAATCACATCCATAGTCTCTTGATACACCTCCTTTTGATGAGTAGGGTCTGGATACTTTCCATGTACCACTTCCTCTCTTGAAACTAGTGTCCTTTGTCTTGGCATCTCCTTGGCATGCATGCGGCCTCTACTCACGTCATCACCAATATAGGTTCTAGTCTGACTCACGCGCCACTCTTGGCATCCATTGTGAATCGGCCTTCTTGATACTTACCATCCCAGTGCCTTTTTCCTTTTGTGTTGTTGGTTCATATGCTCATAAATCTCTGGACACTCTTCGTACTTATGTTTCTTTCCCACACCATGAGCATTATAATAGATCAGAGACACTCATGCTTGTAATGCTCTGTAGATCCACAGTTATAATAGGTTCCTCATGGGAATTCACTTCATCCTCCACCGTGGTTACTTGTGACCATGAAATCCTCCTGTGAAAACCTCTTCCATGCTCCTCCATCTGCGTGCCCTTCATAGTGATGATCATCATCCTTGGAACTACTTGCAAGACTAGTTGGCACACACCAAGATCAATAACATCATGAATCTGGATCAATCAATCTGTAATCCTTGGTATCATGGGTCGTAGAGGTACAAATCTTGCAATAGCAAGAAACATTCTTGTGGATTGCATGTTGTAGTAGAGGACACCTATTTGCATCATGATCCCCATGGAAAATCTCATAGTCTACCACCATGGCAGTGCATACCGAAATTTCGAGGGAAACTATCCTTTGCATGCCCTTCCACTTCACATTCTATACACCAAAGCCCACTATGAACCTCATGCATTGAGTTTGTAGATAACTTCTCAACTACTTGGCCATTGTAGTAATTTGAGCCTCCAGAAAGGGGCTAACACTAGTATCAATGCTCCCAATAGCCTCAGTGCATGCAAGGGAAGCTTCCAAGGCCTCGCGGGTCTGTGAAAGTCTTGTGTGATAGTGCCCTTCTAAATGGTGTTATCAATCCTCCAAAAAACCATTGAGCATGTTGAGAAGGGTGAATGTCATAGGATAGTTTTGACAAGAGAGTTTTGAACACATGCATCATACTCCCACACACTCTCTGCCATTCCTTGTTGGATCTCCTTCAGAGCATTGATGCTCTTTTTTCAAATTTAGGATATGGAATTCTGCTAGGAAGGCATTCTTCAATGTAGTGTAGTCTACCACCATTTGATGGGGGTCATATTTTGATACCAACTATGCTATGTGCATGCCCTTGCAACATCATTGCAAAATGACTTGCCTTCCACTCTGGGGTAGTGATCCTTTCACATGCCATAGTAATTCACACTTGTGCACATGCTCTGTAACATCTTCAATACCCATGTAGTAGTTTGGTAAGTGTAAAGACATCTCAAAAAATACTTGTGGAGGTGGTTGAGGCCCTTGTCCTCTTGATCAGAGCCTTGGTTCCCTCTCCGGTGTTTCCTCCTCCACCAGATCCACTAGATCCACTAGAGTCTGTTCCTCTGACCCACTAGATCCTCTAGATCCACTAGGTCCACTAGGTCCTCCAGCTCCTACACCACCAGATCCACCTCTGTAGCTGAGAAAATGGCCTAAAGTGGTCGCGCCTAGTGTTCCCAATGTCCCACTGAACTGTGTGCCGATGGTTTGTGATATTGTCCCACTACTAGTTGTGTGTCCGTGCCACCACTCCTCAGATGTGATACCCAAACCTTGTGTATTTGCACCTTGTCAAAAATTCCTCCAAATACCGGAATGGTTTGTGCAGCCATGGATGTTCCAAATGAGAAATTATATCTCTGGGCATAGATCGGTTACTCCCACCGATACCAACTAGGTTAACAATACTTCTCCCTTGATTTGGAAAACCAAGCACAGGGGTTGGTCACTAGGTGGGTTCAGATGCATGCCGATGGCTCTCCTTTCTCCATGTGATGAACTCTCATCAGAAGCTGAAGGGGCTTCTCTCCATGCTTTCCAAGATGGGGTAGCACAGACTACTCAGGTTCCATGTCCTCTGCGTGAACCTCAACTCCTTCCCACAACGTTTGCCTCCATAGATCCATCACACTTGTAACCTCACATTTTGTCTAGTCATCTCCCTTTCATGAGCTTCACTATACTTGAGTCATCTCTCCTCCCTTTCCTTTTCAGCCACAATGTTTTCCATCTTCCTCCACCCTAGCTTCCTCCCAATGCTTAGAGAAGCTTAGCCGGCCATGGGAAATGCCTCTAAACTTAGGGTAATGACCAAGATCTTCATAGCCAAAGGAATAACACACAAAAATGATCCTCTGGGCTCCCTCAGAAACTCAAACTCAACAAATTTTGGGAAAGAATATGTAGAAATGGTGTATTCTAGAGTATAACTAGTCAACACTCCTTTCCACTCAGTGATCAACAACACATGTCCAAGTCAGATCTACATCCTGTAGCCTCTGGTAATCATCTTGGGTCCATATGTGTGATCTATAGTACCATCTCGATCTGGATGCATATGTTGAAAGCCATTCATATAGTTCTATTAGAAAACAGTAGAAGAATGTCTCATACAACTCATGGTATAGGTTCTCTTCTACCCATCTACGTGCATGAACTAGGTCCAGTGTTGAATCTTTGAGAAAACTCATCCTCCGTGCTCTTGAACCATGCTTCAACACTTTCCAAGGTCAGACATTTTATCATCATCACGCATCAGGGACCAAGATGTATGCCATTTCTCACAACAACTTTGAAAAGAGGTCCAAAATGGAACCAAGATGTAGTCATTTTTATACCCTTAGAACAATAGTCTAATCCCATGTGCGTCGGCCTATCACCCAGTGGGGCATTGGGTGCTCACCCAGAGGCACATGTGGGTGCTAAGCCCCTCCTTTGTGAGTCTTGTGAGAATACATCATCTATGATAGATACTTAAGTGAAAAAGAATGGAAAAGAACCATGCATTCATTTTGAGAACTTAGGATGAGTTATCATATCAATGCATCCATAAAAAAGAAATATCAAACAACATATAGAACTGATTCATAACACAAAGGAAATGCACTAGGCTTATGCTCATGAACACATATATGCTTTAGAACAGAACCTTATATTCATATTAATGAGTTCAATAACCACATTACATTCATTGAGGCCATAACAGACCCATATAATAATGCAGAGCAAGGTCATGCATCAAAAACTAAACTATGTCCTTCATATTACAAGGATAAACACAAACCCATCCCTCTAAATATGCCATCACTCCTATATTTCCTCTAATCCCAACCCATAGAATCCTCCATATATTTTTGCAGAGCTTGCCTCTCTCTCTCCACCACACCTACTCTCTCTCACCTCTCTTCTTCTACTACCCGCATCTCTATATATAGCTTTTTTCCTTCACCACCATGCCTTCTGAGGTAACAGATTGGGTTGCCAAGTGTCCAAGTGGTCCTCCAATGGAGCATGCTCCTTTGATCTGAGCTCTCCACTCTTTATAATGATGTCTTTTTGGATCCTTCCATCACATGCATGGAATATTCCATTAATAGTATGGTGACAGTGTACATGAAATGTGTGGTGTGTTTCAAGTCATAACTCGAGAGGTTTGATAGTGTTAAGGGTCCTTGGGAAGCAAACAATGAGAAACATGCAAGTAAGCCTTTGGTAAATGAGATTGGTTGGAGAGTTTTAGAGATTTTTGGATATGTGGTGAATATTTAAAGTGAGAGGATGTTTTCATGATGCTTCATGACAAGTTTCAGGTCATTTTGAAGAAGTATTTGCAAGATATGTCAATTTTGGAAAAATTGGGTATTTCAAAGTGTGTTTTTAAAGTAAAAGTAGACCTTCTGATGCTCGTTGTGAGTTGTGTAATTTGCATGGGGACCTGATATATTTGGAATAACTTATTAGGTCATTTATTAATGTTTCACAAAAATAACAATGTGGTTTGACCATCACGTTTTTATGAATGATTGTTAACAAGATAAAGTGGTTTGAAACCCTAGTTAAACCCTAGCTAAGAGCAACTAGGAGAAGAATAGGTATATTAAGTTTGTATTGATATATTTTGAAAAATTTATGAGTGTATGTTGTATAGGATTCCTCCAAATTTATAGAATGGTAAGATAGTGTTTGTGATAGTATGTGGGACCCACCTGAAAATTCTTGTTTATGAAGATCTTCAGTTTGTAGCAAAGTTCTCCAAAGAAGGTGATGAATAAATTGAAATTTTTTTAATCCCTGGATTTTTAATATACTTACATGATAATTTCATATCATGGTTGAGCTTATAAATTACAAAGTGTGCCCTATTTGTGAAGACTAATCAAAGGGCAATTTTGGGGTAATTTCAGGAAGTTTGCAGAGATGGTCTTTGTTGAAGGCCTTCAAGTTAGAGTTGGAAGGAGTTACGATATGTTATGGAAATATTATTTAGAGATATTTCCAATGGCATAATTTATGTCTTATGAGTATGATATTTTATGGTTCATCCAGTCAATTTATGAGGAAGCATATTATTGATTTTCCATGACATGATTGCTCAAGCTGAAAGAATGAAGTGAATGAAACATGATGTGGATAATTTGATGATTTATATCCCCTGGAAAGTGAATAGTGATGAATTTGGTTCCTATTGAATACATTTTGAGGTCTTGGAAGTAGAATAAATGTACAAACTAGTTGAGTTTGCAAAATTCGTTACTAGGCAACATTATTTGGTGAAGAGGAAAGTTGTTGTGGTTTGAACGTATGGATGTTTAATGAGCTCTAAAATGTATGGATGTGTTATAAATGTCCCATGGATTCCATATAGTGGTTACATGCCATATTTGAGTTGATTTGGAGTGTGCTTTATGCCCAAAGGTGAAGATAGGGTGCTAGAAACAACTGTTTGGTGAAGGATATGAGCCTTTTGGCTTGTGTTATGAATTATTTGATTGGTCCAAGAAAATTTGTGACCATGGATGATTTTTTTATGTTATATTACATGTTTTATGAATTTTGGGGCTTGAATAATCATGGTTTTGGCATTAGTGGTTTTAACTCATCCTAGTGATGGGGTTTTGAGCTTGTTTGGTGCAAGTTGAGTGGTTTTGGGCATGGCCGACCTATATGGGTCATATGTGAACGTTGTAATGAATTTATTGGAATTTTATTATGATGTATTTTCCAAAATAAAGGTTAAGGACCGACCTCCTTCATCTTGTTGAGATGAAATGTATACAAAGCAAGGGTTTGAGTTCAAATTTGAACAAGTCTTGTGAGAGGGAAAAGTGTGACCTGCCTAATAGGATAAAGGAGATTATATAGCATTATTTCAGAGATGATGATGTGTGCTATAGGTTGAAAAATTATTCAAGGCATGTGTTGAAGGGTTTAGAGACAAGAAAAGTTGAGAAGGAAGAAGATGTAATGAATTGAAGGAATGAGGGTTTGAAGGTGTGTGTATGAGCTGAATTAGAGATCTCCATCAGTTGTGGCAGCAAAAAAATCAAAGATCATTATCATTAGGTGGATGATTTGGTTCTTAGTCATCTTCGAGTTTGTATCCTCCTTGTGGAGTGGATGCTCACTAAATTAGGGGTTGGTGCTCTTTGTAGGATTGGTGCTCTATTAAACTAGGGGTTGGTGCCTCACTAACTTTGAAGCATGGATAAATAAATTTTATGTTTTAGTGTGTTTTCTTCCCCATTAGGGTTTCCCACTTATATATTATGTCTATGTGCTTCTTCTCATGTGTTATGATTGTTTGAATGTATTGTGCACACTTAATAAGCTCTCATTTAATGTATGTGAATGAATGGATGTTAATGGATGTTGCAATTAATGGTAAATGAGATAAAGAATTTTTAGGACTGATTCAACACCCCCTCATTCCATTGTGCTTCCAACATATTTATCTTAGTTATAGTCCTTAGAAACCTATAGGTATCCTAGGTCAAGTGATATTATCCTTTAGATTTTAAACTTTAGTGTTCCTTGAGAACCTTTGTATCTACATGGTGTGGCTGGTCATTTATTAGATCCCTCTATTCGAGAATTTAGTTGGAAACCTCTCTTTTATCCATCATACTCTAGTGAATCCAACATGAAGCTTACTTTTCCATAAACTAGGTCTGATTTGCTCCTCTCTAACGGTTTCTAAATTTTCTACAAGATCAGCCCCCATGTAAGACCCTACTCTGAGAGATGATCATGTTCTCAATAGGTTAACAATTATAAACAACATCATCCCCTATGTGCACTTTCTATATGATGTATTATGTATGTAATTTCTCTTTTATCTTCTAAATCATCAACCCAAATGTCATTGACCTATCTCCAAAATTATTATACAATTGATCCCGTCTGAAAATAATCTCCAATAAGATTTCTTGAGGCAATCTCACTTCACCATGGAATACCTATCAGGAGACTCTTATTCCTCTGTAAATTAAGCAATCCTTGAGTAATCATTTTTACTACAAGAGAAGCAATCTTATCAAACCCCTTGACCAAGAGAAGTAATCATTTTTTTGTACAAACCCTTGACCACCAACAGGCCTTATAGCTTTTCTTGCCTCCTTCATTTTAACTTTGTACACCCACTTGTTTTGTAATGCTCTTTTGCCTTGAGGTAGCTTCACCAAATAACAAGTCTAGTTCTTCATGAGAGACTGATGTTCCACATCCATGGCTTGCTCCCACTTCTTACTAGGATCTACCTGCATTGCTTCATCAAATCTCTTTGTCTCTCCACTATCAATGAGTAATAAATAATTAAGAGAAAGAGAAAAATGTTCAAGTTATCTTCTTACCTAGAAGACTCCCTTGATATAGGAGTTTTGGGTTCATGTTGAGTAGGTTCCTGAACTTATTCATGTGTCACTTTCCCATCCGGAAGATCCTCTATCACTGCATATTATTTCCTGGTTTCTTCCATGTTTTCTTGTAATTGTTGCTTATACATAACTTTCTCATTAAATACCATATCCCTAGATCAAATGATTTTCTTTTCCTTAATACTTTAAAATTTATATCTAAATTCATCACCACCATAACCAACAAAAGTGCATTTTTTTTATTTATCCTCTACCTTGGTCTTATCATCCATGTCTATATGAACAAACACCTCACATCCAAATACTCTAAGATGTGATTAATCAATTTTACAGACCAAGCCTCCTCAGGTATGCCTCCATCCAAGGAACTTTAGGATCCTCTGTTTATCAAGTATATAGTTGTGCTCCTCGCCACTTTTGCCCAAAAATAAAGAGTCAGTCCCGCATGTAACCTCATGTTCCTAGCTCATTCCATTATCGTCATGTTCATACTTTTTGACACCCCATTCTACTGTGGAGTTCCTGGAGCCATATTTTTCCTACGAATTACATTCTTAGAACAATAATCATCAAACTCATTGTTGCAATACTCCTCTCCATTATCGACCTAAGAAAAAATCCTTGAGCAATACTCTTATTCCTCTCCAATTAAACAATCCTTGAGTAAGCCATTTTTATTATAGGAGAAACAATCTCATCAAAATCTATACATTTTTTCTATACAAACCCTTTGACCACCAACTAGGCCTTGTATCTTTTCTTTCCTCCATCCTCTTAAACTCTATACACCCACTTTTTCTGTAATGATGTTTTACCTTCAGGTAGCTTCACCAAATCCCAAGTATGGTTCTCCATGAGATACTAATACTCCTCATCCATGGCTTGCTCCCACTTCTTCCTAATATCTACCTGAATTGCTTCATCAAATATCTACGGCTCTCCACTATCAATGAGTAATAAATAATTAAGGGAAAGAGAAAAACGTTCAAGTGATCTTCTTACCCTAGAAGACCTCCTCAATATATGAGTTTTGGGTTCATGTTGAGTAGGTTCCTAAATTGATTCATGTGTCACTTTCTCATTACGAATATCCTCTACTACTGCATATTTTTTCTTGGATTCTTCCCTATTTTCCCTGTAACTATTGCTTATACATAACTTTCTCATTAAATACCATATCCATAGATCGAATGATTTTCTTGTCCTTAATATTCTAACATTTATATCCAAATTCATCACCACCATAACCAATGAAATTACATTTTTCTAATTTATCCTCTAGCTTGGTATTATCATCTTTTTTTATATGAACAAACACCTCACATCCAAAGACTCTAAGAAATGAGTAATCAAATTTCCTACCAGACCAAGCCTCCTCAAGTATGCCTCCATCTAAGGTACTTGAGGGTCCTCTATTTTTCAAGTACACAGTTGTTCTCACCTTCTACCTAAAAATAAAGAGTCGGTCCACATGTAACCTCATGCTCCTTGTGTTCATAATAAAATTACATTGTTAATCAAAAGAAGCTAAAACCTAATAACTTCAAAGAAAAATCAAATCTAAAATGAAACCATCATGATAAGAGCTTATAAAAACTAACTTATTCAATGCATAAACAACTAAGTGCTAAGTTCTTTCCTACTCTTTAGATTGCTAACTAAACATGAACCTAGTTAGATCATTTAGCAATCAAATTTGATGTTTGTGACCTCAAGAATTGAGGATGGAATCTCACCAAGAAATGGCTACAAGGCCATTTTTGGATCTTCCCATACTACTCAAATTTGAGTGAATGGATGCAAGATAGAGAAGCTAATCCAAATCAATGGAGAATGCTCAAAGTAAAATGCCTATAGTTTTCACTAGAGAAAAGGAGGTGTGTGTTTAGAAGTAAGGAGGGGGTTCTTTATATAACCTTCCCATTTGAGAAAGATTTGTAACCTTGTGCATGTGGGATATGGGTAAAGCAAGATTAGGAATGAATAAATTTGCTTTAAAAAAGGTAACCTTAATTTAGAAGAGTTTAATTTGTCATTAGCGACTCATGGGAGTTGGGGATGTTTTAATTAATCAAGTGTGATTAATTAATAGGTAGATGTAAGCTTATAGAAGCTAATTAGAGGAAAGTTAGTATGATTTGAGGGATGTAAGAGAGGAATTTGATCCAATAAAGGGTAATTTATCGATTTAGAGGAGCAGGCGTAATTAATTAATTAATAATAATTAATTAACCTAAGTAGAAGCAGATATTAATTAACAAAAGGTTGTTAATCGACATCCTGAGTGATAAGAAGGATAATTAATTAGTGAAATGTAATTAATTAATGGGAATAGAGGGAAAATGGTGGTTTATTGATGAAGTGTCATCAATTGACCAAGAAGAGAGTGAAGATCATGGTTAATTAGTGAGAAATCACTAATTATGATGAGAATGATAGAAGAGAGGATAATTAGTGCAATTTTAGTAATAAAATTACGTAAGTGGATTTTAGGTGTCTACATTTGCCCCTCTTTGGGGTGGCGTAAGCGACAGCCACTTCAAAGATAGTAGACAATTACAGACAAATAAAATTTTTGAAGGGATAGAAGAAAAATTAGTAGAATGAAGGATGCCCCCTCAAGTGTCAATGGGGTGATGGAAGAGGTTGATCGACGATTGAAAAATATGAAAGAAACAGATAGAAGAAATGTGAGGGGGAGGGGGGGATAAAAGGTGATCCCTATTGCCCCAGGTGATTTGGAAGAATAGTGTTGATAGAAGAAAATGATAGGGAAGAAAAATGAAGATGAAGGGGATGGAAATAGCTTTCATCCAGTGTTCATTAAAAACAACTGTATTTCATCATATTGCATGTGATCTACGTCATCGGTCCTTATTAAAATATACACATACAACAAAAGTGTATGATAACATGAAAATCTATAATACAAATATGTGTTCCTTGCTTTAAAACACTAACTCAATACAACATATAGAATGTAATGTAATATGAGAAAGTACACAAGATAACCTAATAGGGAAACAATTACAAACACACATACTCAAACAAACAACGTTCACGATGGTTGCACAAATGTTTTTGTTATCAAACTTCATTTCCCAAACGTTTGATTTAACGACAAAGGTTAAATATGGTGCTCCAAACAAAGGATGCATGTGAGGGGAATACACGAGAGGACACATGGGTCCTATGAAAAAGCAATCATGCACTATGAAACAATACCAAGCAACTCGTTGTGCAAGGGAGTACAAACATAGTAAGCAAACTAGCTTTGTTAATGGAGGTAGATCCAGATGATCCGCGAGTTGTTTGTGAGAACAATTAAGGACCAAAGAAAGATGTTTTGTATGAAAAATTTCAATGTTTGAATATGATGCATTTGACACAGGCTTTAGCTACGTGCATGTTTGTTACCAATTTTTTGAAAAAAAATGAATTTTTACAAATTTTTGGATTTTCGAATATTTAACCAATGTTTTAGATTTTTAAAGGATTTTACTAATTTTTAGGGTTTTTATTTTATTTTTTGAAGCTATGTACAGGAAAATGAAGATGCAAAGATGCCCCCAACGAGAGGTGAGAATGTACAAGGGAAAATCTTTGCGCGTATATACAAGAAGAAGATAATTCAAATCAAGGCCAAGAAGGATAGGTTCAACATGATGATGAACTCAAACCAATGAAGTGCTAAGAAGGAGCGAGCATGCCCCCAGTGTAAGCTGGCAAGAAACATATGATAGAAAAGAAGTAGAAGATTGTTTTATTAAAAGGGGACAAAGGTTCCTGTAAACATGGTAAAAGGAAATCTTATACACATGGATGTTTTGAACAAAGCAAAAGAACAAAAATTTTTATGGAAGGATGTAGCTAGAATCCTTACAATGAATGAAAAGGTGATTAGCCAAAGGCACAAATCATGAGTCAAAATAAGGACTAAAGTAAGAGTTTGAACAAGGTCCAAACAACACCTAGTAACATACTAATCTTGTTTTCTCATAGAGACCCAGTGTGTGCACGTGGAAATTAATTACTTCTTGAAGGGAATATTTGATAGACAACAAGTGAAGACACGCTAGCCAATGTGTAGGAATGATTTATTTTCAAAGGTGATTTGTGAATGGAGGGTGGAAGGATAGTCATACATTGTTGTGTTGTCGATCGTCGTATATAGCCCGACGAGTATGTCTTTGATTCTAATCGCAACATTTCTCTACTTCCAGCTAGGTGTCATATACTGGTAGAGATATTAGAAATACCCTAAGAGAAACTTATATAGCGCTTTGCTTTTGATTTTTATTTATTTTTATTGATTTTTGTGTTTTACGAAAAGTATTTCAGCTCTCTCGATTGTATTAATAAGGGGTTAAGAACCACTAATGACTTAATGGAAGGATGTGGAAGTGATTGTGATGACGACATTGGTTAGTGTCAACAAATACACCCATGATAGGATCTCTACGAGGTCAAACATTCTTTAATTTACCAAGGTGATAAAATACCAAGGTCAAATGAATATTATAGAGATAAATGTCACACAAGGAGTGCAAATAGACTAACCAAAAGATCATCGAAGGAATGAATATGTTGGCAGACTTATGAGGAATGGAATGAAAGGGAAGAAAGAATATCCATGTGAATGCAATACTTGATTACAATGTTTGATCGTTGTATCTTTTTTTACAATGTTTTAATGTTTTCTCTCTTTTTTTGTATTTTTCAATTGTTTTTAATTTTTTAAAGATTTTGATTTTTGTGAAGTTGGGACCAACAATGTCACTTTGCGTGATAATATCCAACAACAATGTTTGTGATTTCTTTGATGAGGGAGACTAGGAGTTTTTTCTTATCAAGAGTAATATTATCTCTAATCTCGATGACCATAGTGAGATCATATTCGATAAGTGACTATGAATTATATTTCAACATGGATTTTGTATGTGGGATCTTGAGTTCCCTATCCATAGGTTTCTGCACTTTGCACCATACTTGATGGTTGCGTTGGTGTGCATTCTTGAATCACGTTTGATTTTTAAATTTATGGTTGTTTGACTTGTTGGGAGCTTTGGAGCTTTTTGGAGTTTTGATATTGACTTGATAAAGAAATTGTTTGAATTTCATATAAGCTAATGCGTGATTTTGTTGATCCCGACAAGTGGGAAAAAAGAAAGTGGATGTTTAGGATTGATGATAAGAACGCGAGGAATGATGGTGGGCTTGCCCCAGTCATTTATAAAATATGATATGATAGACAAAGAGGATATGGTCCAAGGATTGAAGAGGATGGGCTACTAGGAAATGTCCCATAGATGGAAAATGAAGGACTACTAGGACGTGGCCCAAGTATAGAAGACGATGGGCTACCAGGAGGTATCCCATAGATGGAAGACAAAGGACTACTAGGGCGTGTCCCAAGTATAGAATATGATGGGCCGCGGGAGGTGTTCCCACAAATAGAAGATGAGGGGCTACTAGGATGTGGCCTAAGTATAGAGGATAATGGGCTACCTGTAGGTGACCCACAAATAGAAGATGGAGGGTTACTAGGAGGTGGCCCACATATAGAAGAAGATGATGAGCTATCAGCAGAGGTGACCCAAGGTGAGATTGTGATTGAGGAATTGTGATATGTAAAGAATGATTAGGTGACAAGAATATAGGTCGGGGATCAATGACAGACCCAATATTTTCTCCATGTAATGGGGATGGTGAAGATGGAAGAACAAGAGGAGGATCAAGTTTTATTATCTTAGGATCTTCCTCTATATTACGATAAGAGGAATCAACCTCGGGCCCACACTACGTGAATGCATCAAGGTCAAAAGAGAGTCCTTTCTCGTGATCCTCTAGAGGAATGTCATCGTGTAGCCCCATGAATTCTCTGATTACTTCTTCATTTTGAAATAAATCAATCGGTATGGATCATTGTTGGTCGATCATAGTAGGTTGAGTGGAAGCGATAGGCCAACAAGTGTGGAAGATTTAGAAGATGTTTGATGATGATTGATAGAAGAAGATGAGTCAAGAGATGAAGTATATTTGGATTGAGATGTCTCACGAGAGGAATAAGATGGGGATTTGGAATGGGTTGGTATAGTTTTCCTAGAAGACGACATAATGCAGGTAAAAAAATAGGATCATGTAGTCATTCCATGGATTGTGATGTAGGGATCAACTTGGATGATTGATTAGAGGAATTTTGAGTCGCACGAATCTTCGAAGGAGGAAGAGGTTGTTGAGGCGAATGATAAAGGGGTTCCTACAAAGAAAGGGAGAACTGAAACTCAAGATTCGAATTAGATGTTTGATTGGAGGAACTTTGAGTTGCACGGATCTTCAAAGGAGGAAGACGTCATTGAGGTGACTGATAAAGGGGGTCTTGTAAAGAAAGGGAGGACCACAACGTAGGAGTCAAATTAGGAGAATGATGGGGAGAATTTGTGGTGACAAAAATCCTTAGAGGAGGACAACATTGTTTAGGTGACTGATTATTCCTTAGAAGAAATTTGATTGAAGAAGCTCAAAATACTAAGAGGAATCCAAAAGATAGTTTGGATTAGAATCCTCGAGAAGATTCGAGAGGAATTAGAATAAAATTTTGGTTTAGAATCAAAAGAATAACATGGATTAGAATCAGAAGAATGACATGGATTAGAAGCATCAAAATCATACCATCGACTATGAGATGAAGGTGGGGAAATAGGTAGGCTGAACAAGTTCTCTAACACAAAGAACCAATCGAGGTTTATTCGTGATGGGCATAGTTTGATGTGAATTCCCAAACCTAGGTAAGTGTGAGGAACCATGTGATAGGTAGTAATTGTTGGCATCATTGGGTCCAAATGCCTACACCTATGTAGTGTGATTAAACCTCTTCAAAAGGAAGAAAGTTCCATGTTGATTTGGGAAGCATAAGGACAACCAACTAGACATTTCGTAAGTATGGAGATGTCCCTGTGATTCTTTAAAGGGAATATAAGGAAAACAGACATCGTGATGACATAATTTTGATAATCGACAAGGTTTGGACAATAAGTTGCAAGTTAAAATGTCAAGATGGTTTATCAAAAAGGATCAAAGGATCAAAAGGATTGTCCTTAGAAAAATAAGTCTACAATATGAAAGATCACAAGGAACAATCACACAAGTTCGGAAAACCAATCCAATCTACAAGGAAATACTCCCTATGCAAATGTGTCTCAATGATAGTTTGATGCAAGATGATCAACACAATGTCAACACTTAAGTCGATTTTAAAATAAACAAGGTGTAAGTATTAACAAGGGGTTGAAATGACTTTCGACTCAAAGTATACTATAACCAATCTAGATATAAACAAGGCCTAAATCCCAAAAAGTGGAAGTTACAAATGTGAGCAACGCAACAATACCACTTAGATACGTTAATCAATCTTTACGGAAAAGCAAGATATTAGTATCAAAATAATATTGATACGGTGAAAACAATGTAATAACAACACTTTTCAAGGTTGAGGAAATGTTTGGAAGGAGACAAGGTCAAAGTATACCAAGGAGTTATTAAAGTGTGAGCAACGTAACAGTACAATCTAGACACTTAAATCAAGTTTACGAGAAACAAGATGTAAGTATCAAAATTGTATCAAGATGATGCGAGAAAAGTAACACCTCAAGGGAAGATCGATGATGAAGCAAGCCTAACTATGATGAAAATATTGACATGGGTATCAACATCAAATGGCTACCAAGATAAGAAAATGTACCAACACACTTTCAACGTTTACCATCCAGTCTCAAGCAAGGACAAATGTAAACGGGTGCAAAAGTGGTGGACACAATCAATCAACAACACATGTATGGTGTCCCTCTTTTGATCAAAAATATCAACAAAGATAGAAAGGAGTAGATCAAGTGGGGTGAAAAAATACTTGGTGTCACTTCGAGAAAAGTTTGCCTCGTCTTATGGTGAGTGAAAAACTAAGACAAAGTAATGCTTCACAAATTTCATGATGAATGACGCTTGGCTCAAACTTTAATGGACTCTCCCTTGTTCGAATAACAAGGTTTTGACCTGAAAAGTTCTTACTTTGCAAAAGCTCTTTGAAACATGATTGACTTTGAGCCGTCAAGTTGGATCTTAAACGATATGGCTTCCTAATTGGTTCTCTCTTTAGGTGTCACAAATTATCTCTGTGAGCGCGGTTTGCTAAGGAAGTCACACTGACTAAACCTTAGAATATCCCGACTTTACTTTACCCCCTTCGATAAAATGAGCAATAAATGTGTTTAGTTGTATTTTCATTGGGGTTATGTGAAGATAATTTTGACGCTAATCTTTCCAAGGCGTACTAGTCAAGTAGGTAAGCGGAGCACTTCCCGTTTCATCCACAAGGTTCCTATACGCACCCAAATTTACACATGCTACATTTTTAGAAATGGTTCAAAAGTCTCGATTATGATTCATATCTTTTTCAAAGGTGTTTGAGCCCCTTTCTCTCTTTGTAGTTTATATTTGTAGCCTAGAAAACCTTACTTAGCCATTTCCTACTTTCCTTTAGCTTTTTGCAGTGTTTTCCTTAAGTTTTTGGCCTTAAGTTATAGAACCGCTTGTCGGGTGGGGTGGAGGTTACGCAACTACCGTGTGTACAGGTGGCGATTCTTGTAATTGCTAGTTTGCTCTAGGTGGAAGTTAGTAACCTCCGCCCTATGTAGATTAACGATTATGTGTGAATTGGTTGAGACTTCCCAAGCGTGATTTAGATGTGTGTTAACTCACTTAAATTCACATGTAGCACATGTTTCTTAATCAATTTGGCTGATTTTAAGCTTGATTGATTCATATCAACCTCCTCTTCCACTTTTAATTGTTGATTGAGTGTTAAAATGCCCCTCCTTGTTGTGATGTGGCATCCCATTACTACCAAATGGCTTAGACCATTTCCCATCCTATGTTCTATAAAACCAACGCTTCTTTTGAAGAAAATGACCAGAGATTTTTATCATTTTTCTCTTGCGTTGTTCTTCTTCTACCTACATTGCTACCAGACCACTTACAAGCCACCATTGCTCCAAGCACCTTCTTCTTTGCTTCTTCTACATTCCTAGCTTCTTGGACTCACGTGAACATTGAAGATTGGAAAAGATAACTGAGGGGACACAAGAGTAAACCACAATTGGATTTTCCTCAACACTGCAAATTCCAAGTTGGGGTTGCAATTGGATTTCCTTATTTCTTCAATTCTTTATTTTGAATCTGTATGCACATTATTTACTAGAGTAGCAAATCATTTCCATTTCAATTGTTGCAAATAGATAGATCAATATTGTAGCTTCCATTTCTTTTAAAAGATTCTAGTGATAGATAAGCTTCCTTGCCTATCCTTGTGGATTTTGCAAGGGAAGTTTCTCTATAGGAAAGCTTCGCATTAATTTAGAATCAATTGCAATATCATTTCATTTGTAAAACCTCCATTGAATCCTTCTTTACTTTTGTTGGGGAAGTTATAGGGGAAGAAAATATTTTGAGAAGCTTTGATTTCTTCTTGTGCCTCTGAGGCAGAATAGAGGATTCACATCCATAATTACATTTTGGAAAAGCTTTATTTTATTAGGATAGATTAGATATCTTCTTTTGCACAAATAAATAGTTACATCCGACTATTTATTTGTTTAGGATATTTTAGTTAAGGTAGAAGTAATTTCTTCATTTCTTTTGTTTTATTCCAGAAAGTTCAAAAATACAAAAAGATTAGTTTAAATTAGATTAGATTGTTTATATTGCTTCATTTCTTCTATATTGGAAAATACAAAAACATAGTTTAGTTTTTATTTATTTAGATTAGCTTGTTGTTTTCTTTCATAATTAATTTGCACAAATGCACACATGACCATTCAAGGACCACAACAACCAAGAACATACGGTTGTGATCCTAGGGTCCCCCAACCAAACGGGCCCGAACTACTCACAAACATTGACATAGGCTTGAGAACCTTAGTCTTTAGAACATCGCCAACACCACCTGATATCATTGCACAACTAAACATCTTGAATGTCAAAGCCACAAAATCTTACGAGTTACGGACCACTCCATTGCTTAACCGACCCTAGATCTTGCAGATTCACAACCACGCTCACTTACTTCCATGACCTTGTCTAGAAACCCTTACGAGGCACCCGCAGGTTACTTTCCATGGATCCCACTACTAGTTGAGAGGATTTCCATAGAGTTTAACATTGATTGGATTCTTCATGTGGCTATTCTTTCCAACCAATCCATTAGACCCGTTCAAGTTAGAGAGGCCTTTATTGTCCTTAACGAGCAGATTCCATTAGTTCTCGTAAAGGATATTAGATTTCTGGATAGCTTGTTTGATCATCTTCATCCCATTTCACTACCACATTTCCATTATCCATTCCACAGTGGTTGTCCTGGCACAACCTTGGGAGGTCAAGTGCAATTGAAGGTCACATGTTGATTTTCAGTCATATAGTTCCCTCTTAGTGTGGACTACTTTGGGGTTCCTAGGGCATCCTCATGGGTTATAATGGCTTATGTTAAGGCACTTCCTCTAGTTTTAAGCGGAAGAGCCATAGCTCTTAACCGAACCTACAAATACAAGTGTTTTGAATGTGGTGTTTTTTTCTTTTAACTTAGTGTGGTTTTGTACACCATTGGTAACCTACAACAAACTATATTAGTATTGGTTTAGATCTTGATTCTTTGACAAGTGAATTTTGGTCTTGCACGTAAAATATTAGTAGTTCTCCAAAATATCAAATCATCATAAAAGAGGATTTAAGTGTTGTTTTTGATTCCCAAGATCACCTAAAAGGTGTGAGGGAAGAACATACACAACACAAAACCCAACTATAACGAAAATGGAAAATACTTATATGAAATCAAACTGCAAGGCAACTCATTTTATCGATTTGTTGTTCATCCTCTTAACCACAAATTTTAATGAATTGTTTGAAAGTGAATTGAAATAAGACTTAGAGCTATTTTTGATTCCTAATATCACCTAAAAGGTGCGAGGGGAAGAGCATATGTAACTCTTAGTCTAGCAAGTGAAAGCACAACATTCATTATCATTCATTAAACAAGTAAGTAAAGACATGATTAGAAATTCCCTGCAAACAAATATTAGCCTTGAAAACATGTAAAATATGTTAGAAATACCCAAGATCAAATCATACAAGCCTTAAAAATAGAGCCAAGTTTTTACTTTTCACACTTGCACGGCCCTTTCAAAGCACATACGCGGCCCTAACAACATATACATGGCCCAAACGATGTAGAAGTGGTCCAAATAAGAAATACGTAGCCTTAAGAAAAGACACATACATCAAAACACATGTGTGGCTAGAGAAGCGAACCCACGGACCTCTAATAATATGTGTGAGTCTAATAAGAAAATAGACTACGTGAGAGACATAGTATGACACATGCACGGCGAGAGAGGCACCTACGCGGACCTAGAAGCAAATACACTTGTCAAATGTGTTCATAATACACTTGCATTGCTAATCAAAATAAGCTAAAACCTAATAACTTCAAAGCAAAATAAAATCTACCATGGAACCATTGTGATAAGTGCTTATAGAAACAAACTTCTTCAATACATAAACAACTAAATGCTAAGTTCTTTCCTACTCTTTAGATTGCTAACTAAACATGAACCTAGTTAGATCATTTAGCAATCAAAGTTGATGTTGGTGACCTCAAGAATTGAGGATGAAATCTCACCAAGAAATGACTACAAGGCCATTTTTGGATCTTCCCATACTACTCAATTTTGAGTGAATGGATGCAAGATGAAGAAGCTAATCCAAATCAATGGAGAATTCTCAAAGCAAAATGCCTATAGTTTTCACTATTGCAAATGAGGTGTGTGTTTAGAAGGAAGGAGGAGGGTTCTTTATATAACCTTTACTGTTTGAGAAAGCTTTGCAACTTGGTGCATGTGGGATAAGGGTAAAGCAAGATTAGGAATGGATAAGGTTGCTTTAGAAAAGGTAATCTTGATTTAGAAGAGTTTAATTTGTCATTAACAATTCATGGGAGTTGGAGGAGGTTTTAATTAATCTAGTGTGGTTAATTAATAGGTAGATGTAAGATTATAGAAGCTAATTAGAGGAAAGTTAGTATGATTTGGGGGATGTAAGAGAGGAATTTGATCCAATAAACAGTAATTTATTGATTTAGAGGAGCGAGGCATAATTAATTAATAATAATTAATTAACCCAAGTAGAAGCGGATATTAATTAACAAAAGGTCGTTAATCGACATCTTGAGTGATAAGAAGACTAATTAATTAGCGAAATGTAATTAATTAATAGGAACAAAAGGAAAATAGTGGTGTATTGATGAAGTGTTGTCAATTGACCAAGAGAGAGTGAAGATTGTGGTTAATTAGCAAGAAATCACTAATTACGACGAGAATGATAGAAGAGAGGATAATTAGTGCAATTTTAGTAATAAAACTGTGTAAACGGATTTTAGGTGTCTACACTCCTAGCTCATTCCATTATCGTCATGTTCATCCTTTCTAACACCCCATTCTATTGTGGAGTTTCGGAACCATCTTTTCTGCATGATTCCATTCTTAGAACAATAATCATCAAACTCATTGTTACAATACTCCCCTCCATTATTTGACCTAAGAAACAATCCTTGAGCAATACTCTTATTCCTCTCTAATTAAAAAATCCTTGAGTAAGTCATTTTTACTACCGGAGAAACAATCTCATCAAACTATATACCTTTTTCTATACAAACCCCTTGACCACCAATCGGGCCTTGTATATTTTCTTTCCTCCTTCCTCTTTAACTTTGTACACCCACTTGTTCCGTAATGCTCTTTTGCCTTGAGTAGCTTCCCCAAATCCCAAGTCGGGTTCTCCATGAGAGGCGATGCTCCTCATCCATGGCTTGCTCCCACTTCTTCCTAGTATCTACCTGCATTGCTTCATCAAATCTCTTTGGCTCTCCACTATCAATGAGTAATAAATAATTAAGATAAAGAGAAAAACGTTCAAGTGATCTTCTTACCCTAGAATACCTCCTTAATATAAGAGTTTTGTGTTCACATTGAGAAGGTTCTTAAACTGATTCATGTGCCACTTTCCCATCTGGAATATCCTCTACCACTTCATATTCTTTCCTGGATTCTTCCATGTTTTCCGCATTTATTGCTTATACATAACTTTCTCATTAAAGACCATATCCTTAGATTGAATGATTTTCTTTTCCTTATTACTCTAACATTTATATCCAAAGTCATCACCACCATAACCAATGAAAGTGCATTTTTTCCAATTTATCCTCTAGTGTGGTCTTATCATTTGTGTCTATATGAACAAACACCTCACATCCAAAGACTCTAAGAAATGAGTAATCAACTTTCGTACCAAACGAAGCCTCCTCAACTATGCCTCCATCCAAGGCACTTGAGGGTCCTCTATTTATCAAGTACACAAGCTTGTCTCACCACTTTTGCCCAAAAATAAAGAGCCGATCTGCATGTAACCTCATGCTCCTAGCTCGTTCCATTATTTTCATGTTCATCCTTTACGACACCCCATTCTACTGTGGAGTTCTTGGAACCATCTTTTTCCCTGTGGATTCCATTCTTATAGCAATAATCATCAAATTGATTGTTGCAATACTCCCCTCCATTATCGACCTAATAAATTTAACCTTCGGACCTGTTTCATTCTCTACAAGGCTTTCTATTTAACAAAAGTGTTAAATATGTCAGATTTATTTCTAATATAGTATACCCAAACTTTCTTATTGCATGATCAATAAAAGTGACATAATAATTTGAACCCCCAAGAGATGATACGAGTCAACCCCCACACATCATAATGTACCAACTTTAACTTACTCTCTTTCTTCATAGGTCCAACGTTGAGAAACTTTACTCGCTTTTGTTTCCCATATACACATTTCTCACAAAAATCCAAACCTATTTCTATATATCTAGGAAAATTCTTCTTTATGATCTACATGCCCTTATGGCTCATATGACCAAGCCTATAGTGCCACAATGTTGTATCTGCATCTAAAGCCACAATATTACAAGCATTAGTGCTACTAGTGGTTAAATATAAGGTTCCAAAATTATTACCTCTTATCACCACAAGAGCAACCTTGATAACCTTCCAAGAGTTTGTTGTAAATGTTACAAGTATAGCCATCATTTCCTAACTACCCTACCAATACCAAGTTTCATCTTAATGTAGGCACATGTCGACATCCTTTAATAATCATGTGTACCCATTCGCATCTTAACCTAAACACAACCTTTTTCAATTATGTTGTAAGGCTCATCACCACCAAGAAAAACATGCCCAAAATCCCCTTAAACATAATCAAAAAAATAATGCCTATGTGGAGTAGCATGGAAAGAAGCCCCAAATTTAGAACCCAAGATTCAACAATATTATCCAAAGAGAGAATCAAAGCATCCTAACAGACATTACATGTTGCCACATTCACCTCCTTATTTTCTTCCTATTGTTTCTTCTTATCCTGAAGATCCCAACAATCCTTCTTTACATGCCTAGGCTTTCCACAGTGCCAACATACCATCTTGATTTTGGATTTTGAGCTTTCCCGATATTTCAATTTTCCACTGATTCCTCTATTATTCTATCTCCCTCTAGTTTCTAATGTCAAAGCATTACCTAAGGTAGAATATTACATGAAGCTTTTCTTTGCATTTCCTTGCTTAGAATCACCCCTCTACAACATCCTCAAACTTTAACTTTGAGTTAGCCGAAACCGATTTGTGTATCGTCATTACAAGCTATTCCAACTCTCGGGTAGGAGCACAAAATTAATAAATCCCTAAATTCTTCTCAAAAATTTATTGTAACTAAAGCTAGCATATTCACAATTGTATTAAATTCATTCAAATGTTTTGCTACTAAACCATTCTCAGACATATTCATATTAAACAACATTTTCATTAAAAATATCTTGTTAGAGGTAAAGGGTTTTTCATATAACTTCCCTAATGCATCCATAAGTTCTTTTGTAGTCTTTTCCTTTGAAACATTAAATAATACCGAAGATGCAAGACATAGCTAGATTGTCCCAAGTGCCTTCCTATCCAACAAATCCCAATCCGCATCCGACATGCTCGAGGGTTTGTTCCCTTTTTCAAACAATGAAATATAAAGATCCTTCTGATAAAAGTAATCTTCCATATGCATCTTCCAAAGACTAAAATTATGCCCATTGAATTTATCAACCTTTGATCTTCCATCATTTGCCATAACTCCCACTCAAGCTAAAACTTTCCTGTGATTCAAAACTTAAGCAAACCAATCCAAGCTCTTATACCAATTGTTAGGAAAATTAGGGATAAAATATGCGGAATAATCCCACGCGAGAATCACAATAGTAGAAACTAATATGTAGAATAAAATCACGGCTATGAAATAAAAGTGCGAGAAAATAAAAGAGCACAACACGAGACAATATTTAACATGGTTCACCTAAATTTGGCTATGTCCACCAAAAATCACTTGCTTAGATTTTATTATAGGCCACCTCTTTCTCTCAATACAATACGTAGATCTTTTTGGAGTTGTGCTCAATAAACTCTCATGAATTCACAATTGAACTCACACATCTACAATGTTTTATATCCATACCATATGCACATAAGCACATCAAGAGGCAACTGATTAAGTAGTTTTACAATACCGTGTGTACTAAAACCATGGGCCAAAACTACCCCATAAACCTATGGGTCAAAATACCGCCCATATGAGAAGAGTACATTTCCCAAAGTATCAATCAAGTTTTTGACGCCAAAACTATGGATAATGTATAATGATTTTAGTGTATAGTCTTTAACACTTCCACACATGAAAATAGGCTCCACAACATAACAACATCTCATTCAGTCTCTTAAAAATATACCACATGTTATATCATTTAGTGATGAGGACATATCACCTTTTGTTGTTGATAATCCATGTGTGCCTCTACTTATCACTATTATCATTGACACCATTTGTATCAAGCGTGTACTCATTGATAACGAGATCCGCCATTGATCTATGTGCTCACTCCCTTTTAAAGAAAATCAATATTATTGATAATATAATTATTAAAAATTCCACTCTCATTCATTGTTATGATTCCACTACTCGCACATGCCTAGGCACTATCACGTTACCTATACAAGTCGATCCTAAGATTTTTCCTATAGTATTCTTTATTATTGATGCCTCATTTCAGTTTAATCTCTTGTTGGGTAGACCCTAGATTCACGCAATGCATGTTGTCCCATCTATTGTTCATTGATGCATTAAATTCTTACATGATGGTTATGAACATACCATTGTTTTCGACCCAAATCAATTCAAGTTCTATCACATAGACACCATTACTGTTGTGCTTATTCCTCCATTGCAGCCTATTCCATATAGCAATATTGGTACATATGATATTGGTCAATCTAGTGCTTCACAACCTTCTTCCACCTCTACAAGCATACCATCCATTTCCACTCACACTATTGATATCATTTCACCCACCGTGTCTACTCCAATACCCACCACCACTCACTCAGCTCACTGAGACTCCTCTTGCTCCTACATCTAGCTCACTTCCTACCAATAACCTTGATACGAATGTCTAGCATGACAATGTCAACACTGATGATTCTGATGATGAGGTTGATAGCGTTGATTTTACTATAGACACATTACACAATATTAATTTTACTCCTATCGAGATAGATGAGTCATACTTCAATGATACTTTCGTTGTTATTGGCCCTAGTGAATATCAATTCAAGAAACCCCCTCCTTCTACTAATGTTATGGTACTTTTTCGGGGGTTTTTCCATACATTAGATGTCATACCACCTTCCTCATCTTCTCATGAGCAACCTGCATTTGTGCTTCCTCCTTTCACATGCACTCTTTTCATGAATAATTCTTATTGGCCACATATTCCATTCGATCCTACTAGTTTTGATACTATTTACACATATGATGGCTTAGATCAGCTAGGATTCACATTGGATGATCTCCTCCCTCCATCTCATTCTTCTCATCTATATCATGGATATGTTTGAATCACTACCACTTATGGCCTCCACATCTTTCATCTATCAGGTTTTGTTGTACGTAATTCTCGTACTTCTCCTCTTACGCTTGGGCAGTCTTGGCTTGACTACATTGGTGGCACTCGAGATCTCAATCATATTGATATCACATTTCCCATGCCCTTTGACCATGTTTCTATTTTGAAAATGATTCATTTCTTAGTTATTCACAAAATCTTAATCGCTTGTATGCACATGGTTATCCACTACCACCTTTCCGATGAAGAATATGCAATGTGCATGTACAATTTACTCTACAATGACTCTTTACGTGATCAACCACATATTATAGCTTACCATGTCTTTGATGCTTCTCCATTTAAATTCAACCATGACAATGATGATATCTTAGACAATGTTACTTGACTCTTCTCATCATCATACACTTGGGGGCATCATGCTTACTTCCCCCTCCCTCTTAGCATTATCAGGTGTCTTGCAATTCTACTATTACGCTCTATGCTTTGCATCTAGTCTTCCTCTTATGTCTTACACAACTTGATACACACAACTTATATCAGCATTACCCTATGATGCACTCTTATACTAAGGTTCACACTTCTCTATTAAGGGCATACTACATCCATGAACCTCACATCATATGCACACGACACATTTCACGCTCTGTAAATTCATGACACATCTCTCTAGCATCATATTCTCACACATCACACTACCCTATGACGCACTCTAGTCCCATGGTTCATACTTGAATACTGAGGGTCTAAATATGAAATGAAACTCACCTCTTATATACTCTACAATCTATGCTCCATCGATCATGTCTTTCTAGTGCACGCAACTCAAACCACTTCTTGATGACACACTCTTGTTTTATGGTTCATTCTTGACTGTCGAGGGGTCTTTTATAAATGAGCCTCATATCATACTCATTCACATTCTCTCAGGGGGCACGCTACTCCTATCACATTCACTTTGCATTTCATTCCATTCAAACTCACAACATATTACATATTTTGGTTGCACATACTCTTGTTTGCTTATATTAGTTACAAGTACTCTTTGTTTTCATGATAGATAGATACTTTGTATATCATTGTATTTTCGTATACACATGCACGTTTAGTTGTTCTCTAGTTATGAATGTATACTTTGTATAGATCGTACATGCAACATGGATGCTTGGGCCGTATTCTATCTTCTTACCGGTCCCACCAAGGCTCTTAGGGTCATTTACTTTCGTACACATCACAAGTGATATTACTTCATTTTATACTACTTCCTATTCTTACTAGCACTATACTCTATCGATATATACACGTCTTGACATAATTTTTATCTTTTTAACATGCTAATGGGTGCTTCATGTGTATAAATTTCTTTGGAGTGACTATTTTGTTTGTTACTTTGCTTGGTACTATTTTCCATTATTTTCCATTGTATGTTGTCATTGTTTATGGGCTATACCCTATGTCTTGCTTGATCATTGTTTTTATGTTTTTGGCTGCTCCGGCCCTGATTGTCTTACGACATTGTGAGTGATGTCTCATGTTTGAAACCCACTTTTGCGGTCTACATTGTCTTCTTGCTTGCTAGATTACACATTATCTTTTATATGTGTATTTGTCTTAATTGTACTAACACATGTTTCTAGCCACTTTTTTACATGTGCCTTGGTTTCTACCATGCACATCCCCTCCCTTGTAGGGTATCAATTTCATATCGGTGTTGGTACTCTCCTTTAGGCCACATCCTCCTAGCGACATCACACGTACCCTAAATGAGGGGGGCATATATTGGGTGTATCAATCACCCCATACAACAATTCGAGCTCAATACATGCACAACACAATACAGAACGAAACAAAGTTACAAACACATAACGCCCTAGATTTTGACTTAGGTCCTTAGTTTAGCATAGATGTCGGTTCCCCAGATATAGACATAAGCACCTAGGCACTCCTAACCTTCCCCAGGTGCTGTGACTAGGGAAGTTATAATTACTTTCTCAAATTGGCACATTTTTTTTAGCAGTTTGCACAACACGGGAAAAATCCTCCAACAAGCGAGAATGCATTACATCTTTTTTTTTCTACTTGGATAGAAATGGATCAAACACAGAACAAAGTAGGATCACACCATCTGTAGTGGTGTATAAATTTCAGGAAGCAGTCACGGATGGATAATAACACTAGAACTTTCTACTCAACACTCTTTTGCCATGACACGAGATCGCCCAAAAACTCACACTTGGCGTGAGATTGCCCAAAAAAACTTGCACTTGAAATTAAATCCCCAAAAAAACTCATTCTTGGTGTGAGATAGGCCAAAAAAACCATTCTTCTACAACAATTCAAGACACTTTATAACCTTTTCACTCATTACGGATCGGGGCACACTTTCCTTTACATTTTTTTACATACTTGGATCAAATTTTTCACATATACACAACTTTGAATACTCTTTCACTCTTCTTTTACATGTTTGTCCTTAATACACAACGAGAAGCAACCCCACATCAACAAAGCAAAACAAGTACAAACACGGCACAACACATACGCTTCACCCCTAGGGTCACTTCCTCTTCCTTAGCTTCCACGATTCATTTTTATCACTCCACGCTTTTTCTTGTCTCTTCAGCATGCTTTTGCCATCAATCTACATGGTTATTAGGTATGCATCTCTTATCTACTTTATGTTATCAAGTATTCACTCAACAACATAAATTGGGGAAAATGTAGACACAAAATCACGCACTTGGGTACATTTTTAGGTCCTAATCACATATTACTATTCATATGATTCCTAAGTGAGAAAAATAGTAATTGACATCTATCTTTAGCCTATTTTCTATCTTTCTTGTTTCCTCTTTGATCTTACACACCACACATCCCAGTATGATCTTCATTGCTTTATCTTTGTTGGATTTGGACACCAAAGCACCTAGCCGGACGTCAATGCTCAAGTGCCCTCATCCCCTCTGGGCACCCCCGACCTCTTTGTATCTTATTCACCTCTTTTGGGCCTCTTTTATCTTTTGGGTCGACATTTTAGTAGTCAATTACGAAATTTAACTAAGGGAATCATATAAATACAAAGCTATGTGACCATAATAAAGGACCAAGCTCTAAACATCTACTATCACCACCTAAGGTTGCATCTAAAGGCATGCTAAGAACATCAAAGCATCCATCTAGCACTCACTCAATAGACAAGGGAATGTATTTTTGCATACACGCATATGAGAGGAAGTTCATTTTGACATCAACACATCTATCTACATTGGTACATCGAGCTATTTCTCATTTATAAAGTGCATCTTGCACAAGATCTTCCTATGGCATGATTTCACACATACTTCACAAGAACTACATGGAGTCTGAGATGTAGTGTAGCACTTGATCGTAAGTTCACTCTATCGGGTGACCGTTGGGGTCAGTTTGACTCCCCATTTGCATCTTTTTCTTTTTAGGATTTGATGTGTTTTGGGGTTTTGCAAGCTATCTCCTTTTTACATGTTATAGGAGAATACAACGATCATCCAATGACACACAAGTGACAAACATTGAAGGTTAGCGACCACCTTGTGCACAAAAAGAATCAATTTCGACCATTTTCATAGTTATGGGTGCCCAATAGAGGTCTCCAACGTCCAGTGCCCCCGACCCAGTCCGGACTTATTCGGTGTTCACAAGATTTTTGTGCTTGGTTGCGCAAACATGTTCCTCCTGTTTACTAATTTTCCACTCCAACACACTTCGGGATTTATTGTGAAATCAGCTAAGTCTTCTCTTATTGCTCATGTCAAATTTGTTCTTTGGTATTTTATTTATCATATGCGACTCTTATAAATCTAGGGTTTTACAAATTCAATATTTTTAAATCAACAACAGATAGAATTCAAAGGGGGTACAAGGACCGCTAAGATTGCATACCCAAAGGGAAGTAACCATTACACTAGGATAACCTAAGGTTTCCAAGGCCCTAGGTTGAGAAAGAGGAAGGAACCCTATTGAGGTATCAACACTATGGGGATGATTAAGAATAAAGAAAACATGTAATATCTATGTTAACCAAAGTAAAGCATGCAACATAAAATAAAGATCTGAATACAATATGCTAACCTAGCATGTGCATAAAATACTAAGCTAACATAAAGTAACAAGCAAAGATAGGAGACTACTCTATACAAAATGACAAGTTGAGTTAGAGAACTTACTTGTTGGGGGTGGTCGTTGATGCATATATTTCCCAAAGGATAATACACCAAGAGAGAATAGATTTTGGGTGGAGAAGGGGAAACCAACCATTCCTAACTCACTATAGGTGACCCAAGAGTACAAGTAAACCAATCCAACAAGAAAAAGATCCAATCCAAGAGTCAAGATGCAAGAAATCCAAGAGTTGAGAGAGAAAATGCAAGTTGGTGCAAAAGAGCAGAGCTAATGGCAAGTTCTTGTGTGTATTTGTGTTATGTCCTCATGTAAAAATGTCTTTTTGGTATTTACACGACGCCATCACACTGTGGCGAAGACATCCACCAAGAATTTGAAAATTGGCCCGACACTGACCACCACCCGAGATAGGGAGGGGAGATGATAAAGATGTGTGTGTAATGTTACATGGCAAACAAGAGAAATGTAAGAATAATATGGTCATGAACAAGTAAGGTGTCATAAGGATGTGAAGAAAAACAAGAAAATAAGAGCAAAAGAAGTGGATAAATAGGACCAAAATCCATTCTCTCTCCATGTATCATCCCTAACCTAATGGTTACACGAATGACAAAAGGCGAGAACCATTTATGAATTAAGAAATTATGTATTATTAGGAGGAATATGAGTAAAAACTCAATGCAACGAGGGTATCTGTATCGACCTCAAGAAGGGGAGAGACACAAGGCCAACCATAAGTATAAGAGGTGATAAAGAAGCGGTATGGGTAGTAAAAATATACCAATGTGTGCTCAAAATAACATATGTAAAAGTATCATGAATGACACCATGCATACATGTATTGGCCAACGTAGCATAGAAATTGGCATCAATTGTAGTGGACGGAAGCTTAGGAACCTAAATTTGTAAATCACCTACAACATGCATTAGAGAAAGGACTTCATATGGAGAATAAAATATGTAGTAAGAGGTTGGTTGATTGGTTACATCTTGTCATTATGTATATAGCCATGGACGACACTATTGGGTTGGAATTGGATATTTTGATCAACTAGAGGAGAAGTTACATTAGCACTAGGAGGACCATGAGAATATCTAGAAGGAATGGAAGCTTGGACACCCTTTCAAAAAAATTCTATAGGATGGGAAGAAGAAGAATATATACAAACATCATTATGTTCTTTGTTATGTATAACATCCTTTTGAAAAGTAATAGTAGAAATAAATACATCATTTGTAACAATATTTTGTTCACAAAAATTAAGACATCGTGTTCCGAAGAGAGAGAAGGAACACGACATCATTTGTACTAGAATTTTGTGCATGAGGAGATCTGATATCATATGGAGGTGGAAGGGAATGAACACATGTATATTTTGTAACCAAATTTTACACACAAGTATTTGAAATACACTTTTGAGATGAAGAATGGATATCCTAGTCAAAAGGATGTGCATCAAGGAGATCCTATATAATATCCCACTTGTAAAGGTGAGTAGAGGGTAAAACATTTATGACATGCAACCAAGGTCGACCTAGACTAATATTATAATTGAGATTATTAGGCATGAATTGACATGGAATATTAAGTGTATAAGGACCTCTTGTAAATTGGCAAAGTGATCTTCCTCAATACTTGCCTAGGCATATTGTCAAACACATAAATACATAGGGAAGAGGGGTTAGGTCAGTAGCATAAATTCCTATTTGATGTAAAAAATAAATGTTGCATATGTTAAGGCCAAAGCCATTATTGACAAGAGCATGTTTGACCAATGTTTTATGAATATTGACTTAGATATAGAATGGAGGAACCTCAGACATGATGCGAAAGAATGGAGAATTGTTAGAAACCTTATGACCCTAAAATATTAAAAAATGACTCAATAGAGTAGGAAAAGATAGATACAACGCACACCATACAATACTTAGGTTCACCAAATGATTTAACTGAATGGTTAATTTTGTAAGAGGGTAATAACCGATTTAATATTATCCTAATCAACTAGTTTCCAAAGCTAATTGCAATAATATCAAGATAATACATGAAACAAGATAGACAATGATAGATAAATGAAATGAAGTACTAGCAATGGGAAGGAGAAGAGGACTTAGTTGATATTCTAGTTCTTGTGTTGATTTGGGTTGGCCTAATGACTAGAAATGGTTGGAAATGATCTTATTGAGCTTTGTATATGAAAATGTACATCGTGAGAACTTCCTAGACCAATGCATATAGTATGGTCCAAAACATACCCCACTATGGCCCTTTTTGTACGCCCTTGTCCCTCTATACTTTCATCTTCTACAACTTTTTGTGCATGTGTATTGCTTCTGTTGTATTCTTGTTTGAAATATGGACCTCTAAAATTGTGTGATGTTCATTTTTCTATTGATTGAATATTCAAAACCATAAATAGTGAGAGAGCCTTACAAAATAAGCATTAGGTGGGTTGTGGTCACCCCTGTGCACTACTGACATCACCACTACTCCGAAGAGCGCTCAAAACACACATCATTCTTGTTTAACATGTGGTATCTAAAATGTATGCAATTATATTGATAATCACGAGCTTACAACAATGCGATTGTGTTTGACATTTTCCCTAGCTTGACTTGACTTTGATAATGTGTCTTTTGTATTTGCATATCTAAGTGGATGACTACCCTGGAATGAATATGCAAAGTATGTGGAGCTCAAGGGAGTCTTGGACTAACTTTGCTTGTGATTTCTCTTAATGTTTGCTCATTAGAATGCTTGGATTCAAGCAGATAGAATGCCATCTTTAATGGGAGATAAATAACTTGCTTATACATGTGTTCCGGATGTGTAAAACTCGAAAAGGTTGACTAAAAGTGTACCAAAGAGATTGAAATCAAGAAAATTACCATTGGAGGGAAAGGGACAAAAGTGGCTAGGTGGGTCCATAACATATGGATGTTATGGCCCTTTCTAGGCGCTTTGGTCCTAGATGCATGTGTGCAAATGATTTGAGAATTAGAATTGCAATGTGTGAGGGTATAGCTTGATTTGATGGAGTAATATGACCGTTATGCGAATAACTAGGCTATGTGTGCAAGTAAGGATGAGTGAGATATAACAAGGGATAACATGATTGGCCAAATTGAGCAAGTGTGGGATAATGCAAGAGTGTTGTACAATTTGTGTTGTTGCAAGACATGAATTACCAAAATGAAGTCTGAAAAATTATACCACATGATTCAAATCTTGAATTTCAAATAAGGCGACCCATATGACCCAACAAGTGCATGACTAAGACTTGTGTGAATGTAAAATTAAAAATTTGAATGGTGGCACCTTTGAGAGTGATAGTAACACGGACAAACAATAAATTTTTATAGACTTTATGAATGCTTGATGTGCACAAAACAACAACCAAGATCAATTCATTTAATGACCTGAAATATTTTGCAAGCTAATTCCTATTTAAGAAACACCTCTCGATACGATAAAAAATTTCCTCAATCAAAAAACCAAATAGGTTTATTGGGCCTTCCACGATAAATTCCTAACGATCAAATTCATTAAAATCTCCCACTTGAAATGTGGTTAAGATTTTATCACTAATATCCACATTTGCAAAATGCGCCTCTCTTTTTAAAAGTTCCAAATTCCATAAAATATGATCTCTAATTTTTTTGAAAGACTTTAGGCTTTTGGAGGCTCTTGATTATTATTACCATATAGGCAAAAAGTTGGAACTTGAAGTATGATTTGCACATCATACCTACCCTAAAAAGGAACTTGCATTTATTGAAAGGTTAACACCCGACTTAGCATTCACATATCAAATCTCATTAAGTTGTGGGATAATAGGGCTCTCTTGAAACATAATGGTGGGATAAGAAGTGAAATATGTATGAAAAGTAAAAATGAAAAACCAAAATCAAACAATATAGACATGTCGATAATGGTAAGAGGAAGATTCATAAGAGGACACGAGTTTTATAGAGCTAAAAAGTATCACACTAAGATGAAGAGATGACATTAAACCAAGATTTTTATGACACTCTATAAACTCTAATTATTTTTAACAAGAAAAAGTGTTGAAGGGATGTCTGAAGTGGAAATAGGGAGTTGGTAGTAGAGGACTCTTCTCATGCGATGCAAATGAGGAGATTTTTATTGCAACAAGTAAAATCTCCCAAGACAAGCGTGTAGTATGCAAGAAGTCATACCGGGTGATTATCCACGGCAAGGAAAAATTTAGATCTAATTTGAGGTGACAATGTAAAACCATTGGTGGTACAATGTTGCAAACCAATAGAGTTGCATTAGAGAGAAACTAAGGTCGTGAATGGTAAAGGTGACATGATATGATTTTCATAGGATGGACAAGGCAATGGAAGAAAATGAAAGAAATGAGATTGAGGCTGAAAATATTTAAAGGATCTTAACCCAAGATATGAAATAAAAGTAGGGTTAACAATAGGATGTCGCAAACGAGGTAGCTTGATGGAAATGATGCAACATCTTGGTCACCTTTCAAGCGTTGATTTGTTAGAGGTTGTTGAACGATTGCTAACATATATGATAGGTGGTTGGAATTTTAGGCCCAACTGGCATTAATTTTGTGTGAGTGGAAAACCATGTGGAGGTTGTCGAGGTAGAGAGCAACCTAAACAAACTACTTATACTCATTTTTATTTTTAAAATTGACATCTTATTGACACACGTATACTACCTAATGTTATTACCATATTTGAAAATAATTGAATGAGAAACTATTATTTAGAGACATCAATTAAAACACATAATCTAAGGTGTTTACACTTATAACTATTGACAATGTTGACAAAATATAAAATTATACCACATAACTCAAATAATGAATATCAAGAAAGACAATCCATATGACCCACCAAGTGCATGATTAAGACTCACGTGAATGTAAAACTAAAAAAATTGAATGGTGGCACTTTGAGAGTGACAAGAACATGGACATGCAACAAAGATTTTTCTGAGACTTTATGAATGCTCGATGTGCACAAAACAAGCTGCCATGATCAATTCATTCAACAACCTCAGATTTTTGCAAGCCAATTCCTATTTAAGCAACACCTCTCGTCTGACAAAAAAATTCCTCAATCCCAACACCAAATAGGCTTATCGAGCCTTCCATGATAAAATTCATTAAAATTTCCCACTTGAAAAATGCAATCGGTATTTTATCACTAGTCACCACCTTTGTAAAATGTGCCTCTCTTTTAAAAGCTCCAAACTCCATAAAATATGCTCCTAAAAAGTCGAAAGACTTGAGGCTTGTGGAGGTTCTTGATTATTATTACCGTGTAGGCAAATAGTTGGAGTTTGAAGTGTGATTTGTACATCATACCTACCCTACAAAAAGGGAACTTGCATTTATTAAGTGGTTAATACATGACTTAACATTCACATGTTGAATCTCATTAAGTTATGGGATAATATGACTCTCTTGAAACATAATAGTGGGAAAAGAAGTGAAACATGTATGCAAAGCCACAATGAAAAACCAATCAAACAATCTAGACATGTTGATAATGGTAGGACGAAGATTCATGGGAGGACCCGAGTTTTATAGAGCTAAAAAATATCACAAGAGATGGTGGCGAACTAAGATCGTTTATGACACTCGATGATATAACAAACTCTAATTATTTCAAACAAGAACAAGTGTTGAAGGGATGTCCTAAAGTGGAAATAACGAGTTGGTAGTGGAGGACTCTCCTTACTGCTGCCATGAGATGAGGAGATTTTGATCGCAACAAGTAAAAGCTCCCAAGATAACCGTGTAGTATGCGATAATTCATACTAGTTGATTATTCACGATGAGGAAACTTTTAGATCTATTTTGAGTTGACAATGTAAAACCATTGGCGGTCAATGTTGGAAACAAATCGAGTTGCATTGGAGAAAAACTAAGCTCGTGAATGGCAATGGTGACGATCTACGAGTTGCCTAGGATGGACAAGGCAATAGAAGCATATGAAAGAAGTGAGATCGAGGTTGAAAAATATTGAAGGAGTTTAACCCAAGATATGAAATAAAAGTAGGTTGAGGATATGATGTCGCAGATGAGGTAGCTAATGGAAATGATGCAACATCTTGGTCACCTTTCAAGTGTTCAATTTGTTAGAGGTTGTTGAACGATTACTAACATATATGATATGTGGTTGGAATTTTAGGCCCAATTGGTGTTAATTCTGCGTGAACGGACAACCATATGGAGGTTGTTGAGGTAAAACAACCTAAATAAGCTACTTATACTCACTTTTCTAATTTTTAAAATGGCGTCTTATTGACACACGTATACTACTGAGAATGTTATTATCATCTTTGAAAACAATTGAATGAGAAACTATTACTCGGAGACATCGATTAAACCACATAATCTAAGGTGCTTACACTTAACTATTGACAATGTTGACAAAATATAAAACTATACCACATAACTCAAATACCGAATCTCAAGTAAGGCAGTCCATATGACTCAACAAGTGCATGATTAAGACTTGACGTGAATGTAAAACTAAAAAATTGAGCGGTGGCGTTCGAGAGAGTGACAAGGACGTGAACATGCAACAAAGATTTGACACACTTTATGAATGCTTGATATGCACAAACGGCGACCAAGATCAATTCAATCAATGACCGACAAGATCAATGCGTGATATCCATTTCGTATGTCAGCCCCAAGAGGGTTCCATCCGGTTTGGAAGACACATTTGGCATAAATATAATGCCTACTTATGCTACATTTACTATGCAATAAAGCAAATAAAATAAGATAAATAATTCAATGTAATTTATATAGTTGAGATCAGGGTATATGTAAATTCAGAATTGGCTTGATTTAAGAGCTTTTGTAGTTGTGAAAACAACGTAAGAGCACAAACATGGATGCTTTGCTTTTATATTTTGTGTGTCAAATTCAAGCTTAAAAAGGAAATCTAATTAATCCATGTTTGGGCCCAATAAGAAGACGCCAAATATACAAAGCGGAGATACAGGGGAGTGCGTGCCCTCACATAAAGTCGCCTGTGCGACCTAGTTCATCACAGGAGTATACTTAATGAGTATATAACATCCAATCAAAATCATTCATTCTTCCTCCCTGCATCCCTTACACCATTTGCTGTCTTGGGTATATATCCATTCACTGTATATTCATCCGTACTACACCATGCCTTCCTCTTCATCAGTGGCACTGAACCGCCCTGAGGAGCTGGTGGAGCAACTGAGCTCCATCGATGGCAATGCCAAGCTGAGGGCGTTGAGAGATGTGAAGAATCAGATAATAGGAAACAAAACCAAGAAGAACAATTATATTAAACTGGGTGCAATCCCTAAGGTTGTGGAGATATTGGCGAATGAAACAGATGCCGCATTACTTGTGGAATCTGCTGTTTCAGTGGGAAGTTTTGCTAGAGATGTTGATGCGGGTGTTAAAGCTCTTTTAGAAAATGGTGTCCTTCCCCATCTGGTCAGAATCCTTAGAAATTCTGACAATAAGGTTATGTATCTGCTTTTTCAATATCCACATTCTTTTTCTATAATTTCTGAAGTGTAATAGAAATTTTGTATTCCAGTGTCTGTTTTTTTGGGTAAAAAAGATTTTTTTGTGGTTGGATTGATGGGTTATTGTTTTCAGAATTAGGCTGAGTTTGTTACTTTTATTATCGTTCGTTTGATTGTTTTAGATGTTTGAAAGCTAGGCTAGATTGCATTCTGGGTGTATCTTACAGAGCCCTAGTTCACAGGCGTAACCTAAATTAGGTTTGTAAGGTTTTTCTTGGATTGGATTGGGTTGAAGGAATTAAAAACATGCGGATCAACAGCCCTGGTTTGTGTAGGACGCCTTGATCCTGGTTCACATAGGACACCTTTTTGGGAGTTATGGTTGAAAAAGCTACACTGTGACCTAAGAACTCTATTATTAAACTTCGTCCTTCCTTTAAATTATCTGTTCTGGTCTTGGCTGTCTTGGATGTGATATGGACGCTTTTGCTAAGTTTGTGAATTTAGTGTTTACCCTATTATCAGCTGTTAATGCTCACCCATAGTAGCAAGAAACCTCCAAATTGGAAGGAAAAAGACCCTTTCTTTTTTCATTTTTTGGCCGTATGGCTTAATACTGAATTTTGGAGAGAGCAAGTCAAAGTTGATCCATACTTTCTCTGATCTTAATCAACTTTAATTTATTATTTTTATTGACCTAAACTGAAAATTTTATATGATGGAAGCTCCACGTGGTTTGTTGTTTCAGAAAATTGTAAAAAGTACTGTAAATCGTTGTTTATGGCTTTTTCCCGAGCTCAAACTCAATTCACCTTTTTTAAACCTCCGCATTTCATTTTTTTACGAACATGGCAACTCTGTGCTCAGCTTAGTTGCTAAACAATGGCTTTGAAAAAATAGCAAAATGACAATTGCAAAGATCAGTTTTAAAACTAGAAGCCATATAGATGCAGTAGATGCTTTTAATAGTAACTATCAACTTCTGAAAACAATATATAGCATCTGACTGGGGACTAAACAAAATATAGAGAAGAACTTCATCCTTGGTTATTTGCCACTATATTTGTCTTCAGCATTGCAACTTCCACTCTCAACAGTGAATTCTTTATTGCACAGTCACATGACATATTCAAACAATATTGCATCTCAACCCTATAGTCAGCATTCTTCCAGGTATATCCAACTATCATTTTACCCACCTGAATTGTCCATGGCTGATCCTGCTTGGCCTGTACAATACTTACCATTTTGCAGTTTGCTTTTGGCCTGCCAAAACTTTGCAGTCAATCTTCAGGTCCATTACTATGAACAGCAGTTACCTTTTCTCTGAGCTCTGTCAAAAGGATAAAGATATACTACCTCTTCCTTGCGCTCCTAGTTCCTTCCACTTTTCTTTCTCCACTAAGCAAACATTTTTCTTTTGTTACGTGCCTTCTTGATGAAGGAATCCATGGCTTCTTCCTGAAGTACATTTTTCCCTTTGGTTCACCCTGCCTTTCATGTACTTTATCAAGTATTTATGACCCATGGACCTCTCTTACCCCCATGGAAAATGCTCTACCCCAAATGATAAGCTTCACCATTTAACCATAGGGATCTGTTTGACTTGATGGATCTTTTTAATTGCCAATTGTTTGATAAGATCCTTCACTTTACGCATTTTATTGGCTAAGAGAAAATTGAAATCCTCTATAGACCTATTACTTCTGATTGTGCAAACAATTGTCAATAATCTCAAATTCACCTTTGTTAATAATGTTCCTCAAAAGTCAAAGGGACTGGGGTGTTGATGTGATGGGGGACCCTGTAAAGAGTTTAGCACCTGTTCAAATCTCCTTCACCATAATAAAGTGATCCATAAATCCAGTGGGCATATGACCAGGTAGTGGTGTAGTGATAATGGGATACATTCATGTCTGACCCCTGTTTACAAATATTAAGAATGTGGCTCAAGTTTATGGTGGCCAGTGAACTCACCCAAGATTTATCAAGCGAAACAAAATGTTCCTTACACCATTCTGTGGGCATAGTTTCAGAGCCCTGTTTAGCAGCTTGGTTGCAGAATTTGGTATAACTAAAAATTTAAGATATTGATAACTTTTACACAATACAATAATCTTCTGCCTTCATGGATTCCTGATGGATTTTTCATCAAGGATTAACTTCTGGAATCCATCTGGTTGTGGTGACCGAGGCAAGTTAAGAGTCAAGACTGTAATGAGCCTTTAGTTGGTCAAGTGGGAGAAGTCCCTTTTTTATTTAACCTACAATCTTTTCTAATATTCTAAGTTACCAAACGGCAGCCCTAGGGCAACTAGTACCGGTATGAAAGCGTACCTGGTACATACCCAGAAATGGCCAAGCAGGTCCAGGTACAGCCGGGAATGCGTCTGCAGATGTACCAGGCCGTACCTGGACCTGCCTGGCTGTACTTTGGCTGTTTCCGTGGCGTTTCCAGGCCTATGACTGTGTTTTTTTAGTTTAAATTTAATATATCATTACAGAAGAAATTACAGTTCCCGCAGCAGCATTATTCCACAGAAGATACCAAATTCAAGCCATCAGAAACATGGACAAAAATAGCATGTATGAGATAAATCATAAATGTACTAAACACCTCAAATAGATATGGTAGAGACAAACGAAATTATTAGTCGTTTGTTGTGGTTATTTATCTTGTTTTTTGTTTCATATGCATAGTATGTGGTTAATTCCTATTTAGCAGCCTGGAATTTATTTATTTATTAAATATAAATTTTTATATATGTTTTGTAAGGCTGTATCCGATGCCGTATCCGAGGCCAATTTTTTTTTGCCATATGTACATATCAGATACTCCATACCTGTATCCTAAACGTATTGGCTACTTAGCTAATATTTGGAGAAGATTCTTAATTTCACATTTATTCAATGTGTTCTCCTGGCATGTGGCTGATGGTTCTCAATGGTGGTCAGGTGGTTGAGGCCTGTGCTCGGTCTTTGAGAATTATTATTCAATCAAAACTAGCTCCAAAATATGATATGCTTGAAGATAACAGCATAGAGCTCCTTCGGTCACTACTCACTAGTCAAAATGAAAATGTGTTGGAGGTTGCTGCTTCCATAATTGCACGTTGTTGTGAGACAAATGAGGAACAACAGGCCGTGATTGATGTTGGGGCTTTGGAGAGGCTTGTGTGTCTGCTAGGAAATTCAATGAACAGAAGAGAAGCTAGCTTAGACGCATTAGTTGCACTTGTCAAGAATAATTCTCAAATTACCTTGATGTTGATCGGTTTGGATAATGGAGGTGCTTTGGCTACAATTATTAAGCTATTAAAGTACAAATCTCCTCGAACAAGATTGCTTTCCTGCATGTGCCTTTCAAATATCATCCATGCTAGTCCATCTAGCTATCCACAAGAAAAGGAGCTGAAGGTTGAAATGCTGTCCATCTTAGTCAAGTTGCTTGACGAACCTGGTCAAGTTGGAGAAGCAACTCCATATGCTTTGGCAGATCTTGTTGCTAACAGTGAAGAAATGCAAAAGCTAGCCTTTGATGAAAAAGCTATTGAAAAACTATGTAGCTTTTTGTGTAAAGGTTTCTTACAGGACAAGCATCTACAGGGCATTTTGGTGGCTCTGGCTGAGCTATGCTCTCGTTTAGAAGAGAGTAGGAGACAGGTTTTAGATTTACAGGTGTGTATATATCTCTTGAGCGTTTAATTCTGTTTGATTTAGATACTGTTCATGTGTCGTCTTCTGTGCACTTTCTGGTACATTTGTTTATTATTGTTTTGTTTTTGGGCAATTTATGCTAGTTTAACTTGATGCATTCTTTACCTTTATTTTTTAATCCTTCAGTCTCCAAATATTATGGCTAAGTAATTGTTTTTTTATTACAGGCACAAAGTCCAATTACCACAGCTTTTGAACACAAATCTATTGGAGTGCGAGTTGCCGCTTGTAGCTGTATAAAAAGTATTTCTCGCTCTGTAAAGGTGCATGATACAGAATCTGCAGGTTTTAAATTAATTTTATGGCATTATTATGCATTGATTAGTCACTTAATCTTTTCGTTGATCAGAATCTTCGCACCATTCTTACAAGCGAAACAAGCGAAAATCTTGTCAGTCCTCTATTTAAGCTGTTGGATGATGAGACTCCAGAAGTTCAGGTTTGTCATTAAACCTTGTTGGCAGTTAGCATCTATTTTTGACAGTTTGTTGCTTGTTTATTTGTTGTGGACTAGGTAGCTGCGACAGGTACAGGTATGGGGACCTTGTATGCCGGTATGATGATTTTTTTGGGGGCCTTGCATACAGATTTGTCATTTGGGTACAACCATACAAAAATATAGCCAAATAAGAAAAATTAACTATATAATATGCATAGGGTATTCATAAGCCAAATAACCACAAAATATATTGATAATTAAATGCCAAATGTCATCATATTCATTAGTTGAACTTAGAACAAGTACATTGTGCAAATGTTACAATGTATACAAAAAAATCAAGACAAATCAGCATATTCATTATTTTCATAATCATAATGGTCTCTATTGTATTCATTGAGAGCATCATTAGAACCACAATGAGTAGCAGTGCCGCTCCAGCTAGCTCGATCATGTGAAGTCTTTTGCTCTGGGTCTAACAGTGAAAGGTGTTCAATGGATGTTTCCAAGTTCGGAGTCTCTGGGTCTACATACCAACACTTTGTTTCCCTTGCTTGTACCCATCTTGCTTGTGTGTTAGAAGACATAGGTTGGAATGCACGGAGACCAAATCCTCCGCCTTTCTCTCTCCCAATTTCTTATGGGTAATTGAGTGGATAAAAGAATATATGCCCCAATTTTGTTCAACTGAAAAGAATTCGCAACTTGTTGAGGCAAGCCGTAAAGTCAGTGTAAAATATAAAATTGAAATTTATAAACATAAAAGCTAAAGCGAGCTTTTAAAAAATTAAAATTCTATTTGGCACATAATTTTAATTGCAAGTGTTTGGAGGTGGGAGTATGCTTGCCTATGGAGGTACCACCACGAATAACTGTCCATCTTGTACATGTCATGAAGAGCGCTAATGGATTGATCCCGGAGGATATGAAATCCACAAACTCCTTCCTAATTGTGTCATGTACTTTTGGATTGGGGAAGAGTCTAATCAAGGCCTCTTTATATCTCTCATTAACTTCCATATCCCTATAAGGTGCAACCCTTTTGGAAAAAAAAGATTTTTGTGCTGCAGTATTTTGGAGTGAAGGAAAAAGAAAGAAGGTGCAACAAGGCGGTCATTTTGTTCCATTTATCAATGAGATGCAACTGCACTTCCTTTGAGACACTCTCTGTAGGATCTCTCTTTGTTATTTATGAAGTTAATGTACTCAAACATTGCATTGATCCCATCATAAATCTCACCCAAACATGGATGATCCATATCATCAAATTTGAGCATATGCACGATGTGCTTGGTAAATTTGAGTAAGTACTCCACATGATTCCACCACCTGCTGTTAAGGATCATCCCTTTCAGCTTTGTGACTCTTCTAGTGTTTGCATGCCTCTGTTCGCCTCAATTATTGTTGATAACCACATGGTTCAATGAATCTTTCACCTTCACAAGGCATCTCAATACGAGTGTTTGTGAGGCAAATCGAGTCTCAACAATCTAATAAGAAATTAAAACAAATAAAATTAGAAACAAGTGTAACATTCAAAAATCAAAATCATATGAATTACAAATTTACAAAGTCTATTTAATATTAAAAAAAGAGATGGTTAGCTTTAACAACTCAGAATAACTTCAAGAAGCTCCCGAAGAGACTTTGGGACATGTGGTGGTTGATGAACATTTGGATCTTAATCGCCTCATAGACTTGTTTGATTCAAGCAATTTTCGTGCCCAATTTTTGTGGTATTAGGTTGAGGGAATGAATGGCACACGGTATCCAAAATGTGCCTGTACTTTTCCACAACCATCCTTGTAGCTTTACATTTTTTTGCATTGTCCAATATGACTTGAATAATGTTTGAGGCCCCATTGTCACAATCGGCTTTATGAAAATGTTGAAAATGAATTGAGAAATCTTCACTTGCCCCTCACAATCAACAACCCTAAATAATATTTCCCCTTTAGGGCACACTGCAACCACATTGATCAATGGTTTATTTTGTATCTTTCTATCCATTGGAAATGATCGACACTCTTTTGGACCTATGAACTCTTGATGGTTTACGATGAAATCTTCAACATGTTTTCTTTCTTTGGCTAATAAGGTGGTGCACACCTTTTCATAACCTGGGCTGGTTTACCCTTTATGGGCATCATCTATTGCTTTCACCACATCTTGCCATTATGGTGATCCAACAACTTTAAAAGTGACGCCTCATGCATAAATAAAACATTCAATTTGTTGGTCGGCTATGTCCTTGTTTTCATTCTTGAATGCCATTTTCAATAGGCCTACATCTTTTGTTTTCTTGTGACTAAGAGGTGACATCTCTCTCTACGGCTGCAGGGGATAATAAAAATGGGTGTGATGGGATCATGACATTGGCAAATGGAAAAATAGGTGGCTTGCTACCTTTAGATCCTGTCTTTGCCAAATGATGCTTGGATTTTAGGTCAGTTACTGCATCTGCGTCTTCTTGCTCTTTGATGTATGCAAGTGTCTTTGCACATGGCAACACCTTTCCATCCACCTCTCCCCAAACTTTGATTCCTAGGCTAACAATCACACATAAATTTTCATCCGGCTGTATGAGCTCTTAAATTGTATTTTGCACTCTGAGCAAACCCAAACATAACTCCCTCCACACGACAACCGTTGTATTGGTGTGACATATATCCAAAGATGCGAGCATAGGTTGTATTTGATGGTTATCTTTTGGCTCATAGAACTAGAAGTTGCAGCCACTGTAGCAAATCCATAAAGCTTCTTGGTTAACAATAAAAAAATTACAATTTAAGGCCTAAAGCCAAACGAAAAATAGGGAGTGTTGAAAGCTATTGCTTGAAAGAATGTTTAAAACAATTTTTAAAAAAATTGAAAACAAGTTGGAAAATATAAACTAAAAAAAACAAAAAGTTATCTTGAATCACCCATCCTCTTTGTTGCAAGGTCCTTAAACTTCTTGGTGTTTGTAGTGGCATAGGACCAACCTAAGCAATTGAAACTCTAAAGGTGAGAGAGCACATGTGCAATGAGAGATAAGTATGCAATGTGAGATAAATGTGTTGTTTAAAAAGAATTTGGGGTTGCCTTTGAGGGTTGGGGTTATTATTTTTATTTTCTGACGCGTCATTTTGACTTTTTAACCAAAAACAAAGAAAAAAGCACCTTTTTAAAACTTTTTTACGATGGTTTACGCATTGAATATTCAATGTAGCTGCGTACTTTTTATACCCTGTACAATTTCCCAGATTATTTTCAGATGGACCCATACTGGGCACTCCATGTTTCTGGTGCCTGTACAGGCATAGCTGGCTTCCTAGGTTGTGGAGCTATTAGTTAATGAATACTTTTTCTTGATGTATTTGTAGGGTACTAATATGGCTCTGATTGTGAAACACTGAAAACTATAGACCATACCGCAATTTCATCTTCCTTTAATAGGAGGCTGTACATGTTCAATTTATGTGTTGACTTTTAATTTGAAGTTTCTCTATCATTGATTCAGGTGGCAGCTTTGGGTGCTATTAGCAATATTGTGCTAGATTTTATTCCCCATAAAAAGGTTTTCTTTAAGTGTGGGGGTGTGGGCCAGCTAATTCAACTAGCCAGGTCAATGGACCCCATGCTACGATTGAATGCAATGTGGGCTTTGCGAAACTTGATGTACCTGGCAGACATGGCTGTAAAGCAGAAGGTGATGATGGAGCTAACCACATCTACCTTGACAAGCTTGATTCATGGTATTGTTGTTTTCTTATATCTGAAGATACTTGTAGCTGTCATCCTTTTTGTACGCCTGAATCAGTATTTTCGGTTATCATCCTTTTTGTATGGCTGAATCAGTATTTTACTATTTTCAGTTATCATCCTTATCTGTACAGCTGAATTGGTATTTTCAGTTATCATCCTTATTTTTACGGCTGAATCAGTGAACTATCTTGTCTAATTAATGTGACTGTATACTTTATTGCTCTTTTAGATCATGAAGAATTTATCCAGGAACAGGCTCTGGCATTTGTACGTAACCTGGTCTATGGAAGTGTTGAATCTGTTCAACTAGTGTTTGCTGAAAATGGACGGATCTTTAACTCAGTTGTGAGTTTACTTGAGATTGCAACAAGACCAGAAATTTGTACACAGGTCTGAGTTCATTTGATTTTCTTTTTTATTTGAGATTTTAGTGTTTTTGCACATACTTTATGTCCCTGCCTTGACACTCTACATTATCTGTTGCTAAAGCATGTTCTTTTAGTGCAAGAAAGTAGGCTGATTATTATAACTAAAGAAGGCCAGGAATATCTTGCCTTTCAGTCAAAACATGATAACAGTTCAAAACTATTTTAATCTCCGCGCACTTTTTCTTTTTCCAGGGAATCTATGTGCTTAGCAATGTTGCAGCCGGTAATGAGTATCACAAGGAGCAAGTTATGCGTTCTCTTACTCAAAATATAGATGGTGAATGCATGCCATCTACATGGATACGATTTTTGCAAGACTTCAGTAATCCTCATGTACGAATTGCTGCAGTATGGTGTATAATGAACCTCAGCTATCCCGACAGTCCTGGTCTTGAAATGCGAATTGCAAGACTCAGTGATGCAGGTGTACTTGCACAAATTCAGAAAATGACTGATGATCAGTGCTTGGATGTTAAGGTGTGGAAAATTGCTCAAATCTAAGTATATACTGGATCTGTCGATTTGGTAGCTTGTGTACTATTTGTTCAAGAGTTAATGGTTTTGATTCTTATTGCAGGATCGTGTAAAAACAGTTCTGGAGCAGGTTACATCCATAGGGAAATCTTTATGATAACCATCAAAAGTTAGAATTCTTTCTTATATCCAGCTTGTATGTTACGCCATAAAGATGCTGAAAACACTGAAAATCTTTTTTGGGGGATTTTCCTCCTTCCTGATCCTTATTCAAGCTTTAAAGTAAGCTCTCTCCTCACATATGGTAGTAAAGCAAACCTGACTCAGCTTCATCAAGTCTCTGATTATATGTGGGATTGGTAAGCATTTTGGACATGAGAATACCGTTCTCATGGGATGGCGATGAGGTTCACGTGGACAATGGTTGAACTGCAATTGTGCTGATATGGAGCTCCCTCATTATCTTCTTCAAGTCAACTATTTCAAGGCTATGCTTGTATTGATTAGTCAATGAGGAACCTCCTCCTGTGATGCACATAAAAACTGTCCATTTTTCGCTCGACTTAATTCTTATGCTCCAGTATAGGCATCACTTCTTAATCAGGACGGCTGGAAATTAAATACTGGAAATAGATTGGAAGATTGTTTCTTTTTTACCATTTACTGTATGTTACCAAAACAGCTGCCTGTAAGGTTAATATCAAACAATGCATCCCTGTTACAATTCAATGACACGATGCTTAATGTTTAACAGAACCTTGATTCTCTCTTTGGCACCAAGCATTTTTTAGATTTTTAAATTGACCCTGTTTCTTGAAAGCATATTTTTCATTATAATTAACTATTTCCACAATGCTTTAATGTTCTTGGTATGGTATATAGAAAACTTAGCCGGGTAAACTATCTTGCAAGGTGAGAAAAATGGCATGTATCTTCTGCATTAACAGAAAAAATATCTAATGACTGATTTGTGTATTTTGGGAAGGTTTTGCAACGTTTTTATAGCTGTTAAATCTTACTATAATATTGAAATCTGAATTAAAGATGTTAAGGTAAACATGAATTTTTAAGATAGTAAAATCTGGAAAAGATATTTGTTGGGATTCATGCTGCTACTTAGTATTGGGAATACCTTGGGTATCACATACAGAGGGGGCTCTGTGTGCCCGAGATTTGGATTCAGCTGAGGTTACAGTGGAACACACGAGGGAGGATGACAAGGACCCTAGGTGTTTTTTTATTAATTTTATTTTCTCAATTGTGAAGGGTATTATGTTCTCTGTTTTTTGTACTTTGCAGGCAAATACAAAGGGGTTTGGGGAGGAAGTTTGATCCTTGAGCCAATTAAGTGTAAAATATTGAATTGCAGATATAATTTTAGGTGACAGGAAAAGGGTTGAGAGTAGCCCTCTGAGGAGGAAGAGAGGATAGAAATAAAATAAAATTGTATTGTAGACCAAAAGGGAGGGTGTTTCATTGTATTTGATCTTTAGTTAAATTTCTGCACTAAATTTGCACAAACATCGCTTTCCAAAATATTTTAATAAGGGCCTGTTAGTGTAGTGCCCTAAATTTGGTCCAAGCACTTGGTAATAACACTTTTTGTACTTGTTTTAATTTACACATACATGATCAATTTCCGTCATCTTTTTGCTAACATATATGGTCTCTATGGGAAGAGGGGCACATGCGAGCATGGCCATCAATAGGCAGTGGCTCTGCATAAATGGACGGGGCTCGCCTTTCTTGAAAAGAGGACACACGTTTGAGGAACATGATTGCGTAATGGATTTGTGTGGGGATCTCACCAAGGTTCAATTACACTAGGTCTTGGTGGCCATAAGATTTATTGAGAATAGCTCAAGGTGGTTAGCGGTGTTTAAGATTTTCACAAGGGTGATTGCTGGTTTGTTTGTGGGTTCTAGAGTGATTGCATACGGGAGTGCGTGATGGGAAAATAATGGGATTTAACCTCAAAGGGTTAAGCGTGGGTACGTGTGAGGTGTTGGGTCATTCATTCATTGTGCACGGCAGTTCACATGCGAAGGATAGTGCACAACAAGTATCGCTTGTGATCATAAATAGTTAGTAATATAAATTGATTACAAACTTTAGTCCTAGATTAGCCTAGTTTAATAGGGCGTTAAAAATGCATAATAGAGAAGGGTAGGGCATAAAGAGAAATGAATCCAATGGCACACAAGAAATCCTTTTTCAATTGGTGAAGACAGTTCCAGAAACCATACTCACACTTAGACCAACATTCACTCGATCAAGACGTGAGCAGGTACAAGAGTATGAGGAACTTGTTCTAGAGCGAAAAGGGACATAATGTCGTTGGATATGCAAGAAACAAACATTAAATCCAAATAATTATCGAATGATATGTCTATTGATAATCAAACAAGATCTGCTTCAACCAGGTGGAAGAGTACACACAAACATCAAAATCTAGGGCGAAACAAGAAAGCTAAGGCAAATGAATTAAAATGTTTGTAAACTTTTTTCTACAAGGATCCAACCATAATAAGGTCTTTCATTTCAAGTACTTATAGGAAAACTCATAACTTACAGGCACAATTACAATTGTTACAATAAATGGCCGTAACCAAGCGCATGGTGCAGATTTGACAAATTGAATCAGCTACATAATACAATCAAATCGAATGCCCCTTGGGTGATCTAGAAGAATAGCTAATTCAAACTTCAATCTGGTTTAGACAACATTCAATGCCCTATGGCGCATAGGGGTAGTTTGAAGCACAAGTCAACCTTGATTAAATTCATACAAGACCTACTCTCTAACATGGAGTGTTCAACTCGATCTTCTCCAGACGCTTTTGTTGACAAAGTAAATAAGATTCGATTCCCTAATAGGAATGTTCGTTATGAGCACCGTTGTGTTAGAAACGACGGATTTTGTTGACTTAAGCGACACATTTTGTCGTTTAGCTTAGCGTCGGACATTGTTTGTCTTCTATGCATTGTGCACATTGAGATTTCTAACTTTTTGCGCACTCCTTTGGGAACCTTCCGCAATGATGCCTTCAACTCCTACAAGGCACAATGTTAGTATTGCGAAAGGAAAACACACAATTAAACAAGATAATATATTGCACGCCAAAAGTTCATGCTTGGCTAGCATGCGTTCCTTTCATGTTTTATGCGTAAAGGATGCATGCTCTTGACATTTCATAGTCTGCACACTACAAATGATTGTGTGTCAAACTATGTGCATTGTCTTCCTTAGAAGAATCTCTAACACTTCATTTGCACGAGTCTTTGGAGTATCGTGAATGCGTGTATATTACCTGCACAACATAAAGCTTGAGAAAACCAAGTGTTAGGTGTTAGATTTGCCCAAGTGGGCTATAACTCATCAATTATACAACTGTGATGAAGAATTGCGAACTCGTGGCAAGTGTGAGGAATTTGGGGATTACGCCCGGTGTATAGTGGGCTGTTTGGTGAGTTAAGGAGCCACGAAGCATTGGGAGGCCGTATGACTCATGGTATGGCTATACAATGAAGTGTAAAGCTAGTTTGAACGTGATAGACTTGTGCAATATTACGAGAGTCAAGATAACAAGCGCCAAACATATGGAAAGTGTGGGATGTTACTCAAAATTTTGCATAGTTCGAGGATTAAAGGGAACAATGCACATGACTTAAGATCTTGCACAATGAGTTTGCATAGGGTGAAATAAGCATTGTGCAATGGATACAAAAGAGCATGTCAAAGACATGAAGGGGCACACACAAATGGTTGCTTGCAAAGCAAGAAGGCAAGAAGATTGCACGCACGGCGAAGTAATGCCTAGAGGGGCCCCTCTTGCCGACCACATTTATTTCTCCGGGAGAGTATAGGGAGGGGGAAGCCAATCTCAAATTACAGATCGACGGTAGTATATAGCCATATAGAACTATAGGGCATGGTAGGCTCGGCTCTATCTCTGTTCCTCGGTATCATCCCCTATATAGATATGGGTTGGTCAAGGCGAGCCGGTGGAGCTATCTATATATGGGGAGCGATAGAGACCAGCAACACAAGACGAGGGTTTCGCTCGTTATAGGACTTAACCAAACATCTCACGACACGAGCTGACGACAGCCATGCAGCACCTGTATGAACCATACGCTTCACACCATCCCGTTAGGGACAGGCACACGTCGTTCATATGTCAAGGGCTGGTAAGGTTTTGCATGTTGTATCAAATTTAATGGTTCGTAGATCTCCCCTAAGGGAGGTTCTTTAGATCTCCCCGAAGAATGAGGAGAGGAGGCGACTATCTATAGTCGTAGTCGTAGTCGGGCCGGCCGGGCCCGTATATAGAGATATAGAGGGCCCCGACGAAGGAGCCACACAAAAAACTATTGTGTAAAGCTCTTAGATGTTGTACGACAAAGAAATTCACTTGCACACTCGAAAATAGACAAGTGAGGCCATGTGCACTTTGAAACATGAAGGACTTAACAAAATAAGGAAAAAGTAACAATGCAAAAAGGGCCCAAGAAAAGAAAAATGAAGCTGTTGAAAGGATGGAAATTTGAAATGCGTAAGCAATCCAATTTTAGGGAAAGACCCAGGGGTTCCATGATTTCTTGAAGGTAAATTAGGGGTGTGTTGTTTAGAAACAACAACAAATGTAAAATATTAGATTGCGAGATACAATTTTAGGTGATAGGAAAAGGGTTGAGAGTAGCCCTATGATGTGGAAGAGAGGATAGAAATAAACTAAAATTGTATAGTAGACTAACAAGGAGGGTGTTTCATTGTATTTGATCATTAGTTAAATTTTTGCACTAAATTTCCACAAACATCACTTTCTAAAATATTTTAATAAGGGCCGGTTAGTGTAGTACCCTAAATTTGGTCCAAGCACTTGATAATAACACTTTTTGTACTTATTTTAAATTACACATACTTGATCGATTTCCATCATCTTTTTGCCAAGTACATCTAGTCTTTATGGGAAGAGGGGCACATGCGAGTGTGGGCAACAATAGGTAGGGCTCTGCATAAATGGATGTGGCTCTATCTTTCTTGAAAGGAGGGTGTGCATGTGAGGAAAACAATTGCACAATGGATTGTGTGTGTGTGGATCTCGCTAAGGTTCGATTACACTAGGTCTTGGTGGTCATAAGATTTATTGGGAATAGCTCAAGGGTTGGTGGTGTTTAAGATTTTCACGAGGGTGTTTGTTGGATTGTTTGTGGGTTCTAGAGTGATTACGCACGAGAGTGTGTGATGGGAAAATGACACGATTCAACCTCAAAAGGTCAAGCGTGGGTATGCGTGAGGTGTTGGGTCATTCATTCATTGCATGCGGCGAGTTCACATGCGAAGGATAGTGTGCAACAACTATCACTTGCAATCATAACTAATTAGTAATATAAACTAATTGCAAGATTTAGTCCTAGATTAACCTACTTTAATAGGGGCTTAAAAATGTAAAATAGAGAAGGGTATGGCATAAAGAAATGAATCCGATGGTGCTCCCGAGATCCCTTTTCAATTGGGGAAGACAACTCCAAAACCATACTCACGCTTAGACCAACATTCACTCGATCAAGACGTGAGCGGGTATAAGAATATGAGGAACTTGTTGTGGAGTGAAAAGGGACACAACGTTGTTCGAGATGCAAGAAGTGAGCATAAAATCCAAACAATTATCGAATGGTATGTCTATTGATAAGTAAACAAAATCTACTTCACCTGTGGAAAGAGTATGCACTGAGACATCAAAATCTAGGGTGAAACACATATTAGAAACAACAAAGTGAGGAAAATGCATTAAAATGTTTGTAAATTGTTTTTTCTATAAGGATCCAACCATGATAAGGTCTTTCAACTCGGTATTTATAGGAAAATCCACAACTTACCTAGGCACAATTATAATTGTTACAATAAATGGCCATAACCAATCGCATCGTGCAAGATTTGACAAATTGAATCAGCTACATAATCCAATCAAATTGAATGCCCCTTGGGTGATCGAGAAGACTATCTAATTCAAACTTCAATCTAGTTTAAACAACATTCAATGCCCCGTGGCGCGTAGGGGTAGTTTGAAGCACAAGTCAAACTTCATTAAATTCATACAAGACTGCTCTCGACATGGAGTGTTCAACTTGATCTTCTCTAGATGCATATGTTGACAAAGTGGATAAGAGTTGATTCCTAATAGGAATGTTCGTTATGAGCACCGTTGTGCTAGAAACGACAAATTTTGTTGACTTAAGTGAACGTTTCATCATTTAGCGGCCAAGAAGTTTTTGTCTTCTATGCACTATGCACATTGGGATTTCTAACCTTTTGTGCACTCCTTTGGGAACCTTCCGCAATGATGCCTTCAACTCCTATAAGGCATAAAAAGAGCACAATGTTACGAAAGGAAAACACACAATTAAACAATAATATATTGCACGCCCAAAGTTCATTCTTGGATAGTATGCATTTCTTTCATGTTTTATGCATTAAGGATGCACGCTCTTGATATTTCATAGTCTGCACAATACAAATGATTGTGTGTCAAACTATGCGCACTATCTTCCTTAGAAGAATATTTAACACTTCATTTGCTGATCTTTGAAGTATTGTGAATGCATGTTTATTACTGTACAACATAAAGCTTGAGAAAACGAAGTGTTAAGGTGTTAGATTTTCCCAAGTGGGCTATAACCCATCAATTATACAAGCGTGAGGAATTTGGGGATTACACCGGTGTATAGTAGGGTCGCTTGGTGAGTTAAGGGTCACAAAGCATTGGGAGGCTGCATGACTCATTGGAAAGCTAGTTTCAACGTGAGATACTTGTTTAATATTATGGGCCTCAAGATAACAAGGGCCAAACATATGGAAAGTGTGGGATGCTACACAAAACTTTACATAGTTCGAGGATTAAAGGGACCGAGTGTACAAGACTTAAGATACTGCATAATGATGTTGCATAGGGTGAAATGTACATTGTGCGGTGGATGCAGAAGAGCATGTTAATAGACATGAAGGGACACGTACAAAGGTTGCGCGCAAAGCAAGAAGGCCAAGAAAATTTCATGTGCGAAGGAATGTCATGCAAAAAATAATGTGCAAAACTCTTAGATATTTCTGAAATAGGGAAATTCACTTCAACACTTGAAAATAGACAAGCGAGGCCATGTGCGCTTTGAATCATGAAGGGATTAACAAAATATGGGCCAAGTAACAATGTAAAAGGGCCCAAGAAAAAAATGAATTGCTGAAAGGATGGAAATTTGAAATGCGCAAGCAATCCAATCTTTTAGGGAAAGACCTAGGGGTTCCATGATTTCTTGAAAGTAAATTAAGGGCATGCTTTTTAGACACAACAACAAATGACAAATCGGTTGGAAAATGCTCCTAAGCATTTTATAATTGAGAAGTGATTAGAACCAAGATTCTCTAGTTCACATTAAAAACAAACATCAACACCATGCTTAGAAAACCTTAAAATTTAAAATAAAAAAACATAATCAAAAGCTTTAGTGTTATCACACAACATACTAAGCTTTTATATTTATAAGTCAAGCGTGTGCACATGATTTTCATTTATCTTGCCTTTATGCTTTTTAATCCAAAGACACAATGATCACTTAGCTTAGCTTGGCTGACAAGGTTTTATTTTATTTTCATATTTTTAGTATTTTGATGGGGATGGATGGGAGGGGAAGGTTGAGGCATTGCTTTCACGCCAACCAAGCATTTGTAGCCTCAACAAAGATACATCGGGTTTCGATCATGGCCTTGCTCCACTATCGGCCGGTTGTCCATAGCCCCAATGGAGACTACGAGAGGCACCCTTATGTTGAGAAATCTTTTAAAACACACTACTACATATAATGCAAATACCGCCATGAGTTGTGTCAATTTTGCATCTTTTTTTGTATGTTTGATAATCAATTTTTGACACAAAAATGATTCCAATGAGTGGCACAAATGTGGTGTAATTTTTGCGCCACATTTGTGCCACATATGAAATAAAAGGTGCCTCACTTTTCTTATTTCTATTTAATCTTAAATTATGTCACATAGTTTTTCCCCTTATTGTAAAATTCTTCCTATATAAAATTAAAGCATCTTTAAACACATAATAAGAAATTAAGATTTGTGGTAATCCATTTTGCTCTTGAATCACACTTTACATTTTTATGGAGGAAAGATACTATTGAAATTCATATTGGAAAGTGGAGGGCTATTTTTTTGACAAGAAGGTGAGGAATTTATTGTTTTAACATGATTTCTTAAAGAAAATATTCTTCCAAAGATTACAAATTTGTTCTTTCAAGTTTTTTTCTAGATTGTGCATAAAATTTTAAGGTTATTAGATTCTTTGTATACAAAATTAGTTCCTTAGGTTCATGATGTATGAAATTGGTGCTCTTTTGGAAAAAGATGCAAACAATAGAAAATGTTAGGCACTTAGACTTGCATGCATATCCCATTGTAACTAAACAATACTTGCAAATCATGAAGATAGGGTTTGGTGTTCTCCTTGGCAACTATTTTTACAATTTTCTCTTATTTTCACATTCACATTTAATATTAAATTATGGCACATCCATTTTTTTGTTATTATAAAATCATACAATATAAAATTAAAGCATATTTAACTACATAATTAGAAATAAGGGTTTGTAGAAAACTCAATTTTCTCTTGCTATCACACTTTGCATTTTTGCCTAAACCTACAATTGTTTAAACAAGTGGTTTACTATTTTGTAGATACTATGTCATCATCCAATAGGTATACATCATCCCAATACGGATGTCTAATTCGGTAGATCTACTTCCCGTAACATAGTTCTTCATCAACGAGTATAGATGCTACGTATGAGTTGGTAAGTAATTGTAATTTTGCATAAAAAAATTAATTTTGTGTTAATATAAGTTATTTTCATTTTATATTAATATAAGTTATTTTATTTTTATTTTATGTATAGGGAGAGTCATCACAATCTCATGGTCGAGGTAGGGGTCAAAATAGAATATGTGGAAGAGGAGGGGACATATTCATCGAGTGATTACATATCCGTATAGGCCTTTCTTTGAGGTAAATTTAGTTTTTGATATGTTGAATTCAAATGAAATCATCATAATATTGATGCATTTTATATGGATATTGCATTAATATTAAGTTAATACGCAGACATCTAAGACTAAAAATTCAATTAGTGACTTTGATGTTGAACGGGTTTGACCAAAGAAAAAGCCAAGTACAACTTCCCATTGTGTCATCCTAATGATGAAATGCATCCTAACAACATCATAAGGGCTCATAAAGCTTATCTTAAAAGACTTTATTCAAAGGAAATGATCGTGTGCTAGACATAACAAACACCTTTTTTCGGGACTTCGATGAATATGTTGATCCAATGGAAGAGGGCATTGGGATTCAAAACATGGTTCACCATTTATTTGATCATGATCATGCCTATCATGATCATGAGGATGATGAAGAACAACATGATGATGATGATAAAGAGCAGGATCAAGAACAAGAGAGGATGATTTTGAAATTTGTTGTAACTCCTTTGTTTGAGCAAGGAGAGTCTAGAACAACATTATTAAGCACTATATTAGCATTGATGGACTTGAAAGTAAGGTTTGGTTTTTTTTTTTTTTTATTAAGGGCAAATAGTTTTGAAGGGACTATACCCTGTATACAAAAGGGCTCAAAAGCCAGATAGTAAAGAAGAGAGAAACAACCCAGAGAAGGGCAAAACAGTCAACCAAGGAGGGCTCAATAGCCAAATATTACAATATAAGTGAAGAAAGGATCTAAACGTACAAAGATCCAAAAATAAGAAGGAAAGAACAAAAAGAAACCAAAAGAGAAACAACATATAGAGCTCCGCCAAAAAACAGCTCCAGAACCGCCAGATGACAGCCACATCGCAGCCAAAAAACAACATCACAACAACCCGTTACTTGATGGCTCTGTCAATCTTGGTCTTGATAGCCTGCAACGACATGAAGAAGGCAATGGCAGTGGCCTGAGAGGAGTCTTGCAAATCCGCTTGGGCAATTGCAATATCCCTTTTCTCTTTAGGGCCCCAAATGTCCTCATTAACCCCACTTAAACTGCAGACACTATGGACATGTTGTTCAATGAAATTATAAATGCTTTTAAGGGCAGAAAATATGCAATCATTGCGGCTTTTAGCATTCCCCAATCTGCCATCTAAGGACTGTAGCTTCTTGAAGACTTCAGCAATAACCCCCTCTTCCTCCTCACTTTGAAGGATTCTTTTACCCTTAGCTCTTTCCATGTTTTTTATAGCCCCTTTGAGCTCTTGTATCTCCTTTTCAAGTCTGTCCCCACCTGTCCCTGCCCAATTCCTCCTTCTTGGGCTCCTCCACCGGCTTGCTAATATGCAGGAGGTTTTCAGCAAGTTCCAAGTCTTTGTGGCTCCTTAGGACCCGTTGGGAAGTAGGGATTTTAGCTTTAAGGCTCTTGCTTTTCTTGCTGGAAACAACATCTTCATTCTTTCTTTTTAGCAGGGGGGAGTGGAAGCAGTGTGGGCAGGTGGAGGTATGGAGGAGGGAGGTGGGGTAGGATTCACGGGAGGGCAGCTGGAGCAGTGGCGGTGGATCAAGAGGATAAGTCCCTGGTGCAAAGGGACAGCCCTAGAGTGGCTCTGAACTTCCCTTATAGATTTCTCCAGAGAGTTAATCAAATAGTGAGGAAAGCTGATAATGTTATTTCTACGAAAGTGATTTAGAAATATCAGATGCTTTTGAGGTATAGTCACAAATCTTCCTTCAAGGGTAACATACCTAACCACCATTTTGGCCAGCTCAGCAAAAGGTTCAGGAATCGACGCCACCTTGATGCCAGCGGTCACGAACTCAAGATTCTCCCCCTCTTCCAGAAATTTCTTGGTCTCCACCTCCCTGTCCACCTTCTTATTGAAGAATTTGGTGCCTTCCAGGCTGAGGCCCGTGATCTGAGCGATGAGCTCTTCCGTGATTTCCATCTCCATGTTACTATATTTGACAATCCTATTCTTCCAACCCTGGGCGAATTTGATAGAAATGTCTTGGTCGAAGCCTTGAATCCTTTCAATGAAATTAGACAGGCCCCCGATTTGTAGGTAATCCCAAAGCTCCATGTTCTCTTTCCACTCAGGATTGTGGGTCGGTTCAGTTTTGCAAGGCGGACCCCCCATGTTTCCTCTGCTTCTTTTCCTGTTCTCAATGGTAAAAAAGCTACCAATGTGCGGGACAGGCAGAGCTTTGATTTTGATATTTGAATCATTCCTTTCCGTGAAAGCAGGTTTAATTATTATGCTACACTTGTTATTATTGCCCGCTCCTCGGCTTTCCTCCTATGCCAAAAAATGATGACAGTCCATCCCACACAGATCGCATCAATCATCCATATCTTTTGTGATGTCATCATCATGTACTTGAGGATCCGCACATTAGCGTCCAAATTACAGCCGTTAGTAATGATTTTCACTACCATGTAGATCAATGATAATGGCTTTATTGACATGAGCGGGCAGAACATCCCCCCTAAGCCAAGTTTGAAAGGAATTATTAACACCGAAGTTAGCCAAACTGTCAGTGACCCTATTTCCTTCCCGATAGGTGTGGGTGATTTGGACATTTTCAAAGCTTTTGCATATATCAATAGCTTCCTCAATATAATCCCTGATAGACCAGCTGGGGTGTTGCTTTTTATTCAAAAGATTGATAATATTTAGAGAATCACCTTCAATTATAATATTTGGAATATTGCAATCTCTGGCAAGTCTTATACCCCAAAGAGCCGCCATGGCTTGAATAATGATTAGTCTGTCTGCCCATTTTCCTAGAAAAAGCAGCAACAAAACAACCTCTTTGATCCCTGATGATTCCCCCTCCTCCAGAGTCACCCGGATTGCCTTTTGAGGCCCCATCAAAATTTAACTTGTGCCAATCAGTGGGAGGTTTAATCCATCTGACTGTGTTTCTGTCAGTACCATTGTTATTTCTATTGACAGTGGCAATATTCCATTCAGTCAGGATGCATTCTTCATTCTCCGGATAAAGTCTATTTTTAGGGGGTTTAAATCTAGCAATATTATCTTGCACAACAATGATAATTTCCTTATAGACTTTGTTACAAGCCTGTCTATTGTTTCTGAAAATACTATCATTACGAGCCTTCCAGATTCTCCACATAGTGTGGGGCAGAACAAGTTGCCACAGTCTTTTCACCATGCAATGTTTAAATGGAGAGCCCCATTGCTCCCAAGCCTGAAGACAGGTAAGGGGAAAAATCCATCTCAGATTAAATTTTGCAAAAACTAGCTGCCAAATTTTGGAAGCAATCTCACAATGGAGGAATAAATGTTTTATATCTTCAGCCTCTTTCTAACACATGCAACATCTATTCGGCATGATGAATCCCTTCTTGATGAGGTTGTCATTAGTTAGGATCTTGCCATTAATAATTAGCCACCAAAATAAGTTCACTCTAGGGGTTAGCTCCGGCATCCACAACTTGTGCCACTTAATTTCGCTTTCCATGGATACAAAGAAAGAATTATATCCTGATTTAACAGTGTATTCCCCATCGAAAGAATCTTTCCAGATGAGCTCATCCTTAAGGTTTTGATTACTTATATGGATCGGGAAAGTTGATTCTGGAGAGATGCAATATCAGCCTGTATACTATCATTCTCCACTTTTAGTTGTTTCCATTTTCTTTTGTTTCCATCCCTCTCAATGTACCCCTGGATTTTGTGTCCATACTTTGTAATTAAGTTGTCTTTAATATGATCATAAGCAGAAATCTAGTTAGAATCCGTCCACTTATCAGTCCAGAAGTTTATGTTTTGTCCATCTCCAAGCTTCCAACTACACCCCTGAGAGAGAATATGTCTATTGCGTAGAAGGTTGTTCCAGAAAATAGAACCACTCGGAAGAGACTGATCATATATGAAGGAAATTTTGTTTTGGTTTGAAAGATATTTGATCTCAACTTGATTGTGTCAAGGTCTGTGCTCTTTTATAAGCCTCCATCCTAATTTTGCAATAAGGGTAGTACTCATATGTTTGATATCTTTGATGTCTAACCCCCCAAGTCTCTTAGGTTTACAAACCTGTTCCCAAGCCACAAGATGATATCTGAATCTGTCCTCAGATCCGTGCCATAGAAAGTGTTTTTGAATCTTCTCAATATTGTTCATCACTATTGTAGGCATGCTGAACATTGATGGTATGTAAATAGGCAAGTTTTGAAGCGTGCTTTTAACCAAAAGGCACTTACCTGCACTTGAAAGGACAGCTCCTTTCCAGCCAGCCAACTTTCTTTGAAATCTCTTAATAAGATCATTCCATACCTCCACAGAAATCTTGCCAGTACTTAAAGGTAAGCCTAAGTAAGTAGCTGGTAGAGAATTAATAGTGCATCCTAAAATGTTAGCAATCTTTCTTTGCCTTTCCCAAGGGGTATTGAAGAAATAAATAGAGCTTTTGTCAAAATTAACTTTTTGTCCCGAGGCTTCCTCATAAAATCTAAGGACAGTTTTGATAGCCTTAGCCTCAATAATAGAAGCCATCAGGAGCAGCAAAGTGTCATCAGCGAAACTGCTGATGAGAGGAGATTTGATTACCAGTAGTTGGAGGGAAGCCTTTTATCATGCCAATGTCAATAGCTTTGGAAATAGATCTGCTTAAACTGTCAGCCATAATAATGAATAAAAGAGGGGAGATTGGGTCGCCTTGCCGTATACCTCTATTGCTGGCAAAAAAACCCACAGGTTCCCCATTAACAACCACAGAGAATCTAGAGGTAGAGATACAAGAGTGGATGATTTTTCTGAATTTGCTTTGAAACCCAAACTTGGATAAGACCTCATCCATGAATCTCTAGGAGACTCTGTCGAAAGCTTTATGCATGTCCAGTTTGATGGCCATCCCCGCCTTTTTACTTTTATCCATAGAATGTATAGTTTCATGAACCATGATAATTCCATCTTGGATAATTCTTCCCTGGATGAATCTGCTCTGCTGTTGTGAAATGATCTCCATGAGAATAGGTTGCATTCTAGTGGTGAGAATCTTTGTGAAAATCCTATAAATGACATTAACCAAACTGATAGGCCTGAAATCTTTGAAGTCTTTTGCATCCAACTTTTTCGGGGCAAGCACAATGTGTGTATTATTTAGTTCTTTAATGAGATTTCCCGTTCTGTAAAATTCATTAACAACTTTCAAGAGATCTTCAGAGCATATTTCCCAACATCTTTGGTAAAAGTTAGCCGAGAAGCCATCTGGACCTGGAGCCTTATCCCCTTCTAAAGCAAAAACAACCTTTTTTAATTCCTCAATGGTGACAGTTTTTGAAAGACTTTTAAATCTCTCAGTAGGTATTAGATTATTAGGAATGGAGTCTAAGAGGAAAGAGGCCGCTTGTTCATTGTAGGAGTTATCTTCAGTGAGGAGGTTCTTGTAAAAATTAAGCGCCTCTGTTTTGATATCCTCTGGATCCTTAGTAATGTTTCCATTTCCTTTAGCAACCTCAGATATTCTGTTACAAGCTCTATGTTTGATGGCTGTCAAATGAAAAAAATTGTATTTCTGTCTCCATCTTTAAGCCAAAGGGCTCTAGATTTCATTCTCCAAAAGGATTCTTCATGGTTGTTTATATTATGCAGATCCGAGAGGAGTTTTTTTTCCCGCTGATGATCCTCTAGAGTCATACCTTTCATGGAAACATTTAGCTCAAGCTCTTCTAGCTGTTGCTTAAGTTCTTTCTTCTTTTCAAAAATGTTTCCAAAAACCTCTTTATTCCAAATTCTAATCTTCTGTTTAACATTCTTTAACTTCTAAAGAAGCCTGAATTGTGTCGTCCCTGTGCCTTCCCAAAACCACCACTCTTTAATTCTGTCCATAATGTCTTCATGTTCGAACCACATTTTCTCAAATTTGAAATTACCATGAAAAGGTTTTGTCCAATTGAAGAAGTTGAGGACAATTGGATTATGATCAGATCCCGTTCTGGGGAGAGAAGAAAGATGGAAATTCTAGTCCAGGATCCAATTTGCGAAGTAAGGTTTGGTTGGTCAAACATTGATGTGAATGATTTATTGAGGTTAGACAACAATTTCATAACTAAATTTCACATTTGATATGTTTTACATTAATTTTTTATTTTCCTTTTATTTGTTTTTTATTGTAGCATGCTTTGAAAAGTATTTTGTTTCCTCAAAAGAACACACTTCCCTCTTCATATAGAGAGACACAAAAAATATCATCAAATTTAGGGGTTGTCTATGTCAACTATGATGTATGAACAAATGATTGCATTCTATTTAGGAAGGAAAATGAGAATGAGGTTCGTTGTACCAATTGTGAGGCACCACGATTTGAACAAGGAGTGAGAGGGCTCACCATTCCAAATAAGGTATTGAGACAATTTATAATATTTCCTAGGCTTAAACGTATTTTCTGTTGCAAGTCACTTGCATAGTCAATGTCATAGTATCATAAGAATAGAAAGAGTAATGTCATTTGGTGTGTTACTTCGATTTAAATGCAATGAAGCACATTCAACAGTTGTGGCCTAAAAAATTCATAGAGATGTCACACAATGTATGGTTTGGTTTGGAAATGGATGGTGTTAACCTCTTTTCTAGTATGTCAACTAGTTATTCTGTGTGGCCAGTACTATTGATAAACTATAATATTCATCCATGGTTGATGATTCGTAAGGAGCATTTAATGTTTTCATTATTAGTACCTGGTAAGCACCAAGTAAAAAATATGGATATGTACCTAGAACCCTTAATTGATGAGTTGCCAAGCATTATGGGATGACATTATAATGTATGAACTTTCAAAACCCATTGGTCAAAATAAGTTCACCTACTACGGTATCTTATGCTGGACTATCCATGATTTTCCTAGGACGACTATTTGTTCATATATTTCTTAAATGTTTAAATTTGGAAATAAATGATCATTATGTAAATTTGTGTGTGTGCATTTTTGCATTATACACTAAGTTTGTTGATCGCTTCTATATGTAGGTATCTCAACAAAAGGAAAATATGCTTGTCCAAGGTGCGGTGATCAACTATGTGGAAGGTCATCCAAAGATCTCAAAAAAATTGTATATAAAGACCATCAAAGGTTCTTACTAATGGAACATGAGTACCATGTTAAAAATAAATTTGATGGAAAACTTGATATTAGAGAACCTCCAAAACTTATGTCACATAGGGATTGGTATAAAGCCTTCACACAAGCATGCATAATATCAAATGTGGATATTCCTCCATATTGGTGGAGAGATTGGGTATGGTTGTCTGAAATTAGCTACAAAGTTGAAATTCCTGTAGGAATGAAGAAACTATCTATATTCTACATTCTCTTGTATTGGGAGAATTTATTAGTTGGCCATCTCTTAGAACCAATGCATATATTTAAAAATGTAGTAGTTTTAATATGGAATCACATCTTTCAAAGAGAAAGACACTCGTTCTAGATTCAATCAAAAATTTAGTGAGACAAAAACATCTAGAAAAGGAAGAATGGGCTCCATGGATATTATGTAAAGAGCAAGTCAATTTGGAAAATCAAACAATGCATGAGATTCACACATCGAACGATTATGGGTTCTCTATGAAACATGCATTTACTACTGCGATGGGGCATCACAGGCCTAAAACACACGATTAACATAAAATTTTGAAGGTAATCCACACATTTTATCTTAAATTATGAAACATATTCTTCTCTCCATATTTAACTTTATAACATATTTACGTAGCATATGTTTCCCTTGTCTTTAAGGGGGTCATTTTTTAATCTTCTACCTAACCCGTGCAATATATCGAATTTCAATTTTTTTGAGGTAATATGATTTATGTTTTCAACTACAACTCATCCATTTGTATGAAAAATATTATTATATTCAAAAGCATGACTATTATTATTTATAAAATATGTGGATGTCTTCAAAAGATATATCGAAGTAAAAATTGAGCAGGAGAAAGAAAATATTGTATATATTGTTTACAAATTAGAAAAGGAACTGCCTACCTCTTTCATGGATTCTCAAACTCATCTATTAGTGCATTTGGTCAATGATCTTCAAATGGTAGGTGTAGTTAACACACGATGGATGTTTTGGCCAGAGAGGTACATGAAGACCCTAAAGGGATTTGTAAAATAGTTAGCACGTCCAGAGGGCTCTATGGCTGAAGGATATATTATTTAGGAAACATTTTTCTACATGTTAGAATATCTTGTGGAGGAATTTCCACAAATACCACACATTTTGGATGATGAACGTGGAAATGAAAAATTGGAGGAGAACCTTTGTGAAGCAAGAAAATTTGTGAAACTTGTTATGTAATAAAATTGTAGACACTAAATCACGCACTTTGGGTACATTTCTAGGTCCTAGTCACATACCACTATTCATATGATTCCTAAGTGAGAAAATTACTAATTGACCACTTGTCTTTGGCCTCTTTTCTTTCTTTCGGTTTCCTTCTTGGTCTTACACACCTTCTTTCCCAATCTGACTTTCGATACTTCAATTTTTGAGTCCGGACACTAACACCTAGCCGGATGCCAATGACTAGGCACCCTGGTCCCCTCGGGTGCCCCAACCTCTTTGTATCTTGCTCGCATCTTTTGGGTCCTTTCTAGTTGTTGGGCATATTATTTTCTTGGTGGTCGGCCTTTTAGTGGTTAATTACGAAATTCAAACAAGGGAATCATATAAATACAAAGCTATGTGACCATAATAAGGGACCAAACACTAAGCATCTACTACCATCACCTAAGGTTGCATCCAAGAGCATTATAAGAGCATTCAAGCATCCATCTAGCTTCACACAAAGGACAAGGGACTGCTATTTCTGTATACACACATAGGAAGGGAAGTTCATTTTTCCATGTACACATCTATTTACATCTTCTAAATCTAGTTATTGTTTGTTATTCAAGTGTGTCTGACACAAGAGCCACCTAGGGCATGATTCTACACACACATGCAGAACTACATGGAGTCTGAAATGTAGTGCGGAACACGGATCGTCAATTCACTCGGTCGGGTGACCATAGGGGTCATTTCGACTCCCCTTTTGCATCTTTTCTTTTTTAGTATTTGATGTGTTTTGGGGTTGTGTAGGATGTCTTTCTCTTTGCGGGTGTTAGGTGAATTCAACGATCAAGAAGTGAAGTACAAACACATAAAAGTGAACATTAATGAACATCTTGCGACCTTAAAAAGATCATTTTCGAGGTTTTGATCGGTCATTGATGCCTAGAGGATTTTCGTAGTGCCCCAAACCCTACATAGATGCCCCAGTCCGAGGCATATCCCGTGGTTGCACAATTTTATGAGCTCGGGTGCGACACTTGGCTCGACACACCCAAGATTATTTGTGAATAAACTACATCTTCTTTCCTCCCTCTTGCACTCGGGTTTCAAATTTATTAGCTTACTTGTTTGTGTCAAACTGTACTTTATGCATACCTATAAATGCGTTGTAACTTAATTAGGATTTAGCATTTATTTTCCAATATTTGCTTAATCCAAAAATCATATAAAACATATATGATGTATTTTTAGAGTGTGTAGCCATTAATTATTTATTGACATGTTTGATTTTCAGGGCTTGTTGAAGAAGATGCCATTGAGAATTTCATGTTATTGAATACTTTAGAGATGGTTGTGTGGCTTCAAAAATATGAAGAAGAAAAGACTAACCATGAGAGTTGAATGATTGATTAGAGATAGAAGCATCCATGCAAACCACTCACAACCGATTTTTAAATCCCATTGCTATATCAACCTAATCTTGAATAGATGAGTTCATATTTAATAAATATTCATGCCATCAATCAAAGGGAAGTGACACAAGAAGCATTGGACATAGTGCGAGGATGTGAAGAATTGATTAGTTGCAATTTTTTTCATAAATACGTGTTTAATATTTTTTAGAAATCCATTAATACTATCTTTTAAAGTGATTTGAAATAATGAAGGCGAGTAAGCATTTTTCAATGTGGATCAAAGGAAAATATTTACGTGTAAAAATATTGACAAGAGAAGGGTCACTTGTTATTGTAGAGTTGTTCTTTTTTAGCGAGGTCAATTGAGCTAGTGCCAATGACATGAATTTAGTCAAAGGAAAATTGGATCATGTTAGTAACATAGTAAAGATAATGAAATTTGATTATATAAGTTTTGAATTTATTATATTTAGGTGTACTTGGTACCCTTCTATTGATAACATATTTTTAGAGTGGACAATGAAAGTGGCTTCTACTTAGTTGAATTTTCTAGAGCATTACTTGAGGGGAAAGAGCCATATGTGTTACCTCAACATTGTGATCAGGTATTAATTTGTATAATTTTTCTTATGTACATCTTCTCCTTTTTCATGTGCACAATTTATATATGTAGGTCTCCTTTTTTATGAATTAATTTTTTAAAACTATGTTTATATATGTATTCTTCTATCTTGATATAGAGAGAAGGTAATTGGCAATTCATATTGCATTATGAACCAAGGACGAGACATGTTGTTGATGACAATAGTGTTGTAACACGAAGTACATTGGGGAACAAATGATGTTGTTGATAGAGATGATGAACATGACTCTAGTGATGATAATGACCCTAACAATAATGAAGATCATCATATTGATCAAGCCGATGATCAAGGTGAAGTTGATTTTGAATAAGAAGATGATGATGAAAGTGACGGTGATGAACTTCACAAAACTATAGATAATGAAGATGATGATGAAATGAATATCCCAATAGGTAGATATTTATACAATGAATGAAATATTCCCATAGCATATATAGAGAGGAAGGAGAAGGGAATATTAATTATAGTTATGGCTACATATATATACGAGGGGTTGACATAAATATAAGAAGATGAAAAGAATAGTTGAAATATTCATAAGCCTATTTCTTGTGTTATTTCATTAATTCCAAATTTTGTCTTGTGTTATCAATGTCTCATTACATATTTTGTCTTTTTCTTTGTTGAGATAGAATATATTTTTCCATTTATGGAATTTGAATTCAACTCAATTAATTTGTAAATGTAATTGACTTTTTAAAGTCTACCCCAATTTGGCATATCACTAATTTGGTATATATGAAGTGAGATGTAGATGATTTCTTATTTTGATCAACGTCAAATAAGAAATAATTTAGTGTTTGGAAATTACCTTATTAATATATTTAAGTGGCACCGAGCTTGGTCCACTTGTCGTGAATACATGCACGTTTTGAAAAAGTATGAGGATTTGTTGGTTTTAGGAGTTAAATTTTACGATTAACATTGCCTCGTTAAGGAATTTTTGTATGAATGTCATCCTATTAACATTTTTATTCAAAACCATTTTAATGTTCTTGGTAAAAATAATAACATTTTAATGTTATTCAAAGGTATTTTAATGTTCTTAGTAAAAATAACAATATTTTAAAAGTAACAACATCAAAAATGTTTGAAATATTTTAAAACAATAGAGGAAATCCCCTTTAAGCCCCCAAGTGCTGTTGGTGTAGGATATTTACCATGCATATATTTCAAGTACATGGGATTCCTCCACATAGGTGATTCACCATGCTTAGGTGTCCTAGGGTGTCATTATGGCCTTACATGCATCATAGAGCGTCATAGGAGTTACATTTGACCGGTTATTCGGGAATGTAACTCCCACCTCTTGACGACTACATTTTTGGGGAGTTACACACCCTACTATGTACACCCTTTCATCTTGAGCAATACAATGGAATGGAATAGAGTATGGGATTTGAGCCATTTTCCCCTTAATACATGCACATTTCTCTCATGGGTGATTTCTTGCTTCGATCTTGAAGCTACATCATTTTTTCGGTTGAGTGCAACGTTTTGATGCTCACGGATTCCCTCCAAATCTTCATCATTCCTCCGACATGGTATCAGAGCTTAGGTATTGGAATCATGTTGCTCACAATGGTTGCTTACTACTCTTCGTCTCGTAGTTTCTTTTGTAAGCTCTCCTTTGCATGTGCTCTACTTACATTTTTAAGGGACTTGTGCTTGGTGTTTTTAGCCTTCCGGGAAGATAGTGGTTGATTCATTTGTAGGGGTTCTTTGGACCACCACTCGGTTTTTCTTTAGCGTGGACCTATGGTTCATTGTTGTCTCAAGGTTACCTTTGCATGGACATTTTTCTGCAACGTTGGCTCGTGCTTTGGTCTGCTCGACTCGTGTTTCAACCTCCACTCCTTGTGATTCAGAGTTACCTGCTCGTGCATTGGTGGACAAGCTCTTCCTTTGCCTCGCTTCTGCCATTTTGCATCTACATGTGCATTAGAGCTCCTTCCCTTCTTGCATTGTCTAACTCATTGCTCACTACTGCACCGTGTTGGACCCAGGACCCCATTCTTGCCTCCACTTGTGGGCTCGTGCACACAACTCGTGTTTTTTCTCCTGTAGTAATCGATTTGGGCTCTTGCTTCTATGTTGACTGGATTCAAGATTTTGCATTGTGTTCACATCTTAGAATCCCTTTCTCATGCCTCTGCCTCACATTGTTCATTGTGCCTTGTTCTCCATTTGCATTTGGCTCATTGAGTTGATCAGGACACTGCTTGTTGTTCCCTGCACATCCTCTCGCAGGTTCCTTCACCATAACTGTTTCACCTCACCTACTCATTGGTTTAGTTCGAGATCAGTGCTTAGCACGTGGATCTAGCTTAGACCTATGTGAAATCATTCCTCTTTAACTCAAATAGTCGTATCCCGTTGGTTTGGCTCTACAGTGAACGGTTACACCTCTGCAACCTTGGATGGTTTTTGCACCACTTTCACCAACATGGCTTGACAACGTGGCCCCCATCCATTCCCTTTTAGAACTTGTTTGGCAATTAAAACAATTTTTTTAATGTTTCAAGGCAAAAACATTCTTATATTGGCATTGTAATATTTTTTTGGATATATTTTGCTTGTTTGAATGTTCTTCCTTCGAGTGTCAAGACGGAGGGCGAGGTCCGAGGTTGGTAGGAGGCTAATCCCCCTTGCAAGCAAAACAAACCCTACCTAAAATTTGATGCCATTTCCAATGAGTACCCACATGACACCCTTTGTACCCATTTGGGCACTTTTAAAATCTGTTTGCAGGGCTTATTGGCATTTTCCATCAGTTGTGGGAATCGTTTTCTTGCTATAACTTTTGACTCGTTGCTCGGTTTTGAGCACTTCTTTAGTCAAAGTTGCATGATTTTTCACACATTACATGATGACATTGTCAGTTTTGTAAACACACTACTTTATAAAGTGCCACATTCTGGGGGTCACTAGTACTCTTGGGCCTTGTATTACACACAAACGCATTATCGGCCGAGTCCGACGTCTTGAATTTGTGCACCTTGCACTTTTGATTCCGCATCATGGAGGGTGCTCTTTCCAGACTTGAGCATCGTAGGATCACCTTACAACCTCCACCACTTCTTCTTGGGAGAGGGAACTATTCAATTTGGTGTGCTTCTATGGAACGTTACTTCGCCTACAAGGGTCTTTCACACTTCTTGCTTGGGCTAGTTCCTGCACCCATTGATCATCGTCGTCTTGAGGAATTTCTCAACACTTGCGACCATGTTTTTGGTCACTTGATGATGCATGTCTCCCCATCTATCTGGTTTCACGTGGTAGACTCAGATCCACCCTGAATGTCTCGGAGCATTCTTGGTCCCTCTATAGATACCCTTCACATACTGCCACCGTTGTTGTTGCTATTGATCCATTTGTATCCTCTATTTCTTCATGTGATGACAGTTCCACTGACACAAACTTGCTTGGTTCTAATTTTGATGACGAGGATTGTGCACCTAGTTATGATGTCGAGAGTACTATAGAGGACTCTTCTCCTCCTCTCACTATTCCAAAGAGTGTTGACACATCCCACATCTCATCAGATATTGAGAAGTCTCCTATACAGTCTCATACAGTCATCACACCCACCTCTTTTCCACCTTCAAGTGTGTGAGGCCCCTTTCACTCCTCTACCTTCATTGGATGACTCATACCTATCTGACATCGCTCTTGTTTGTTGAGCCCCCTCATTGGGATGAGTATCCTTGACCTTAGTCATCTTTTTGTAGAGTACACTTGTGATGTACTACAGGTTCCTCATCCATCTATAGGTATTTCAGAGGAGTTCATCATCTCCATTGTTGGGAGTGCCCCTTCTAGGACTCTTACCACTTCCACTTTTCCAGAGACCTTCATTGATCCACCCTTGCTTGTGGATCCATTTTCTATTGTGGGGATGTTTTTTTCCTTCACATCAGTTGGAAATCCTTTCTACAGGTGTTCCCCTTCTTCACTCTAATCAGTTCTACACACGTGGCATTACCTTCAGTTCTTTAGCACTCACTTGATAAACCTATGTCACACTTTCATGGGCCGACTCGAGTTCTTCATGTTGTTGCCTTCAATTTCCTTCTGCAGAGTGGGTAGACTTACAGCATGTCATTTATATCCTTCCTAAGGGAAGGCACACAGTTCGGTGTAGGTGGCTCTTCTTCAGTCTAGAGGTAGAGGATCTCGTGATCGACATTCTTCTAGGAGACCTCCTAGAGCTACGAGTTCGAGATCCATCCATAGAATCTTCGCATTTCTCTTGTCTCCCTCTTCTTCTCTCTTCTTCTTCTTTATGAGAGATTGCCTCTTTGTACATGGGTACCTTTACAGGCTTGTCTATGGCTAGGACCCATCCTTGGCATCTTTCTTAGATTAGAGAGTGGACTTGTCTCTCTTTTGGGGGGGAGTTTTTCCCACTGGGTTTTCTCCTTTTACTCCACTTTTCGAGAGTTTCTTGTACGTGGGTACCTCATCAGGCTTGTTTTGGGACCCACTTCTCCTTATTTTCATCTATGTGTCCACCTAAGCTATGCTTCAAGGGGGTGTTGGTGTAGGATATTTACCATGCATATATTTTAAGTACATGGGATTCCTCCACATAGGTGATTCACCATCCTTACGTTTCCTAGGGTGTCATTATGGCCTTACATGCGTCATAGAGAGTCATAAGAGTTACATTTGATGGCTATTCTCGGGAATGTAACTCCCACCTCTTAACGACTACATTTTTGGGGGAGTTACACACCCCACTACTATGTACACCCTTTCATCTTGACAAATACAATGGAATGGAATGGAGTATGGTATTTGATCCATTTTCCCTTAATGCATGCACATTTCTCTCATGTGTAATTTCTTGCTTCGATCTTGAAGCTACATCATTTTGTGGTTGAGTGCAACGTTTTGATGCTCACGGATTCCCTCCAGATTTTCTTCATTCCTCCAGAAAAATTGCCCTAAAACATTTGAGATATTTGACATGTCACCAAAATCTAAGAGATGGTTTCTTACATAACACCGTAACATACATAATATATAATAGCTATATATATACTTAAAAATACATATATAATAAGTATTATATATTTAATATACCTATATACATAGTTATAGATATTTATAGTTTATATTAAAAAATTGTGAGTGTGACACAAATGTGGTGAAAATTTGCATCACATTTGTGCCACATAGTAACCTATAAACATAAAGCATAAATACCCGATTGTCAAACTCCAAACACATTTCATTTTTTCCCTTGGAGAGCAATAAGAGAGAAACCAATGGTGAAATAAATTAAATTAATAGTGAGAGGAGGAGAGATTGAGAGTATTTTCTTAAAATTTTTGAGTAGAAGAGAAGTATGACAAAGACATGTAGAAGAGGAGGGAAAGAAAAACCCCAATTTTGTATGGACCAAACTAGAGAAGGGGCAAGAGGAAGAAGAAGAATATGTGGCATCTCTTTACAGATGACCAATGATAGAGATACGTTAATTTTCTATTTAAATCATACATTTATTTTCCTATAATTGTAAAAAATGCATTATAAATTAACAAGCCCTAGTTTTTTTCTAAAACCCTAGTCTAAACTACTTACAAAATCTAATTTTGAAACCATTTGATTACTAATACCTTAGAAGATATGCAATCCCAACTGGTATTAATTACCAAAAAGACACCACAAACACAAATATATTTCCATAATTGTAGAAATCACCATAAATCCCTAAATCACCAAACAATCTAACCAAAACATTGTAGGGATTTCTAATTTCTTAACTTTACCCATTCATTACACAACTAGAGTCACAAGTGTATCGTAAGATTTTCCCACTCACTACAACCCTATCACTATCCTCAAATTCATGTAAATTAAGTTTCCCTACCCAAAAAAAATCATAACATCCCCTGCAAGCTATAATAATTCGATATTCCAAAAATATGATGGGTCACTATAACAACTTGGCCATTCACTATAGTGACCCGATCATTTGCTATGGCATCCCCACTACATGCTCTCCTTTAACACACATGCCAATTAGACCAATTCACTATCCAAATTTACCATGCCCACATCATTATTCAAATCACACAAATCATCCACCAATTTGTTTCTACGAACTTTTTATTTCAAATCACACTAAATTTTTAACTAGTCATTATAAACATGATTACAAATTTAAAAAATATCAAAACATAGTGGATTACTATAGTGACCCAATTGCTTTCTATGGTAGCCCAACCAACCATACAATACTCAGCCCAATACAACATTATCCCGTTGTCATTATACTTGTTATAAAGACTAACCACTTGCATCCCCCATATAGTGAGCTTGGACTTCACATATATAACACTTCACACAAATCTTTCTACAAACACCTAAATCACCGTAGCAAAATATAGAAAATGCTAAAGTGATTTCACATGTTTTCAACCTCCACTCCAATGCCATCTAATGTACCCATTCACTATGCACAACAAAGGGTGGGTGATCGGGGCTTGTTTGTGGTGGGAGGGAGAGTGAGGGAGGTTTGATCTAGTTTGACCCAAATTGACCTAGTTTTCCCTATTTTGACAAAAAAATCAAACAAATTCACCTTAATTTCCCTAATTTCATGAAATTGACCTAATTGTCCTAAACAGACCAAATTTATACTAATTAACCTAATTTGACATGAATTTACCTAATTTGATGTAATTGAACAAATCAAACCTAAAGTTTATTATTTTTTTAATTCACAAAAATTTCCATAATTTGACTTAAATTAATGTTTTGAAATCCCTAAAAGTGTCCCGAGGTGAAAACAAAAAATTGATCATGAAGACCCCCGCTTATTTTAACCCAAGCCACTCTTGGCAGACAATAAGCACAAACAAAGGAACCTCCTATAATCAACAAGAACAAATTAATTAATAAAAATCATTCAAGTCATTGTAAGAAAAATGATGTAATAAATTAATTCACTTTTTGAATTAATTAAATATTTTAATTGTGCAAATGTATAATTTTAAATGTTCTAAAACCTTATAATCATATTATAAGTGTTGTATATTTCCAATCTCATTGTTCTTATTTTTATTTTTTTGCATGTTTTATTGATATTAGAGACAACACGAGTTATGGGTCATTTGATTTCCACGTTTATGTGTGGTGGCTTTAGAGTTCATGCTTTAACATAATGTGACATGGAGGAGGAGTTGAATGAACTTCCATGTTTGCATGTCCATTGAATTCCACACACCCACCATGGAGGTATTGGTTTACATTTTATTTTCTAATTAAAGATTATTTTTTCATATATACACATGTTAATCGCACAATTTCATAATGATAGGTCTACTTGTATTTAGGAATGTCTTTGTAGCAGTGGTCATCCCTCGACATCCAGGGACCAACCATGAAGGTATGATTTTATAGTTTTTAAATATAATTTTATTTCATTCGATTGATTACATTTACTATATTTTTAACTATTTATTATTATTCAAAAATAATAACACTTCATTATGATAGGTGTACTTTGCTTATAGACTAGTAGTGGGATGAGGGTGATAGGAGTACACACCCTTTGGATACAATGAGGGAGTCACCACCTTGGAGGTATAATTATTATTTGTTGTTATCAAATTCAATATTGACAACTTATAATTTTATTGCACATCCACTTTGGGTGTAGGATCTTCTCAATCTACTCGAGCTAAAACACAAAAACGAAGACAAAATTTTTTTCCTCCATCTCGACCTCAATGACATACTCCCTAATGCACTAAGGGGGTATAATGATTAGAAGGACACACCAACCCCACCAGCTTAGATGATGACAAACCCTCTCGCCTTATCCGTGATAGGTATCGACATAGAGTGAGAGGAGTCTAAGAAAATTATTATGTATGTAAATAATGTTAGCGAAATACTAAATTATGTTTAAGGAAAGTGTGTGTGTGTGTGTGTGTGTGTGTGTGTGTGTGTGTGTGTGTGTGTGTGTGTGTTAATTATTTTCTATCAACTCGATTCATTTTTGTTTTATTAATATTGAAAAATATATGATATTTTCAACCTTTTTAATTTTTGGGTTTCAGGTATTTCAAAAAAGAATTGTTGATCAAGTGCACAATATATTCAAAACATATTGTCACAGAGAGTGGAATGAAATCTTGAAAGAAAATCACAAGATCCTAATTGAGTTAACTCGGCGTGATTTTGGAGCTTCACTCTATAAAATATGTTTAATCAAAAAAACACTGTATCACAAGGGTTTAGGAGAATTAAGAGGCATATCAAGGTAATTTTATTATGTAAATAACACATCTAAAATATATATTCATAACATTTTACTAATTATTTTACATCTATATTATGAAACTAAAATATGAATGAAACGTCGATGAAGAGGAGACTTCTTTAACTACCCAATGTAGACTTGGAAGCTTGAAATAACATGTGCGACAAACTACTCAAGAGGAGAATAATAAGGCTATAAGTTAAATCAATTTATTATCTATAAAATTTACTTTTATATTAATTAAATGTTTAACAAATATTATAATTAACACAGGGAAGAAAAACTAGCTATTAGATTACGAAACATTAATAAAAAAGGAGGACATGTGACCCATCTAATGAAACAACATCGTTTAGCAGAGTTAGTATTTAAATTTGTAAGTTCAATATGAGTTATTCTATAATTTTATTTCATTATAAAAATCTTAGGATCGTGGAGTTGAATTGCTTCAAAAATAGCTTGCTTGTACATGTTCGGGTTCGAAAGTAACCGGTGTCGATCAAGTGTAATCTGTCGTTAGTCAAAGAGCCATAAGAACCGGCATCGGGTCAAGCATAAGAACGCCATCGGTCGGTAGATGAACCTCGCATCGGTTAGGGAAAATCGACGTCGGTTACCTATGTGGGAGTGTTTTAATTAAATCTCGGGAATTAGATCTATTTTTAGCATTAAAGTATATCTATTGATTGTAATTGCATGGTTAAGTGCCCTAAGTTTATATATGCCTATATAAGCATGAAAGCTAGGGTTTAGAATGATAATTAAGAGAAGGATTGAATTAGATCCTTGATTCTCCTAGATTGAGAGGATGAAGAAGAAGAAGAGAAAGAAAGAACAGGTTACATGAAGACAGAGTCTCCATGGAGAGGAGCTAGATAGAAGGAAATAGCAAGTACATCTGAATGGTGAGAAGAGGGTAACATCTTCTACTGTATTTCCTTTGTATAGTTATTGTCTCATTGTAATGGCTTGCATAGTATGCAAAGCACATAGAGTTTATTCTTGTAGATCCACATGTTGGTGAGATCTTGTATTATAGATCTATGTAGATCTAGTCTTATATTGTAGATCCATGAGATCATATTGTATTGTTGATCCATGTAGATCTAGATATTGTAGAGGAGGTTGTCTTCATGTTTGCACATGTTATGCATGTAGTGATGGAGAGACAGACTTACTTCTTGGTGCACAGTCATAGTTACACATATGGTAGACCCATGTGAGAGGTCTTGTTTGCAGATCCATAGAGAACTTGCCAGCAGTTCGGAGATGCGGGGAGTTTCGTGTTATGTGAGATATGTTGGTGGTGTTTGGAGGCACAGTTGTTGTGCACTCATGGAGACCCATTTAGAGATATGGAGGAGAGGAGATACTCTTGGAGAGATGCATTGTAATCTTGTATTAAAGAGTTAGTTTGTACTCTTATTGTATTATATGTATGAGATATTTATCTTTGGTGGATGTAGCTCGCGTTGGGTGAACCACGATACATGTTGTGTTATGTGTGTGTACTTTGTCTTGATTTGGATTATTCTAGTTTATACTTCCACTGTTGTAGATTTTGGGGAATTTTTTAGATCATGTGTGCATGATTTTGTTTGTTATTGAATCATAGCACTATTCCGTAGTCCCAAATTCCCAACAACTAGTATCAGAGCTTGGTTAGCTTGGTTATTTCAGAGCAAGGGTTTACTTCATGGTTTTGTTAGTGGTTTGACTAACATGTATGAGAGTAGGGTTTGTTTTTCCTGATGAGAAGATCGCAGGAAGAGATTCAATCTCAAGTGGGAGCTGGTAGAGTAAGGTTGCTAGAAATTACAGTGACCAGCGTCAGTTAAGTGGCAATCGGCGTTGGAAGGGTGACCATGGTCGGTTACAGGGTAACCGTGGTTGGTTACATGTACTAGGCAACCTAGTTTTAAATAGAAAATCACATATCTAAAAATGGAAAGATGTATGGAATGTATCTTATTTGCTGAGGTGTCCCTAGTTCTTGGAGGCACAAGCATGTTGGTCAGATTGCAGATCCTGGTTATTGAGGTATGGTTTTATCTTGGTATTGTAGTGCTTGTATTATTTTGGTTGCACATGCATGTTTGGGATTGCAGATCTAGATCTGAGAATGAGAAAAAGGAGCAGTTATGCATCCTTTGGTGTAGTTAGATGCATGGGCTTCTTAGAGAGGCAAAATATAGTAGCAAAGCGTGAAGACAGGGTTTTCATCGAGAATGCTACGCACTTAACCTATTGCTTGTATTAGGATATGAGTAGCCAACTTGTGGCTTACCATATCATTTTATTATAATTTATAATTTCTCATGCTTAATAGGTCAGCCTTGGTGATGGCCATAGCATATGAATAGTATATATAGGGGATTGTAGGTAGTATTTCATTATCATTTGAGCATTTGAGTCTTATTATATGGTTTGGAGGTTGCCCCTCGAAGTGGTGAAGCTATTCTAATTGCATATTGAGATCATTATTCTAAAATATTGTGTTATTTGGTGTTCTATTGTTTCTCATAATCTGAATTATACAAGTAATTTCATTACAAGTGGTATCAGAGCTGCGATCTGGGCCAAAATTAGGAAAAAAACCTAATGTTTTATTTCCGCCATATATTGCGAACTAGAGTGAATTGGTGGGAGATATTTTTACCAAAGATTGATAAACATTTCAAGGTTTCCTAAAACTTTAAGACTTTTTTATTTAATTTGAAAATTTTATTACAAATTTAGGGTTTTTCGTAAAATCACATCCCTAGGGTGAAAATTGTGGAATATTTTCAAGTTCTTTACAGTTTCGTAAAGCTCTCAAAAAAATAGTATTAGTATCTTCTCTGTGTTTTTCCTATTCGGATGAATTTGTATCAAAACCCTAAACCCTAAGGTTTGACATCATGGCGGGGCCTTCCACAAGAGAAAAAAATTCGAGTTACTCTGGGTAAAACCCCATATAAAGATGGGGTAGTGATTGAAGAGATGGAGTCATAAGGGGTAAATACAGATTCCTCAACACTAGGGTTTACCTCAGTTGATCATAAGGTGAGCCAACTTGAGTATGAGCTGCGAAATGTACAATCTGAGATGGCCTCTAAAGGAGACATAGACCAAATCAATCATCGGTTGGATGATATCATGCAACATGTAAAGGGTAAACAATATGGCCCAAATCCAGCCCATATCAACCAAGGAGGATCTTCAATTCAAAATCATGGACAAAATAACCATGTTGGATCACTTTTCCAACCTAATCAGAATCCAACTTATTTGCAACCACGGAACATGATGCTGAAAGTGGATATGCACAAATTTGATGGTAAGGATCCCCTGAATTGGATAAATCAAATGGAGAACTTCTTTAAGTTACATCAAACACCATCAGGATAAAAGGTGACATTAACATCCCTATATCTTGAACCAGACCAATTCGTTTGGTATCAATGGTTATGTGCTCGGAGGCAGAAGAATGGTCTCGGTGTCACTCGAACAGTTTTTATCGAAGAGTTGCAATTGCACTACAGTGCCAGTGTTTTAGAGAACTACTTTAGTCAATTAGCAAATTTACGGCAAACAAGCTCATCAAATATTATGTGCATCAATTCCGAACTATCCTTAAGGGTGGAGAATATTCCAGAAGAGAATCTGAATGACCCATTTCTTGGGGTCTTAAGGACCACATTGAGCATGAGGTACGTATGTTTAATCCACTCAAGCTTTCGATTCTATTATCATGGCATGTCAATCAGAGTTAAAAGTTCTTTGTAGTAGGAGGTCGCCTTTCATTAACACGAGAGACCGTAGTATCTCTTCCCTTCATTTTCTAGGCCAATTAGTGACTCCTCAACAAATGGAAGAAAAGAGAGAAAAAGGATTATGTTTTAACTATGATAGCAAATATGGACCGGGACACAAATGCATTGAGAAGAAGTTTTCTATATTGTGGAGGTAATGCAGATGATGAGGAAGCTGGAATTATAGAGAGGTTGAGGAACCAGTAGAAGATGAAGCGAGAGGATCACCAACCTACAATTTCTTGCCATGCATTGTCAGGTATTAGTACTCTAAAACACTCAAGGTTATTGGCTATCTCAAAAAATAGAAGGTGACGGTGTTGATTGACTCGGGTAGTACTCATAACTTCATAAATAGTAAGTTAGTTGCCCCCCTCAATTGTTTTATTTACCCAACTCCATAAATGTAAGTTATGATTGCGGATGGTGGGACATTCAAATGCACAGAAAGTGCTTTGTAGTATCAAGCTTTCCATGGGATACTACATGTTAGACTCACGCCTATGTTTTCTATTTCTATGGGAGGGGCGAGATATTATTTTGGGTCCAATGGCTCACAACCTTAGGTACTAGAGAGATGAATTTCAAGAATCATTCATGTGATTTCAATCAAATGGAAGGAAAATATAATTGAATGGGATGGTAGCTAAGTCTTCACAAATTATTAGCTCTCATCGATACGAAGGTTCTCGAAAAGGAGTAGATGGATTTATAGCAAAGTTATTTCCATAGAAGTACAAAATACAAAGTCTTTAATGCCACCCGATCTTCAGATGATTGTTGATGCTCACTCATTTATTTTTGATGTAATTCCAAAGGGACTACCACCAGTTAGGGATCATGATCATGCCATTCAATTGATTCCAGGAGCCAAACACCTAACATCAAACCATACAAATACCCATATTCCTAGAAAAGTGAGATTGAGAAAATGGTTTAGGAAATGTTGAAGGCAGGTATCATCAGGCATAGCCAGAGTGCATATTCTTCACCAGTGGTCATGGTATGTAAGAAGGATGAAACATGGAGGATGTGTCCAGATTACCAAGAACTCAACAAGTACACCATCAAAGATAAGTTTCCTATTCTAGTAATTGATGATTTACTTGATGAATTGCATGGTGCTATTTATTTCACAAAATTAGATCTTCGTTCGGGGTACCATCAAATTAGAATAAAAGAGGAAGATGTTCATAAAATGGCTTTCAAGACTCATGAGGGCCATTATGAGTTTTTGGTAATGCCTTTTGGTCTTACAAATGCACCCTCAACCTTTCAAAGCTTGATGAACATTGTTTTTAGGCCATTTTAAAGGAAATTTGTATTAGTTTTCTTTGATGACATATTGATTTACAATAAGACATGGGAAGAACACTTACAACATGTAAATAAAGTGTTGGAAGTTTTGGAGAAACATACTCTCTATGCAAAGCCATCTAAATGTTCTTTTGGTGTACAAGAGGTAGAGTACTTGGATCATATTGTATCACATGAAGGTGTCAAAGTTGATCCTCAGAAGATCAAAGCTATGGTGGAATGGCCAAGGCCCAAAACTCTCAAAAACCTTTGTGGGTTCCTAGGACTAACAAGGTACTACAAAATATTTGTGTGGGGATATGGTAGAATAGCAACCCCACTCACTGCATTGCTCAAGAAGGATGCCTTCCATTGGACATACATAGCCACTAAATCCTTTGAGCAGTTGAAGGAAGCCACGTGAAACACCCTAGTTTTGGCTACTCCCAACTTCTCAAAAACCTTCATTGTTGAATGTGACACTTCATGATTAGGATTGGGAGCATTTATAATGTAGGAAGGAAGAAAAATTATGTTTGAGATTCACCAATTCAAAGGAAAATATCTGCTCAAACTTGTATATTTAAAAGAAATAATGGCTATTCTTCATGCGGTCAAGCAATGGAGGCCCTATCTCATGGGTAGACACTTCAAGTTAAAAATGATCATGATAGTCTCAAATACTTTTTGGAGCAAAGGTCATCATCCGAGGAAAAAAAAAAAGTGGGTAACAAAATGTTGGGTTATGATTTTGAAATCATATACAAAAAGGGTAAAGAAAATGTAGTAGCTGATGCGTTGTCCAGAAGAGATACATCCGCTGATGCCTTACTATGTGGAATGTCCATGTGACAACCGATTGGGTGGATGAAGCAATATTGGAATGGGATCAAGACAAGGATACACAATCCCTAATACAGAATATCAAGTAAGGATCTATGCCATCTAAAAAATTTGAGTGGAAAGGTAATGCCCTATGGTACAAGGATAGGTTATACTTGAGTAAAGATTCTGAGTTGAAGCATAAGATTCTTGCAGAGCTACATGCCTCACCTGTTAGAGGACACTCTGGGTTATTTAAGACATATCATAGAATAAAAAGAGAATAATTTTGGGAAGGACTCAAGGGGGATGTAAAAAAATTTGTATCAGAGTGTTTAGTTTGCCAACAGAACAAAGGGGAAACAATTAAGACACTAGGTTTGTTGCAACCCTTACCAATTCCTAGCCAGAGATGGGAGGAGGTCTCCATGGATTTCATCACCGGATTTCCTTGTTCAAAGGGTAAGAATGTTATTTTCATGATTTTGGATAGGCTCACAAAATATGCCCATTTTTGTGCCCTATCACATCCATTTTCAGCCAGTACAGTCGTAACTATTTTTTTTGGAGACAGTTCAAAGGCTACATGGAACCCCAAAGATAATTGTAAGTGATCGTGATCCTATTTTCACAAGTAGTTTTGGACAGAATTATTTTCATGTTTGGGTACTCAACTAGCTCACAGTTCATCTTATCATCCTCAAAATGATGGGAAAATGGAAGTGGTCAACAAATGCTTAGAGGGGTATCTATGTTGTTTTGTATCAGATAAGCAGGAAAGATGGATTAAATGGCTACCACTTGTAGAATGGTGGTATAACACATCTTTTCATACCTCTTCTCAAATGACCCCATTTTTAGCATTATATGGTTACCATCCACCTTATATCACTTCCTCCTTGAGGGTGCAAACTAAGGTCATAGATGTTGAGGAATACATTCAACATTAACGACAAGTTTTGGTTAGTTTGAAGGAGAATTTAGCATTAACACAAAACATGATGAAACAACAAGTAGATCAACATCGTATCTTGAAAGACATTTTGAAATTAGTGACATGAGGTTTTCGTATGTCTCCATCCTTATAAACAGATGTCCCTAAAGCAACAAAAAAGGACAAGAAACTTGCTCCCAAATATTATGGCCCTTATCAAGTTCTACAGAAAATTGGCAGTGTTGCTTATAAACTAGAGTTGCCTCCATCTTCACACATACACCCAGTATTCCATGTTTCATGCCTGAAGAAGGTTATTGGACAAAAATTTGAAGCCCAGACAGAGTTACCAGAACTTGACAAGGAAGGAAGAATCATTTTGGAGCCAGAGAAGATTATGCAAACACGTACTAAGAGGCTGAGAACAAGAGACATTAAGGAATATCTTATCAAGTGGAAGAATCTGAGCATAGAAGATGCAACCTGAGAGGATGAAGGTTTTCTGCAGTAACATCCAGGATTATTCAATGTTGAGGAAAATGTTGGTTTGAAGGGGAAGGGAATGCTACGCCCTTAACCTATTGCTTGTATTAGGATATGAGTAGCTGACTTGTGGCTTACCATATCATTTTATTATATCATTTATACTTTCTCATGCTTAATAGGTCGGCCTTGGTGATGGCCATAGCATATGAATAGTATATATAGGGGATTGTAGGTAGTATTTCATTATCATTTGAGCATTTGAGTCTTATTATATGGTTTGGAGGTTTCCCCCTCGAAGTGGCGAAGCTATTCTAATTGCATATTGAGATCATTATTCTAAAATATTGTGTTATTTGGTGTTCTATTGTTTCTCATAATATGAATTATACAAGTAATTTCATTACAGAGAAACATGTTCTTCATTGAAGATGCGGTTGAGTATCTTGGTGCTAGTAAGGTGATGTGTTTCATCTTGATGAAGTTTTATTGCATGTATTATTGCTATTAAGTTTTTGTGCAAGATTTGGGTGCTTCTTGAAATGACTGGCTCAACACAACTATCGGCTTTGGTCGGAGTAGGCACCTGGTTTGGTGACCTATGCCAATTTGTGGCATTGTGTTAGTTCCAGCAACACCGATGTCAGTCAGGGAACCGACATCGATCACAGAGGGGAGCCGTTATTTAGTCAAAAAACCATATTCGGTCTCTGTGATAAAGAGTTTGCACATGGTTTCTTCATGGTGTCTGCTTTTGGAGGATCATGTTTCTTACACAGTGTGTATAGGAAGAAATAGTGTTGATCACTTAAATGTTTGGATCAGAAAGAGGAGGGATTTGTCTTGGTTAGTCTAGTGAGAATTTGGGTCAAGTATCTCTATATGGTTCATGTTTTATTTCTTTCTTTTGGAGCAAATTGATATTATGTTTAGATAGTGTGCATAGATTTACACCATGTTTTTGGTGTTGTTTGAATTTTATTTCCCGGTTGTGTGGAATCTTGAGGACAAAGGATATCTAGTCTAAGGATGAGATCCTCAATGAAAATTCATGGTTAGACATAGTTGCAAGTAATGAAAGATTTTGAGTACACATGATGAAAAGAAGTTGATTCACCTACTTCACAAGAAGTCCAAACTTCTATGATGTAGAAGTATTCTTTGATAAGAAGGGAATCAGTTTATATTTTCTTTCATCTGGTTTTATTTCTCACTGACATATTAGCTTTTGAGCTTGGTGTTAGAGGAAGTGTAGGGAATTTCATGTTTAGTGGAAGTAAAGCCATGGTTGTTGGCATTGCATGATTAGATACATGATGCACATGTAGAGTGAGGGGAGATTGCTACTATTCAGAGTGGCAGAGGCACTAGTTGGTTTTGGAGGACAGTCACAGATTTACAGGTATATTGAGTTTATTACTTTTTGATGTCACTTTTGGTTTATTTTGTGGTGCCTAGATATCCCTATGGGATTATAGTTGATGGTTAGATTCAGTTGGGTGAAGATGATAGAGCAATTTTTTCAGAGTTTTAAGGGTTAAAAGAGAAAATATGCTAGTTACAGAGACCGGTGTCGGTTAGGATGAACCATGGTTAGTCATCTAGTAACCGTGGTTGGTTAGGAAGTGACCGGTGTCGGCAGGGGAAACCATGGTTGGTTTGGTTATAGGTTTGACAATAGTGTTTATTTACCATTTTTAGATGGTGCCCTTGTTTTTCTTTCATCTTGGTTTGGTTTGTGCAAAGTATGTTGATGACATGTTTGCTAGTATTTGCACTTGGTATTAGTTGCATGGTTTAGCATGGTTGTTTGTTATTGACATTGATGAGCATAGGATTCATATATTGCTTTGGAGTTAGTTGGTGAGAGACTTGGCACTTCTGGAGAGCCCGATGATATGGATGGATGTATAGGTGAGTTTATACATGTGGATAGATTCAATTTTTTGAGTCTATGATGATGTAGATGTTTTGATTTGCACATGGATGCCTATGAGCACGGTTTAGATGCCTTGAGCATGAGTAGGGGATGTTTGTATTTCCTCTTGATTACTATGTTACTCCTTGATAGATATGTTATCTACAGATGAATGTCTTGGACATGCTAGTTGTTTATGCAGGGTTGGATTTGCAGATTGCAGTGTTTGGATTTCTTTGAGTTATGCAGGTGTTTGTGGATTGATCACCCACTGTTGCATGTAGAACTCATTCAAGGATTTTTTTACCCAGGATCTTGTTTTGCTTTCGTATATTCTAGTTTGACTTGTCTTTGGACAGTTGCATTGGTGGTTACATGGAGACATGGATAGATGGATGGAGAACATGGTTGGTTTTACAGGTATGGCTATGGTTACCGTTGAAGCTCAGTACTTTAGTTTGAGTGGGAGCTCTTATAGGTGTGTTATTCATGATGGCTTGGTTGCATGAGAGGCTTGGTGTTATGATTCAGTGGGAGCTTGATGTATGGATAGCTTGGTTATCACGAATCAGTAGTAGCTTCGTGTAGGTCTTTGGTAAGTCATGTTTTTTTATCTTCTTGGTTTGAGAAGATGGTTTGATCTTCCTAGTTTTATTTTTTGAGAGAATTGTTGAAGGAAATAATTAATGGTCTTCATGGTGTATAGAGGATGGTGATGTACAAGTGTACAAAGATTCGGCAATTTATCTATAAGTGGGAGATTGTTAGGATTGTGGAGTTGAATTGCTTCACAAATAAATTACTTTTACATGTTCTGGTTTTGACAAGAATCGCATCGGTCAAATTGTGGTGTAACCATCGTCGGTCAACATAAGAAGCGCCATCCACAATCTTCGAACCTCTCGAGTTAGGGCAAACCGACATCGGTTACCCGTAATGCATGCGAGTGTTTTAATTAACTCTCGGGAATTATATCTATTTTTAGCATTAAAGTATATCTATTGATTGTAATTGCATGACTAAGTGCCCTAAGTTTATATACACCTATATAAGCATGAAAGCTAGGGTTTAGAATGAGAATTAAGAGAAGGATTGAATTAGATCCTTGATTCTCCTAGATTGAGAGGATGAAGAAGAAGAAGAGAAAGAAATAACATGATACATGAAGACAGAGTCTCCGTGGAGAGGAGCTGGATAGAAGGAAATACTAGGTACATCTGAATGGTGAGAAGAGGGTAACATCTTCTCTTGTATTTCCTTTGTATAGTTATTGTCTCATTGTAATGACTTACATATGATGTAAAGCACATATAGTTTCTTCTTGTAGATCCACATGTTGGTGAGATCTTATATTATAGATCTATGTATATCTAGTCTTGTATTGTAGATCCATGAGATCATATTGTATTGTTGATCCATGTAGATCTAGATATTTTAGAGGAGGTTGTCTTCATGCTTGCATAGGTTATGCATGTAGTGATGGAGAGACAAAGTTACTTGTTGGTGAGCAGTCATAGTTGCACATATGGTAGACCCATGTGAGAGGTCTTGTTTACAGATCCATAGAGAACTTGGCAGCAGATTCGGAGATGTAGTAGTTCGGGTTATGTGAGATCCGATGGTGCTGTTTGGAGGCACAATTGTAGTTCACTCATGGAGATCCGTTTAGAGATCTAGAGGAGAGGAGATAATCTTGGAGAGATGCATTATACTCTTATATTGAAGAGTTGGTTTGTACTCTTGTTATATTATATATATGAGATATCTATCTTTGGTGGATGTAGCCCACATTGGGTGAACCATGGTACATGCTATGTTATGTGTGTGTACTTTGTCTTGATTTGGATTGTTCTATTTTATACTTCCACTGTTGTAGATTTTAGGGAATTTTTTAGATCCTGTGTGCATGATTTTGTTTGTTATTGAATCATAGCACTATTCCGTAGTCCTGAATTCCCAACAAAAATTATCTTACATAAATTATTGATACTCGTATTTTTTTCATTCATTGTTTTTGGAGAAAACCTATTATAATAGTCTTGCAACAAAGGAGGTGCAAGAAACATTGAAATCAATGGGTTGGGAGCCAACTGAATTCATCAATTGGGTCAATGAGAATGGCTATGTGCCAATAAGACGTGTTTAATTAGTTGTGAGTTACATAAATTTTAAATTCAAACAATTGAATTTTTTTATCATTATGCATTTTTAGGTTAATAGGCAAATGAAATTGGAAGATGAAGAAGGGGTGAAAATTGAGTTAGAAGAGGATTACATAGAGGAGGATGGGGAGGAGGAGGAGGATGAGGAGGAAGAGGAGGAGGACGATGAATACGAGGAAAAGAGGAGGGCGACTATGGGGATGAAGAGGAGGACTAACGCCTAAGAAAATATTAATTTATTTTGTAATTAAAAAGGAATTGGTCTCTTTTTGTAATTCTCAAATGTAATATACTATATGTTATTGCATAAACAAAGTCACAATATTACTTCTCGAGGGTTCTTAGAAGCCACAAAGACCTCGAGCTTGCCGAGAACCTCCCTTGCACATCGCCCAACCGATGGAGGAGCCTAAGGAGGAGGAATTGATGGTCAGAGTGGGTAGGATGGAAAAGGAAATTCAAGAACTCAAAAGGGTTATCAAAAATATGGAAAAAGCTAAGGGAAAAGGAATACTTCAAAATGATGATGAGGAGGGTGTTATTGCTGAAGTGTTCAAGAAGTTACAGTCTTTGGATGGCAGAATGGGAAATGCAAAAAGTCGTAATGACTGCATCCTATCTGCACTTAAAAGTATTTACAATTTCATCGAACAACATGTTCATAGTGTATGCAGCCTAAGCGGGATTACTGAAGACATTTGGGGCCCCAAAGAGAAAAGGGATATGGAAATTGCTCAGGCGGATCTGAAAGACTCTTCTTAGGCCACAACCATTACTTTCTTTGTCTCGCTGCAAGCGATCAAAACCAAGATTGACAGGGCTATCAAGTAACGTGGAGTTGTGCTATCTGTTTATTGGCTGCAAAGTTGTTGATGACTAGCAGATCTGGAGCTATTTTTTGGTGGAGATATTCTATGATAGATATCTATTGTTTGTTTTTTGATCTCTTCTGCTATTTTTTGGATCATTGTATGACTGGATCCTTTCTATTAATATGTTGTTTTATCTGGCTGATGAGCCCTCTGAGGTTGGTTGTTTTTCCCTTCTCTGGGTTGTTTCTCCCACTTCTGGTATCTGGCTTTTGAGCCCTTTTGTATACAGGGTATAGTCCCTTCAAAACTATTTTCCCTTAATTAAAAAAACAAAATCACAATATAAATATTGTGTTTTCTAATGTTGTGTAATTTGTGTTTATTGTACTTTTTTATGCAAACCATATTATGATATTTTGCTAAGTTTTTAATAAATTCATTTCATTTTATATTAGGAATCTTCAATACAATATACAATATTAAGAATCTTCAATACAATATATAGTATTAAGAATCTTCAATACAATATACAATATTAGGAATCTTTAATTCAATTTAAAATAATAAAAACATATCAAAACAAATAAAAATCAATATTGTATAATAATTTGTAATTTAAAAAAATGTTGGCCAATGTTTGCATCATATTTGTGTTGCATAACGGGCAACACAAATGTGGCGTAAACTAGATGCTAACGTGGCTCAAAACTAACTCAAATTTGAAAAATTTAATAATATATAGTCTAAATCTATATTGCATCACATTTGCGCCATAATATTGAACGTGAATTCTCAACTGAAACATATCTAAAAATCTCTTAAAGTGTCAAATTTTTATACAAATTTGACCCAAATAGTGGTGTTATGTGAACATTTACATGTAGTAGTGACACTTTAACTTGAGTGATTTCTCTCTTTTTCTTATTGGAAATTTTATTTGCACACAAGGTTGGGAACTAAAATAAACAAGTTGGAGGATGCATTCAACAAGTTGAAGAACTAATGATTTCCTCTTGTGTTTTCTCATACACCTAGAAGACAATTCTTACATGGATAAAGTGTGGGTGACTCTCCTTTAGAATAAAAACCATTCAAAACTTGTGAGACAACTCTAAAAAGAATATTCAATTTTTATTTTGAAAAAGAAAAACAATTGAGCACAAGTATTCATATTCATCATAAGGCTTCCAAAATTATTTGAAATTCAAAATTCCTATAATAAAAGAAACATTTTATCATTCATGCACATTCAAAAACACACATGTTACTTCCTTGATAGATTAAACAATTATGCACAAGAAAATTTGAAACCAATGGTAAGTTGAAAATAATAAGAAAAGGGGATGAGTATTACATGTAAAAATTTCATCTTTATTGAAAACAACTAACAATAGCCAACTATGAAGTATGAAAAAGAAAAATACTCTAATTAAAGCAAATCTAACTAGTATAAACTAACTAATATATACAGTTAGGGCTGGAAGGGTGGACCTGAATATTTTGAGTGAAGTGAGTTTTATTCATTAGTAGCAAGCAAGCTCCTCTCATTCTTTGTTCTAAGGTGCACATAAAGATCTTTGAATTCTTGAGATAAATCAATTAAAATTCTAAATTCTAAAATATACCTATGCCTAACATGTACATGAATATTACCTTGAACTACGGGAATGGAGTGAAATTATGTAGGATGGGGAGAAATTTTTACCTCAAAGTAAACCCTCGAGTGAAGGTGCACAAGTCCTTTGCTTGGATGAATACATTGAGTGAGTGCATTTGGGGTGGGAGGGGGGAAGTCTCCAAGATTTGATTCCTCATGGTGCACAAGGACAACACAACACTCTCAGTTGCAATATTTTCTTGTTTCCTCTCTATTTCCCAAGGTTCTCTTCCTCTTCAAAATCTCTTTGTCTCAACTTCCTCAATTTATAATAAAAGAATGCTTCTCTCTAAATTTGGCTCATGGTCGCGACAAACTAGGCGAGTGTCATATCCAAAGGTTCCCCTTGGATATATTCTTGTTGGTGAATTTTTTTCAAGAAGCATGCACTCAAAGTTGTGTACAATAGATAAAAACATTTTACAAGTTCTTTAAGCATGTGCATCATTGTGAATCCTACAACACTTGATTAGAGACCACTCTATGATCTCAACACCTCCAAGAAAGGAATCAACACTTAGTTTGTGCATTAGTTTAAATGCATCATCAAAGGGTGTGAGAATCACATCATTATCATTATCGTTTGAACTATTGTGCCCAAGGGTGGTATTCAAACGACTCATTCAACAATTCATAATTTATAATGTAGGATTTTGTGGGCTTAAAGCAAGTGGATTTTAGTATCTCATCCTGCAATTCTTCTTCATCATGCACCTCCTCTTCTTCTCTTGTAAAAATCATTTCAACATTAGAATCATAATCAAAAGAGTTAGAACTATTATAAGAAAAAACACAACCAATATTAGAATGCATGATGTTATTTTTATGAACAATAAAAATGCTATCATGGGTGGAATTTTAATTTTGGTTGTTTTCCACATTCTCAACGTAAGTGTCCTTAACAAGGTACCCTAGGGGTGGTTTTCTGGGATATAAAACTTGGTTTTAGGTCAAATAACATGGATAATGAAGGAATTTAAAGGGGTGCATTGTGCAAAATTAGGATTAGCCATTGACATGGGATATAAAACACTTGGATACACAAATGGAGGGATATGATGGGAAATGTATTATTTCTCCACTAAGATAGCCTCATGGCAAACTAAAAATAGAGAGGCAAGGACTGTGAGGTCCCACCTAGTAAATAGTGATCCAACTTACATAAATAGATTTATATGGTGACAATATTAGTGATAGAAAAAGGATCCCTTACCCTCTTGTAAAATTGGGTGTTGAAAAAAACCATGGGCCTTGTCACTCCTTTACGATTAGATAAATGCAAGTACAGGGCTGCATGATCTATGTGTTCAGTAAACATTCAAGGAAAGCAACCTCAAAGATACCCAATATATGATTGACCTATTTGGCTACTAGAGATATCATCAGGTGGGCCATCTCACCCAAGGAATAAGAAAGCGGGTGGAAATCAACATCTTCATGAATGATAACATTATTTCCCAAGACATCTTTGAAGGCCACAATGTGTTCCTCAATGGTTGTGGCTCCTTCATGTATACACTTTAGATAATATCTCCATACGACATTGAGCATGTCATGTTGGACTCCTAGGATAACTAACGGACCATCGAATTTTCCCAACCTAGCCATATACACAATGGGCACATTTTAACGGGCACGTGGTAAAAAGTCTAAAAACTATGCCCCTATTGAGATTTTTTGACATAGCACACAAGAATGTGTTATGTCACACTAGAACAAATGATGACATCCTCCCTTCAGTGCCATAAGTGTTGTTTTGTGTTAGCTACATAATCCTCCTCTTACCACGGATATGTTAGTCTCTATGAAAAGAGAGGGATGTATGTGAGCACATGAAATAATAGACATGGCTCCATGTAAATGGGTGAGGTTCTTCCTCTCTTGAAAGGAGGGTGTGTGTGTAGGAGGAAAGCAATTGCATAATGGATTACATGTTTAAATATATCCCTAAGGTTTAATTACATTGTCTTGGTGGCCATAATAATTTTTGGGAAAATCCCAAGGTGGATGGTGGTGTTTAAGGTTTTTAGAAAGGCATTTATTGGTTCATTTTAGGTTATAGAGTGATTATGAGTGTGGGTGTGTATGAGGATTTTGGGTCATTCATTCATTACGCGTGATACTTCACATGAAAAGAATAGTGCACAATGAGCATAACCTACTGTAATCATAAAGAGTTAGAAATATAAATTAATTATAATCATTAGTCCTATATTAACCTAATTATATTAGGGCATAAAATTTTGAAAAAGAGAGATGAGACGGGCATAAAGAGAAATGAATTTTATGGAATAGATGAGATCTATTTTTTTTTGGTAAAGGAAGATCCAAAACCATAATCATGCTTAGACCAACATTCTCTCAACATGAGTAGGTTCAAGAGTATAAGGAACTTGTTGTGGAGCAAAGAGAGACACAAATCCATTTGACACACAAGAAGTGAGGGTTAACTCTAAACTATCAAATGATATGTCTATTCACAAGCAAATAAGATCTACTTCAACTAGGTGGAAAGAGTATAAAGAGACATTAAAATCAGAACATAACACAAAGTAAAAACAAGAAAACTAAGATAAATGCATTAAAATGTTTATAAACTTATTTCTACAAGGATCTAACCCTAATAAGATTTTTCATATGGGTATTTATAGGAAAACCCACAACTTACTTGGGCACAATTAAAATTGTTACAATAAATGGCTGCAACCAATTGCACAATGCCGATCTAAAAAATTGAATGCATGGTAGTTACGTAACCTAATAAAATTGAATGCCCTTTGGGTGATTAAGAAGAATATTTGATTCTTACTTTAGTCTACCTAAGGAAGCAATCAATATTGTATGGCATGCACGGGGTAACTTGAAGCGAAATCAACCTTTAATAAATTAATATGATACCTACTCTCTAACATGGAGTGTTCAACATGATCTTCTCTAGCCTCCTTTGTTGACAAAGTGAAAAAGATTTGATTCCTAAGATAGGAATGTCAATTTTGAGCACCATTGTATCATAATTGGTAAATTTTTTCAACTTAAGTGGCCCATTTTTTCATGTAGTGGCCACACACTGTTTATCTTCTATGCATTATGCATGCTTAAATTTTTGACATTTTGCACACTCCTTTGGTAACCTTCTACAATGGTGCATTCAATTCCTACAAGGAACAAAACGAGCACAATGTTAGTATTGTGAAAGGAAACACACATTTTACATTAATATACTACACACACAAAATGTGTGCGGGGATAACATGCATTTCTTCCATAATTTTTGTGTAAAGGATGCATGCTCTTGATATTTCATAGTATGCACAATAAAAATGATTTCACGTCAAACTATGCACATTGTCTTCCTTATAAGAATCTCTAAAAATTCCTTTTCATAGTCTTTGAAGTATCATGAATGTGTGTTTATTATATGCACATCATAAAGATTGAGAAGACTAAGTGTTAGGTGTTAGATTTCCCAAGTGGGATATAAATAATTAATTATAAAACTACGATGAAAGATTGTGAATTTTTCATAAGTGAAAGGAAAATGGGGATTGCGCATAGTGTAAATCATGATGCTTGATGAGTTAAGGTGTCATGAAGAATTGGGAGGCCATGGGACTCATGGTGTGGCTATGCAATGAAGAAGAAATCTACTTTGAATGTGGAGACTCGTGATGTTGTGGGACTCAAAGTAGTAGGGGCCAAACACATGTAAAGTGTGGGGCATTATGTAAAACTATGTGTAGTATGAGGATTGAAAAGAAAATTGCACGACACTTAAGATAGTCTATAATGAGGTTGCATAGGGTGAAATGTACGCTTTGTGAAATGGATGCGGAAGGGTATGTCAAAATACATGAAGGGGTATACACAAAGGTTTGCGTACAAAACAAGAAGGTAGAGAATATTATGCAGGTGAAGGTATGCTACGTAAAAACTACTACAAAAACCTAATAGAGGTTGTGTATAGTAGGGAAAATCACTTACGCACTTGAAAATGAGAAAATATGGGATACGTGTGCTTTGAAGCACAAAGGGATTACAAAAATAGGGACCAAATAATAATACAAAAAGGCCCAAGAAAAGTAAAAGGAACTACACAAATGATGGAAATTTGAAATGCACAAGTAGTCCAATCTTTCACGGAAATACCTAAGGGTTCCAATATTTCCTAAAAGAAAATTAGGGTTGTGTTGTTTATACATAATAACAAAGTAAAAGTAAAAAGTGCATGTTACTAAGTATAGTGGATCAATTAAGGGCTCATTCTCTATTATATATTCTATTGTTTGTGTATCATTATAGAATTGGGAGAACTATATGATGCCTCTTCAAAGTAGTTCTATGTAGGAAAAGATCATTTGTGGGGGTAGTTGGGGTTAGTTCAACCCAAAATACTAACACCTTATTTAGGTTAATGAATAAGAGTTAGAGTTTTGTGAAAGAAGGTAATATCGATTCAATCACAATCATCGCAAGAATTTTGAGTAGAAAATCAATGTTATAGACATAAGCGAACCAACACGAAAGAACAAGAAAGTACAAAATATTAGAGGGTAGGTTCATATCCCTCCAAGATACTTTTGGTGGAATAACAATAAAATATCCTATGAACCTATCCAAAATAGACTCCCATGGATTGATATTCATTGAGCACCTTGATGATGATCTTTATTGCTTATGTACATGATATAAACAAATTGCCTGACTTTTTCTTAATATATTCGAATGAGCCATTCTATGCCCTATGTATTATTCAATATTCAATTTATAACATAAATTATGAATGCTTTAGGACTTCCTCGATTAGTCTTGAGTTATATATTTCAAGTAATTGTTAGATTGGGAATAAACTTAATTTTTCTATTACGAGTCTAGCGAACTTAATATTTTTTATCAAATTAAACAACCTAGGGTTTTATTACTCACATGTAAGGTTTTAGTATGATTTTAGAAGTTATATTCAAATCCTTACTTACTAGTATGATCCATATCACCCTTTATTTAGATTTCATTACCCCAGGGAGATTAATCCCTAGGAAAACTAGGAAGCTTCCTAGGGTGTAAGCAAATAGGGGCATCTAAATCCAAATATTTCCCTTATTTTTAGTTATTTTTAGAACTTAGCATTTAAAAATACATGAATATTCAATATTAACTAAACTATTTATTGATATTATTATATGATAACATAAATTGCACACATACACATAAACGATATTATAATATTTTACAAGTGAAAACAAATATGGCATATTTATCAGCTCATATGATTTTGTGTATTGTTACCCATTCTTCGATGTAGATCCATATTATAAAGGTGAGTTATTTTTTCTAGGAAAAGGTTCATGTGTTTTTATAATATCACTAATGTTGCTTTAGTAGAGATGAGTATAATTGAAGGAAGCAAATATTTAATTTTCTATTCCTATTTTTGTGGGGGAAATTTGAATTATTTTTTATGGTGGAATTGATAGACCTTTTCAAATACCACTCTTCACAAAACCATGGGAGATACATAAGAATTTTTATTGCTTTCCAAAAATGGCACTTTTTTTAGGTTTAAGTCTCGTCACCTACTTGATATTGGCAAATTTGACTTGTAAGCAACCTTGTATAAAAAATATATTTGTTGTATTTTATGCACCTCCTACAATTAATTCTCTCCATCCATGGAATATTTCTCATCCTTCTATGATAATTTTATAGGATATTTTTATTCTTTTTGTATAACAGTTTCTCTAAATTTGTGATTTATTATGATCTTGCTGCAAATTTTTAAATACAAGAATGAAGGAAGCTTTTATTTATTTACTTGATAGGAAAAAATTATTAACTAGTATTGTGAGATGGGTGTCCAATAAAATTATTGCCTAAGGCAATCCTAACATTCAATCTGAATCTGGTTTCTCCCATTTTGTGCCACATGACCTCTTCTAATGTTCATCATGATCCTAAATTAGCTAAATTATATTTAAATTTAAATAAAATATGTTTTATTTTAAATAAATGACCATATAAATTCTTAGAGCCTAAATTTAGGATATACTTGGTCATATAATAACATACAATGAGATATGTCGGGATAAAATATTTTCTTAGCTTAACATATCCTTAGATAAGTTAATGATTACATTAATACATGTTTTAAAATGATGAAGAGATCATATCCATATCCATCCTATATATCATAAAGTTCTTTGTTCTTATTATCTATCAAAAAAATATGTCTAAATTACCTTTATTTTTTGGAACATGTAATGATGAAACAAATATCTTAAGGCATTTTCAAATATTTTAGTGGGTAATGCCTTATATTGGTTCCATAATTTACCTAAAGTCTCCATGGATACATATGATAAGTTAGCATGTGAATTGTTATCACTTTCACATCAATGTGGACCCAAACCTTTATTACATACCTCTTCTAACACTTCAAAAAATAGAGATGAAAGTGTTCACAATTATATCCTATGATTTAAGGATGTTCTATATCATATAGCTTACTATCTAATTTTAAAACACATTTTTTCTTTGGGAAATGTTTTTAGTTCCTTTCAAAGAGGAAGCACTTTGCGATGCATTAGTCAAGTATGCGGACATGTTTATAAGGCCTCATTCCCTTGATATTTAGGGGAAGAATACACATGATTTTGCTGATATGGAACCAATGTATTCATCTGCACAACATTTAATATATGAGTATGATGATATTACTTTAGAACTTCCTCCTTACCCATGCATCATCACGGATAAGAAGTACATAAACAACCACAATAGGTGTTAATAATAATTCTTGATAGAAAATAAATTACACTACCTCTTATTTGAAAACGACCAAAGTCCCATTTATCAAAAAATCGGGGAAAATAAGATGTAACTATTATAGAATTATTGGACATGTAAGTGTATCACATTACAAGAAAAATTGATGAGCTTAGCAAAAATTATAGCATTTTAAATAGGGATATTACTAATACTATACAACATATTAAAAAAATCCATCACAAATTTCAAGGAAACCAACACTTATAATAAAAATTGTAAATGGGATATAATATTAAATCTTTGTCAATGATAATTAAATTTAATGTGTGATCTTGAATACTTTTAGAATCTACAATGTACCCTACATGCATGGACCAATAATATATGTATGGATAATTCTAATGGTTATATATTGGTTAAATAAACATTTGGTATAATATACATTTGCAAAATTACCTTTGTGTCATGACTATCCCTATGGAACATCAAGGGATAATTACACATAAGCTGGTTGTATCGTAAATGAGTAAAAATGCATCACGTGAATAATTGTATCATACCCCAATATTATGAATATACAATATCAATACACCTAGATGTAACATACACGATACCCATTGAAAATTTGATCCCAAAAAGAAGATTCTTTAGATGACATATATATTGATCTAGGACTTCTACATAAACATCCCCTTATTGTAATCATTTAATAACCTCCTATGCCCCTCTCTTACTCAAAATTATCTATGCAAATGGTTTTAGATACTTCCTTTATCACATGTTTTCTTTTCATTACCTACTAGTCTTGATTGTTATATTCTACATGATTCTATTTAAACATTGATATGTCTTAGTTGTTTCACCTAGATCATTCATCTAATACCTTAGTTTTGATTATACACGTACATATTATTTGATGATGCAACACACACATGGGTTCAATGTGATTATTGAGGGAGTTATAGAACCCCATAGCCCCCACCTCCCCCTTTATTTTATATTAGCAACTTACTGACCTTTGACCTCTTATAAGTGTAATTCATGATTTATCTTCTATTAGTAGTTATTCAAAATGAAAAAACTATCATATATCCAAAAATGTAAAAATTAAAATAATCCAATAATATAAAACCAAGACCTACTCGTGATTTTATTTGTTGTTACTTACATTCAATTTTTTATCATGCTTTTAACATTTCTACATATCTTCTTCTTTACGCATTTGATTTTAATGTTGATAAAAGCGCACAATAATAAAACACCAAATAATAATAATATAGAAACTGAAATTATTCGGGATGAATTTACATAGATGGAGAATACATTTTATAGTGTTTGATCTCCTACAAAGGTGGAGTCAAACTTCATCTTCAATCCCTCATATCTCTCTCCATGAATCTCTCAGACTTATCCCCTAATATCTCACACATCCCTTTATTATCTCACACACCAAAATAGCTACGTGAGTTGTTCTCACAACTCACCCAAATACTAATACTAACTATTACAATTATATTATTAATATGAGTTATATAAACTCATTATTAATAATATTACAATTTATTAATAATGTCACAATATATTTGTAACATTCACTCCCCTATTGTTAACATTATTAATTCCCAATATACACTCCCCTAATGTTGACATTATAGAAACAACAATCACACTTCCTTCTGCAGCTTGTTGCCCATGCGTGCTCATGATCTGGATGGTTTTGTAGGTCAACCAACAACTTGAAACAAAGGATGGTTTTACAGGACAACCAACAACCTAAAACAAAGGATGGTTTACAGGACAACCAACAACCCAAATATCATGTTGTTGTTTTTCCTTTGTGCTTTCGTTTGTCCACTATGTCTTTCCTTCAGGGAATATGTAGGAACCATTTCTTATTGAATACAAACTAAATAGAGGGAAAATAGAGCTTTAAGACCATGTTCTAGTTCCCCCCCTTAATGTGAACATTTCACTTATTCAAACAAGAACTCTGAAATAGAATCACACAACTAAAACTAACTGCAAATCTAAAATAAAAGAAAACACACATACACACACATTGCCACCACAACTTCATGCGGCCCCATTGTTGGTGACTGACGAGAGGTCGTTGATTGACCTCCAGCCTCTGTTTCCTCTTTCCTCCATGATAATGCACTCTTTACTTAATACAAGAAGTCTTCATCACTTTTTTGAGCATTTGTTTCCTCATTATCAGAGTGGGTAGACTTCATATCCCAATCACTTTCTTTTGTCTCTGTTTTCAGAAATGAAGGATTTATCCTTCAATTTACCATCAAGTAAATCTTGTGCTCTTTTCTTACAATACATAATACCATGTCAGGAGCATTACAATAGTGAAAAAGAAATTTTCGTGGACCTTGGGAGGTTGATTTTTGTTTAAAAGAAGGCTTGAATCTTCCTTTAGCATATGATTTGTTTCTACCATACATTGCAGTTTCTTCTAGATCAATCTTCTTAGTTCTATTTTCTTCTTCTATCAGAGAAGAAATTAAATCCTCTAGACTCAAATTTATTTTTCTCAAAGTAAAGACCATATTAGAATATTTATGAGGCATGCTATTAAGTAATATTGCTTTTGCATCATCATCAAGCACATCAACTTTGATTCCAGCTAGTTGATTTTAAATAGAACGAAACTTACTGATATGTTCCACCATACTTTCTCCTTCCTCCATTTTGAGTTTGAACAAATTTTTCTTGAGTGCCACTGTTGTGCTATCTGCTTATGACCCAAATAGTTTGCTTAATGTCATCCAGATCAAATGTGATGTCTTTGTTAGATTTATGTGATGCAGGTAGGCATCAGATAAACCTAGGCCAATAATCACTATTGCTTTTCGATCCTTGCTTTCCCATTTTGTTGCTTCATCTACGTCATGTGGTTTCTTGATTTTTCCTTCCACAATCTCCCATAGATCTTTGTTAATCAGCAACAATTGAGTTCTAACTTGCCATGTATGGAAATATTTTCCTTCAAATTTTTCAATTCGATTCAACTTGTCCATGTCAATTTAAATAATTGGATGTCGGTTTCAACTGAAAATGCATCCATGAGGCAATTTTTATTTTATTTTTTACAATTTTTGATGACTACAAAATGACCAATGCAAAGAGCTTGAAAAAACACACATATTTTAACAAAACATCATCTCAATCTGAGTTACCAGCTAAAATTTATGGCAACTACAAATTTTAAATCCAACATCTTTCCGGACCCCTTTCCAAAAATGATTTTTTTATACTTGTGTTTTTTTCGCTGAATCCAAAAATGGAAAAAAATGAATATGAAGAGTTGTAACTCATGATTTCCATGATTGGATGAAACAAAATACGAGTCTTTCCTACAAAATATAAGGATCTCCAAACGGTTGTTACATCACCCAATCAGATCGAACAAATGCAAAGACAGAAAAGGCATGTGGATTGCCGAAAATATGTGTCTACACACAGAGTGACAAGCTGCTAGAATTTGTAAAGTTGTGTATCTGCTCCACATCAACGATAGAGTCTCAACGATTCTAGAATTTCTAGATCGATCTACTTCTATAGATCTATCCACGTGAATTCTATCTTGTCAGTCTTCAAGATTTTTATCTGCTACTTCAATACTTTGGCATCCAGTTCATAGTTTGAACTTGACATGAGCAGATTATTAGCTCCTTTGTGCCAATACAATGCTCAAGAGCTGTTACAAATTCACAGTTGGAGTATAACACACGAATTCATTCTCCCATCACAACCTAAGACTAGAGATTGCTTTGATACCAATGATAAAAACTGCACAATAATAAAACACCGAATAATAATAATATAGAAATTGAAATTCATTCGGGATGAATTTACATAGATGGAGAATACATTTTATAGTGTTTGATCTCCTACAAAGGTGGATTCAAACTTCATCTTCAATCCCTCATATCTCTCTCCATGAATCTCTCAGACTTATCCCTTAATATCTCACACATCCCTTTATTATCTCACACACCAAAATAGCTACATGAGTTGTTCTCACAACTCACCCAAATACTAATACTAACTATTACAATTATATTATTAATATGAGTTATATAAACTCATTATTAATAATATTACAATTTATTAATAATGTCACAATATATTTGTAACAAATGTTATACATGTGTTGGCTACAATACATATAGGTGATTTAATCCTAAAATTAGAAAGGGTGGATTAAAACCCCTATTTTAATATTGGAATATAGACATTGTGCTTATTCAAATTAATAAATTAATCATTCACATACATAATAAATTATTGAGATTGGTTTAATCAATTGAGCACATGCTAAATATAGTTAAACACGAAAGGAGATATCCTCTTAGATTTTCTAATGCTTCACAAGTTGATCTTGATTTGAATGTGGATAAAGTGGGCTATGATAGAGATGAAGATGTTTTGTCTCCAAAATAAATTGTTAGAACCCTTAAGGACACTAGTGAAGGTTCAAACACTAGTGTGCAATGATATTGTCCAAATTGTATGGTTCTTTCTTGCAATGTTTTGTACTTTTGTGATGACTTAGATTGCTTCACTTTTATATGTAATGCCTTCATGTACTCTATTTTATAATTTAATGCTTGTGTGTACCCTTACAATGATCAAACCATGATTTTTACACTAAAACTTGAGTACACATTAGATAACAAAAAAAGGTTTGTGATGATTGAATTAGACTACCCTTAAAGGCCAACCCATTATTGTTTTAGGCCAAGTAATGCACTAAATTTTCCAAATGAGGAGCTTAAACTCCACATAGCTATCATAGTACACGTGCATGAGTGAGTGCAAGTCTAGAGTTTCCTCCCATATAATTTCCCTTGTGTTTTGACACTAATAACATATTAGGTAAATATAGTTCAAATGTGCCCTCTTGAATAGTGAATACAATGCCAAATAAAAATGATTATAGATTGATATTTGTAGACACCCCAATTTCACATCTATCCTAAATCAATTAATTCCCCTTCCTTATTTCCCACAAAAATACACTTGAAATAATCAAATATAATTTGATTAATTATCCATTTCAAAATCTAAAAAATAATCCAATCTTCACCACATGTCATTATTCTCCATGTTTTTCCACTATTGAATTAAAAATTCAAATTCAAATCGTCACCCACCCTTCATGGTCCCCACTCACCTAAAATCCTCCACTTATGAATTAAAAATATAATTCAAATCCTCACCCATTCTTCGTGGCCCCCACTCATCTAATCTTGCCCATATTTTCAAACCGCTCACCTAATCTTGCACACATTTTCAAACCACTCTCTTAATCTTGCCCACATTTTCAAACCACTCACCTAATCTTGCCCACATTTTCAAACCTTGATTACTTAAATTAATCTAAGCTAATCACTCCCCCAGGCTATAAATACAACCTTACCCCTCCCCTCTAAAGACACGGAGAATAAGCTTTCATGCCATATCTAAGTTCTTGCATCCTTTGAGCAAAGAACATCCTTTTGCCTAGTCCTAATGCCAAAATAGTCTCATAATCCTTTTTCCCATCCAGTGCAAAGTAAGAGGATCGTTGTTGCAGGAAGGCCTTGCTCTGTCTTGAATAAAAACACCTACATATCACAAAATCAAGGCTCAATCCAAGTTTCCTAGCCCATTCTGAGGTTTGCTACGGAACACGAAGGAGGAGGTATGATTATTGGTATTTTACTTCCTTGTTAGTAGTGTATTTTTCCTAGCTTACATTCTGGCATGCCCGGTGGGACTTTCGATCTATTACCATTAATTTCCTAATTAGTGGTTTTATCTGTTCTTTGTTTATTATTGTTCATTATTATTTCCTTTTCTGTTCCTTATGGTCTTCTTTGGTTAACCTTCACGCTTTGGGTAGTATTTTTGTTGTGTGGTGTCTTGTGGTGTATCTGCAGGTTATAGCAACAATGAAACTCTGAAGCTCATCTTGTCTTTGATCTCCTCGGTGCTTCGTGTTTAGTTCCCAGTTTTGATTTTGTTGTTTACTCGTCATCTGTAGAAACACATGAACTAGCCATTAGTTTATCATCTTACTGTCATGGGACAACCAATCCGGAAAATGCATTTATTTATTTACTTTTGCTAAAATAATTGCTTTGTAGGAAGTTAATCATTTTTTTTTCTTTTATTTTAGTCAATCATTTTGTGATCTAACTCTTTCTTTCGTTTATTGTTCTTTTTTAACCTTGCTGTCAAAATTTTAGCTTCTCAGGTAAAGTACAGAAGTCAGAAAATAAAAAAACCAGCTCCCGGGACGTTTTTCTCATGTTCAAAATTTTCATTCAGAGTGCTATCGTAGCCCATCTTCTGGACGCCATAACTTTTGCTCCCGAATTCGGAATGACTTCATTTTTTTAACGGAAAGGTATTGAAAAGATCTATGCAATGAAAAAATAATTTTTAGATTTAGACTTATAGAAAAAATTTGGTTTCATTTCTTCTAACACCTGTCTTTTTAACAAAAAAACAACAAAATTATAGTTTTTTTTTAAATTATTATTTTTATTTTATTTCACGTAACAACCTCACACATATGCTCTTTCCTCGCACTTCAAAAGTGATCTTGGAAATCAGAAACGTGAGGCCACTTGGGCTCTGCACAACAATTTTTTTTTTTTAATTTTTAATTTTTTTGTCTTACATTTCACTTGTCCATGACAACACTTCTAAGTAACGTTTTCACCCTCTTCTTTTATTTTTTTGTGAAAATAATCATTATCACTATTTTGCAATCATGATTAATTGCAATAATTATTAACATTTTTTTTAAAAAAATTCCAATTGTATCCCCGTATGCTCTTTTCTTGCGCCTTCGAGCGATCTGGAAAATCGAAACGGTCCACAATTTTTTAGTTTTTGTTCTAACATTCAGGGATCCTCTAGCTTTGTTTTCCAACCTGTCATTTTAATAATTATTTTCCTTTTTCATATTCTTAATATTTGTTTGGTCGTTGGTTGTGTATGCTCTTTTCCTACACCTTTGAGCGATCCGGCAAATCAAAAACAACCACAATTATTTTTCTAACATTTCATTTGCAGGATAACTACTAATTTGTTTTTCGTAGAACTCGTTCTTTGGAATATTATCAAAAACAAAAACAAAACAAAAACAACAAAAATCCCGCAAAAATACCACCATTCAAAGACAATTGCTGAAACAAAAAAAAAAGTACGCTCAGGTACGTAATTATTTTCTGCTAGTGATTTATTTCAAGTTGGAAAGAACCATACGTTTAATCACTTTATCATATTATTTTTGCACGTAGACGAGGTGGATTTCATCACCACCAAAGCTACACCGGTGATGTGGACTTGACTACCACGCACCAACAGCATTTGCATCTGCATTGCACTTTGAGACCTAGTCTCATCACAGCGTTTCGGTATTTACCTCACCGCTACTCTTCACTTACAGTAATCTTTGTCATGCGGTAGCATGCGAGTCACGCCTAAATAATCAGTAATAACGAAGCTGGGCATCGTCCCTGTAAATCTTCGGGGAGTTATAAGGACACCATACACATTCATCCCTCCATCACCTTCCACCTTTTCACAAAACCTATTCTGGACGTGGTGATTCACTCCGAAACAGGAAAGTAAGAATTGGTGAGTCTCCTCCAGTGCTCTAAGGGTTCCCCGTACCAATTCTGTCCCCGTACAGAATTAGGTATATCAGGACTAGGGTATATCGGAGGACGCATCTTCTTGGAGTAATAAGAGCCTGCATCCACCATTTCACAGCATACTTGTATGATTGCATGAAACAATGATCATTCCTGAAGAAGTTACCTCATAAGCCAAAACAATCGAATCCACATGATTGCTTGCTGTTTGAAAACAAAATAGTTTAGCATTGTTTTTATCATAAAACTTGGCTAATATCAATGTGTTTATTGTAAAATTCAAATCCTAATCGTGTTCCACAACACCATTTCTCGACCGATTCAATACCAAGCAAAACATTCAAGCAATCCCACAATGAAGATCAAAACGTCACACTGATTTCATTAGCCTACTTCAGCCAACAACAACTCCACTATAGCTTGTTTTCAGCTATATCCAATAGATATTGAGTGACTTGCGTTCACTCCTTATCTCATCAATTGTCAGAACATCCTTTATAGCTTGTTTCAAGCTATATCAAAATAATATTGGGTGACTTGTTTGAGTTCACTCATTATTTCATCAGCTATCAAGTTTAACAAAATCCCATCGACACAAATCCCTTCAAATCTCATTTTGAGTTCGCAATTGTGTTGAGTCACTTGTTTGAGTTACTCTTCCTATCAAAAATCCAGAGCTTGTTTAAGTCAAACCAATCAACATACTCATCATTGCTTGTTTGAGCTATATCTCACTTGTATTGAGTACCTTGTTTGAGTGTACTCCTTACATTTTCGTCTGCTAAGCTTGTTTAATCCAAACCAATCAAGATATTCGTCATAGCTTGTTTGAGTTATATCCCACTTGTATCCCGAGTATCTTTTTTAAGCTTTCTCCTTATAGCCTTACTTGTTAAAACTCGATTGAGCCAAAATAAAAATCACAATCAATAGGTTGATTTCTTCATTGCACCTTTCTTCATTCTCCCTCTCTTTCAAACATGAAGAATTCATGAAAAACATCACACAATGAGCTATTAGAACAAATTAATAAGATGACAACACAACTCTCTCATATGGCTACCCAAATCAGTGAGCGATCACCCAAAAAGTTGATCATACAACCTCATGAAGAAATCAGTTCACGTAAAGTCCAACGTTAGTATACCCCCCTTGGAGAAAGTCTCTCTAGTGTTTTTCATCAACTAAAAGAGGCTAAACTGATAAGATATCCAATTACAAAACCCTTTGTTAAAGGGGAAGCTAAGCCATGCTGGTACAAACCTAACACATACTGTGACTTTCATCGCATTGATGGTCATCACATAGATAAATGTGTGTGATTTAAGAATTACGTCCAAGACTTAATTGATGACGACGCCATCTCTGTAGAACTTGATGACAATGCTCTTGCAACCAACGACACATCTAATACCACAACTTTCCATGAAGAGCTGACTACTGTTGAAACTCCTATATATACTAAAATTCCACGAGATCATGATGACAACAGTCAAGACTCTCTAATTCCAAACCAATCCATATCTTCTTCAAATTTCCTTCCATTAGTTCAAACATACATTGAACCTGTTTTGGCCGACAACATTCTTCCAACATCTAATGAGACCTTGATCTTGTTTCAAGACTCCCTTTCAAACCTTGATATTACTGTAGACACTACAGAAGAGGTTCCATCAACAGGTACCATTAAGTTTGATTCTATTATTCCAATATTGGCTCTTATGCCTAACATCTCTAGCCTTGTTGTCAAAACACAACCACATCAAGTTTGGACACTTGCAACAATGCAACCTATCATGTCCATCATGCTTTCAATGATCGATCTTGCAGGCATCTCATCACTAATGATTCTCACCTATCAAGACTTCTATGTGCATACATTCTACGAGGTACGTATACCCAGGAATATCTTTATGCCACCTTTTCCATCTTTAATCGTGAATCTATCCTCAAATCAATCAATTAATGGACAAACAAAAGTAACAAACCAAATAATACAAACCATCATTGTCAACACACATGGAAGCTATTGGCTTAACCAAATCTATCCCACTCTTTGGGCTTACCACACATCTTATCACACACCTACTAGAGCCACTCCCTTCTCCTTTGTTTATGGTTGGGAAGCTATTTTACATGTCAAGGTTGAATTTTCATCCTTCAGAATATCCCTCAAAGATGTAATCAATCAAGATTATTATCAACACTCACGCCTTAGTGAACTCGACCTTCTTGATGAAAAACAACTTAATGCCCTAGATCATCTTCAAGTATATCAAAATCGGCTACGGCATAGCTACTATAAAAAAATAAAACCTAGAAAATTTAAGGTCGATCATTTCATTCTCAAAGAAAATCGAAAGAACACACCCAAAGAACGAGACAAACAAGACAAATTTGAGCCCAACGAAATCATAGATAGTTTTGGGTTTGGAGCCTATAAATTGGCCACTGAAGATGGTCAAGATTTTGATGAACCAATGAATGTAGTTCACTTAAAGAAATTTTATCCTTGAGATGTTCACTATTCTAGGATACAACATGTACATTGTTCCTTTTGTCTTGCTTATCTCCGAATAATTTAAATTTATTCATTTCCATTGGCAGATATTTTATTTATCAAAATCACATCTTCATATTTATCATCATGAGACAAGTGTTAGTATAAATCCTATTAAGTTTGTGAGCGTCATACTTCTTCCACTTTCAGTTGCTTTCCTCTATGGTCATACCTAGAAGCTTACTGATGGTAATATATCCCCTTCTAATACATTCTCTCTTTCATAACAAAGCTCTAAACTTTGTTACCCAGTTCGTTGGTCATCCATCTCGGCCTTCGGTGTTAAACTCTCACGTCCTACTAGTCGTGTGGGGTGAGATTGGGGCAGATGTTTCTTCCCAAATAAAAGCACGTTGTAAAAAAAAACCATCAATTCAATAACTTATGAATAATTCATTGTCACATCTTTCGTCCTTCATAGTCTTTGGTGTTGAGCCCACACTTCTTATTGGTAGTGTGAGACTGGGAATGGAGGAAGGTGCCCTTACTCGTCTACGTCTTGTCTTCGGTGATAAACCCTTGCCTCTTACAAGTGGCATGGGGCAAAGCGTAGAGGGTCATTCTCATACAAGCATAAAAACATTGCAAAATATTCCAAAAAAATAAAATAAAACAAAACAAAACAAAAAAACTAAAAAGAAATTCACTCGCCTATATTTTACCTTTGGTGATGAGCCCTTGCTTCTCACTAGTAGCATGGGGCAAGGCATAGGGAGTCATTTCAAAAATACAAAATCTTATAGTGCTTACAAATTATAGAATCCCCAAACACGTAATTTAGATGCCTAAGTGAAGAGAGAACTATCCCTTAACCTCATATCTTATCAATCAGCAAGCCACATAACTGTCTAAGTCTAGCATGTGACTCATAAAGTGAAAGCCATTTTTGAAACTGGTTCAGTACCATTATGAAGAATGGAGTCACAATTTCCCAAAGGGATTATCCTTAGCATTTGTCTCTATACTCATTATCTACCTCTTGCATCCTTCTTGATTCTTGGTGATGAACCCACACATCTTACTAGTTGTGTGGAGTCAAGAATGGAGCTGGAATTCTTTTCATCATATCATCACCACCATATCCTGCCAATGGAAAGAGAATTTGTGTTATTCTGAGCATAAGTTACAACACGGAACATGGTACATATGGATAATATCCATGTTTATCGCCTCTCAAAAATAAGTCTGCACTCTGGTCCATAAATTGCCACTCACAGTGTAAAAATCTACCAACATTTGAAAATCGTCAAAAATCTAAAAACAAAGTGTAAAAATCCAAAAATCTAAAAACATTTGAAAATTGTCAAAAACCTAAAAACATTAGAAACAATCATCCAAAATCCAACAAAAAAATTAGAACTCGTCAAAAATCTAAAAACATTAGAAACCATCGTCCAAAATCCAACAAAAAAATTAGAACTCGTCAAAAATCCAAAAACATTAGAAACACTCACAAAAACCCAAAAATATTACAGAATCATCAAAAATCTAAAAACATTTGAAAATCGTCAAAAATCCAAAAACATTTGAAAATCGTCAAAAATCCAAAAAACAAGTGTAAAAATTCAAAAATCCAAAAACATTTGAAAATCGTCAAAAATCTACCAACATTTGAAAATCGTCAAAAATCTAAAAACAGTGTAAAAATCTCAAAATCCAAAAACATTTGAAAATCGTCAAATTCCCAAGTATAAAAATCCCTCCAAAAAAAAAAAACATTCAAAAATCTCCAAAAAATCTAAAAAATTATAAAATTCAAAAACAAACATTAGAAAATCCAAAAATCCAAAAACAAAAACATTAGAAAATATCCAAAATACAAAAACATTTGCAAAATTTTCAAAAGACCAAAAACATCCACAAAATCGTAAAAACTCAATAAGCAACACAATTCATCCTTTGAACTATTATCCCAAACAAATGGTCCAACCACCTTATGACTACCAATTTCAAACCACTTCTCCTCGCGTGAATCCTCGCTTGGGGAAAATCCGGCTCTCATTGTTTCCTTGTTTGAGGAGACTGACCCAATCCCTTGTACCCCTACTTGGGGGCACATCTAATCAATCATCACTGTGGAACACGTTAGGGACATGTTTACTGGTTCTTGTGTTGCATTATTAGTGGCAAATTATTAATTGCTTTCTTGTATCTTGATATATTACAGGGGGCATCTTGATTTTATGTATCCTGGTGTTCTCTGTAATATTCTTATGTTATCTGATTGCATGTCGTACTGGGGCATCATACTTTCTTGATGGCCTCTGTCTATGCTCTCTTCCATTTGCATATCATACTGGGGCATCAAACCTTTTTGATGGCCCCTGTCTATGCTATCACGCATATTACAGTCTAGTCATCCTGATCTTTTATATCACGATGCATCCTGTTATGTGCTATATTAAAATTAAGATGCTTTTCGTCACGTGAGTATCTTCCTACATGATCAACATCTTACTTTGCACCCCATCCATTCACCCATACTAATGCATTCTCCAGTTTGCGAATCCTACTTGATCACCGTTGCAGTTTGCGAATCCTACTTGACGATCTTTCTCAAGTAGCATTCACTATCCAACAGCTCCTTCTCCCCCACCATGATCACCATGTATTTGATCCATTCATTCTCACTCCTCATTTTTACTCCTCCGCCGCTTATACCCATATTACCCTTCTCACCATTCTTGTCCCCTCTCACCCATTGGTATTCTTTCCTTTCACACTTTTGCTTCCCGCTTGACAATCTTACTTACTAACCCCTTCTATATGGAATCCTCAGTGGAGGTTTACCCTCTCCCTAAGATCTTCCCGTTGTAGAAGCTTCTTCACCACCTACCCTCTCATCAAACAACCATCACCACCAAACATATCTTCCCACTCTACCTCTTCTACTTCTCATTCTCGCATCATTACTCTCACCACGGGCATCCCAATTAAGGATTCCCCTCACACTCTCTACCCTCCACTACATATATTCCTTCATCCATTCATGTTACACTCCTTTGTGTCATTTCTTTCTTATTATCACCTCATCTCATATCATATACCACTTAGGCATACCTCACTCACTCTTTTCTCATCCTTCCCCAAATCCACCTTATGCCTGGTCATCCTACTTACACGCTCTCGTAGTATGGCAAATTCACTTGAGGGTTCCCCTTCAGTCTATTTTGTCATACCCTATTCCCACCAACTCTAACATCATCCTTCTTCCTCAGCTTGGCGATCTTACTTAACCATTCTAGCCGCATGGCAATCTTACTTAAGACTTCCACTTAAGGTTGATCTGCCCTGTGGCCTTCCCCCATCCCATCATATTTCCCCCATCTTATTTCTCCCACCTCTCATCACGATCATCTTCTTCACCCTACCATTCCACCCCTATCTCCAATATCATTTTGTCTTTCTCTTTACATATCATCCATGTCGGTTGGGTGACCCTACGAAACCTCTCCAGCAGTATGACGATCTTACTTAAGAGATTCTCTTAAGCATGAAATGTCATCTTACACTCACCCATCACTCTCCAATCTCACCATCCATATTTCCTCTTCATTCCCCATCATCACATATTTTTACCACCACTATCACCCTCCTCTGCTTGGCAATCTTACTTAACCACTCACCCGGCATGGCGATCTCACTTAAGAGTCCCTCTTAAGGATGATCTATCTCCTTGCCTTTCCCCATCACTACACACCCTTCACCCTTTATTTTTTCTCAACATTCCCCATTATCACATCCTTTCACCTCCTTTTCGATTCTCGCAAACACCACTTCTCACTTGACCATTTGTCATCTCCAGTTTTGCTCACATGGCAATCTTACTTAACCACTTCTGTCACATGACAATCTTATGTCAAGGTCCTCCCTACACTTAACTTTTCATCGTGAACTTCTCCCCCGCCTCATTCTTCGTCCACTTTGTTGATCGCTTCTTCCACCTAGTATCTCCTATTACCCACTTTTTCCTCCTCCTATTATCCTTTCTCCACATATCCTCTTACAACATACAACTCATCTCTTCCACCTCCAATCACATTCTTTTCCCCCATTTTCCCCTCCTTGATCCATCATCCTTCATACCGTTTCTTCCCATTCTTTTCATGTCTTGGTTCTTCATCCTCACCTCGTTCATCCTCATCACCCCCATCCTCTCCTCGCTTTCACTTAATCCCAACTCCTCCCTCCCATCTTCTTCACTCTTTCCCCTTCATCTTCTCAAATTCCCCCCACATTTCTACCCACACACATATTCACCATTATTGTGAACACTCCTATATCATTCTTTCATCATCATCTTCTCTTCTCGCTAATAATTGTCATGGGTTTTCCTAAAATTATCAATCCTCATTCCGCACGACCTCATTCACTCCCTTGGACCTTCTAGAGTTTCCCTTCATTCCTTCCCTCCTCTAAGCCCACCACTCATTGTCAACGGGTTTTCCTAATGTCCCTTTGTTGGTGTTACCCTTTCCAGTCCTTATTCGCTTTCTCTTTTTCTTCATTTTTTCTTTCACCCTTCCCCACCACTCATTGTCAAGGGGATTTCCCTAACGTCCCCTCATTGGCATTTCCTCTTCTATCCCCCATTCTCTTTTCTCTCCTATTCTTTTCCCTCACTCCCACCCTTTCTTGTCGCTTTTTACCCATCTCTCCATCTCCTCTTTGCCCTCTTCAATATCTTTACTGTCTTCATCATACATCCTTTTTCTATTTTCCCGTCATCCTAGTATCCTCATTTCATGCATCTCCATATCTTTTCCAATCGATGTCATTCCTCCCCTCTTTCTTCTTTGAACATTCCTTCTATCGTTCCCTTTCCACTTATTACCCCCTTTCTGTATTCCCTTCCTTCTACATCATTTTCTTTGTTATCCTCTTCTCTCTCCCACCCCTCGTCTTATTTCCCTTCCCCTATATCATCTTCTTCCCCTTTTTCCATCACGTTTCCTCCTTACATCCCCATTGATAACCTGGTTGTTCAGCGTTGTCCTATCTTTTTTATCATCCCACTCTCCACATGCATCTCCATACGGTCTGTTCCATATTCTTTGCCTTGGTCTTCCTCACAATGACGCGATTCCTTCAATCTTCTCCTTGTATTCGTTCTATCTTCCTTTCCTCTCCCCTAATTTTCACGTTTCTTCTTACCACTTCCCCTTTTCTCTACCACCCCTACCTTTTCGTTCATTCTGTATATGTTTCTCTTCCTTTCTCTCCTCTTTTTCACACTTTCCTCACCCCTCATAGTTTCTTTTTTTTCTCCGTTCTACTTCTTCTTTCATCCTCTTTCTATTTTCCTCTATTTCACCCCCTACTCCCACCTCATTTTCTCCTTCTTATTTATCCTTTCCCGTTTCCTACTTTTTCACTTCCACGCATCCCTCTTTACTATCTCTGTTGCTTCCTTCATTTTGCACATCTCTCTATTTTATCCCCTTCACCCTCTACTCTATCACTTTTTTGTTTTTGCCTTGTTTGTCCTTCATCATTCCCTTCTTCCCCTATCATCCCTTTCTCTTATTTCTACTTTCCTTTTGTTCCCCTCCCCTATTTCCCTTACTCTTCTCATAATCAACCCCCAATCCTATCCATTCCCTTTTCTCTTTCCCACACACCCTCACACCTAGCATTCAAGGTCGATTGAATCCTTCCTCCATTTACGTCGTGCGGTCATTCCAATCTCTTCCACTCCATTATCGTCCTCTTCTCCACCGAATCCATTTCCCTTCTTTTCGAGAGTTCTGTCGTATATTTCATTCTCATCAGTCCTCTCGAGGGGGCATCACCACATCTATCCATAATCACATCTTCTCATGACATTTTTGTCTTGGAGGATACTATGACATCCGTCACTCACCACTTTCTATTCTCCCCAACAAACATTCACTCTACCTTTTAAAAAGTAGATTGAATTCTTCCCCATACCGTCTACTTTCTTTGAAAGGACACTACTTTCATAGTACCCTTCCAAAGAGGGGCAAATGTAGACACCCCAATTTCACATCTATCCTAAATCAATTAATTCCCCTTCCTTATTTCCCACAAAAATACACTTCAAATTAATCAAATATAATTTGATTAATTATCCATTTCAAAATCTAAAAAATAATCCAATCTTCACCACATGTCATTATTCTCCATGTTTTTCCACTATTGAATTAAAAATTCAAATTCAAATCCTCACCCACCCTTCGTGGTCCCCACTCACCTAAAATCCTCCACTTATGAATTAAAAATATAATTCAAATCCTCACCCATTCTTCGTGGCCCCCACTCATCTAATCTTGCCCATATTTTCAAACCACTCACCTAATCTTGCACACATTTTCAAACCACTCTCTTAATCTTGCCCACATTTTCAAACCACTCACCTAATCTTGCCCACATTTTCAAACCTTGATAACTTAAATTAATCTAAGCTAATCACTCCCTCAGGCTATAAATACAACCTTACCCCTCCCCTCTAAAGACACAGAGAGAATAATCTTTCATACCATATCTAAGTTCTTGCATCCTTTGAGCAAAGAACATCCTTTTGCCTAATCCTAATGCCAAAATAGTCTCATAATCCATTTTCCCATCCAAAGGCAAAGTAAGAGGATCGTTGTTGCAGGAAGGCCTTTCTCCGTCTTGAAGAAAAGCACCTACATATCACAAAATCAGGGCTCAATCCAAGTTTCCTAGCCCATTCTGAGGTTTGTTATGGAACACGAAGGAGGAGGTATGATTATTGGTATTTTACTTCCTTGTTAGTAGTGTATTTTTCCTATCTTACAAAATTTGTTAAAGTAAACATTTTTAGTGATTTTGGAAGTAGTGTTTGTGTGTAGATGCATAATGGTGCTCTTGATTTGGCTTGGTATGCTCTAAACCTAGATTTGAGTGATTCATACTTGCATAGAAGTTGTTCCTAATATATCCTCTCGAATTAGAGAATATTAGGAAACTTTTTTTATATTTGATAGATATTTATAAAGGAGCTCTTCGAGAATGTTAGTTGGGTTTCAAGTGCATAAAAATATATGCTTAAATTGTATTTATATCATTCCATAGTGTAGAATTTCATACTAGTATTAACCTGAAGGGGAATAAAGATAAAGATAATAAGATTTGATTGTTGGTCCACAAAAAAAATAGAACCATAGAGTAGGGACAAGATCGAATGTTATTTATGTCCAACTTGTACAATATTTATCTAGGAGGATAGAATACTACAAGTATAAATATGGAAAATCATGATAGAAATAATAAGACATTTATGAGAAACGAGATCGGTCATGTAGATGCATGATCAACAAAATATGATAGTATAAAGTGTTTACAAGTCTCGAGAAAGAGAGTAGGATGATGCATTTAAGCTTTATTAGTATGCACTAGTTATTATAGACACTCAAATTTGAAAATTTACACTTTAGCAACCCTTGATTTGATTATGCGCTCTTTCTTGAATAAATACAACTTCCCCATTCCTACATAGCTCTTTATGAGGTCCATTTTTTAGATTTTTATCCTTTCACACCTGACATGTCTTCAATCTTTGAGAATTCAATGCGAAAAATCCATATAGAAATATCAATCTACCAGTTCCTAATCCCACTCAACATGTTCCCCACTCCTTTCTAATACCATACAGTTTGGTCGGGACCATACCATATGGTCTTGACCTCTTTGTAAGGTCTTGGACTAACATTTCTTCCTACTACACTTTTAAATTTAAATCTTTATTTGATTCTTAAAATTTCTCTAGGTCGGAATTTCTTAGATAAATCATTTATGGAACCATATATAGGTAAGTACTACCTCATTTACTAACCTAAAACTCCTAAGATAGTGCATGAGATTACTTACTTCATACACTTGCAAAATTCATTCAAATCTCCCTAAATCTTATAATTTTACATCTATATCCATTAAGGAGGCACTCACATCAGGTCCGAAGCTACAAAACCATGTCAAGAAAACCATCTATCTCATCTACAAGCATCCAAACATCCTCTCTTTGATTGTTTTATAGCAAGAGACAAGTCAAAGCAAACAATGGTCAAAGTAAGTGCCAAATCAATTGATCTATCTAGATGTCACATGCTAAGGGGAGAACAACATGAAATTTGAAGCCTCTTTAGAGTAGTTCTAATGTTAGTGGTTCACGAGGGTTTCCAAACCCTTCTAATGTTATTTTTTCAGGAATATTCATCTATGGATAGATTTTAAGATGATGATCAATCCAATAAGAGAGCTTCATTGTATGTGCAATAACTAGGGCTTGAAAATGATAAACAAATCCAATAATGCGAGCAACCTAGAAAATTGCATAATATGTTTTAAAGAAAATCTAAGACCATACAAAAGGTCATAAACCATATGGTACGGTCTTGATTATGTTGTATTGTCCTAACCCTGATAATGTTCCAGCTCTAGTTCAGTTTGCAAAGTTCCTCCAAGTTCATTTCTCTTGCTTTCTATGTTGTGCATTTTCAAATCTGTTCAAAAATTAGATGTGGCAAGTTAAGTTCCTCTATACCTCTATTTTTTTATTCTAATTACATGTTAGGTTAAGTGGTGTGTTGTAATATTCCTTATCTGATATGAGTTGTAAATCTGATTTAGTGTTCATATTGCATTATCTTTGTTAGATCAATAATCAACTCTAAATCTCACATACACCTAATTAAATTGACCTAGAAATTTAATTTAGGGTTAAACATTTTGGTGATCCCACTTTTTATCACAACCTTAACATAATATAGGACCCATTCCTTGTGTATTAGGTGTCTTTAGTTTTCGAACCCTAGCTAATTTTGGGTTTCCATCTAAGTACATGCTTATCTTTCTAAGTTTGTGATTTCTTTTATCTTTTCATCATGCCTACTTATACTAGCCCCTTTTCCTCTATGATTTCCCTATCTCACATGTATTTTGTTGACCTTGACGCATTTTTCTACATCTACATTGGTTTCTTTCAACATTATTTTCTACTTGTTTCAAAAATATGTGCTCTTTGAGTTATGCCATCAAATTAAATTGGGTTTAACCCACTCCAAAGTGCACAAGCGCTCATAATATAGCAATTGTTCTTATTCCTATTCATCGACATGTTGATTTATCTTGTAATGATGATATTTACACCACTCTCCCTAACAATGGCCATGATAATTTACCCTTGCATCTCAACTAGTGGCCCTACCACCTATTGACCTCCTAACAATCACCATAAATGATACTCTTATAGAAATCTCCACTTATGATGTTTCTCTTCCTCCTTGTGCTATTAATACAATGCATGATCTATTCACCAATGATTCCTTTGCTATCATTGTTGATAATGGTCAAGACCATGAATCCAATTCTCAACCTGACCAACATCATCAAGGTATCCTTGATGAAGATGACAAACAATTTGATCAATTCTTGCATGAAAACCACTCTAATATCATCCTCCTCTTATATGCCACATGAGATCAACTCAATACCATTTCCTTATCACCCACCTTTGTGGCTATTGTCCCCACATATGCGGTGCCTACCTCTTTGAGTATACATCACTTATTAATGTCAAAATTTTCTATTCCTATTTTTGCCACTAAAATTGTCACCACACATCCCATATCTAATCCTCATGGTTCACATGTATCTTCTTCTAGCACACAAGCTCTTGAATCCCTTGTTCTTTGTTTATAAAAAAATATTACAATTGAAACAAGGTGTATCCACTTCCTCTAATGCTATAGATTCCACACATTTACTTCATAACCCCCTTGCATCTCGAGGTGTTTTCTTATCTATGATGGAAAAGGAGTTCATGTTAAACATCTTCACTCATTTCGTGTTGCTTCCTTATATTATGCTTCTAGTGACATCTTGCTTACCAATATTTTCCCCTAAAGTCTCAAGGACTTCACATTACATTGGGTTTACACTCTTCCCATTCATTTTGTACATACATTTACTACTATAGAAAATATTTTCTTAGCGCAATTCTCTATTAATATTGAGGAAAATTTTATTGACACATAATTGGCTCAAATATGACAAGGGTCTACTAAAATTTTTAATGCTTATGTATTGCATATAATACCATGCTCACTAAACTGAATAATCTCTTAGCTGATAATGAATTACAAGATCTATTTACTCAAAATTTATTGTCTCCTTTATAAGATTCATTCATGTTTGATAGGTTTTTATCTTTCTACCATCTATGTCATTACTTAAAAGAGTGTGAGGCTAAGTTATTGCATTTGAACATTCTCTAGTACATTTCTAGCTCTCCTTACACATTTATTGCTAAGTTTTCAAAAAAAATCCATTCAAGAGTAAGTCCAATGATGTTAAAACTACTTCTAAAGATAGTGTTAATGTCATATCACAACCTGTTAAGCAACAATAACAACTTGTGTATCGTCAATTTACTCATTTTTCAAGTCCTCCTCATGTTATATTGAAATAATTGCTAGAGTAAAATCTCATATCTTTCCCTCCACCATTTGAAGTTGATATGAGTATACCTTAGGGAAAGAAGTTCAATGTTAATGCTCATTGTGATTATCATCACTGTTTTGGGAATTCTACTAATAGCTACCTCAAGCTTCACCATGTTGTTAATATCTTATTAATTATCAATCTATTGAATGAGATGAGCCCACAATAGTTCCTAAGCCAACCAATGATAATGCTAAGTTAAAAAACTTTAATGATTGGAATTCCTAAGCATTCTACTACAAAGTCTTCTATGGATTTCCATAATGCTTATCATACGATTGCCTCAATTACCTTCCTATGATCACCCCTTAGATGCAATGATCAATACAATTAATCAAACATTGTCTACTATTATGGTCATAACCTTTAGTAATTTTGATTGACGGTACATTTATTTATTATACATTGTATATTCCTATTTCTATTAATCAAAAACTAGTACGAGGTATTTTGGTTGATCCACATAATCAAAAAATGTTTGTTCTCTCACTGCTGCTACAATCCTCGGGAATTCCTACACATAATCTTGCCTTTGATGTAAATTCTCACTACTTCCGCATTACTCTACATATCACTATGAGGCCTATTACTACATCGGTTTCATTTTTTTGTTGCATATACTCTTAGTTCTAGTGCCTTATGGTTAGGTTTACCTTGGTTACGTAATATTAAGGCCATTCCCTTGATCATATATCAATGTGTTAAGTACATCCGCAATCAATATATTATCACCACTAGAAGTATTCCTTTGAGGTTACTCATCCTAGTGTGCCTACAACTACTTTTTTAGTCCCTCCTCTTAGTCCCCCTACAAATGCGTCTTTGATTATGCATAATTCCTCTAGTGATTCTACATTAATCCCTAGGATAATTCTCTTACAATCTAGTTCCAAATCTATAGATGCTCTTAGTTACCCTATTGTGCACACTTACTCTCCTAGTGTTGATCATGTTAAGTCTCCTAATCATCCTTCGATTTTACATTCTACATCCCATGTCTCCAAGTCTCCTCATAGGCATTCCATCTAAGGTTATGTTTATCATCGTACTCACTCCATTAGGATGTTACATCATTCCTCTAATTCACATGATACCCCTATTACTTCTCCATACCCTCCTAGTAGTTGTCACACTCATTCCTCTAGTCCACCACATCAAAGCTTTATTATTTGCATTTTAGTGTTACACTTATTCAACCTTATTTGGAACATGTCATTATAATAATATGACTAGCATCAACATCTTCAATGACATTTGAATTTTCATCTTTTATGGTGTCCCCTTCACATCCTCGTGATGTTCTCATCAGTTAGCTCTTTTGTTACTCATACATTTTATACATAGTTATGCATTGTGATAATACAAAAACATTCAAATATTTACAAAACTACAAAATCAAGATTTTTGTGGTCCACTTGAGTTGTTATTAATTCACATTATACATGTTGCTTTGATCAATTTGGTTTGATATATAACATGATTTATTTATGTACACACATGCGTTCATTTCGTATCTTAAGTTGGATGCGAGGACACAAAAATTGGTACACACTTATAAGGGCACTCATGTCTCTTTACATTCACATCATTTGGGTACAATCCTCCATATCCTACAAGTTCTATTATTCCATTATAGTTCATTTGTACTTCCTCATTCATGATCAATTAGTTATATTGTGTACTTGCTATTTTTCATACTAATAGGACAAACACATGTGTCTTGTGCAACATTTGTATCTCTTGTTTCATATATCGTGTATACATTTGTTATTATTTATTTCAATTTCTTGGGAAGTGAATATTTAATTAATTTGTAATTTTTAAATGTTTTAACTAAACATACATATAACGGATGAATATTTTTATAGGTGGATATTCTGATTTAATTAACTTCTAACATTAATTGCACAACTTAGAATAGTGTTTTCCAAAGTAACGATTCATCTAGGAACTATCAAAACAAGAGGGAAATAGTACACTTATCTAATTTTGTGTGGATCTGGAAGATCTTGGGTGGTCGAGTGAAGGAAGAGGAAAATTTGAGATTGAAATTGCTTCTTTGCTAAAACTGTAACTTAAAACTTATCCTAGTAAAAACTGTAAAACTTAGTCCAAAACACTTGTATGCTCCTACCCCTCTAGTACATTCTTGGACCTAATTGGAATCTAGGTTTGAAACTTCCTAATTGCTTCACCTTCCGATAAATTTGTGTCATTGTGTGTCGATTTTCTTTTCTCACCTTCAAAATGGATTTGTAAACACTTCTCAAACCCTAGAACCCTTGTAATGCAAGGAGATCCTGTAAAATAAAGTTCATTGGGTTATGTGAACCCTTGTGTATGTCCAACATCGCCACTACTCCAAATATGGATCAAGATAAATGTCATTCTTGTAGCATGTGATATATATCATAGTGTAACCAGACTTGACAATCATGCTTTGACAATGCTTTTTCTAAGTTTCACACTTGCTCAAATAGTTGGGAAGGGTCACTTTTCTTGCTTTTAGAATGAATATGGAGACTCCTAGACTTGGAAGGAGACTTCATACCTGTAGAGGGTGTTTCCCTAATGGATGTGCATGAGTTATTTTTTAGTATATGGAGCCTTGAGTGTCGTCGATGCTTGCATTTATATAAGGAGTTCTTAAAGTTCCAGGTTACTAAATGAAGTGTGATTTACTTGCTTATATATGCTTCCAAAGGTTATCATGTCATGAATGCCAACCAAGGGGGATATTAGTCTCAGTAAGAATGTGATGGAATTGAAATAATTAGTTCAATGCATGTCATTCCAAAACCATACAATAGGGTTAGGATTGACATTTTTCAAAATCGACCATGCAATTGACATTTTTGGACTAAAGGAGAAAAACATATTTTGACTTTTTACGCCTAAGCATGATTTTTCTTGGATGTATTTTATGCAATTAAACTTTAGAGACTACGGATAAAGAGGTGTATAAAAAAAAGTGCACGAAGGGCTCTCAGGGTGTGCTAAGCAACAATGAGGAGAGTGCATTTAACCATGCAATGTGCAATGTCAAGATCAATAATGTCAAAGGATAGATTTCCAAATTTGAGTGTCTATATTTTTCCCCTTTAAGTATGAAACAAAATTATATGCTTAAAGGAAAATATACCTGAGTGTGTAGACACACTTTTTCTTCACTCGCGATAAATTTTTTACAGTATCTTATTGTGTTGGTGTTGACATGCTATAAAATGAAACATGCAACATAAAGTGTAGTCAATAACGAAGATAGGAAATTGAATTGTAACTCAAATATGTAATGATAGTACTATAAATAAATGTCTAACAATAAATTACAAAATAGATGCAAAACATGTAAGGAATACCCTTGTTTTTTTTATAGAGGAAATGCGATCCCACTCTTTTACCTTGTGTCGGGAACCAGATTTGAACGGGTGACATGAGGATTTTCAGTCTTCTGCTCTATAAACTAAGCTATCCCAATTCTTCCTTGTTCATCATCCTAGCGTAAAACCTAAGCTCATGTTAACTAAAAGATAAAATAAAATCCTTTTTTATTTCCCTTTTGAAATTATACTTTTGGATTGGTAAGTTACCATTTGAAAGACTATGAACAACTCTCGAAGTTGAGGGCATAAAGTTCGGGGGTCGGACGAGGGAGAGTAGAGTTGGTCGAGAGTCATTCGAATACCGAATCACTATAAGTAGGGGATAGAGGAGAGATAAATATTTGTGGGTGGGTTGGTGGGCCCCATAGATCTAGGATATAGGGAGGGTGAGGAAGGGCGGGGCTTCCTTTCCCTTCTCTAGAATTCTAGATAGGGGCCATATCTAGATAGGGCTTCATTCCGCCGGCTAGGTGTATGCGAAAGCCTGGTTCCGAAGGATGATTCATTCCGCTCCGCTCTCCTGATAGAGGGAGGTACGACATCATTCATCGGTTTATCATTAAAACCTAATGAAGCTATTGTTTCTTCATCGATCAAGGATTCCGATTTTTTTGAAGGGATTGATTTTGATTCGATATCCCTTTCAAGCAGGACGAGTTCATCCAAAATTATACTAAAAAATAATCGTAAGTCTGATACCTATCAAAAAAATTATTATTATGAGTCCATAGTTCAATTAGATAAAAATTTAAGTTAGTTGTTGATACGGATGGGAATAATCTACATTTTACTCTACTTTTCATTCTGAGCAATCCACCCCTAATTTGTCTCTTTGGGGTAGAAGAATTACTCACTAGATCATTCAATGAATATGATACCTCGTAGATTCTATATATTTTTAAACTCTGATGAAGTATTGGGTGTGTTCAGTCCATAATTTGTGCTGAGGAGAGGTTGATGCGTTAGGTGTACCAACCCAAAACATGAATTACAAAGAGAAGAACAAAAAAAATAAGGAGATGAAACCAGGGTTCATTTTAAGAAGACTAGTAAATTAGAGGTGGAAAATACTCGGTGAATATACCTCAAACCAATTTCATCGAAAGGTAAATTTTCTAGGTTTTAGACTCAAATTTTTGCCTGTCATTTTCTTAAGGGGGAGAACTCAACATTTTTTTGGTGTCGGGTGACAATAAGGCTTGTTTTCGGGTGACAACAAGGCTTGTTGTCATGCAATAGAAAACCTTGTTACCGTCGACACCAAAAAAATGCTTCATTTTTTCGACCGTCTACAACCCCCTGGTTACGCATCAACAACACTCTGGTCATGTGTCAACAACCCTCTGGTCGCATGTCAACAACCCTCTAGTCGTGCATCAATAACCCTTTGGTCGTGCGTCAACAACCCTTTGGTTTCGCATCAATAACCCTTTGGTCGCACGTCAACAACCCTCTGGTCACGCATCAACACCTTCTCTTGTCACGCGTCAACAACACTATATTTTTGCTCATCTAGAAATGAAAATCTTCCTTCTCACACGTCAATGACACTTTCCTATTGCAAGTCTACAACAACCAATCTGAGACTCTGATCCACACTTTGTCTGCTTGTAATTTACAAGTAATTTGGATGCTACATTAATAAGTTACTAATATACTACTAGGTGAATTACCTAGGTTTATATAGGAGTAGTTTTCAACGGTAGGTGAAGCCGACCCCTAAAAAAATTATACTGGAAATTTTAGGTGAACAGTACACTGACCTACTCTAAAAAAATTACCTTTTCAAATTTTCAAAAATGGAATATTCACCAAATTACGAATATTCGCCACTAAAAATATCCCTGGATGAAACGCCCTTCTAAGGAAGAATATTGTGTATCAAATTCATTCAACAACTCGATATATTCCCTTAACTACAAGAGGATATCAAATTACGCCTATGAATAATTTAGCTACTTGATAGCTTCCATAACCCATGGACCATACTCTTTAGACATATATAAGCCCAATTTTGTAATTATGACACACAATATAAAAGAGAAATTAGTTCCCTCATACTTGTCCCATGTGCCACACAATTGAGTAGGAATAATTACATGCAGAAATTTGAGTGGAGAAAGGAGACCCGTGCCCCCAATGTGTCCAAAACTAGAGATGAAATTGGGTATTATGGATAAAGAGAACTAAATAATTCTTGCCCCATAAATTTGTGCTAAAAAAATTCAATATGAGTATGAAGCCATATGAAAATGTTGTACTAGTGATGAAAAACTTAAGACTCTTGACAATTCTGGAAAAGATGCCCCTAGGAAAAACCATATAATAGGGTGAGAACCATCTATAAAATTCTATCCAGGCTATAAATTTTTTAACATGCGCATAATTTTTTTATGTCTGAGTCCAATTATAAGGTATTTCTATCTACCTCTGCATATGTCTGTGCCCATAAAAGTTCTTATGTTTGTTAAAAATTTAGAATAAACCCTGGATGTTTTCCCCATCTTTTGAGGCACGTGTGATGAAGAATTTAAGTGTGCAACTCAAAATAAAATATGTATACCCATGTCTAAGAAGTTGAGAACCGGTGTATAACTTCTAAAAATATGATGTGGTGGTCACCAATAAGAAATATTACCTGTAAGGGGGTTGCGCATGGTAAAAACTATGGTACAAAAAAATAATGATGCCAACAAGAAGCATGATAATAATAATAATGTTAATGCCACAAAATAGCAATAACAACAATAAAAACCCATGTTTCAATAGAAACAAGAACATATAATGTAGAAACAAGTGCAAACATATCAGACAATGTCACACAAAAGGAAAAATTCCTGCAAACATGGGACACCCATAATGTCACATGAAAATCAAGGCCATTGAGCCTACAAACAAGAGATACACTACCACACACAAGGCATGATGTCACAAACATAGGACACCCATGGTGTTGAAAGACAATCAAGTCACTTAGGCCATAATCAAAGTAAAAGAGGCATATGCGCTGCGCGCACACACACACACACACACACACACACACACACACACACAACTAGTAAGCATGTATGAAAAGTAAGTGTAGAAAAATGTGATGAAAAGTGCATAGCATATGATATAAAAGATCTAGTGAAGCAATAACTATAAGCACTACAAAAGACACATGTGTTAGTCATGTTATTCCAAAATATAGAAAATACACAATATATATGTAACCAAGTGTAATGAGGAAATAAATGAACTATAATGGAAATATAACATTCGGATATAGTATGAAAAAGTAGATGCCTCCAAAGGTTAGAAATATGGGTAAAGGGTAGGCCAACACTTATCATCGTGTACCACTCTATGTATGTCCTACATCATGCTCAATATACCACGTGAACACATGTGTGTAAAGAAGAAATGCTATCTATCAAACTAAAGGAATAAACAACATGTATAATATAAAGTGCAAATAATATATGCCATAGAAATAGGTCCTAATTTTTGTATTTTTACAAATATTTGAATGTTTTCATATTTTGAAAATATTTTAGTGTTAAGATAGAGTAGGACACTATAGATGAGAAATAATGTTTCCCAACTTGTGTGTGTGCATGTGTGTGCTAAGTGAGGTTTGTGTGTGGAACCACTCACTCAATAGTCAAGTTGACCTATAAAAAAGTGCATCACCAAAAAAAGGCGGGAATAACATGAGAGCTACCAAAGATCATCAAGGATATCATCAATGGTGGGATGAAACCCAATGGGTCATGGATCCACAATATTAGTAAATTTTTGTAAGCTATGTCAATAAATAATCTTGTCTCGTGGAAGTGTTTAAGTGCCCTAATGTATTCTTCATCAATGTATAAGGGACCTTGTTCTTTCATAACATGTGTCCAATGTATCAAGTTGGGATGATAATTAGGAAAAGAATCATTGTGAATAATGACCATGCCAACTAGTAAGTGGGAAAGTGATGTTAGTGTTGTACTTGTGGATAGTACTAGAAATATGCCCCAACCAAGATTTACTAAAAGCCAATTTTTTAGATTGGGGTTCAAGAGAAACCTAAACTTTTATGGTAGTAATATGTATCCCAAAGGCTATATTGAGCATAATATATCCTTGATACTTGATAGTGGGATTGAGAGAAGTTGTGATTTCATATGGTTTGATTCCTAGGGTAGTCAAGGCCTCATAAGTGAAACTATTTTTTTGTTGGTTGAGATTAAGAGATATATGTGGCCAATATCACTCATGAATATACTTAGTGTTAGTAAAGGTATCAAAATGAGTAGTCCCCTCAGAAGGGGATGATGTATCATGTAAGATAGTAAGATTTTCATTACACTTGAGAATGTCGATTTCATTGGTTAAACTTTGACAATTATTGGTTCCATGACCTGTAACATGGTGGTAATCACAAAAAGAATGACTAAGTTGTCTAAAAATTGTGTGAGTAGAATGATGACACTTAGAAGGCAATGTAATGAGACATGGTCAGGAAAAATAAAACATAATTCATGTGGTGCGTCAAGATGGTTTGGAATTGCAATAGATGTGACATGAGGAGAAGTATATAGAGTATTGAAAGTATTGGTCATAGGATTAGTGTGTGTATCACTAGAGTCAATATGATCAAAAGAATGTCAACTAATAACACTAGGGGAAGTATCCTTAAGATGATAATGTCTGGGTCTAGTGGATACAAAGAGAGAATGAAACATAGATTCATTTGCATCAATAGGAAAAAAACCATTTTTTCATAAATTATCATCCATGAGTGCAAGTTTACCATCATCACTATCAGTAGCATACTTAGGTGCATCATGATTTTGTGAAACACCATCTAGTAGATTAAGAGTATTGAGTAGTGGTTTCCTAGGGTAGAATATGTTGATGGATTCATAAGAGGAATGTCTTCATGTGACTCAACATGTGGAGGTACATCTAATGAATGCTTAGTAGGAGTACTAGTCTCCACCAACATATGTATCTAACTTGTCCATAGGAATAGGTTGTGGTGGAGGAGTGATTGAAGGTGCTTGTGGATTAGACATATCTAATTTGCAATATTGATAAGGATCAAGATCAACATGTATAATATACTCAATTCCATTATGTAAAAAATTGATGCAACGATGGAAAGTAGAGGAGATAACTTACATATCATGAAGCCAAGGATAGCCCAAGAGTAAATTGTATTGTAAATCGGTGTTCATGAAATGTAGTAGGTGATGTTGTAGGACTGAAAAGTAGATTAAAAGTAATAGTTCCAAGTGTAGAACATGTGATGTCATCAAAGATTCACACAATAGTGGGATAATGATTGATTGCAAGAGGATAAATTCCTATTTTTGTAAGTAATGATTTAGGACATATGTTGGGACTAGATACATTGTCTATTAAAACCCTTTCGAGAAAGAATCTTTGAACACGTGTAATGATGAGTAAATCCAAACATTGATTCATATCGGTATCGGGTGGGATATCATATAGAGTAAAATTAATAGCCTTATCAAGTGACTTAAATGTATCCATGAGAGAAGAGAATAAATTTGGATGAGTGACATTAGACAATGTTAAAGAATGCAATGTGTCTTGCGATATATCTTTATAGATAAGGGCTCTTTAAAGTAGTTCAAGTATAGATATCTTAGCGGGGGTATTGTTGAGTTGTTCAATTAAGTCATACCCTTTAGAGGGAACACTAGCTTTAGCCATAGAAAGAGAGAAGGTACGAGAGGCAATGATGGATTCCCCCAATTGGTTATTTATTGTGGCATGTGGTTAACACATTGACTATAGCATAACAAACTCAAGGTTGATGATCAATTGTAACAAGGGTGATTTTAGATTGAATGACAATGTAAGTAGGAGATACATCATCCATATAATAATTTGGATCAACATAAGGGACCTCATTCAAATGCATAGTATGGACATGGACCTAGTGAGTGGGATAGTAGCCCCTATTAGTAGATGAACCTGGGACCCTAGTCGTAAGTAGATGAAGGTTATAAAATTTAGCAAGAAGGGGCATGATGAAGAAAAGAGATTGAATATCATAACCGAATAATGAAACCCTAAGGCCACTAGAGTTAGGGCTAGGATGTTTGATTAGAAAATGTCAGGTTCACCAAATGATTTCATTATTTTGGGAAGTGAATATTTCATTCCTTTTTAATTTTTAAATGTTTCAACTAAACATGCATAAAAAGGATAAATATTGTTACATGTGAATATTATGATTTAATTAACTTCCAACATTAATTACACATATTAGAATAACACTTTCCAAACTGACGATTGATCTAGTAACTATCAAAATAAGAGAGAAAGAGTGCACTTATCTGATTATGTTATGATATGTAAGAGTCTAGGTGGTGCGAGTACAAGAACATGAAGATATGAGACTAAAAATGCTTCATTGTTGAAACTATAATCTGAAACTAAGCATGGTCAAAACCGTACATCTCGGTCCAAAGTGTTTATAAGGTTGATTAAGAATTGAAATAAATAGATGCCTAATTCTAAATATGTAACAATGTTGAATATAAACAATTAAGTACATATTTGATCTAAGAAAATAAGCAATCTAAATATAAAACCCTAGTTGCAAATGAAAAGATAAAGGACTTAGTTGATTCGTAGTGATGCCGAAGATGTGCGAGCTAGAAAATTATTGGAACCACAAGGAAGGATGTCGCAATCAGACCCAAAAATTACAAAGGTGTTGGAAATGCCGGGACCAGGGTACCTATGGAGGCTTAGGGGCACATGGGGCACCGGAGACTGTTCAGGTTCTGTGACTACTAAGAAGTTCTGAAACCCAATTTTGTAGGGTCACAAGATGTTTGTTGTTGGTCACCTTTGATCACCTTTACTTTGTTGGACTTCATTGTTATTCACCTGAAACCTACAATAAAGAAGAAGAACCTACAAAACTACCAAACCACATCAAATCCTATAAAGAAAAATACAAAATGAGGGGTCGGATTGTAGACACAAAATCACACACATAGTACTACTTACTATACCCCCAAGTATGTTGTTATATATATGGATCTTGCGTAACAAAAAGTATTCACCGATGACCCATTTTATAGTCCATCCACTTCTCTTGTTGGTTTTTATTATTGTTGATGGTGAATCACAACACCCCTGAATTTCTGCAACTCAATGGGTTAAGACTCTCAGTGTGATTGCATAACATGGAGCTTTTCCAAGTGTGGGACCTTACGAAATCAGAAAAGCTCTCCGGATGAAGGTTGGTTCCTATTCCTCTGTTCAGATGCACACATAAAAATGTAGAGGGTTTACACGAAAAACCTAATCTAACTTGCCAAGTATACAGGGTAAGAAGATGCATAAAAAAAAACCTAAACTAATAAAGGTGATGCAGGAATGAAGAACACTTGTCTTGCCAATAAACACAAACCATTAAAATGTAATACAAGATCATGCACGAGATAACAAAAATTACGGTGTGAAAGATCGGGAGGATGCAAATGAACACAGAGAGGGTTGAGAATCATCCATAGACATGCATTATTTGCTCCAAATATTGATGCAATACACTACAAAATGCCAAGAGGCAAAGTTGCATTACAGTTTTAGATGGGAGGTTTGAACTCCACAAATTCACCTACCAAAGAGAAGAAGGGCGAGGCAAAACAAGAATGTCCAAACTTTAGAAAGAAGCCCCTCCTTAAAATTTATAGGAAGAATGAGAGAGGGAAGCGAGAGGAATTCCAAATCCACCCCAACCACCTCCAGGTTGCATTTAATTCATCTCATTATGGTGGTAGGTGAGAACCCTAGTAAACCCAAAAAGTGGCAAACTGTATTTTGAATTTTTAAGAATTTTTTCTCACCCAATTAAAGATATCTAGTCGTAGTTGGACAGAGGACCTCGTAAGCTTTCCAAAAAGTCCAACCTTGCATTAATATGAGCTCCCTGTGAAAAGTTATGGCCATTTGAATATTTGCGTCAGGGTTTGCTTTTTCTGTCAGGTGTCAACGCTCAAAATGTTGTGCCTCCTGAAGATGCACCTCAGCGCATCCATCCTTATGTCGACATACTCTTACGTGTGCCAAGGCACGAATTTCTTCATGTTGACACCTTATGTATGTCGTGCACCTTTACTGCGCGCAAGGCGCGAATTTCTTTCATGTCACCTTATGTGCACCTCTTTATGTGTCCGTCGCCCTTTTGCATGTCGCACCTGCAGGCGTGAATTTCTTCATGTCGACACCTTATGTCGTGTGCCCTTTACCCGTTAAGGCACAAATTTCTTCATGTCGACACCTTATGTCGTGCGCCCTTTACCTATGCCAAGGCACGAATTTCTTCATGTTGACACCTTATGTCGTGTGCCCTTTACCTGCGCCAAGGCTCGATTTCTTCATGTCGACACCTTATGTCGTGCGCCCTTTACCTGCGCCAAGGCGCAAATTTCTTCATGTTGACACCTTATGTCATGTGCCCTTTACCTGTGCCAAGGCGTGAATTTCTTCATGTCGACACCTTATGTCGTGCGCCCTTTACACGTGCTAAGGTGTAAATTTCTTCATGTCGACACCTTATGTCGTGCGCCCTTTACCTGCGCCAAGGCACGAATTTCTTCATGTCGACACCTTATCTACCCGAGGGGGAAGATATATACAACAATTTGGTGACTCAATGGGGTCGCCTGCCTGTTAGGTAGAAGATTAGTGGCCTTTTAGCAATCCATTGGGCATGGAGTCATAAGCAATAACCTGAAACCAACTTGATCTCTGATCCCGAGCCTGATACCACAACTCCTTCTTCGAGAGCATGCTGAACTGTAGAAATTCAACCTGAGAGCAACAAAACTGTGCTGGAGTACTTAGGAAATTGAAACCTAACTACAACAAGACAATGTGCATACGCACTTAGAGGAATTGAAATCTAGGCTAATATTTACAAGGGTAAACCCTTTCCCTTTTAGTAGCAATGTTTAAGGTAGATTCCGTTAACCGGAATCGGGAGTTCTTCTCCATCCAATGTAGACAATTGGAAGGCATTACTACTTTTACATCCCGTGACCATGTAGGGGCCACTCCAAATGGCATCAAACTTGGAATGCTTTCCTAGTTTTGCCCGATCTGCATCCCATTTTAGAACTAGGTCCCCTTCCTGGAAGGTCTTTGCTCTTGCCTTCTTATCAAACCATCTTTTACTAAGGCTGATCCTTCTCAATCGTCTGAACTGCATATTCTTTAATTTCTTCTAATTCCATCAAATCTACATACACGGCCTCCATTGGTTCGAACTCGAGACAACTCCAGTCGCTTCATGAGCTCCAATCTTGTAATTCTAATGATATAGGCAATTGCCTCTTTCCCATAGACCAACTTGTAGGGAGAATTACCTGTAGATCTCTTTGGTGTTATCCTGTCAGCCCATAATGCTGATTTTAGCTTGGTATGCCATGTCCTTTGGTTTTCATCTAGAGTCCTTCTGATGATTCTTAGAAAATTCTTGTTCGTGGACTCTGCCTGTCCATTACCCTGCGGGTAATAATTTGAAGAGGTGCTCAAATAGATTCCATTCTTGATAGCCCATTCTGTAATCTTGGAACCTATGAATGCCAATGCATTATCTGATATGATAGTGGTTGGCGCACCGAACCGATCACTATTCCTTCATAAAAGTCTAGTATGTTAGACTCATTTGCTTCTTTGAGCGCTACTGCTTTGGTCCACTTAGTGAAATAGTCTGTTTTCGTGAGAATCCACTTGTGGCCTTGGCTTGAGTTTGGGTTGATGACCCCGATGAAGTCAATCCCCATTGCATAAATGGTGGTCAACCAAAATTGGGTGCGATGGAATGCTGCTAGTCTTTCTTTTCCTGTGAAGAGTGCACATTTCTTGCACTTTCTTATCCATGTATAGCAGTCATTGAACACTGTGTGCCAATAATACCCTGCCTTCATTATCTTGAGAGTTGTTACTCATGGGGTGAAATGTCCTCCAGAATCTCCATCGTGAAAATCTCGTAACACCCTCTCAATTTGACCTATCCCAATGCACCTCAATAGAACTCCATTGATGTCTTTCTTGAACAAAACATCATCAACGAGCACATATGGGATGGCTTGTAATCTAAAGTATCTCCTCTTTGCTTTGCTCATTTCTGGAGGGCATAGGCCTACTTGTAGGAAGTGTATCATATTCTAAGTCCAACAAGGAGTGGGCACATCATCATTTTCTTGTTCTTGACCATCCTGTGAGTGCAGGATAGTCTCTTTTTTCATTAAAGGCTCAATGTGAGGGTTGGTTGGTCTCTATTTCTGCCTAATGGGCTTAGCATCTGGATCCAATTCTATGGTATGTTGTGCCAACTTCAGATTGAAACCTCTCAAGTCTTCATAGCTCCAAGTGAAGACATCTGGAAATTCTTGGCAAAGTTGTATGAAATCTGATTTCTCCTGCTCAGTGGCCACTTTGCCAATTTGAAGTGTTTTACCTTCCCCAACCGGAATTGGCTTTGAATCTTCTCTCTTGACCTGTATGTTAGCCTTTTCCTTACAGAACTGGTCATTAGGGTTGAAGATAGACTCCAATGTTACTAAACCCTTGGGAAGCTTGTTTGTCCGCAACTGCACTACTTGATCCCCATACTACTGCTCTAATCTGTCTTGATTCCTAGCTGAGAATTCAGCCTCTTCTTGTAAGAAATTGATGATCTGTTGATCATTCTCAAACACCTGCCAACTTGTGTTATTATCTGGAACTGCTGGCCTCACAATCACATGGATACGTGGTTGCGTTTTTCCCTTTTGATGTTGTCAATCACCTCAAACATTGCTCCAATGCTATCTTGCAAGCCTATATGCCGCTTCATTTTTCTTCACGGGTATGGACATGATATTGAAAGCTTTAAAATCCTCAACGAGGTCCCACACCCTGTTCTTGTAGTTATTCAAAAGTTCATTCTTTGTAGCATGTTGTCCCCTGACTTGATTGACGATTAGCTCACTATCTCCAAACACCTGCAAGTTCTTTATGCCCTTTTTCTTGGCCCAATGAAGTCCATGAATCAAGGCCTCATATTCAGCTGTGTTGTTTGAAGCAGAAAACTGAAATGGAAAGTGAATAATATTTGATGCCTTGAGGTGAAACAAGCATAGCTCCTCCTCCCTGCACCTTACCTACTCCTTGATCCATCGAAAAATAAGCGCCATACCTCATTGTCATCCTTATGGTGCGGTTTGGTGATCTTAGGAATAGGTTGGTTTTCTTCATGTATGCAATAGACTCCTAGCTTAGATTCTTCTATTTCTTGGTAGGGATCAAAAGCATGTACCTTTCTTGCCCATTCATCCAGAGTCAAATCTAGGATGCTTCCAACTTTGGTGTTAGCTTCATCTGTGCTTTGATAATTTTCTTGATCAAATGCTAAACAGTTGGCATTGATTTGACTTGGAGTATGAGACTCAATATGAAAGTTTGCAATTGGTTCAGATCTGATTCTGACCTTAGTACCATATCTTGTTCTGAACAACATGTGTGACCAGTTAGCAGATAAGTAGCCTCTAATTCTAGCTATGAAATCCCTTGATAAGCATAGGGCAAAGAGTGGTGGCAAATCTATCACTGACACATCTTGCAAAACGGTAACGTTGGGGCATGCATGCAAGGTAAGATTCAAACCTTTAATCACTCCCACCATTGCTTCTTGTTGTCCCATCCAATTGCACTACCCCCTTTGATATGACTTCGTATTGGAGACCCAGCTGATCAGCTATTTGCTTGGGCATGACAAAACTACTTGCCACATAATCAATCATGCAATTGTGTACTAGTTTATCCCTAATGATTAATGAAACATAGAATGAAGGGGGCTTCAAAACTTTACCTTGTTGTCCTCCATGGCACCCTTTAGGCTAAGCAACATTTGTGAGGACATTCTCTTGCATAGGGACCTGCTGGTTCAAATTTGACCAATCCTTCATGGCAGCTTGTAGAAGATCTCTTTGGCCTAGGATGGATAAAGATTCCCACATTGATATATTCACATTTGTCTTCTTCATTTGATCAATGATGCTAAATGGGGATGAAAGATCTCTTTGCTTTGTCCTTTAGCTTCGCACATTCCTTTCTTGCGCATGGGCAGCAATAATTGGCATTTGAGTTGGTTTAGAAGGTGGTTTGGGCTGTCCTTGCATGTTTGGAGCTGTATTTTGCTTACCAACACCTTGTGGAGTGATGGAAGGTTGTAGATCACTTGGAGCCAATGATTTGCCCTTCACCAATATTCCTCTTCTTTGATCTTGTGTTAGCTGCTACACTACACTTGAGAAATTGTTTGATTCATGCCACAAAAATCCTCAGCTTGCCAATTCACAAGTGCGGTATCATTTGGAGCTGTGTTTTGTTGAGATGTCCCTTGTTGCTGATTTGCTTCTTGACTCACTTCACCCTCTACGCCAGTAGTTGTCACCATCAAGGCTTGGTTCAAAGCACCATTGAAGCACATAGATTGGTTATGAGGTTCATTGCATGGGAAACACCAATCATACTCTTGAGCTATGTTGTTTTGCACTGGCACTAATGCTTTAGAAGCAGATGCAACATTGGGGTTATAGGGCTGAAATGGTCTATTGGTGGGAGGCCTTACTTGGCTTTGATTTGCAGCTAGATTGGGTGGCCTATTGGGCTGGTATGGTTGCCTATTAGGTTGAGCTTGAGGCTAATAAGAAGGTCTAAAACCTTGGGCCTGCTGCCTCTTAAGTGTAACTAGCTCATTTCCCAAATTTTGCAATTGTTTCATGACCTCTTGGAGTTCATTTGAAGCGCTAGAGGATGAAGTAGAAGTTTCATTTGAACTTTGATTTCTAGGAGTGGGAATAGGAGCCAAAGTGGGTGCTTGACTAGTGCTTGGATTTTCTAAGTTTGGATACAAGGGCATGGGAGGCCTAGGAGCCAACTTACCGGCTTGAATAAGACAGTTTTCAGCCCTAATGGCAATGTTATAAGCAGCAGGTAAGGTTGTGCCTCCCATAGATTGAATTAACATAGAAATATCATAATTCAAAGCCTTAAGATAATATAGAAAAGCACCTTCAGCTATTGGCCTAATGACCATTGGAATTCTATCCCAAGACCTTTAAAATATGAAGTTGAAGTCAGTCAGCTACTCATTGGGAGCTCTCTTGATAGTTGTCAATTGTTCTAGTAGAGACAAATTGTCTCCCTTTTCTCCAAATTGCTCATGGAGAACTATGCATAACTGATTCCAATTTTGGATAGAACCAACTCCAAGGCTCCTAAACCATTGCAATGCCTTCCCTTTGAACGAAGATGCCAAGTAATTTGACAACAACATCCATTTCATTTATCTCATGGATTGCACAAACGTTAGCAATGTCTTTGACATGATCACCAGGAGTGGTATGATTTTCTCCAGTGAAAAATGGAATGTTCTTCAATGCTGCAATTGGAACTGGATTCTGTGCATTGAGGGCAAGTGGGCTGCTGCTAGTGAAGTTGACAAAAGGGTTTTGTTGTGCCATTCTGATTGGCCTGAGAACCCTTGTTGATTGGATGAAAGGTCTACCAGGTGGAGGGGTTGATAAAGTCCTGTTAGGTGGAGATGGTGATCTTTATGGTCTTCTTCCTCTCCTTCCTCTGCCTGGTGATAGTTGCAAGTGGACAAATAGCCCCTCTTCTCGAGTATCAGACCTGGTTCGAATTCTTCTCATGTGCCTGGGCAACCTTTGGTGCTACACCGTTGAATTCTATCCCTTGAGTCGCCATATGTGTTAGAGAACGAGCCTCAAAAGGCTAGATTTTGCCAAGTTACACACCAAACCTGACAATATTTAAAAGAATTTAAAACTTTGAAGGACCCGGAAGATACAATTCTTCAATTTGGTTATCGGGTCTTGTTGTGCAACTACTAATCCCCGAAAGGTATAGGTGAAACTCAGGTCATGCAAGGCAACTTACAAAACTTGAAACACACTGTGTCGGAACTTGGGACATGCTCAACACCTGGGAAAACCCGAAATACTAAAAACTATAAAATTTTGAAAGTCAAAATCTAAGAATACACTTTTTAAGATTATCCCCCGATCTATCAACTGGTGAAATTTTGACTTGTTTTGAGCAAGTTAAGCCCTTGAAAATTGATTTCAAAGTTCAGCTTGGAAGGTGAAAAAATATGAAATTGTAAAACCTGTAATTTCTAAGTCCAAATTTCTTGAAAATTCCTTCAAATCTTATGGAATGACCTCTTGGTCCCACCAGGTGTGCCAAAATTGGGGATGGTGAATCACAGCACCCCTGAATTTTTGTAACTCAATGGGTTGAGACTCTCGGTGCGATTGCATAACATGGAGCTTTTCCCAAGTGTGGGACCTTGCGAAATCGGAAAAGCTCTCCGGATGAAGGCTGGTTTCTATTCCTCTGTTCAGATGCACACATAAAAATGTAGAGGGTTTACACAAAAACCTAATCTAACTTGCCAAGTAGACAGGGTAAGAAGATGCATAAAAAATAAACCTAAACTAATAAAGGTGATGCACCGAGGAATGAAGAACACCTATCTTGCCAATAAACACAAACCATTAAAATGTAATACAAGATCATGCACGGATAACAAAAATTACAGTGAAAGATCATGAGGATGTAAATGAACACGAGAGAGTGTTGAGAATCATCCATAGACATGCATTATTTTCTCCAAATATTGATGCAATACACTACAAAATGCCAAGAGGCAAAGTTGCATTACAGTTTTAGATGGGAGGTTTGAACTCCACAAATTCACCTACCAAAGAGAAGAAGGGAGGGGCAAAAAAAGAATGTCCAAACTTTAGAAAGAATCCCCTCCTTAAAATTTATAGGAAGAATGAGAGAGGGAAGAGAGAGGAATTCCAAATCTACCCCAACCACCTCAAGTTGCATTTAATTCATCTCATTATGGTGGTCGGTGAGAACCCTAGCAAACCCAAAAAGTGGCAAACTGTATTTTGAATTTTTAAGAATTTTTTCTCACCCAATTAAAGATATCTAGTCATAGTTGGACAGAGGACCTCGTAAGCTTTCCAAAAAGTCCAACCTTGCATGAATCTGAGCTCCCTATGAAAAGTTATGGCCATTTGAATATTTGCGTCAGGGTTTGCTTTCTATCGGGGTGTCAACACTCAAAATGTTGTGCCTCCTGAAGATGCACCTCAACGCATCCATCCTTATGTCAACATACTCTTACGTGTGCCAAGGCGTGAATTTCTTCATGTCGACACCTTATGTTGTGCACCCTTTACCTGCACCAAGGCGCGAATTTCTTCATGTCGACACCTTATGTCGTGCGCCCTTTACCTACGCCAAGGCGCGAATTTCTTCATGTCGACACCTTATGTCGTGTGCCCTTTACTCGTGCAAGGCACGAATTTCTTCATGTTGACACCTTATGTCGTGCGCCCTTTACCTGCGCCAAGGCACGAATTTCTTCATGTCGACACCTTATGTCATGCGCCCTTTACTGCGCAAGGCACGAATTTCTTCATGTCGACACCTTATGTCATGCGCCCTTTACTGCGCACCAAGGCACGAATTTCTTCATGTCGACACCTTATGTTGTGTGCCCTTTACCTACGCTAAGCACAATTTCTTCATGTTGACACCTTATCTACCCGAGGGGGAAGATATATACAACAATTACTTTTATCGTTCACACTTGTCACTCATACACCCGATTTCGGTGAGTCACGAGGATCCTTGTTGGTTAGTCTTCACTCATTTGATGTCACTTGTCTCTAGACACTAGCGCCCAAGACTGGACACTAGCACTAAACACTCGTGTCCATCCTGGGTGCCAGCGTCCTCTTTATGTTTGATATTTTTTTGACATTTGAGGTTGGTGTTTTTATTTTCCCTCTCATATCCCGAGGTACTAGTCGGCATGTCGGGTCATTAGTGTCAAAATTCAAGCAAGATATCCCTATATAAACACAACATACATATCATTATATGGGAAAACAATTATTATCAAGGACTATCTATCTACATACATCATGGGACTACATTTAGGCACATTACTTTTATACACACTGCATAGGATGGGGAGTTCATTCTATTCCATCCACACATTTGCATTTTATCTAGCTACCGTCCGCTATCTTGGTGTCATTCACGCGATGGCGACCTAGGAGCACTATTTCACACACAAGCACATAGAACTACATCGGGTTTGAGATGTAGTGCAATGCTCGGTCATAATTTCACCATTGTGACAGCTGAGGATAGTCTGAACCCTCATATTGCATCTTTATTTTAAAGATTTGATGTTATTTTGAGGGTTTTGCAGGAGGATATTTGTGTGCAGGTTTACATGTACCTTGAAAATCCAAGTGTGACATATAGGTGACCAAAGGCGAACAAGTGTGAAGCCCTAATGACAATATCAGAACCAAGTTCTGACCTTTTTTCAGACTCCGGTGCCCCTACAAAGGTATAGGGCACTGCAGCACCCCTGTCCCATTCCGGTGCCCAGTCCGACCATTTCCACCTCTCGCTTTGCATTTTTTGTGGTTTGTTGTGATGGTCTGTGCTTTAGTTTCACCATATTTTCTAGTCCAGAATCTCTTTGGGATAAACTAGATTAAGATAAGTACCTTATCCCTCTCATTTCCTTTCATAGTTAAAATCAAATAGATTGTTTAGCATTTATATTTCATTGTATATCATTTATAGCAATCATTGCATTGATTTTAATAAAATAGCGATTTTATTAAATCATTTTGGTGAACCCGTAGCTTAGAACTTCTTTCCTTAGGATCCACTCAAACATCAATGGCTAAGTATAGCTCTTCTCCTTCTCGGCTCGTCATGCCTCATGTGAGTATCAATACTATAAATGATGAGGCAACCATAGTTGAGCTTAGCGGTCTATATCATAATGTTGTTCTTCGAGAAGATACTCAAATACAACTCTTAGATAATTAATGTAATGTTCGTACTAGCTTTGATCATTCTACGATTAGCATTGTTTCTAATCCGACCAAATTTTCTCGTTGTTGACCTTGTTATTCACTTAACCACAATCCACCCTTCGTTATTTATAATGAGAACTTAAACAATGATTTTCTTAGTTTCATGCTAAATCTTGATGATAATTCTTTAGCTACAACACACGATAAAACTACACATGCATGTGAAGTTATTTCTCCTGCTAGTCCAGATGATTCTATAGCTACACCTCATACTCCTTCCATTTCTGAAAATGTTTCTCATGATGCATTGCATACTAGTTCTCCTCCTCCTTCATTATATGTTGATGATATGCTTAATGACATCCTTACATCTGAATCTTTGTTTGATTTTGATGAGGCACACAGTAGTAATGATTTATCTTCTTGATATTATCTCTAATAACATGCATGATTCATCTCCTTCTATTACATCATCTCCTAATAACACTTCGATGCTATTCCTACTACTTCACCACCTATTACTTCTTGAACCTATATCTAGTGTGCCCTTAGCATCGAGTATCTTCTACTTCTTCTCTTGACATCCCTACGATTACTCATAATGGCAAGCTTCAACCACTTAATACACTACTCACATCTTCTACCATTCCTTCACATGACATCTTATCACTCATGCATGTTGTTGGCCAATTACAATCTCAGGTCCAATCTCTCACACTTGAAAGCAAAGCCTATTATGCTTCTATCAATAACAATTATTTGCATGACAACCCTATTCCAGAAAATATTCACAACTCAGCATTCCCGAAGGGTTTCATTAAGCCTCCATTTCCATGCTTTGATGGAACTAGAAATCCATATTTGCATCTTAAGCATTATCATCTAGTTATGGCTTCCTATTCTAATGATCGATTGTTACTCAAATATTTTCATCATAGTCTTATTTCTAATGCTCTCGAGTAGTACATGCATTTACCCTTTGGATCTATTAGTACCTATTGTGAAATGGAAGAGGCCTTCCTTCAACGCTTTATTCTTAACAATGGCCCTAGAGTCACATATGATAATCTACCTGGCTTACATCAAGGAAAAATAGAACCTATCATTGATTACATTTTGTGATTCAATGCTTGCATGCATCAATTAGTCTTTCATCCCATTGACTTAGAGAAGCAATTCATCTTCTATCATGGTTTGATTCCGCTTTAAAACAATGATTACAATATGACACATGTGAATCATTCACACTCTTGTGATATCGGGTCATTGATCTAGAACAATATCTCATTGTTGCACATGTTATAGATCCTCCTCCTATCATTCCTATTTTTGTATCATCTATTTCTTCTCCACTTCCACCTATTGATCATCCTCCTAAATCTCCATATTTTCCACCTCGTAAGCAAGTTTAGTCTTCTCCTTTCGCATAAACCTCCTTCATATCCTCCACCGTGTCGAGCTCCACGTCAAACGTTTTCATCTCTTTCATGGGAGCCTTTGCATTTTTCTCATCACGCATGACCTCATGATGAGTCGTGTGCTTTGTTTGATGATTTTTTATTCGTTTACCTTTTAATCAACATCATCCACCTCATCGCCTACGATTTGCCGATGTGATAAGCTTTATTATAACTATCATCGTATCAATGGCCATCACAACAATGAATGTTGTACCATTCATGATAGATTGAAATAACTAGAAGACAAGGGTGTCATTTCCTTTGGATATCACTCTTGTGAGGGATCTATGTCTCCAATTCTACACAAGCATGCTTCTCATTCAATTCATTTATCTCCTCCACCTGCTCCTAAGGTCATTATTTATCCGCCATCACGGGTTATTAGTCATACACACTCTCCATCTCATCCTTCTAATGTTGCACCATCTCATCCGATGTGTCATGCTACTACTACTACACATTGGCTTCCATATCCCTCAAAGCATCCCCACTTCCAACTATTACATCACTCTCATCATTGGCTTTGTCTCATCTAACATTCGGTTTAGTTCATACACTCGTGTTGTTTACACTCCACATGCTTCCACCGCTCCACACCAGCTTGGTCTTTGGTAAGTGATTTCTATCACCTTACCCCGATGACACACTCGTGTTATTATGGTTCTTACATGACTGTTGAGGGATCTTTTATAATAAGAACTTCTCTTCACTCTTACGCTACACGCCTTATCAATCAATCTATCTTGCACACAATCATATGACTTCTCAATGATGCATTCTTACTTTACGGTTCATTCTTGACTTGAGGGGTCTTATATAAATGAACCTTATCATCTATACATTGGGGGCATCGTTATTCTTCCCACCCCCATCTTCATCATACTAACATGATTTTTACTACACTATTACAACCATCTCATACTCTTATTTTATCATTCATCACAACTTTATTCATACATACAATCCACTTTTTTTGCAATCACACTACATACATCATCTATCATCATATACACTATCTCATCACTTATCTAGTTATGATCACATTAATCATCATTATTCAATATCAACAACTACACATTACAAATTAACTCAACAAAACATCACACATCAAATATAGCAACAATAATCACCTCATCATACATCTAGACATGAATACCAATCATCACATCAATAACCATCAAATTCAACGATTATACACCAATAAATCCATATATATATATCAACCACAATAATAGTTACAAAATATCTTATCACTGGGGGGAAACTCCCCCTTACATAAAGACATCAAGTACATATCATATCTCGTCATCACCATCACTATTGGAAACAAAAAGAGCTCTAGAACTAGAAATTTCACCACTCACTCTACGTCATTGATCGCCACCCCTATATCTCTCCACCTGCCTTCACAATAGTGTCGCCTTAGTCGAATGCTCCACAAAGCAACCCTATAACTTGACAAACCACGTAAATACATCCTGTGTTATGGGACCACCACCCCATGACCTCTCTATCTTGTTGTGTCTCCTCACATGCCTCATCCCTCTCACTCAGTAGCGTGATACATTTCATTTATGCTATCGCCACTGGATCGAACAAATGGGCATGCTCACCCGTAATATCATCTACATGCTCTAGCATACCTCCACCCACGAGTACATCGGTGGGCACATTTTGCATCAATGTGTGGATGGATGTGTCCACAATCAGTGATCAATAAACATCACACCGCATCCATAAAGCAATACATTAGATAACAATGAAAATTACACAACCAAATAACAAATCATCAAACATCACTATACAAATACTCACGCTCTGTTATCATTGTTGTTACACTACCGGGGCATGTGCTTACCCCTCTCCTCCTCCACTTGGGCGGTGCTCCCACCGCATCTCGAGAGGCGAAAAAAATACCCATTGATGTGATGCCCACCATGCACGGTAGGCCTCTGTATACCCCATGTCATCCACATCTATAAGCTTAATTGTTGCATCTTCCTCATGTGGCCTAGGAGGTACTAACTATGCTCATGTGGGACCTTGTCTATCACCATCCCTCTTTAGTGCCCTAATGGATCTCACCCATACATATGCTCTGGGGACACATCTTGGGCCATACCAAACTACCGTGATACATCTTCCACCGAAATAACTCAGCCACCCCCTGGAAACTTATCCTCTAGCCACATAGTCCTTCGAATACATCGTATCTCTATTACATCCTCTGGCCATCCTCTGTAATCTTGGTATGGCCTCTATGTCATGACCTTTGGCCCTATTTGATCTATCATCGATCTATAGGTACTTATGTCCATCTTCCTACCATAAACACCTACTTGTATCCCCAGCAAATATATCTGGCCTCACCCACTCTCCTCGTGGTCCACCAACTAGCCTCAGTACCGCAATATGCTCATACATGTAATAGTGTGGCAGCTCCAATGTCAACCCCATGCTCCTCCTGTGTAAATCTGTATCGATCCCTATACAGGTGGGCTAATACACATTGTGCCGGGAATACCTCATGCTCTCCTCCTCTATCTGATGGTAGATGTCATGCATATTATACAAGATGCCTACACCACCACCCTCCTTTGTAATCAATAAAGAAATCACCACCTCAATAAACTTCCACAATCTTGGAACCCCGATCTCATAATAGCATCCATGCTAATACGGACCAAGTATGAACTCGGGTCCCGTAAAATACCACCAAGTGGCCCTCATCTTCCTCGTGCATCATCCACAACCATAGCCTGAACCCTCTCACCAATAATAGGCAATCACAGTATGTGATACATGTCCTCTAGAGTAACTGTCATCTCCTTGTAGGTAACCAAAAGGTGTAAGTATCTTGCACACCACCTCTCACAAAAACTATAATCATAGGCATATTATGGGGCACATCCCCATCCTTACTATATGTCATGGTGGCACGGTCTATAACATCCCACTCCTTATCGAGATAACCCCAATCCTAGCAATGTACTTAAATGAAGGCCACCAAAAACTCTCTCAAATGGATATCCCTTTACACACCACAAAACAACAACAAATGCGGTATTAGAACATCATAAATATGTAAACACACCTACCTATAATATCAACACACATCAATTTTCACATCTACAACACTTTAGGCTCAACCCAAGCTTTCGGGATGTTAACACCTAGAAGTAGGACTAGGGTTCCCGGGAGAAGATCATTAGCACCCATGTCAGGTGATAGTTTCCCAAAGGTCATTAGTACCTTCACCGCTCTTGTCTAGGACCAAAACGCTAAGAAATTCAAAAAAAAAAATTGCGACGATTCATCAAAAATGACTAATATCAACACATTTTTTGACAAAAACACACTTACTAGCTCAAGTCGCGTATGTGATGCCACAAATGCTAGCACCATCTTGAACTCGACTCAATCCTAGTGCTCTCACTTGAGGCATCTGTTAGTGTAAATCTGAAAGACCGTAAAATGACCTTCAGATCTGCAGTCTAGAATTGGGTCATTTAGTGTGATTGCACAACATTGAGTTTTTCTCCAAGGTGTGGGACCTTACAAGGTGAGAAAACTCTCAGATTGAAGTTGGTTCTTACTCCTTTGTTTAGGTGTATGCATGAATTTGCAGAGGTTCAATACTAATTCCTACTCTAAATTCCAAGGAGACAGAGTTGAAGATGCAAGAAAGGGGAAACAAAACTAAGCTAAAATGGTGATACACCAAAGGAGTGATGAACTTCTATTTTGCAAATAAACACATATCATAAGAATGTAGCACAGAACATGCACAGATTGCTAGAATATAATGAAAGATCAGAAGACAATGATAAACACATGAGAGGATTGGAAAATCAATCACAGAACATACATTATCATTCCCAAGTTTAATACAATGCATTACAATGGCAAGGAGGCAAAATATGTGTTGCAGCCTGTATGAGAGGTCTGAAACTCTACAAATCTACCTGCTAAGGAAGAAAAGAGAGCTTGCAAGAGCAAAATGTCCAACATTACAATAGATTACATCTCCTCCATTTATAGCTGAAGAAAAGAGAGGGAAAATAGAGGAGGAAGCAAAATCGATCTTTTCCTCAACCACCGCCATTAATCCTTTCAAATTGGCCTGCAATCCATCAAATCGAGCTCCTCTGCTTCTATTTTGCGTGTTGGAGAGAAAAAATGATGAATTTGGTGAAACACAGCTCTCAAAGCAATCTGATCTCACATTTATGGTGTGAGAAGATATTTTTAGGGTTTTCCTCCATCAAAACAAGCTGATTCTTCATCCTTGGCATGTGGGAGAAAGCAATCATGGTGGTTTTGAGCAAAAATAACTCATTTGAAGCAATTTGGTTCGCATTAAAGGCATGAAAGACGTTTTTAGCATTTTCTCCATCAAAACCTACAAAAAAATGATGTTTTATTCCTCTAATGCATAGAGGGGCTCGAGACCTTTCCAAAAAGTCTGATTTTGTTCAAATCGATCTCTGGATCGAAAGATATGGTGCTCTGAAGATTTAGGGCAAAAAGTTTGGGCACAAATTTTGAGGCACGAATTAGGGCACACTTGGCGGAAAAATCAGATTTTGAAAATGGGTCCACGGGGTCAAAATTTACTTTTTGCACTTTTGGAAAATTTTCCAAAAAATCCCCGCCTCACCTCCGCTACTCCAAGACACGTGGCACCTCCTGGTTCGCCGATGGAATCACGGGCTCAAACTTCACTTTTTCCTTTTGATTTTCATTGGGAAAATTTCCCAAAATTTCCTCGCCGCTCTCCCGGTGACACGTGGTATCGCCTGGTTCATTGATGGGATCATGGGCTCATTTCTTGCCTTTTGCCCCTTTCTTAGATTTTGGAAAATTTTCCCAAACAACTCCGCACCTCCGCCATTCTACCATGACACGTGGCAGCTTCAAAATGGTCCATGGGCCTTGACCATTTTTCTCCATTTTCTTCCTTGCGGGCTTGTGGACCAATTTTTATTTTTAGCCTTTCGCTCCAAAAGGGCTAAGTGCCCAAATTTCTCCCTGCCTCCGCCGACGCGCTTCCTTCCCCTCCACGGGCCTACGGGCAAAATTTACCTTTGCGCCTCCGCCAACCCTCTTGGAAAATTTTCCCAACTTACCTCTGTTGGCCCAACCTCCGTCACCACATGGCACTTTCTCATTGGCCGTGGGCCTGTCTAGGAAATTTCCCCAAAAAACTTTGTCGAGCCATAACTCAAAAACTACAAGGAGTTAAGAGGAAAATTTTACCTTTCTGGAAAGGTGAAAATTTTCTCTATCTAATGAAGTAACTTCCAGAATCCTTTGAGTGATTGAAATGTGTGAAAATTGAAGTCGAAGCACAAGGAAGGAAAAAATGAAGGCAAGTTAGCCAAAATAAGCAAGGGGCTCATTTTTGAATAATAATTTTGGTGACTCAGAGGGGTCATCTGCCTGCTAGATGAATGATCAGTGGCCTTTGAAGCATCCATTGGGCATGGATTCAAGATTGATAAAATGATTTTGATCTGAACTATGAAAATATGACCTCTGAGCCACTTGGAAACCCACTGAACTTGGAGTTGATCTTCACCAAAATGCCACTGAAATGGACTGTGCAAGAGCAATACAACAACACCAAAAACTATGTACAAAATTGGAAATCATACATACCCCAAGTGGGATATGCAGAGTGTGCACAAGCACTTCTTCTGCTGAAAGCAAACCTACCTACTCTACTCTAACTAGAAAGCAAAGGTAAGCTAAACAAACCCTGTAATTGGTTGTGCAAAATAGCTTCCTTTCTTCAAAATTGGCAGCCATGCAAATGATTTGGAGCTGATTATGGCTGCTTGGATGAGTGGAAAATCAATAAGAAGCTGGTCTTCTACCCAAATTAGCAAGGTGTCAGCTGAAAGCAAATTGAATACCTCTTTTAGTTGCTCTGCATTTGGATTGAAGAGGTATTATAGCTGATTCTTGGTACTTTGTAGCTCATCCTCATGCTTAGAAGCAAGCATGACTGGTTTTGACTTCTCCTTTGGCTCCAATGAAGCCAAATACCTGATTGGGCAAGGTCTGATCTATTTGATATGCCCATTGCTCTGATTTTCAACTCCAAAAATGGAGTCCTCTTGTAGACCTTCTTGGATGGATGATGTGGAAGAGGTGATGGAATCCTCGTGTTCTTTTCCTTCCTTCATGGCAGTATGGAACTCTTCTATAATATGTAGCTCATCATTATTGATTGCAACATCCAATGAAGTTGCTTTTGCATTATTGTAACCTGCTGCAATACATTGTTGGTTCTGGAGTTCCTCCATTGTAGCTTTTGGAAGATCAAATTCTTCCAACTTTGATTCAAGAGGCATGTTGCAAACTGCAGGTTGTTGTCCTTGAATCCTCTTCTCCATGGCAGAAAGTTCTTGTTGTTGGAGAATGAATGGTGAAGAATAAAATGTTGTAATTTCAGCTGGCTCTTCATCCAAACATTCTTCCGATGGAAAATCAAACTCTTGATGTCGTCTTTGCGTGAGGTCTCTCCCTTTTGTATGGTGACCTTCAAATCTACATTTTTTTCACCATGTGGAGCTTCATATTCAAACATGAAGCTTGTCAGCTTGAACTCATCCCAAAAATTAGATTTTTGGAGAGATGAAGTGGGAGAGAAACATGAGGTTTCTTGTGTAACCTGCTCATGATTCAGTGCCTTTGAATTTGTTTTGGTCACCTCCATAATGGATTCATCAATCAAATCAGGCCCTTCAAATGAAAGCAAAAATCTTCAATAATGCTTCCTTCATCTAGTTCCAATTCTGATTTGATTTCTTCCAGTTACTCCTCTTCAATGGGACTTGGAGTTGATTGTTCTTCCTCCTCCACAGCTGGAATGTGCTCCTCTTCTTTTGGATTTGGAGCAGCTTCTCCTTCCTCTGTTGCTTGAAGACCATCTTGCTCTTGATTAAACTCTTCCTCTTGCATGAAGTTTGTCAAATCAAACTCTTCAATCTGCTGCTCTAGAGGACAAGTTGGGACTGCAAGATCTTCTTCTTCCATGGCTGATTGTGCAACTTGAATTGGATCAGCATTTCCTTCAAGTAAAGTGCAAACATGGACACTACATTCTAAGAAAATTGATGACTGATCTTCTTCCTTTTCTTGTTCTTTTGTTGCTGTAACAAAATCAGTCCTAACCACCACTTGTTCTTCAACCTTTACCTCCTCTGTAGGCTTCACCAACAAAGGAATTTTCTCAATCCCATATCTAAGAGCCAAGCTTACTAAGCTCTTAATCATTCCTTCTTTGCTTGGTTCTTCCTCTTGCTGTCCTTCATGACTGATTTTTGCAATTTCTTCTTCCCCACATGGAATTGGGAAGGCAAGAGGAGAAACAGATTAGAGTTCAACCAATTTTTCATTTGTTTGTGGTGGTGGAGGAGGTATAACTTCTTGTTTCTTTAGAGGGAATGGTTGTTTGGAAGGGAAAAGGATAGAAGAATTGAGATGAGGTGGAAGACTAGGGGATGGAGAAATGAAATCAACACTTGGGGCAGCATGGGCTGGATTTGGAATTTGGCATTCAAAATGAGATGGTGTTGCTTGAGGAATGGAAGGAGAAAAATTAGATGATGGTGTAGAACTTACCCATTGACAAGGTTGCTCAACACCAAATTTATAGGCCTCTATCTCCACTGTCCATTGTGTAAGTTAGGGAAACATCTCCACCATGAAGTCCAACTTCTCCTAAGGGCTTAAGTGTCTTGGAAAAGGGCCTCCCAATGGACAGGGTGCTCTGAAACCAATATGAAATGCCTTCATTTGTGCTTGAGCCCTTGATTGCACCATGTCAATCTCCATTTTTTGGATCTTCTCCAACAGACCAACATCTTGCATTTGACTACTATCATTGCATGCGTACCCTTGCTCTTGATATGTTTCATAACCAAATTGATTTTGGCCTTGCTCATATGGATATGCATACTGATTTTGAATTTGATCAAAATTTTGATTTGAAGGAGTTGTAAAACATGTTGGAGGTGGAATATACTGTTATTGTAAATGTGAATTCCATGATGGAAATGAAGTCATGATTGCACAACTTCATGGAATGAAAGAAGATGGAAGAGATGGAAAGAAGAATGGATGAAAATTGAATGAAAATGAATGGAAAGAGTGCGTAACCCGACATGGGTTTTTACCAAATGGAGTCACCGAGATGTGTTTGCGATTGCCTCCAAAGGCTGAATCTTTAACGAGAACACACAATCTGTCAAAAAAAAAAGTGGAAGACCTTTAAGGTCCCACGGGCGTGCCAAAAGCTGTTAGTGCAAATCTCTGACACCCCAAAATGACCTTGGATCTATAGTCGAGGTGGGTCATTTAGTGTGATTGCACAACATTGATTTTTTCTCCAAGGTGTGGGACCTTGCAAGGTGAGAAAACTCTCTAGATTGAAGCTGGTTCTTACTCCTCTATTTAGGTGTATGCATGAATTTACAGAGGTTCAATACTAATTCCTACTCTAAATTCCAAGGAGACATAGTTGAATATGCAAGAAATGGGAAACAAAACTAAGCTAAAATGGTGATACACCAAAGGAGTGATGAACTTCTGTTTTGTAAATAAACACAGATCATAAGAATGTAGCACAGAACATGCATAGATTCCAGAATATAATGAAAGATCAGAAGACAATGATAAACACATGAGAGGATTGGAAAATCAATCACAGAACATACATTATCATTCCCAAGTTTAATCTGATGCATTCTGATGGCAAGGAGGTAAAATATGTGTTTGCAACTTGTATGAGAGTGCGGAACTCTATAAGTCTACTGCTTAAGGAAGAAGAAAAGAGAGCTTGCAAGAGAAAAATGTCCAACATTACAATAGATTACATCTCCTCCATTTATAGCTGAAGAAAAGAGAGGGAAAACAGAGGAGGAAGCAAAATCTGATCTTTTTCCTCAACCACCCACCATTAATCCTTTCAAATCGGCTGTAATCCATCAAATCGAGCTCCTTTGCTTCTGTTTTGCGTGTTGGAGAGAAAAAAATGAATTTGGTGAAACACAACTCTCAAAGCAATATGATCTCACATTTATGGCATGAGAAGATATTTTTAGGGTTTTCCTCCATCAAAATGAGTTGATTCTTCATCCTTGGCGTGTGGGAGAAAGCAATCATGGCAGTTTTGAGTAAAACAACTCATTTGAAGCAATCTGGTTCGCATTAAAGGCATGAAAGATGTTTTTAGCATTTTCTCCATCAAAACTTGCAAAAATGATGTTTTTATTCCTCCAATGCATAGAGGGGCTCAAGACCTTTCCAAAAAGTCTAATTTTGTTCAAATCGATCTCTGGATCGAAAGATATGGCGCTCTGAAGATTTAGGGAAAAAATAGGGCAAAAGTTTGGGCATAAATTTTGAGGCACGAATTAGGGCACACTTGGCGGAAAAATTGGATTTTGAAAATGGGTCCACGGGGTCAAAATTTACTTTTTCACTTTTGGAAAATTTTCCAAAAAATCCCCGCGCCTCCACCACTCCGAGACATGTGGCACCTCCTGGTTCGCGATGGAATCGCGGGCTCAAACTTCACTTTTCCTTTTGATTTTCATTGGGAAAATTTCCCAAAATTTCCTCGCACTCCGCTCTCCCGGTGACACATGGCGTCACCTAGTTTGTTGATGGGATTACGGGCTCATTTCTTACCTTTTACCCCTTTCTTAGGTTTTGGAAGAAATTTCAAACAGCTCGTGCCTCCGCCATTCCGCCATGACACGTGGCGGCTTCAAAATGGTCAAGTGGGCCTTGACCATTTTTCTCCATTTTCTTCTGGAGGGCTTGTGGACCAATTTTTTATTTTTAGCCTTTCGCTCCAAAAGGGCTAAGTGCCAAAATTTCTCCCTGCATCCACCGACATGCTTCCTTCCCCTCTGCGGGCCTACGGGCCAAAATTTGCCTTTGTGCCTCAACCCTCTTGGCAAATTTTTCCAACTTACCTCTATTGGCCTGACCTTTTCCGCCACGTGGCACTTTCTCATTGGTATGGGCTGCTTTGAGGAAAAATTCCCCAAAAACTCCAGTCGAGCCATAACTCAAAAACTACTGAGGAGTTAGGAGGAAAATTTTACCTTTACGGAAAGGTGAAAAATTTCTCTATCTAATGAAGCAATTTCCAAAATCCTTTAAGTGCTTAAAATGTGTGAAAATTGAAGTTAAAGCACAAGGAAGGAAAAATGAAGGCAAGTTAGCCGAAATAAGCGGGGGCTCATTTTGGATAAAGATCTTTGAACACCTAGAGCTCAAAATCACACTAGCCGTGATAATCAAATGAATTGCTTATTTACTTTTTCACACTACTATTTATAGTAACTTTACATTACCTACCTTATTATAGTCATTATTTGTGTTCATTTTCTAAACTAATATACATCACACGATTTCCATCATATCTTGACATCCTTACTTTGATTCCATTCTCGTTTGCGGTGTTATATTTAAAACTCCACCTCTACCATATCGTACACATTTCACATATCTCCTTGACATCATTTTCACTCCATAACTATTATACATCTTTTACACGATTACTTTTGGCTCAGGCGTTCATTCTCATCATCACTCCCCCTTACGGGGTCATTCTATAATTACCCTTGCATCATTACATGATCATTTTTACATTCTAACCTATCATCATCAAACATTTTCTCGTACATCATGCAATATTTCATATCACTTTCTAATGATTCCCCCTAATGACCTAATCTATGGGAAACAACCTTAAAATCTATCTATGAGTAACCAATCAATCAATCATATACATTCAAATATAAACAACACAAACTTTCTATCAATCGATAAAACATGAACACAATGTATTTATCCTCCACAGACGACCTAACTTGGGAGTTATATCACCACTTTCCCAGATGATCTAACTTGGAAGCCACCACATACACATTACGGTGACACCCCTGGAGTGGGGGAAATGAAACATCATTACCTTTCCTATACTACTCCTACATGGATTACCATGATTAATCAAATTGGATCCAAATGAACAAAATATGGTCTTTTTCTATATGTAGCGGCTAGACCTTTTGAGGATGTATTTAAAGTTAAAGGGTAAAACTAGACCTCTCTCCATACACTCTTCCTCTAGTGGCAGGATGGTCAAATCCTCATATTTTCACACACACAAAGTCAAGTTGGGAAATTATCACTCCCTACCCCATCACATCTCCATCAACGAAAAAAAAATCAAAATCTTCAATCATTCAATATCACAATCATCAATCTCGCTTAGCACTCCTCATAACGGTCACTCATCTCTCATTACACTGCATGGATTGACACACTTTGATCCATGATTCGCCACGCTATGTGTTCTCACCCAACACATACTTCTACCATGTCTACGTGTACTTACGTAACATGGGATTCTTCGGACTTCTCTTAAGTATGCATCTCTATCTACTTTATGTTACTAGCTTTCTCTCACCAACATAAAGTGGGGAAAATGTAGACACAAAATCATGCACTTACTACTATTTACTATACCGCCAAGTATGTTTTTATATATGGATCTTGCATAAGAAAATTATTCACTGATGACCCATTCCATAGTCCATCCACTTGTCTTGTTGGTTTTTATTACTTTTATCTTTCACACTTGTCACTCATACACCCATTTCTGGTTAGGTCACAGGGATCCCTATCAATTAGTCTCCACTCATTTGTCATCACTGATGATGGACACTAGCGCCAGGATTCGGACACTAGCATTCGGGACTAGATACTAGCGTCGGATACTAATGTTCATCCTAGGCACTTGTGTCCTCTTTATGTTTGATCTTATTTTTGACATTTGAGGCTGGTCTTTTTAGTTTTCCCTCTCATATCTTGAGGTACTAATCAACATGTTGGGTCATTAGTGATGAAATTCAAGCAAGAGATCCTATATAAACACAACATATATACCATTATATAATGGGCGGAACAATTCTTATCAAGGGTGGGCTATCTACATAAATCAAGGGATTGCATTTGGGAAAATTACTCGGATACACACTACATAGGAAGGGGATTTCATTCTATTCTATCCACACATTTACATTTTATCTAGCTATTGCCCACTATCTTGGCATCATTGGTGCGAGGGTGACCTAGGAGCACTATTACACACACAAACACATAAAACTACATCGAAGTCCAGAAGTAGTGCAACACTCATTGTAATTTCACCATTGTGACAACGGAGGACAGTCGACCCCTCATATTGCATATTTATTTTTAAGATTTGATGTTATTTTGAGGGTTTTACTGGGAGGATATTTGTGTGCGGAGGTTTACAGTGCGTCGGACAAGTGACTAAAGGTAAACAAGTGTGAATCCCTAATGAACATATTGGAACTAGTTTACGACCTTTTCTGAGACTCCGGTGCCCCTCTACAAAGTCTAGGGCACCGCAGTGCCCCTGTCCCATTCCGAGACTCCCCAGTCCAACCATTTCCACCTCTATTGCATTTTTGTGTGGTTCGTTGCGATGGTCTATGCTTCTATTTCACCATATTTTCAGTCCGGGCTCTCTTGGGATAAGAGAAATTAAGATAAGTACTTTACCCCTCTCATTTCCTTCCATTATTAAAATTAAATAGATTTTTAGCATTTATATTTCATTATATATCATTTATAGCAGTATTTGCATTGATTTTAATAAAATAGTCGATTTTATCAAATCAAGGAAAGTCCTCATTATTAACAAGGTGAACTTATGATGAGCAGCCTTTCGAACTACATCTTATACCCAATGTAGTTCTATATGTGTGTGTATCGAAATCATGCCCTAGGTGGCTCTTGTGCGTGTCGCACTTGATAGCGAGCAAATAACTAGATGTAAAAGATGTAAATAGATGTGTGCATGAAAGAATGAACTTCCCTTCCTATGTGTGTATGCAAAAATGACAGTCCCTAATCCCTTGTTTGAAGATAGATGGATGCTTGAATGCTCTTCAAATGCTCTTGGATGCAACCTTAGGTGATGATAGTTAATGTTTAGTGCTTGGTCCTTTATTATGGTCACATAGTTTTATATTTATATGATTCCCTTGTTTGAATTTCGTAATCAACCACTAAAAGGTAGACTAGTAAAAATCAAGATGCCCAAACAGCTAGAAAGGACCCAAAAGATGTGAACAAAGTACAAAGAGGTCGGGGGCGTTGATGTAGGAGCATCATTGGCATGTTGGGAAATAATTATTTTAGTGGTTATTAGAGTCAATTTAGTGATGGTTTTCCCTCCATGGTTCTTGTTGGAACTCAAATTTGTATGTAATCTTGCATAGACTACATAATTAGACTAGTAAGAGATTATTTAGGTGTTTTGGGAGAAGTAATTAACTTTATACTAAATAAGGATTATTTAAATACTAAAATTAATGATAATCAGGCATGCATGAGTTGTGAAGGATGAGATTTATCTCATCTTTCCTTTGTAAGAGTTTAGTTGAGTTTTTATAGGGGAAGTTGGAGTTCTTTAGAGTCAATGTAGGAGTGGGAGTTGAGCAAGATCCAATTTTGGATCTATTTGAGAGAAAATAATGTTTTGAAATGGGTATTTTAAATTTGTAATGGTGTATGTAATATTGGAGAGTAATGAATAAGATCATGTACATGATGATTCAATTTTAGAATTGACTATTATTAAGATTTACACAGGAGGCAAAAGATACAAAAACTCTCATATACTTCCAAATCGATTAGATTCTCTTGACTAAAATTTTGCGAAGGAAGGTGACTTGATAAGAGTCACATTACAATTTAATTTAGTTCATAAAAGTGTGTAATTTATTAGTTATATGTGTTTTTATGTGTACATGGCAAATCTAGGGCATCAGTTTTCTCCTCGAATGCACGATAACAACTCCCCAAATTTGTAATGTTCCTTTACCCCGAGGTTTTCATGAAGTCCATAAAGTTTTAGGTTAAATGATCCACCTTACACAAATATCTAACTACCGAGAAATTTCGAGATAGCAGGGAACATGAAACAATGAAGAAAAAATAACATAGAGAGGTAACTTCTTAAGAAATGGGAGTATAAAAGTCGAGCTAGATGGTTATGGTGTATTTGAATGTTTACAAGTTTAAATAGATAAAAGAGACCATGTACAATGACTACCTCATGTTTAATTATTCTCCAAACAAGAAAAGATGTCATTTCTTGACCAAAAAAATATTCATATATTGAGTCATCAAAAGCTTATAATTAGAAGGATCTTAAGATTTGAGTTTGTATAGGTTTCAAGATATCCATATGAACTTGAAATAGAAATTGATTACTTGATTACCATCATAGGTAGGTTTTGGGTTGTAGATGTAAGTAAAAACCTAGGTAAATGGATTAGAACTCATCAAAATATCTTATAAGAACAAAAATTATAGTGCATTAAACCTTGTATCTTGTATTTTGGCATCATTTATTGGTATTAGAGTAGATAAAAGACTTGATCAAGTTAGGAAGTTAAATAAATAAAGAGATTTTATTACAAGAAGTGACAACAAAGAAGAAAGGGTGCTTAAAGAGGCATAAGACAATGACAACTAGAGCAAGACTAGGAGAAAGAGGAGGTACTGACAAGAGCTAATTAGGCTACTCAGGCCCAAATCATGGAAGAGATTAGGAATCTCAGGGAAAGACTCCAAGATGTGGAGATGTCTCAGAGGAGAGGCATTGAGCTAGGAGATGTTAGTGAAGAAAAGCCGAGAGGGCGGTGGCTAGAGAAGTACCTATTCCAAAAGATAGACCAGAAGAAATATTATTGAAGGCCATTATAGGGGCTAGTTCCAAGCCTAAGATGGAAATTCCAATGTATGAAGGTAGCCTAAATCTGAGGAACTCATTGATTGGATTGATGCAATGGATAAGTACTTTGAATATGAAGAAGTGATAGATGACAAGAAGGTCAAGTTTGTTGTTACCAGATTGAAGAGTCATGCATCCATTTAGTGGGATGGAGTACAGAAGGAGAGGATCCAGAAAGGTAAGACAAAAATCAGAGATTGGGATAGAATGGTGGCAAAACTCAAAGGTAAATTTTTACCCAAATATTATCAAACTAGTTTGTTTAGATCTCTTCAAAATTTAAGGCAAAAGGATATGTCTATGAAATACTATACTAAAGAATTTTATAGGCTGACTATAAGATCAGGACATACAAAGGATGATTTAGAAAAGGTAGCCAGATATCTTAATGGTCTAAAATTTTCCATTCAAGATGAGATCAACATGTTATCACCTAGGACAGTTGAATAATCCTATCAATTAGCACTCAAAGCTAAAGAGAAGCTTTCAAGAAAGAAAACTTCATATATAAGAGGAAGAGGTAGAATTTTCAAAGGTAGAGGTCAGAAAGGAAATAGAAGGTAGTTGTAATCATATCAAGAGGAAGTTAGTAGCTCACAAAGTTCAAGAGGAGGTTATGCACCAAGAGGAAGAAGACCTTATCAAAGAGGAAGAGGAATATTCTTGGGTAAGTGTTTTAGATGCAATAAATATGCGGTCATAGGTCTTATGAATGCCCTAAAAATCCTTCAACCAGCCAAGAAAGAGGTTCTCATGTGGCTCAAGGTGAAGAAGAGGAAGAAATGGAAGAGTCAGAGGTTCATGAAGACTTTCTAGAAGTTGGTGAATCACTCTTGATGAAGAGGATTTTCTCAAGCCAAACAAGGAGGTCATGGAACCACCTCAAAGGAAGAATTTGTTCAGAACTACATGCAAGAGCAAGGGAAATGTTGCAAAGTCATCATAGATAGTGGGAGCATAGACAACCTTGTCTCAACAGAGATGGTGGAGAAACTTGGATTGGAAAAGGTAATGCATCCTACACCTTATAAAGTGTCATGGTTACAAAAAGGACATCAGCTCTTGGTTAATGAACAATGCAAGGTAGATTTTCAAATAGGCACTTATAAGGATAAAATCATATGTGATTTTATTCTCATGGAAGCTTGTCATATCCTACTTGGGAGACCATGGCAATTTGATAATGTAAACATGCAATAGTGCAAATAGAATAGACCACAAAAAGTGAGTTTCAAACATGGAACATCTCTCATGATGTCATGCAAGACAATCAAGGGCGAAGTGGCTGCAAGCATAAAAGCAATAAGAGAACAAGCAAGACATAGGGTAAATCCCACAAAAAATGGCATACAATGACAATAAATGTCAAGTAAATAAACCTATGAGATAGATGTTGCATAGGAAGCACCCATTAGCATGTTAGAAAGATAAAATTTATGTCAAATTGTGTATAATATGATATAATATTGTGCTATGAAAATTGAAACAATAGGACCTATAAAGTACGAAAGTGGATGCCCCCAGAAGCTATTATGGGATTGGTAATAGGTAATGTTCCAAGCATCGTGTTGTATGTATCAATTTATATGAAATTTACATCCACAACTAGAAGGCAAGTGAGCGTGCATGTGTATATAGAAAGAGGATGACATACACATATATATGTCTAGCATGTGTAATAAAGTGTACATGTAACGTGTAAATTCCAACAAGACTAAGTACTACTAATATATGCAAGATGTTGTGGATGAGATGGAATGCAATGCAGTATGAGTGCCCCCCAAGTGGATATGTATGCATGAGATTAAGTTCATTGATAAAAGACACCTTAGCAGTCAAGAATGAATCGTAAAGAAAGAGTGCATCATTAGGAAATGGTTTGAATGTGTGTGCTAGAAAGATATGATCGTGAAAGTGTAGAGTGTAGAGAGTGATTAATGTGATGAGGTTCATTTTAGATTGAGACGCTCAACAATCAAGTATGAACCCTAGAACTAGAGTGTGTCATAGGGTAATGAGCGCAATGTGTAGAAGTAGATGCAAGAAAGATATGCCATGAATGCGTAAAGTGAGTATGATGTGTAATAGAAGTTGTGAGAAAGAGATGTGATGAATGCACGATGTGTGAAGTGTGTAGTGTGTGAGGTTCATGTATATAGTATGCCCTCAGCGAGTCAAATGTAAGCTGAAGCACGAGAGTGGGTCATAAGGTAATGACAATACAAATGTATCAATATGTGTGAGACACGTGTGAAAGACTAGATGTGAGGTGTATAGTGAAGAAGTAGAAAAGTGAGACATCCTTTAATGCTAAAGGTGGGAGAATAGGCATGATTCCCCCTAAGTGTGTAATAGTGAGTTTGTTATCTAATAAAAGTGAAAGGCAAGGGTCCTCCACTCGATGCTTGTGGAGATAAAGGTGTGTGACCATGCTCTAAGATCGGTGGTGTATGAGACAGACGACTAGTCGGTGAATGAGACATGTGTGTATGAAACAAAGGAGGTGATGGACACCTAGGTGAGGGAGACCAGTGAAGTGATGTGCACCTATGGGAAGGAGAGCACGGAGGTGATGAACACATGTGTGAAGAAGATTGCAGAGGTGATGGACATCTATGTGTAGTAAAACGAGGCGGTGATGTATACCTATGTGAAGGAGTTGTTTGAGTGATGGACCTAGAATAATGTGATGGGTGGTACACTGATGAGATTGTGTAGGCCATGAGCAAACATGTGAGCTATAAGAAGATTGTGCTTTTACTTGATAGGTCGTGGGGACCTAGATGCTCTAGTGAGTGTAATGGAAACATCAAGAGAAGGTTGTGGTCATAGTGTGGATGAGAAACACCATTTATAGTAATGACTTTCCTATTGTGAATGAACTTTAGACATCAATGTTGCATAAAGATGATAGCCTAAGTTGCATGGAGCCAGGGAAGACCTAAGAACATGTCACACCCTACAACTGATGGTGCCACAAGAAAAGGAACAAACATGGTGAGAGGACCGAAGGTAACTAGAAGCTTGATATATCCATATGAGTTAGGAATTGGATATGAAATTTGTGAGAGTGGATAGCCAATAGTGACAAGAAGTGAAATAAAACATGCACGTATGTGAAATAATGGATCAACCATAGTGTTATTGATAGAAGTATATCCAATAGAAGAACTAATGTGTAAGCAATCAGAAGATAATATAGCATAATAGTCATGATCGGAGAAATTGACAATCGGTGAAGATGTCTCGGCATGAGAAACTATAAAAGAAAGATCTCCCTCTTTGTAGGAGGAGGCCTTTGCACGATATGAATGATTGACCAGAAGATTTGACCACTTTCTTATCATGTTTTGAAGAGCATTATTGAAGATCTTGAGCTTATGATTGTCATTGGTAGTGCAAAAATCGTATGTTACGGTAGCTCGATTTTGTTATTATTAATAAGATCTTAAATAAGATTTTGTAGTTTGAAGCATCGATCTGTAGAATGCCCAACACATTGGTGATAGTCGCATTTGAAATTTTCATTGTAATTACGACCTTTTAGTGAGATGGGCCAAAATTGAGAAGTGGAGGAATTGTAATAAGGTTTCTGTCAACAAGTTGTGGAAATAAAAGATGTGGACGAATGTTAATTTTGTATATGTATGCTTAGGTTGTTGCCATTAAAGCTCTTTAGCGTTAGATGCAACATTGACAACGACTTTATCTTGATAGGATTTGTAGATGGCTTAAAAGGAGCTTTGTTTTGAAAGCACATAGAAGATAAAGTCTATTATCGATACTTAAGCTTGATAAGATTTTAGTTTCATGTAGCTTAAGAGCATGACACAAGTGATCAAATGATGGAGAGCTCTTGAAAATGACACTCTCTTGTAGAGGTGGTAACAGGACTTTGGAAAAATAAATCTCGAAGTTTAGAGTCCGTAAGCACATTAGACATCTTAGCTAAGTGGTTCTTGTATCGCAAGACATAATCTGCTAGATGTTTGTTAGATCCTTATTTAAGTTACACAAGTTAAACATATGAGATCTTAGATATGATATTGATGGAGAAATGAGAAATAAAAACATCAGCTAGATGTGTAAAAGATGTTACCGAGTGGACAGGTAGATCATAAAACCAATGCATTATGTAATCATAAAGATCTTAGCTAGAAGAGTATGATCATTTGCAAAATATAGACATGCCACATGAAATTCTTAGAGATTCTCTTGGGGGTCACCATGGCCATTGAAAATGGGCAGCTTGGGAGTGACAAAATTAGGTGGAAGTGCATAAGTGGAAATGGCGGGTGTAAAAGGAGTATGAAGTAGTAACATGGAATCTAAAGATGGCAAAGCTCGAGAAGTAGCTTATTGCAATTGATGGATTTGAACTTGAAGGTCCTAATCAAGGAGGCTAAATTTTTCAAGATCTTGTGCAAAAGAGATGAGAAACAAGAGGTGGAGTGAATTGATTGGTGGGAGTAGGAACAGAAACTTAGGAATAGTAGAGGTGGGTGAAAGAGTGGAAACAAATGGTTGAGTAACAATGGAAGTGGGGATGGAGGCAGAAACATTAAGCTCCACAAGATTGGTGGCCTCTTCACAAGTAGTGAATAAAAGTAGGTCTAGATCCTGAGGATTCTCAACAAGATGATCATTAAGCTCTTGGAGATGGGCTTTAGTAAATTTGCCATAAGATTGAGCCATAATGAAAAGAAGATAAAATCCCTAGAAGTAAGGTGTGTTTGAGTGATGGGTTCACCAAATGATTAAGAAAATATTGAAATAAAATGATGCCTAATTTTAAATATGTAACATCGCTAAATTTAAAGAATTAAGTAAATATTCGATCCAAAAAAATAAGTAATTTGAATTAAAAACCCTAGTTGTAAATGAAAAGATAAAGGACTTAGTTGATTCGTAGTGATGCTAAAGATGTGTAGAGTAAGAAAACATATGGAATCGTGAGGCATGGTGTTAATCGGACCCAGTAATTGCAAAGGTGTCGGAAACGCCGGGACCGGGGTACTATGGAGGATCGAGGGCACTGGGGTGCGAGACCTATTCTAGGCGTTTGTGAGTGCTTAGAAGTTATGGAACCCAATTTCACGGGGGACGCAAGATGTTTTTGTTGGTCACCTTTAATCACCTTTACTTGAGTGAACTTTGTTGTTATTCACCTAAAACCTGCAATAAAGAATAAGCACCTGCAAAACCTCTAAACTACATCAAATCCTAAAAAGAAAGATGCAAAATGAGGGGTTGGATTGTCCTCGATTGTCAATGAGGTGAACTTATGGTGAGCAATGCACTACATCTCAGACCCAATGTAGTTTTATGTGTGTGTGTTGAAATCGTGCCTTAGGTGGCTCTTGTGTATGTCACACATGATAACAAGTAAATAGCTAGATGTAAAAGATGTAGATAGATGTGTGCATTAAAGAATGAACTTCCCCTCTATGCGTGTCTCTGAGAAATGGCAGTCCCTTATCCCTTGTGTGAAGCTAGATGGATTTTTGAATGCTCTTAGAATGATTTTACATGCCACAAATCAACACTACATGGACCATTCCATTCCACATATTTTAGACATAGAGAATGACAACACATGAAAGTATAATCCATACACGATATGTGAGATATGAAAAGAGAGCGTAAGAGACACAATAAACACAAGTAAAGGGAAGCTACAAGCCACAATAACAATATTCTATTGATAAATAAATACATATTCCATTACATTACTGGGGAAGGGCATTGAGCGCATTACATGTGACTAAATTAAAGGTCTATAACTTGCGAAAGCTTGACCACCATTTTGACATGGAGAATTTATAGTTGGGAGAGGATACTTTACAAATGATAATTAGTTTCCTCTTAAAGAGAATGAAGAGAAGAGAGAGAAGATCAGATCATGCCAATAATGAAGAGATCCAACCACCTATCGCCCACTAAGGACCAATCATGATTCAATGCTTGCAGAGACAGGTATAACCGATAAAGGTTGCTCAAAGGAACTCTATCTAATCATATAAAAATGTGGACTTTGATGTAAATGATGTAATGCTAGTGGTTGGGACTGATTCACACTATTAAACTGAGTTAGGCACGACTTTGTTACAATCCACGGGTTTTAGGTGATTTGTTATCTTCTTTCTACCTTTAGTGGCTTTCTAATGTTTCTATTGTAATATGAGACCTTATTTTGAATTACATGGTATTTCACAGACTTTTAGAAGCTTATAAATGATCCATGAACTTGTTTCCTTTCTTCTCTTGATCTGCGAACATAATTTTACTTTCTGTGACCTCTTCTTATACCATGGGTATTCTTACTTAAAGACTATGCTTTATTTTACCTTCAAAGCAACCTTTTCCACAGTTTGAATCCTTAGCATAACTTCTTTGTTATGCGAATTTTAACTTTGCTTGTTCTCGTGAGATGACCACTCCTTTGTTCCATGGGTTTCTTTTGATACACAAATTTCCTTATTCTCTGACTTTTAGTTTGTTTTACATACTTTCTTTGTCTATAACTTTTCTTTGTTATGCAAACTTTCTTCGTTTTGTGACTTTTCTTTGTTGTGCAAAATTTTTGTTCCACGGATTTTTTTCCTTGTTTTGTGAAATATTTCCCTAGGAATTTTCCTTTTTGTGTGGACTTAGCAAAATCGTGGAACACTACATCTCCCAAATGTAGAACACTAATTTCCTTCTCATTTCGTGGAACACTAAGTTCCTTCTCATTTCAGTGGAACACTAAATTCCTTCTTTTTTCCACAGAGAAATAAGTTCCTTCTTTTTCCATGAAACACTACACCTTCATTTTTAGGTGTCTTTCTTGGAGCCAAGTGAGTCTATTAATCAAATGAAGTTGTCTAAATATCATGGGTACTATTTTGGACAATAGTTTGGTGAATTTAAGGGGGCATCTACCTACTAAATGAGATGACCAAGAGTGGCGACATATCCATTGGGCATGGAATCAAACATACATCTTGAAAACTAATCCTAAATGTTTCAAAACTAACCCTCAATCCGCATGTAGCACTAAACTTTACACTAGTTTGAGACAGAGATATTTGGAGATTTGAAATAACACTATACTTAGAAAGCCCCCAAAATTCTTTGATTTTTTTTTCCTACCGGGGTGAACGATATGGACTATGCCACATTTGCAAAATTAACTCACAAAAACTATGTACAAAAGACAAATCATACATGATCCAAATGTAAACATGCAGAGTATGCAAAGAGTTTGTTTACCAAAAACAATCCTAAACTAATCCTACTATAACCAAGAGAAAAGAGAGCTAAAAAAATCCATATACTTGTTGGAAAAATTAACTTCCCTTCCTTATAAAATACAACCATGAGATTAGCTATGCAACTAGATCAGGTGGTGGAAGTGAAAACATGGTTTGCACCTTCCTTTTGCTCAAAGTATCAACCATAAAAAGAAGAAACACCTCCTTTATTTATTCTACATTTGATGTAGATAGGTGCATCGACTGATTTTTGGTATTTTGAAGATTCTCCTCATGTTTTGTAGTGAACATGATTGGTGGAAAGTCTCTTCTTGGATCTCATCTAGCTAGATAAATGATTAGACATGTAACTCTGAGATCAAATGGACTAATTTTCTTGATTTTCACATTTCTTTCGCATTCCATCCCATCAATAGAGCTATCATACACACTTTCCTAATCTTGGATAGCGTTTTTAAGTTGTTCGAATTGTTCTTCGTTTATTTCCTCCCAAGTAGATAGCTCGATTCAACATTAGGCTCCTCATTCTCCTCCTCAACGTGAAGTTCAATATGGTCTTCATGTTTGATTTCTTCCTTTGCTTACTTCTCCGTGAGGATTTCTTCCAAATATGATCCTATATATGAAGAAGTATTGATCATCACATTCGACACCAAAAGAGAATAAGAAGCTCTTAATGATCTCTTCTACATCCAACTCCTCAAAGTTTGATTTATCCTCATATTTCTTGTGCTCAGCGAATGTATCCTCCATTGCAGACTACTTAAGGAAAATAACAGAAAGTTCTTGAAAATGTTGGGTCATTTATCCATGCATGTTTTCATATTCACTCCTCTCTTCAATAGATATCTTATGATTGTAGACACAAAATTATGCACTTTGGTACATTTCTAGGTCCATAAACACATATACTTGCATTTACATGATTCCTAAGGGATGTAACTAGTAATTGACAACCATATTTGTACTTTTGTCTGTGTTTCTTATTTTATATATGGTCTTGCACACCCTACAACCCAGTTGGAACTTTATTGCTTTATCTTTTATGACTTGGACACTAGCGCAGCCAGATGCCGGCACCACTGGAACCCTCGTCCCCTACAGGTGCCCCTAACCTATTTCCACTTTACTCACTCTTTTTGGGCCTCTTTTATCTTTTGGGCATCTTATTTTCTTATGGGTCGGCCTTCTAGTTGTTAATTGTGAAATTCAACCAAAGGAATCATATAAATACATAACTATGTGACCAAAATAAAGGACCAAGCTCTAAGCATCTATTATCATCACCTAAGCTTACATTCCAAAGGCATCTAAGAGCACTAAAGGCATCCATCTAGCATTCATTCAAGGGACAAGGGACTACATTTTCTACATACACAATATAGGAAGGGGAAGTTTCTTTATTCCATCCACACATCTATTTACATTGTTACATCTTGCTAGCCCACTATCAAGTGCACTTGCACAAAGGGAATCCTAGGGCATGATTCCTTCACACATAAAAAAAAACTACATGGATTTTGAGATGTAATGTAGACCTGGGTTGTAAGTTCACTTTGTTGAGTGATTGTCGGGGTCAATCCAACTCCCCATATTGCATCTTTCTTTTTTTGGATTTGATGTGGTATTGTGGGTTTTGCAAGTGAATATTTTTTACAGGTTATATGTACCTCAAAAATCAAGGTGTGACATACAAGTGATCAAAATCGAACACTTGTGACACTTGTGCAACACTCCGTAAATCGGAGTTCGACTATTTTCGCGATCACATACACCCGGTAGAGGTCATCAAAGCCGTGACATCGTGTCCAGCCGTGGGCTTTGTGTCCATCCATATTCTTGTAGTTTGTAATTTATCATGAGCATTTGTGACACTTTGTACTTCTGTTCGGCGGTTCTCTCGGCTCAAACTAGTCCCGAGGTAGTGCATAAATCAGCTAAGTCCATTCCTCTCTCTCTTGCACTTAGGGTTTCATATTTTATTAGCTTATTACTTGTTTCAAATATGTACTTTAACATTTATTATCATACATTAATTTGTAATTAGGGTTTAACATTAAATTATATTTTTGTTAAATTGATGATTAAAAATAGTGGAGCTCACCTCAATTGATTTTGATGCATTTGCAAGGGGTTGAATGTTACCTTCTTGATGAAGAATGTGTTTGACATCAAATCCCTTGATATGATTGTTGAGGCTATGAAATTGATATTTTTGTTTGGATCTTCATTTGATTGTCCTCCCAAGTTTATTTGATCATAAAGCTCATCCAAAAATGGGTTTGGATATATGAAAGGAGGGAAGGATTGAACTTTTGATTGATTTTGTAGAGGTTCGAATGATGGAGGAGGTATAATATCCTCTTGTAAAGGAGAATGAGTAGCAAGAGGAGCTTTGAGAAATCTAGGGATTTTAATATTGACTAAGATGGTACAAATTGAAAAGAAGGAATATGAGAGTTGTCTATGGTAATGAAGGATTACCCCATTGACATGGTTCCCTATAACTAGATTGATTAGCTTCCATTATTTCAATCAACTCTAACATTTGATTTAAGGATTTAGCCATTACCTCTAGCTTCTATTAAGGGCTATACTATCTTGGCAGAGGACCACCCCATAAACAGGGATCCCTAAAACTAGGTGGTTTAGTTGTCATGATTTCAAACATCTACTTTACCTTTTGCATGGATGCCTCCATGATATAGACCGGTGTATAGTCAAATCAAGAGTCACCAAAGTACAAATTACCAAATTTGAGTATTTGCGATGTAATTATACACTCAAGTATATTTTCCTTTAAGAATGTAATTTTTATTTCATACTAAAAGGGGGAAATGTAGACATCAATTTTGTTAATTGATCATTTGGAAATGAAAATTTTGGCCTTGCACTTTAAACTTCACTTGTGCGCACATTCCAAGCCCAAGTGGTTATTCTTATCTGCTTTTGTGAATTATTTATTCGTGCATATTGTTCAATCACTCACATAAATAATCACATCACTCCACAACAATATAATATTTGTAGATATCTCACCCAAAATCTTATGCAATCCTTGAACTACCTATTTGGATTACGGAATCATACTAGTAGGACCAAATTGCCCCATGGTTTTTCCCATGCCAAATGGTCTCATCTCTCACCTCCCAATAATCACTTTTCTAATTTAATATTTTTTCACGGGTCAATTTATATCACATATTTCATCCCTAATGTAAAATTAAATCTATAAACACCTATTTCATGCCACTTATTTACCTCAACTAACAATCACATAAGAGCATGTATTGCAAAACACATTCCTAAATCACTATAAGCTCTCCTAAATTTCTTTATAGCATATGCATAACCTAGGAGTAACTCATACACGAGTTTGAGTCTAGCCAAATGAGGTGCAAGAGCCATTCCTCTCATTATATAGACCCCTCAAGTAAAACCAATCCAAGCTAAAGTGGGTCAAGTCAGTCATTGTTGTACATTGTCAAAATATCAAGTTTCCAAAGTAGGTACATCCATATAGATATCACATGCTACGTCGAGAACTACATGTGGTTTGAGGTCTCTTCAAAGTAGTACCGATGTAATCAACATAGGGGCACTATAACCCAAACATTAACATTTTCCTAGGGTCTTCTATCCATGGTTAGGGTTATAATGTATTTCACATCACACATAGGGTTTCGCATATGTGTGAGACCAAGGGTCAAAGTGAGAAGGTTATTGTAGAGTGTCACGATTACCCATAAATTTACAAAGCACCAACACATCCTAGTCCAAAACCGTACAACTCAAGATCATATCATACCACATTCTTAAACATGTTGTATGGTTCCATACCTACTCGGTTGTAGTCACAATTTCATAGATGAAACACCTCTATGTCATTTTTAGTATTCTCATTCATGTTACACCCCATATAACACATCTAATTTTGTAATAATATAAGTACACTTATCCTCTTGTGTTTTGAGAAATCATTTCTATCGTTACATCTTGCAAATTACTTTATGGGCTATATTCTAGTTTTTGCCTTAATGTTTATTAATTAATCACATTATACAAATTATATTACCCTTACACCTTTAAATAAATAAGAACCACATCACACTAACCCAAATTATTTATTTATTTAGGGTTTAATAATTTTCATCCTCTATCCATGAGGTTTGGGATCGGGGTTAAACTCTCTAAGTGTGGCGTCTTCTTCTTAGATGACATCCATATTTCCTTCTCTTAGATGGATTCACAAGTGTTGAGAATTTCAAATTATGCTCTATTTAAAATTGTGAAATTGGATTAAGTTCATTGGTTTACAAGTGTGTGGGGTCTAAAATGTCTCTTGTTGTACTTCTCGGTGGTCAAAGTTGGTGTGGAGTAACATTGTTTGAACATCTTTCTTCCAAGTGAATAATGGCTTCTTTTTGTAGTCTTCAAATCTATTGAGGATAGAGATTTTGTATGGAATAATGGGTTGTGAGTTTATAGGCATCTTGAGGTATTATTTTTCCCCTAGTCCCCTTTATTTGATGTCTTTATATCCCAAACCATTAAGGCCCCTTTGGGGTTAAACCGTATAGCCTTCACTTAGTCATAAGGAATCCTACACTCATCAAAGTCACATGTAAATTTTCTAAGATGCACATTTGAAAGAATAATTGATTTGAGAAAAATTTATGTTTTATTCGGCTTCCCTATCCATTTTAATGATACATGTTTAAAAACTAGTAGAGAATTAGGTTCACCAATATCCATTCTCATTGATTTGGTTGTAGTTACAAAAATGTAAGATATATTTTTACATACCATTTACATCGATTGCAAATTTTATTATATAATTACATTAATATAAATTTTGTAGTAAAGGATAGGAGAATATTTTATCATTAATCTAATTCTAATTAAAGAGAACATAGAATATGTTATGTGAATGGCAATTAATTTAGTGAATTGATTGTAAGTCATTACATATATTTATTTTAGTTGAAAATGTGTAACAAATAATAGGTAATATTTAATATTTTGGATTATGGTTGATTATCCCGCCAAAGACAAGTATCCGCCTTCAACATAATAATAATTTAGATTTCTATTTTCCAATTAAAATTTTCTAGGTGTAATTTGATTGCTTTTGTCTAAATTTTGATGATGTAAAAGATTTTTTTAAAGAGATATTTGTTTAATTATATTGGTGGACCCTTTATTCTTCATGGGACAATTTTTTTCCATAACCATACAAATATTGACCAATGAAATTACACCAACTATAAAAATCGAGACAAACATTAGAAAAAAATCGCAATATACCTTTTGATAAGATCTTTACATATAATAAATGAACAAGCTAAATAATATGTAGAAGATAACACAACACAAGAGATATTTGTGGGACAAGATTCCCAAATATTCAATATATGTATAATAATACCCTTAAGGTAGGGCAACACCATACAATGCTCCTTGAGGAAGGAGTAACTCCACAATCTCCCAAGATGGGAATCCACTCAAGGATACACGTCCAATATACCTCTGCTATAACCTTTATATATGCATACATTACTCTTAATTGATGGGTAATGTATACAATGAAAAATCAAAACAAATGGAAGAAACAAACAAATAGTGCTAACTTGATCTTAATTTGTGTTCCCTTGTAACCTCAAATGATATGGAATGAAGTACCACACTTTTTGAATATCCTTTGATGATTTGTTTGTGGATGCTCCAAAATTAATTCCAAATGGAAGAAAGATGTGCTATGAGCAATGGATGAATTTGTTGATCAAATGGGCATCCTGACGATGTATAAATTATAATGGAAAATTGACAAAGTAATGTTGCAAATGCCTTAAGATTCCAAGAGATGATTTGTGAAGGAATGAGCCTCTTATTTATAGTTGAAGGAGAGGCCATGGATTGTGGATCAAGCTTTGAATAAGTTGTAGGTTAATGAATGCATTTTCCTAATTTAGCAAGTTGATTTGGTTTGTGCAATTGGTTATTTTGAATAAGAATTTAAGGGGCAATGAATTTGAATAGTTGGCTCTTGAATTCTTTAATTGTACGTGTAATTTAGCTTCCTCCTTTATAGGGTTCTAGAACTTGAGTGGAGTGAGCTAGTTCAACTTGAGTGAGTTGGACAATGAAGTGGAGATGAGTGGAGGGTGAGTGGATAATTAGATTTTATTTATTTAAATAACTAATTAAATTAGCTAAGGAGTGTAAATCTATTGTTTATGCATGATATAATTAATTAAATTAATTCTAATGAGATGTGGGTGAATATTGATGGGATGTGGGAGTATAGTGGTCTAGGATGTGTTCTAGAACTGATTTGGCACATTATGCAGATGATAGGGATGATTAGGAATAGGTATGTATTTTTAGGGTGTCTACATTTACCCCTCTTTAAAGTGTTATTATGAAGTAATAGAATTTTAAAGATAGTAGACACGTATAGATCAATGAATAGATGATAGGGAAGTGTGATGGACTACCTAATTTTCCATGGTGAAGCATTTAGATGCCCCAAAGAGTTTGGATTATGCTAAGGGAGTGCCTCCTCAAGCAGATGGGTGATGCAACAAAACGGTGGACAACCACTTGATAAGAGGAAGGATAATGCTTATGTTTCGAGAGTATTAGAAATATGATGGGAGTGAGTTTTCCCATAGCTTGAGCTTCCATTCAAATATTGTATTTTAGAATAACCTTTTTTTTTTGTTACACAATAGAGTTGGCACCATTATTATGAAAGAAGTGTGATATTTAACCCATTATGTGTGTAAACACACGAACACACACAACTAAAAAAAGGTAAAAATTAAAATGAACCCAATATACGGTAGATGCATACACCATGGCTATAAATGAACCAAGATGATAACATAATACTTGTAATTGGTCTAAGGAAAACAAAAGATAAAAAGTAAAACAAACCCAATATACACAGTAAAAGTATGCACCATGGCTATAAATAAACCAAGATGATAACAAAATACTTGTAATTGGTTAAGAAAGAACAATAACAATGCAACACAACTGTAAATAAAGACAATTAACTACGCCTTGAATATGTTCCATATTGATAATTAAGAAATTTGGATGCCCAGCAAAAGGATACATGCAAGGTAATTGGATGGGGTCAAGTGACACTCTTGTTGGATCTGCATTGAAGATTAATCGAGATTGAATGGGTCATTGCCCCCAAGCAAGGATGCATGTAAGGGAGAAAATGAGAGCCGATATTGCCCCAAGTGAGGATACACGTGAGGGATAGGATTGATTTTACTTCCCCTCATAAAGGATACATGCGAGGGGTAAGATGATTTGTTTTGATAGTCATAGGATGGTTGAAATGTTCACTAGGATAGGAGTTAAAAGTTTGATTTTGTTGAGTCCTGTTAATGTGTTTAGGATTTTTGAAATTTTTGTAAATGTTTAGGAATTTTTGGTTAATTGAATGTTTTAGATTTTTATGAGTATGTGAATGTTTTGAGTTTTGACTATTTGATTTTTTTATGTTTTTGTATTTTTGCATTGTTTTTGAATTTTTGAATGTTTTTAGATGTTTTGTTATTTTTGATCTAATTGTAATAACCAAGTGATATTTAATTAGGTGATCAAGACCCACCCAAGCATACACAAGCACGTAAAGGCTTATGAAGATCAAGGGATGGATGTGAATGAAAATGAATAGGATGAAAGAGGGTGTACGTCCTAAATGCAAGGAACAAGTGACATAAACCGGTTTGGGATGAAATGGTAAGATGGATAGGATGGAGGAACTATATAAGTGGATGTGCCAAAATGCCCCCAACACAAGAGGTATGTATAGATGACTCAAGAATAGAATATTTTCAAATGAACCACATTCATGGGTTCTTTAATCTCTTTGTTGTCTTGAGTGGATAACTTGTATGCACCTAATCCAAATTTTGTAGTGATAAGGTAAGGACCCAACCAATTTGGTTCAAATTTTCCTTTCTTATCCCAATCTTTGGTTGTATTTATTTATTTTTAGAGAAGTTCATGGATCTCAAATTTTCTAGGTTTTATCTTCTTGTTGTAGTTGCGAAGAAGTTGATATTGATACACTTTGAGATGATCTAAATCATTGAGCCACTTTTCATCTAAGAGGTGAAGCTCAGTAAGATGAGCTTTTCGATAGTTGTCTTCTTTGATCAAATGTTGGAGGGATACATGGAGTGATGGGAGCTCAACCTCTATAGGTAATATAGTTTCAGATCCACATACAAGTGAAAGTGTAGTGGCTCCTATTGGTGTACAAAAGGATGTTTGATAGGTCCATAGGGTAGGTTATACTTGTATGCCAATTGCGAAAATGTTTATCAACAATTTTTTCCATGATGGATTTGAGTTTTGTTGGACGCTTCAACTTGGCCATTACATTGGGGATAGTAAGGGGTGGACCAACAAAGGCGGATGTGGAAACATTTGGCTAATGCTTTAACGGTTTTATTTTTGAATGAATTACCGTTATTAGTAATAATAGATGAAGGAATGCCAAAGTGACAAATGAGGCGAGTTGAATATGAATTTGGAGATTTTACTAATAATGAAATATGTGAAAGGCATTGCCTCTACCCATTTAGTAAAATATTCCATGGCGATGATAATGAACTTATGGCCATCAGACGAGGTGGGGTTGATTTTTCCCAAGGGTGAGCCCCACCGAGAGAAAGGTTAAGGTGTAGTAATTGATTGTAAATCTTATGAAGGTGTGCGAATGAAGTTCCTATGCATTTGGAAACCCACACACTTCTTGAAAAAATTGTGTACTTCGACTCCATAGTAGACCAATAGTAGCCAACACGTAAGATCTTCTTCACTAAAACCATTATGCTTGTATCTGCTTCACAAATACTAGCGTGCACCTTTATATAATTTGGAGTACTTCGTCTTGGTTGAGACATCTTAATAAAGTCCCATCATAGCCTCTTTGATAAAGGGTGTCTGTAAGTATGTGTTACAAATATATTGTGTAACATTATTAATATATTGTAATATTATTAATAATGAGTTTATATACCTCATATTAATACTATAGTTAGTGTGAGTGTGTTGTGATAAACAACTCACATAGCTATTTTGTGTGTGTGTGATAATAAATGGATGAGAGAGAGATCCTAGGGATAATTATGAGAGATTCATGGAGAGAGATATGAGGAATACTAAGTGATAAGACTTGACTCCTAGATTATAGGATCAAGCATTTGTATAAGAAGATATCTCTAGATGAATACAACATCCCTGATTGAATAGAAGAAACATTATAATATATTTCCAATGTTATTTGATTAAATCTGTGTTCATCTTGCATGCAATCTTAACCAAAATAATATTTGGTATCGAGCTAGATGATCTACTTGCATCTAAAGAATGGAGGTCTTCCCTAATGATACGTAGCGACTATTTTTCATAATTTCTACATCCTATAAATGTATGGTTGATGGAAGTTTACGTGGAAGGATATGATATATTCATGCATATGCGGGGATGAGCAAATACAAAAATTCGAGTCTAATTAGATCTACGTATTTCATGTACTTCCATCGATTATATGTGTATCCACTTGAGAGCCTCAATTTATTTTCTAGGAATTGACTTATAATAACAACAAATTTTCATGCATTTAGGTTGAGTTGTCTTCATATAATCTCCACCATATAAAGAAATGTTTTAATTCTATTCAAGGCATATTTATTACGGTTTTATTTCAAGTGAGTCATTTGGAGTATTTGAGTTGATAATAAGAGTATTATTTAGATCTGTCATAGGAAGATTTTAGAAATATCTAACACTTGTAACAATCATTGTTTGTTTTCACGGTTTCAAGTATAGGTTGCATGTAATTCCATATGCTTCCATGGTGATCCACTTCTGCATGTATATTTGTATGTGTCATGCATAAGAGAATAGTTTTTAAGACCGCCCACCAAGTCTACATTCACCGAGCACATGAATTTAAGAATGCAAAGGTGAATTTCATGCATCTCATAAAATACATCTGTTGGAACTTAATCTACATCCTGTCACGTAATTCCAACCCACCGTATCCAGATCACTCCCCTTTGGTGTGCCAAATTCCTTTCACGATTTTATTAATATAAAATGAAGCATTACAACCAAAAAGAGAGAGCTACTGATATTTATAGATATTGGATGACTTCTATCTCTTCCACAATATATGGAACAAATCTCTAAACAAAGCAAATATGCAGAAATAGCATATTGCCCCTAAAAAGCTTCTACAAGAAATCATCGAGAACAATATTCTAACTAAAGAACATCCTCCACAATCTAAGGGATGATAACAACACACTAACAACTAAGCTAACTAAAGTAATTAAATAATTACTTTATTATAATTACACATTAATCCACATATGGTGAATTAAGTGTTAGATTATTTCTAACATTCCCCCCCTTAATTCATCATATTCTGAAGTGAACAGGAGAGAAATACTCTGAATGCCTCAAATTTAGGACGTGCAAGAGATTTTGTGAAGATATCTGCACGTTGATGTTCTGTCGGGCAATGTTGAAGCTGAATGTTGTTGTTCTGAACTTGTTCGTGAATGAAATGTACCTGCACCTCAATGTGTTTGGTGTGTTCATGAAAAATTGGATTTTGAACAAGTTTTATTACTCCTTCATTGTCTACATGTAGGATTGTTGGATGATCTGTTGAATTCCTAATCCTGCAAGTATCCTTCTAAGCCAAATCACTTCACAGACAGCTCCTCCTGCTGCGTGATATTTTGCTTCTATGGAAGACCTTGAAACACAATTTTGTTTCTTGCTCCCCCATGAAATAGGTCCAGATCCCAAAAAGAACACAAATCTTGAAGTGGACTTCCTATCATCAACGTTACTGCATGATTCGAATCTGTATATCTGTCAAGAAGAAGTTATCATTCTTCTTGTATTCTAGGCCAAAGTCCATGGTTCCTCGATGTATCTCGGTACCCTCTTTCTTTGCTTTCGGTGACAAACCCTTGGTTCTTGCATAAATCGAGAAAGATAACTGACTGCATAGCTGATATCTGGCCTAGAATAAGTTAAGTAAATGAGACTCCCAATCAAATGTCGATAAAGAGTAACATTTACTTGTTATGATGGATCTGTGTGAGACAATTAAAGCCTTGTCTCCATAGGTGTAGCCATTGGTATACTATCCATCATTCTGAATTTCTCGAGCATTGTCTTGGCATATTTTAGTTGAGTAACAAAGATGTGATTTTCCTTTTGCCATACTTCAAGTCCAAGACAATAATGAAGAAGCCCGAGATCTGTCATGTCGAATGATCGATTTAGATCTTCCTTAGTTGTTTCAATCATCTTCACCAAACTTCCAGTGATGACTAGATCATCGACATATACTACTATGATCACTATCTCCCCCCCTTGCTTTTTGAGATAGAGATTAGGATCATATGGACTTCTTTTGAATCCATGTTTGATGAGATGCTCATCAATCTTTATGTACCATGCCCTAGGAGCCTGTTTGAGACCGTACAGTGACTTTATGAGTCTACATACCTTTCCTTCTTTACCTGGTATGACAAAACCTTCTGGTTGAGTCATGTAGACTTCTTCCTGTAAATCCCCATTGAGAAATGCACTTTTTACATCCATTTGATGAACTTTCCAACCAAATTGTGCAAGCTAGAGCAAATATCATCTGATTGTTTTGATCTTAGTTGTTGGTGCGAATGTTTCTTCATAATCAATGCCTTCTTTTTGTGCATAACCCTTAGCTACCAATCTTGCCTTGTATTTATCAATGCTTCCATTTGATTTGTACTTTGTTTTAAATATCCATTTGCAACCTATTCCTTCTTCCCTTGTGGAAGACGTAAGTTGCCATGTATTATTCTTAATCAAAGAGTTGAATTTTGAATTCATAGCATCGACCAAGGTTTTGATTGTTGGGCATCTGAAGCTGTAGTGGGCTCACTTGATTCAATTTATTGTACTCATTAAGGCTAAGTTTACCTCATTTTGAGTCATACTACGAGTTCTAGGTCTGAAGTGGATGTGTTAGGATCACTATCCAACTTAGCATCTCGAATTAGATTAGTATACCACTTAGGCATATGTTTAGTTGTTCTGTAGATGGAGGAGTTGAATTATCCTCATCATCATTATCTTCATCAAGAACATCTTCTATTTTCTTAGTAGGATTGTTTTGTGAGTTTATGGAAGGAGCATCTACTTCTTTATTTTAAAAAAACTCAACATCTCTACTTGTGAAATTTTTTTCTTGTTTTTGGATCCATTAACATGTATCCCAAGGCTTCATCATTGTATCCCAAGAATATAAGTTGTTCTGATTTCATATCAAGTTTAGTTCTCTTTTTCTTAGGAATGTGCATACTTGCCTTGCATCCAAAAACTCTAAGGTGTTTTATAGATGGTTTGTTCCTGACCAAGCTTCATGTGGTGTTATTCCATCAAGTGCGGAAGTGGGAACTCTATTCAGTAGATAAACTGTTGTTTTTACTACTTCTGCCCAATATGTTTTACTCAAGCTTGAATCATCGATCATACACCTTACCATATCCATTATAGTTCTATTTCTTCTCTCAACTACACCATTTTGTTGTGGTGTATATGGAGGTGCCATTTTAATGAATTCCATGTGTTTCCAAAAAATCTTTGAACTCATTACTGGTGTATTCACCCCCTCGATCTGAGCGGAGTGTTTTTATTTTCTTACCAGTTGCATTTTCACAAGCTACTTTGAATTTCTTGAAAGTTTCAAAGGCTTGGTCTTTGGTGTGAATGCAGTATACCCACATTTTTCGTGAGTAATCATCAACAAAGAGCATAAAATATTGAAACCCTGAATGACTAGGTCTCATAGGTCTGCACAGATCGGTATGCACCAGATCAAGTTTACCATGGGCCCTGAATGTACTGCTTTTCTGAAAAGAAGCTCTATGTTGTTTTCCTGCCAAACAATTTGTACACTTATCTGTATTCTTCTTGAAATTTGGTAGTCCTCTTACCATGTTATTTTTTGAAGTGTTTCAAGATAGCCAAAACTTACATGGCCAAATCTTCGATGCCACAATTGTGCCGATGATGTATCCTTAGCTACAAGGGCCTGATTTTTGGTTTGAACAAAATCCAACTGAAACATACGACCTACACCAGAAGCTCATGCAATAATGTTGGAATTTTTAGACTTATCTTTGATTAAACACATCTTCTTTCCATCTGTATAATCAAAATCCACTTTTAAGTTGTGCTCCAAAAGATGACTTACTGAAAGTAGATTCTTTGTCAATCCAGGAACATATAGAACATCTCTTATTGTGCACTTTCTTGATCCAAGAGGTAAGGAGATGTTTCCAATTCCTTGTACTTTGTACGATGAATCATCACCCAATGAAACAGAGTCTTTGTTAGGTGTATTCTTTAACTCTAAGAACCAATCATTTCTCCCGGTCATATGTCTTGTTGCTCCTGAGTCAACATACCAAATTACTGTGGTGAATTGATTTCTTGAGTTGATTGTGCAGCAAATAGGAAGTCCTCATCTGGTGAGTTATCTTCTTCTTGACAAATGATGTTTCCGTGTTGTGGTGTTTTCTTTTTCGATTACTTTTCCTTTGTCCTTGTTGTTTGTTTTGATAACCACGACTAGATTGTTGAAAATTTGGCTTCTTACCACTAGATGAACCCTTATGAAATGTGTTATACCAACAATCTTTTAAGTCATGTCCTTTTCTACCACAAATCTGACACTACTTTTGCTGAGTGTTCCCTTGAGTATTTTGTTGAGAATGTTGCTTGTGTTGCTTACCAGTTGTATGAATCTGTTTCTTTCCCTTATGGAATGAAGAGAGGGCTTGTTCCTCATCTTTTACAAGTTTGTTCATGGACTCTTCCTGTTGTAACATGTTCACTAACTCTTCAAAACTTGTAGTTGGACCCATAATGTTGAGAGTTGTGACAAATATTTTGTATGAGGTGGTAAAGCTCTCAATACTGATAGGGACAAGAGATTCATTAGTGACCTCTACTTCCAAAGCTTGGAGAGATGATCTCAATATAGCAACACGCTTTAGAAAACCTTGATAGACTCATTAGAATTCATTTTGAGACAATGGAGTTGTGTTTGTAATTGCAAAATAGCATTTTTGTTCTTAGCTTCATATACGATTGCTAGTTTATCCCATGCTTCTTTTGCGATTTGTCGACAGCGAATATGAGGTTGTACATCATCAATTACACCAAACAGAATTATAAGTTTTGCCTTTTGATTAGCACGATCAAACACATGTTGTTGAGCAATATCATTTTCTGGTCTCGTTATCGAGCCATCAACTACACCAATTATGTCCTCAAATTCAAGTTGAGTTTTAATTTTCATTTTCCATGCAGCATAATTATCTCCTCGTAGGAGTTGTGAATCAGGCAAAAAGAATTTGGGCGCATTGTTAGCCATTTGTGCATGAAAGAAAAGAGAGATAGAGAATCAAACACGAAACAAATCCCCCCTCAAATCATTACACACCCCCCAAAAAAATTGATTTTTATTGAGTGTGGGCTCCTTTTTGGCCTTTTCTGATGATTTTTAAGACTATCGGCCATTTTACAAACATCTTGTAAATAGAAAAAGAAAATTGCACCCCCCTTCTTGTTTACTGAAAAATTAATATTTTCGCAATTTTTAAAATTTTGGGCACTTTGGCCTCTTTTCCCTTACAAATTTAGTTTTGGGCTCTTTGGCCTCTTTTATTGGACCAAAGCGTAGAGCTCAAAAAAACACATACTTTAAAAAAACACCTCAATCAAGTACCAGTTGAAAGTTATGACCATTTTAAAATTATTTTCGGGCCCCTTTCCAAAAATGGAATTTTTTTTTGTGCTTGATTTTTTTCGCATCGTCCAAAAAAGGAAATTTTTTTAAAACAATTTTTAACGCAAAAAATGCGGGTCTGACTTACACATGCGTGCATCTTTGTTTCCTCCGTCGTCAGCCTTGTTTCCTTCACCGCCCTTTCGCCTTAAAAGCTCTCTTACGCTCTTTTGCAAGGTTCGCACAGAATTGCTTGCAAATTGAAAGACGTTTGCGGCGGATCGTATCCATCTCATTTTTTTCTTTTGCAGGTGTGAAGTTGTCAGGTAAATCCTCAAGGTTGCAAGGTGAATTCACAGATATATGCAAATACTCTGCAGATTTGCATTTGGGTTGCGAGATTGGTGGTGGATGTTTCTTTTTTTATTAAAAAAGAAACCTACACACCAAACCCGAATAGTGGTGCCTCCAAAATTGGGGATCCGCTTGAATTAGAAGTAGGATTAGGGGGGTATCTTATGTATAGATAACAACCCCAATTGTATGAAACTCTCTTTTTTATCAATGAAATAATCAGATTTCAAAATAATATTTGTTATATTTGCAATTTAATACAACATCAAATATTAAAAGAAATTGACAAATATCTCCTCAATTGAAATAATTTCACCTGGAAAACAATAATGGAGTTGGGAGGTGCATCCAGGTGCTCTGGCCTGTGATTGCCCTTCCAATTTTTATTTTTTTATATTCTTGTTGCTTCTACTGTTGTCGGGTGTGTGGAGAAGGGGCAGGGGCTGTGAAGAGGCTGGGGGCATCTATGGCTCCTCCTGGCTCAAGCTTCTAGTCCTCCTTCCTCAAATCTTCTAACACTTCCTCAGCAATTATCTACAACCTTAACTCACCTGCTCTGGTACCAAATGAAATCTGTAAACCAGATTAAATTGCAAAAACAAGGCAGAGCTTTTTGTGTGATTTTATTAATATAAAATGAAGCATTACTGACCAAAAAGAGAGCTGCTGATATTTATAGATATTGGACAACTTCTATCTCTTCCACAATACATGGAACAAATCTCCTAAACAAAGCAAATATGTAGAAATAGCATATTGCCCCTAAAAAGCTTCTACAGGAAATCATTCGAGAACAATATTCTAACTAAAGAACATCCTCCACAATCTAAGGGATGATAACAACACACTAACAACTAAGCTAACTAAAGTAATTAAATAATTACTTTATTATAATTACACATTAATCCACATATGGTGAATTAAGTGTTAGATTATTTCTGTCCGAAAAATAAATTAAAAAAATCCTTAGGGACGTATTTTCGGTGTTACACGATGTCCGGAAACCATTGAGCCCCATGATCACATTGGTGAACTAAAAGCATGAAATTGGAGGAAGGAGGCAACAGAGGAAGGAGGTCAATCAATGACCTCTCACTAGCCACAAGTGATGGGGCCGCACAATGAAGTTGTGGTATTTTTTCAGTTGTGTGTTTAATTTCTCTGTGTGAAAATAAGAACAAATGTCACATTCTGTTCAATTTTAATGTGTGATAAATTCCTATATGTAACCTCCTAGAAGAAAACATTGTAGAGTATGTCTCTAATTTTATTGTAACACTCATAGATTTGGAAAGGGTTGGTGGTAGATCCAGAAAACCACATATGTAAAAAGGTAGATAAACTTTTATTGATGTAGTGGTCCTCTGATTGCCTTCCTTCTTTATGAAGATGATCCACCAATGGAATTCCGAGTGCATTCTTTTCATGGAGTAAATACGAGATGTGTTCCTTTACATAGTTGTGGTCATGTGCAACAAGACAGTTAACCAGTTTGAAATTTACACGCCTTTCTTTGATCCAGAATATGAGGCAAGCCGTGCTGACGGAGTTGTAGTAAAATGATTTATGTTGTACCATGTGAACATTAGGAGAGTGTATATTAAGAATTAATAATGTTAACAATAGGGAGTTAATGTTATAAATATATTGTGTAACATTATTAAGATATTGTAATATTATTAATAATGAGTTTGTATAACTCATATTAATAATATAGTTAGTGTGAGTGTGTTGTGATAAACAACTCACATAGCTATTTCGGTGTGTGTGATAATAAAGGGATGAGAGAGATATCCTAGGGATAAATCCGAGAGATTCATGGAGAGAGGTATGAGGAAGACTTAGTGATGAGACTTGATTCCTAGATTATAGGATCAAGCATTTGTATAAGAAGTTATCTCTAGATGAATACAACATCCTGAATTGAATAGAAGAAACATTATAATATATTTCTGGTGTTATTTGATTAAATTTATGTTCATCTTGCATGCAATCTGAACCAAAATAATAGTATGGTATAGCGTGAAGTACGTTATGCTAAGGCTTGTTTATTTTAGGAGTTCAAGTGTTCAGGATAAGTGTGGTCACAAATGAAAGTATAAATGTCATGATATCAAGGATTGTCAGGACTAACTATTTCACAGACCACTCAGGTAAATCGTTGGCGAACCAAAATATGTTCAACGATAAAATTGGTATGTGTTTGATGGGAGTTGAACTCAAGAAGATTCATGATAGTCACCATTGCATCTGTTGATTTATTTTGAAGGCAAGGAACTTGTTCAAATGTTATCAAATGAAATTAACCTTTAAGGATATCCACCATGAGTTTGTACGGAATAAGATTTTCAGCTTTTACTTGGTATTTATCAGTGACTTGTTTAGTGATCAAAAGTGAATCACCAAACACTGCCAACTCTTTGATATTCCATGATATAACCAATTTCAATCCAGTTATAAAGGCTTCGTATTCTGCTTGATATTGTTTGTGCGAGGGAAGGCCAAACAAAAATATTTGGGAATAACATTTCCATCTAGTGTGATAAGTAAAATACCAACTCCGATCCATGGATATGTAGACACAAAATCTATGCACTTGGGTACATTTCTAGGTCCTAGAGCATATTAATATATACATGATTCCTAAGAAAGAAAACTAGTCATTGACAATGCCTTTTGGGCCCTTTTCTTTGTCTTTTATACTTTTATTGACCTTCCACACCCTACGACCCTATCAATATTTGAGTGATTTATATTTTATGGCCTCGGACACTAGCGCCTAGTGCTCCTGTCCCCCTGGGCACTCCTAACCCTTTCTCTCGTTTTCTCACTCTTTTGGGTGTATTTTACATCTTGGGCATCTTGTATACTTTTGGGTCAACCTTTCAGTTGTCAATTACAAAATTCAAACAATGAAATCATATATATACATAGTTATAGCTCTCAAATAAGGGACCAAACACTAGCATTATCTACTATCACCTAAGCTTGCATCCAAAGGCACAAAAGCACTTCAAAGCATCCATCTAGCACACTCATTCAAGGGACAAGGGTTGCATCACTTCTGCATACACATCATAGGAGGGGAAGTCTATTATATTCCATCACACACATTTACATCATTGGAGCATTCTAGATCTAGCATGTTATCTTAGTGCAACTTGCATAAGGGCATCCTAGGGCATCATTACACACACTCTCACACATAACTATTTGGATTTTGAAATGTAGCGTGATTCTCGGTACTAAGTTCACTCTTCGGGTGACCTCCAGGGGTTAGTCGAATCCACATTATGCATCTTTTTTATTATATTTGATATGTTTTTGGACATGTGTAGGTAGACAACTTGTTTTGCAGGTTATGGGTACATTCGATGATTAAGGAACAAAATCATAATGAAAAATAAAGACTAATAACAAATCTCCTCCTACAGAAGAGACCGGATCGATAATTCACACACACACACTAGCACCCATAATCAGACACTAGTGCCTGGTGCTCCTTTCCTCCTGTGGGCGCTCTGTCTGGCACATTCATGAGTCTCTAAACCTCCAACAAGCATTGAAGACACTCTTCTTAGTTTGTTTTAGCTATTCACCTACCTAGATCACTTCCAGATTGCTCGTGAATTAGTTAAATCTCTCTAGCTCTTTATATTTCATAGGGTTTCATATTTATACATGCTTGTTTGTTTGCTCTTACTATATCTTGTTGTCGCAAAATCTTTGCGCACCCTCCGAATGGCCGGGATGTGAATAGGATGTTCGGTGTGATTGGGACACATGGGATCACCTCTCAAGTTTGTGGGACTTGGGTTCGAGGTGAACCTCAGGAGAAGGCCGGCTTCCTCTTCCTAAACTAAGCATTTGTACTACTCTAGTGTAACAAAAATGATTATCTAGTCCTATGCTAACATTTTCATGGGGTTTTAGGGAAAGAGATTTACAGAAATGAAACTATACTAGGGATGGTGATGCACCAAATAAAGGGTGTCTTGATTTAGGAAGGGTTAATTTGAAGAGGGTGTGTGCACCACAGTCAACTTCACTCTACTGCTGACTTAGAGAGGGTACAGGGATACCACAAACTAAGAGACATGCGTTCCCTTTGTTAAACTTTATCAAACCGAGAAATATACCGGTTTCCAGGTGAAGAAGGATGAACTCAAGAAGGGTGAGCGAACACCACAACTCAAGCGCATGCAATACTCCACCACTCGATAAGCCTGAGAACTCCAAGAACTGCAATAGAAACTTAAACTTGCACAGTGTACCTGCAAGTACGAGAAAGGCACAAAGAAGCATAAAAGGATGAAAGGACCGAGATTAGTCACAAAACACACACTTTTATTGCTTGATAACATGCACAATGCATCATACATTCAGAAGAGGCAATAGTTGCCATTACAGTCTTGAAGAGGAGGCTTGAAAGTTCTCTCAACACACAAGAACAACTTACATAAGAGAGAGGATTCTTGAAAAGTATACACTGCTTTGAGATATCTAACTATCCAACTTATGCAGGCTGTTGGAACCCTTTAAAATGAGCTTCAACTTACATTTATAGAAGAATATGTGAGAAAGAAGAGGAAATGTCATAATTACATTCCTAAAATGAAGGCCCATGATGTATTTATTACGATTAGTTGAACCTCTGAGAAGGTTCCATCATGGGTCATTAATTGCACGATGACCTAGTCTTCTCGATTAATTAAAAGAATATTTAAATAAAATATTTAAATAATAATAATAAATATTATTATTAAAATATTTAAATAAAAATATTAATTTAATTAACATAATGTCAAGGACCCCCATTGACCATTTGACTTGAAGAGGAGGGGGTCCATGTGGATAGAGTCTCTGCACAAATCTCAACTCGGTGAGCTTCGAATCCTCTAACTCGGTGTTGCAATTGATTTTGAACCCCACACTAACTCTTTCCTCGTCTTGGCAATTGGGATCTTTTTCATTGAGTCCTTCGAATGGTGAGCTATCAAACTCGATTCTTATCATTTTCCTAAAATGCATGTAGATCCTGTGAACCTGGCCTGATGCAAATTAAGACTCGCCTCACGAATGCCACTGCTACGGTCTTGCTTCAAACTCCAAATCGAGCCATTCTGAATTACCAAGCCACCTATATGCATCGTGAACATGAAGCTTTAAGCTCGAAATTGAAAGCCTCTACAAATACATTAAACTTCAACACCCGCGAGCTTATTCTTTATCTCGACTTGGTACCAACGTTTCCACTGATATGAAAATTTTGACTCTAAATCATACTTAGTGGATTTGATCCATAATACATTGGTTGTACACACAGAGGTTAAACAATTCAATGAATTTAAATTATTTCACTCCTGCATGTTGTGCCATTTAGAAATGATTTTCGAGCTATGAAAATTGTTAGGGATCACGTTACGCGGCCCTGTCAACACTCAATCGATTGATTTCTCTGTGATAGCTCTAGCTTGACATATAGAGTTATTTCTTCTTGTTTTGGACCACATATTCACATGCATCCCACGTTCAAACTCCATGAAACAACACCACAAGCTCTTCAACTGAAGTCACCGAGCTCTTCATCCAGCAAACGATCTTACCTTTCCTGGGCTCAAACTCACTTGAATGTCGAGCTTAACCCAATATTTCTAAAAAGAATGGTTTTACCACAATGCTCACGGTTCTTCCTTATCATATAACACTTGTAGTAAGAATGTTTTGGATTTTCCATAATAAGCACAATTTGTACCTTCCAAATGATGAGAAAATGCCATTATCAATAAAGACCTAATGCTGCCATGATGATGACCCAGGTTCATGCCCATAACATGTCGATAGACACCCTTAAGACTGATTCTTGGACAAAGAGACCTTCGGTATTTTGGCAGTGCACTCTGCAATCTAGGCTCCAACCAACAATTATGCCACTATTGGGGTCTTAGTATGGAATGGGTAGCTGTGAGCTACACAATATACTCATTTTCCAAAACTAAAAAGATCCTTTAGCTGTGAGCTACACAATATACTCATTTTTCCAGAAACTAAAAAGATCCTTTATGTTACAATTTGCAACACATAAAAGGAGCCCTTCAAAAAATACGTTGAACAACTGGGGCAACCAAAAGGACCTTGGAAAAATGTACAGGGAACAACCATATGAATTCTTCCTTAGTCGTGGATCAAAGCTAATAGAAATAAGCTAGATAAAATCGGCTTGAAACTACAGTATAATCGTTCATTGTTGAAAACAAGTTTCTCTGAACCTGGTAAAAGAATATTTTTATTGTCTGATTGGATGTACATAATGGAAGGATATAAATATTGCTTCTGCCCTCAGAGTTTCTCAAAGAGACCATTTACGAGTAAGTAGCATGCAAAACGGCCAACCAGGTATTTCAGAGTTGACCTTCACATTCAATTTGTTTCTAGGAGAAGCAATGCTGAGCAATATGAATCGTTTCATTCTGCACCGTAATAAACCTTCATCTCCTGGTTCAGGGAAATTTTATGAAGCCTTGAATAGCATGACTCCAATCCATCGTACACGGTAGTGAATATTTGTTTCCTGCAGCTGCTTGTTTAAACGCTCGAAAGAAAGGCTTCTACTGTACTGCACATGCCTGTTGCCTGTGGTTGATCTGTCTCGCGACCACCGAATGCTCAGAGCCTGAATCGGAGTTGGGAGAAGTATGTTGGCAAAGGTGGCCGAATGGGAGCTAGGAGAAGTATCTTGTGCAAGCAAAGGCGATCGATCAGTCGGTCATCCATTCGTTGCATGCTGGCAAAGGCGAACTGATCGGGAGGACACCTGTCTGTTGCTTCATGAGGAACAGTATCAATGCTTCGTGAGGAAACCCATGTCTTCTGTAAGCTGCGATTATGGTATTCCATGAGAAGGCGTCTCTTTACGGAAATGCGGAGTCTCTGATAGTTGAAGTTATGTAGACGGGTTTACAGGGACGTTATGCGTGGTAAGCAGAATGTGTGGAGCTTTCGGCGTAGAACCGTGTCATACTCGATTTTGGCCAGGCTAGACCACTACATCCAATCCTATTAAACACTTCAACTGCCTCATTCCCATGTTCTCAACTTACCTTAGTGTGACTCGCCTGACAACATGCTCGATCCTGTTTACACGGCCGTGCGGGTCGATCGTGGTTTGCCATCTTAATATTTCCCCTTTGGTAGTGTTTGCCTGAATCTCCCCTACGCGGAGTGAACAGCTTGGAATGCCATCTTAATATTTCCCATTTGGCATACCAGCTCCAAATTCCCGCATAACGGCTTAGCCACATCAATCCACGGGCCCCGGCCTCAGCTTTGCCATGCAAACTTGGCAATTTGACCCGATTTCTCCACTTTTCCACCAGCGCGCGGGATCTTTATGAATCTTCTCCTGACGAGTTTTCCTTCAACAGATTTGAGGATAACATTAAACTCTCAGTGCAAACATTTCAGCTGTAGCTTGTAAGGTGTGATAATTCTGACAGAATCCTTTATGCTTGCCAATCTAGTGACTCGTTGAAGATGCTCATATAATTGCAAAGCAAATTGTGCCTCATGAATATTCTGATATGAAACAGTCCCACCTCTATGAGATTCGCTTCCATGAGTTACATCGTAAAACAAGTAAGATCTCGATAGAGAGTCTTTGTAATAAATTTCCTCAGGTCTACTGGTAACACTCTTACTGTCACTTAATCGATTTTCATAAAAATATCTTGAAGGAAAATCCTGAATTTGAGGATGCATTCGATGCTAATCAGATAACAACATTGGACAACTTACTTGCTCAAACTAGGCTTCTACTATACTGCAACATGCATGTGCATCGAATGCTTGGCCGCTTTGAGCGTAGAACTGAAATTCTCCTAGGAAAGTATCGTGAGGAAGTAATTGGCTATACGCAGTAGCTACAGGGTAGAGAAGTAAACTTATCTCAGAAAATGAGTGGCCTCCAGAGAGAGTCGATTGCGACAGTGCCGCAGGGTGATCCCAAGGAACCATTGGTGTTGATCCTGATGTTCTGGTTGCATACGACCACAGTCGTGATCAGATCGTAATAAGGCCCTGTTTTCCAATTTTTCCATGTGCGTAAAATTGGATAACATATACATTAGCATTTATATATCATAAACTACAGTAGTTACTCTACGATTAGATTTAATTCAATTTATATTAAATCATTTGGTGAACCCGTTCTTACATGCCCATTATCGGATCTTTCATGGCTTCCCATCCCTTTGATTCCAATGCTTCCCATTGGATATCCAAGTTCAACTTTATAATCTCCTCATTAAGTGTGTCCTAGTTGATCCTAGATCTAGTCTTAACATATGTACTTATGCACTTTCTCCATCAAATAGGACTTTATGCTACTCATCTCAATCCATCTACTATTTATATCCATGGCTTTGATAATATACCTAAGCAAGTGTTAGGCATAATCTCTCTTCCCCTTACTATGGGATCTTGCACTCTTAATGTTCTATGTCACATTATGCCTCATGATGTTCCTTATATTATCCTTCTAGGCCATCCTTGGTTACATATTATGCATACACTTCTTTCTACCCATGTCATAACACACAATGCCCTTGCTACACCTTCTTCTATGGATACTATTATAGTAGATTCCGCACCTCATGTTGCTACTCCTTGTGATATTCCTCTTACACATGATGCTCATGAAATTACCTACATTGCACATCCTTCTCCTCTTGGGATGTACCCTAGTCTTTGTTAATTTACACGATCAATTATCTATTGGTACCCATGATACTCCTCCCATTATGTCTCACTCTCGATACACTTCTATTGATCATATGCTTAGTGCTTCCAATGTTACATCTCTCTCCACATCTTCCTCACTACAAGTTAGAACATTATATGTTGGTTTTACATTGATTCCTAATCCTCACACTTTCCATGATCCTATGCATGATTCATTTACTATGGCTACACCTTATCTTGTTACATTCATGGGGTCATTTGTTCCCCTCTTTCTACATTTTTTCTATGATCATAGGGGCTAGTTCATACTACTTTATTGCTTCTAATATTCCCAAATTACACTTATTGTTTTTCATTACTACTAATGAGCATCCCAACATTACATATGTTACACATATTTTGACCACATATTGATCCTTATGTTTACACTTACTTTTTCCACTATTGCCAACACACACAATGCTACACCTATTCTATTTTCTCCTAATGGGTACATTCTTATTGCTTATACACTTCCTATTCATCAATTCAAATCTTAAACTCTATCGGGTTTTCCCTCACCATGTTGACATTATTCTTTGGTAGCTTTTGCAATCTTCTACATATTCTAATTTTGCCACCATGGCATGGTCTCTCTCACATCATCACATAGATATCCATTAATCACACACTTGGGGGAATCAAACTCTCCCCTCCTCATGGTGTCATGTTCTAATCGCATTTGTCTATCATAGTATTCACATACACATATATACATTACTCTTGCTTTATAATTCATGTCAATCTCTCTAACAACACTTTCTCATATCTACATTATGGGAATACATTGTTACATCTTTGTATGCTCTTATGTTACTCCATATGTGCTTTCTTTACTCGGACTTACTTATGGATCCTTCTATTCATGGTACACATATTGCTTCATATATACAATACACATCCTTTAGTGCATTATACATACTCTGGTTGTTCTTGCTTCTGATGATCACATCTATTTACCATGACTCTGATATACACACTTGGGTGCATCACACTTTCTTCCCCCCTCTCCATCACTCTTGGCACTCTCCATTGTCTACTCTTAGGTTAATTTACTACACTTCACACTCTGCGCTTCATGTCTAATCTTTCTAAGCACTCCTATAATCTTTGGTACACACATTGTATTATCCTTACCCTATGATGCACTCTCATGCCACGGTGCAAACTTGACTATTGAGGGCACACTTCATCAATGAACCTCACATCATACACATTTCATGCTCAACACTTCATGATATATCTTTCTAAAGCATCTACTCTCACGCAATACACTCATTTCTCGATGACACACTCTTGTTTTATGGTTCATTCTTGACTATTGAGGAGATTTTATAAATGAACCTCATCTCATACACATCCACTAGTGGGAAACATTGCCCCTATCATCACCAAGCCTTGAATATCACACCATCACACTCACACTACATTTGCATATCTTGGTTGCATTTACTCTTTCTGTCTTATTCTACTTACATGTTACACTTTGTTTCCTATGCTAGACAGATTCTTAGTTAGTCATTATATTTTTCTATGTGCACATGCACATTCACTCGATATCTTAAGGTGAATGCAATATCTGTCTCAAATTCATACATGATGAATGATGCTCGACACAACTCTTTACCAGTCCCACCGAGGCTCTTGGGGGCATCTACTTTACTATCATACTTTACACATTACGAGGTTCTATCTTTTCCAGTCACTATTACTTTATTTAGCATTGATTTATACATGTTGTGACATAATATCTATCTTTCTATCATGTTGATGGGTGCTTCATGTGTATCATTTGCCTTGTAGGACTATATACTGACCATTGTTATCGACACCTTTTGTTTGTTATTGTTTGATATTGTATGTTATTGTTTGTGGGCTATGCCCTATGTCTTGTTTGATCATTGTATGATTTTGGATGCTTCGTCACTGATTGTCTTGTGATATTATGAGCAATGTACCATGTTTAGAAATCACTTTTGCAGTTCATCTTGTCTTCATACTTGCTTGTTACATTTTCTTCTATTACATGCTAGATTTGTTTATACTAACACTTATTACTAGCCTACTTTTCTTGAATGTGCCTTGGTTTCTACCATGCACATCCCCTACCCCTCTGAGATATCCACTTCTGATCAATATCAAGTCCTTTCCTTTAGACCGCATTCTCCTACAATCATCGCATCCACTCCAAACAAGGGGGGGCATCTATTGGGTGAACAAATTACCCCTATAGTAGCTCAAATCTACAATACAAAACAACACATTACAGAACAACACGGGCACATAGTCATAGATTGGCCCATAAATAAACTTGGGTCCAAAACACAGAGCAGACACTAACACACAAGCCTAGACAGTAGCGATGGACACTTGTTTCCCACCCGAGCGCTTGTTTCCTAGGGGAAAAAACAGTCATTTTATTAGTTCAACACAGTTCACAACAATTTTTAGATCAATTCTCCAGTAGTAAGCACTTTCCTCCAGTTACAAAATTCATTCTATTAATTACATTTCGGTTATAATCGAAATAAGAGTGACTAATTGGAACAATCAGAACAAATCTAGACATGTCATCTATGGTGGTGCTTATTCGGGAAGTGTCATGGAAGGAGAGAAAACCTAGATCTCTCTCCCCAACACTCTTCTATTAGTGTGAGATCTCCCAAAAAAACTTACTCTTAGCATGAAATCACCCAATAACTTTCTTTCGGTGTGAGATAGCCCAAAAAAGTTGCCATCAATATTCAAATCTAGCAACTTCAAGAAAAACAAGACAATTCTATATCTCTTACATTTTTATACATCAGTGCACACTTTCCTTTTATATACTTTTGCCTTTGTTTACTTACTTATACATGCATTACTCTGATTTTTCATATACGTGACTTTGACTACTCTCTTGCTCTTCTTTTGTAGGTATTTCCTTAATATGCAACAAGAAGCAGCTCACACAAGCTCCAACAACACATTACTACGCATACTCTTCACCCACAGGTGGTCCATTTCCCTCTCTAATCTCTACACTTCACATTGTGATCACTTCACACTTCACTTGTCCACTCACTACACTCTTCTCTACAAGATCATAAGGTACGCATCTTCTATCTACTTTATGTTATCGAGTATTCACTCAACAACATAAAGTGGGGGAAAAATGTAGACACAAAATATATGCACTTGGGTACATTTCTAGGTCTAGAGCATACAAAATATATTCACTTGGGTACATGTCTTTTGGGCCTTTTACTTTGTCTTTTATACTTTTATCGGCCTTACACACACTACAAACCTATTGGTATTTGATTGATTTATCTTGTATAGCCTCGGACACTAGCGCCCAGGCACTCCTGTCCCCCCTTGGCACTCCTGACCCTTTCTCCCCTTTTCTCACTCTTTAGGTCTCTTTTACATCTTGGACATCTTTTATACTTTTGGGTCGGCCTTTCAATTGTCAATTACAAAATTCAAATAAGGGAATCATATATATACATAGTTATAGCTCTCAAATAAGGGACCAAGCACTAGCATTATCTACTATCACCTAATCTTACATCTAAAGGCACGAAATCACTTCAAAACATCCATCTAGCACACTCATTCAATGGACAAGGGTTGCACCACTTCTACATACACAACATAGGAGGGGAAGTCTATTCTATTCCATCACACACATTTGCATCATTGGAGCATTCTATATCTATCCAGTTATCTTAATGTAACTTGCAAAAGGTTGTCGTAGGGCACACACTTTCACACAAAACTATATGTAGTCTAAAATTTAGTGTAGCGCTCAGTACTAAGATCACTCTTTGAGTGACCATTAGGGTCGATGTGACTCCATAAAATGCATCTTTTTATTAGATTTGATGTGTTTTGTGGACATTTACAGAGTAGACAACTTGTTTTACAGGTTACATGTACATTCGATGATCAAGGAGTGAAATTAGAGACTAACAGTGAAGCTCCTCCTCCACATAAGAGACTAGATTCTAATAATTCACATAGATACTAGCGGCTATGCACTCTTTTCCTCCCTTGGGCACTCCGGTCGGCACATTTTCAAGTCTTAAAACCTCAAGTGAGTAATGAAGACACTCTTCTTAGTCTGTTTCAGACTATTCACCTAGCCATATCACTTCCAGGATTACTCGGGAATTAGCTAAGTCTCTTTATCTCCTTCTCTTGATTAGGGTTTCATATTTGTACATGCTTTTTTACGTGTGTCTTTACGGTACATTAGCATTTGTATGTCGTATACTATAGTAGTTACTTTGTGATTATATTTAATTCAATTTATATTAAATTAGGATATAACAAGATCCATCCAAAAATAGAGTCCAAGAAGGTATTGTATCAACATACAAGATTTCTTCATCTAGAAATTCAAAATGAAGAGGTTTCAATCCTAGTAGAGGTGCCACAACAAGTTGATCTGCAAGAGCTTGTCCTTTGATTTCTTTTTACTAACAAACTCGATATCAAACTCACTAAGTAGAATGACCCAACTTGACATTCTACCTATGAGAATGGGTCTAAATAGTAGATATTTAAGGGGATACTACTTTTGCAATGAGTTTGGTTGTATGATTGAGCAAATAGTGGCATAGTTTGTGAAATGTGAAAGATATTACTAAACACACTTTCTCAACATGTGAATATTTTAGCTCATGATCAATAAGCATTCTACTAAGATAGTAAGTTGTTTGTTATTGTCCTTGATCATTATGTTGTGTTAGCAATGATCCTATTGCATATTCTATAGTAGATGTGTAGAGAAACATTGGTTTATTTGATATTGGTGGCATGAGAACCAGTGGACTTGATAGATATTCTTTTAATTTTGTAAAATAATCCTGACATTCTTGGTTCCCTTTGAAATCATATATCTTTTTTCATAATTGATTGAAGTGATGACACTTATCTGCCAATTATGAAATGAACCTTTTGATTGATTGGATTTTTCCTTGAAGACCTCTTAGTTTCCGAGATTTTGGGGAGGAGGCATTTCCATGATAGCTTTGACCTTTGTGGGGTCTACTTCTATGCCTCTCCGTGAAACAATAAATCCTAGTAATTTACCTAATGTTACACCAAATACACATTTCATAGGATTAAGCTTGATTTTGTACTCGCGCATCCTTTCAAAGATGTGCCTCAATACTATCAAATGATCTATTCATGTTTTAGACTTTGTTAGGATGTCATCTACATAATATTTCATGATATCATGTAGCATATTGTGAAAGATGATTATCATCACTCTTTGATATGTAGCACTGCATTTTAAAATCAAAGGCATGACCTTATAATAAAATGTGCCCCATAGTGTAGTGATTGTTGTTTTATGTTTATCTTCTTCACCAATTTGTATTTGATTGTAGCCAGAAAATTTGTCCATTTGAGAAATCATTTCTTGATCTCTTTGTTGAATCCAATATTTTATCAATGTTAGGTAAAGGAAAGTCATCTTTTGGACAAGCCTTATTGATGTGACGATAATCTATACATATTTTGATGCTTGAACATTTCTTTGTTGCACATACTATGTTTCAAATCCATGTTAAATAGTTTATTGGTCAAATGAATTTTGCTTCGAGAAGTTTTGAAGTTCATATTTTACCAATATTGCAACTTTGGGATGCATTTTTCTCAACTTTTTTGTGAGGTTTCACATCCATATGTACCACAAGATGGTGTACCACAAGAGATGGATCTAATCCTGACATATCTTTGTAAGTCCATATAAAATTTTCTTGAAATTCCACAAAAAGTATCATGAACTCTTAGTTTTCTTTATTTGAAAGACTTGTACCAATTTGTAAAATCTTTAGGTGCTCATGTGTGTTGATGTTAATGTATATTATTTCCTCCATCAACATTTTAGATGTGTTCCTTCTTGAAAATGATGTTGTTGGTTGATGTAAATATTCAGCTTGAGATGAATGAGATTCCCCTCTCTCTAGTGCCTCGAAAGGTTTTCACTAGGAGATATGTCCCTTTTATTTTTATTATTTTTCATTTTTTTGATTTTATGTTTCTCGAATAGCGCCTTAGTGAGGTTTTCACTATGGGAGATTTTATTTTTATTTTTTGTTTTGATTTTAACTTTTTTACTGAGACTAGGGTACTTAATTCCTCACCAAAATAGGCAAAAGCATCAAGGTCAATATCAAATCCCCTCCTGTGATAATAAGAGGGATGGGATCGAGAAACTCTTCAAAGGCCTCATCATTTTGAAAGAGATCCATGGAGACATGATTGCGTTGATCCTAACTTATAAGGGTAGGATAGACAAGTTGGAAATCAATGGTATTGATGGAAATATTTTCAATAAAACAAGTTGTTTCCACAAAGAGGCTATGCTTGGAGCTGTCTCGTCGTCGAGTCGGTGTCCTCACCACTAGTTGAGACATCAAGTAGTATTGGTGAATTTTCAAATGTACGGAAACCAAGACCATATCGATAAATATTTTTATGCAAGATAATGGATCAAGATATCCTTGTTTGTTTTTCCCAAGTCATTTACCTTTCCACCACATATTTTTCATGATTTTGTGCACTTTATTACATTTAGATGATTCATAGAAAGAAGTAAATCCATCATCATATAGCCAAGATCTTGAATAACTTGGAATGTGTTCTTCATCTAAATATCCAAACCTTTGCTACACGGACTTACCAAGATTGTAGATAGAATCAATTTTAATATGGGAAATGTTGGATTGACCATAGCTATGTGGGGATAATGAGAAGTTTACCGACGTGGAGGGTATTTTGGAGTTATATTCTCTATGACCTTTTCTATGCTTTTTAACGTAGGTGGGGTGGAATAAGTGGATGGTTGAAGTTTCATCAAAACCTCAGGGTCTATGCAAATTTCATCAATAAGTGGGATAAGGCGGGGAGCCAAGGATTTATCCACGGAAGGAAAATAATTTGCATGTGTATGTCTTCCTTATAAAATTTTGTAATACTCAAAAGGTTTAACATTCACATGTAATGTGAATTATTTGCCTTCATAAGGGAATTTTATGCACTGATGGTATGTAGAAGGGACGACTTGCATGGCGTGAATCCATAGGCAGCCTAAGAGGATGTTATAAGATGTTTCTACGTCCACAAAATGAAAAAATGTTTCTAGGGTTTGAGGTCCAACTTTTATTGCAAGGAGATATTACTCACAAATTTCCTTTCACTATTTTCATAACCACGAATGGTAATGATGTTAGTGCCTAGACTTTCCTTGGTGTATCCTAGACATCTCAACAATTTCATGAAACAATATTCAATGTGGCTCTGTTATCTATAAGAACTCATTTGATCTTATGATGTGTAATGAATGCTTCTATGTATAAGGAATTATTATTGGAAATATTGGGGTTCAAGAGGTCATGAGGATGTAGACACAAAATCACACACTTGGGTACATTTCTAGGTCCTAAAAGCATACTTGCATTCATATGATTCCTAAGTAAGAAAACTAGTAATTGACAACTATCTTTGGCCTATTTGCTTTGTTTCTTGTCTTCTTTATGGTATTTTACACCCTATAGTCTAGTCGGTACTTTACTTGTTTATTTTTTATGACTTTGGACACCAGCGCTAAGCCAAGACGCCAACGCCCAAGCGCCCTCATCCCCTCTGGGCACCCCCGACCTCTTTCCACCTTACTCACTTTTTTTGGGCTTCTTTTATCTTTTGGGCATCTTATTTTCTTATGGGTGAGTCATCGTTCCAATTGTCAATTACGAAATTCAATCAAGGGAATCATATAAATACAAAGCTCTATGACCAAAATAAAGGACCATGCTCGAGAACCTACTATCATCACCTAAGCTTGCATCCAAAGGCATCTAAGAGCATCAAAGGCATCCATATAACATTCACTCAAGGGACAAGGGACTGCATTTTCTACATACACTATATAGGAAGGCGAAGTTCCTTATTCCATCCACACATTCTATCTACATTGTTACATCTTATTAGCCCACTATCAAGTGTACTTGCACAAAGGCATCCTAGGAGCGATTATTTCACACACGCACACAAAACTACATGGCGTCGAGATGTAGTGCAATGCTTGGTCGTAAGTTTGCTCGGTTGAGTGACCACCGAGTTTAGTTCGAATCCCCATATTGAATCTTTATTTTTGGATTTGATGTGGTATTGTGGGTTTTGCAAGTGAACATTTGTTTTGAGTTATAGGTGCACTCGATGATCATATTACAAAATACATGAGACCATATAGTGACTATCAATGACACTTGTGCAACACTAGAAAATTAGGTTCTAACCATTTTCACGGTTGCGGGCACTCGAAGCAGGGACTCTAACACCCAGGCACCCCGACCCATTCCAGCGCCATAGTCCCGGCCTTCCTTATCCGAGCAGTTCCGCATTTTACAGTGCATAGTTATGATGGTCTTCCCTCTCTATTAATCAGTTTCCCAGTCTAAATCAATTCCAGGAAAGTTACAAATCAACTAACTTCTTCTCTCTCTCTCTCTCTTGCACTTAGGGTTTCATATTTTATTTACATATTACTTGTGTCATAGTGTAACTAACGGTTGTAATTTATCATTTCTATTAGTTACTCTGCAATTAGGGTTTAACATTAAGTCTTTTTTGTTAAATTAGAGGACTAAATGAAAAATTGGATTATTAGATGATAATTTTGCAATTAAGGCATGAAATTGTTAAGATTTAATATCCTTAGGAACACGTGCCTCATGGAGGGCACGAGTAAGGAAACTTTGGAACATGAGAGATGTCTTGAGTAATTCCATGAGATAAATTTGTGATTTGGTCTTCTCTAATTGTTTGATTATATCATATGAATCAGATGAAGACTTTGCATTTGAGGTTTGTGCATTTTCTCCCTTGTATGCATCCTTGATTAGGGGCAATAACCCATTCAATCTCAAATTAATCTTCAATTTGGATCCAACAAGAGTGTCACTTGACCCCACTCTTCAAGTCTGATCCAATCCCCTTGCATGTATCCTTGCTTGGGGGCATCCAAATCTGCTTAATCATCACTATGGAACACATTAGGGGCATAGTTAATTGTCTTTATTTGATTGTGTTGCATTGTTATTGTTCTTTCTTGACCAATTACAAGTATTTTGTTATCATATTGGTTTATTTATAGCCATGGTGCATACTTTTATTGTGTATATTGGGTTTTTTTACTTTTTATCGTGTGTTTTCCTTAGACCAATTACAAGTATTTTGTTGTCATCTTGGTTCATTTATAGCCATGGTGTATGCATCTACTATGTATATTGGGTTTGTTTTACTTTTTAATTTTGTTTGTTGTGTGTGTTTGTTTACACACATAATGGGTTAAACATCACACTTCTTTCATAATCATGGTGTCAACTCTATTGTGCAACAATAAAAATAAGGTTTCTCTAAAATACAATATCTGAATGGAAGCTCAAGTTATAAGAAAACTCACTCCCATCATCTTTCCAATACTCCTGAATCATAAGCATTCTCCTTACTCTTATCAAGCGGTTGTCCATCACTTAGTTGCATCACCCGTGCCGCTTGAAGGGGTACTCACTTAGCATAATTTAGACTCGCTAGGGCATCCAAATACTTCATCGGGGTAAATCGGGTAGTCCGCCACACTTCCCTATCATCCATTCATTGATCTACATGTGTCTACTATCTTTAAAATGTTATTACTTCGTAATAACACTTGAAAGAGGGAAAATTATAGACACCACTGAAAATACATACTTATTCCTAATCATCCCTATCATATGCACAATGTGCCAAATTAGTTATATAACACATCCTAGACCATTATACTTCCACATCCTATCAATATTCACCCACGTCTCGTTATAATTAATTTAATTATTTATATCATGCATAAACAATATATTTACATTCCTTAGCTAATTTAATTAGCTATTTAAATAAATAAAATCTAATTATCCACTCACCCTCAATCATCTCCACTTTGAGTCTCAACTCACTCAAGTTCTATAACCCTACAAAAGAGGAAGCTAAATTACACGTATAGTTGAAGAATTCAAAAACCAATTATTCAATTCATTGCCCCTTAAATTTTTATTTCAAACAAGCAATCGCATAAACAAAATCAACTTGCTAAATCAGGAAAATACATCCATTAACTGCAACTTATTCAAATCTTGATCCACTAACCCATGGCCTCTCCTTCAACTATAAATAAGAGGCTCATTCCTTCACAAATCATCTCTTGGAAGCTTAAGGAATTTACAACATTACTCTGTCAATATTTCCATTAGAATTTATATGTTGTTAGGCTACCCATTTGATCAACAAATTCATCCATTGCTCGTAGCACATCTTTCTTCCATTTGGAATTAATTTTGGAGCATCCACAAACAAATCATCAAAGGAGATTCAACAAGTGTGGTACTTCATTCCACACTTCAGCCATCTCATATGAGGTTGCAAGGGAATGCAAAGGAAGATCAGGTTTGCATTGTTTGTTTGTTTCTTCCATTTGTTTTACTTTTTCATTGTATATAGGTAACACCTAATCCCAATGTAGAGGCGACTCATTACCCAATCTAATTAATTTCTATGTGATCTCATATATTATAAACATATAACTAAGGGGGTGCATGCCACTACCACATGTTGACATATCCATCAACCCATATACATTATAATATCATATCCCAAGGTACATAACATGCCCTCCCTCCTTGACATGTTTCGTCCCGAAACATGAGAAGAAGCCATATAGTGAGTGTGCTTCAAATCATTGCACACTTGTTGCCATGCTTGATCATCCAACCACCCATATGAGATCTTAGTGGGTGATACATCTCTAAACCTAGTTCCATAATCTACTTCTCTACTTTGATTCCATCCATGTCCATATTTGTTCCTCCTTGACATCCATGCATAGCCATAGTAATTATTCTTGTGATTCCATGTCATACGATTCTTTACTCTATTGATTTCATGTATAACTATCTTGATTGTTCCTCTAATTCCCTATATATCCACATAATTTGATGCCTTTATGTGCCCTAACGTGACTCCATGATTGTTTCCTCTCATGATGATGTGGGTGTCTATATGTTTTAACCTTAGTCTCCTCAATGTTATCAACCTTTTCCTCAACTTTCTTTTCCTCCACCTTATTGTTTTCTATTTCTTATTTTTGTTGAGTATGTGAATAATGATTTTCTTCTTTTTCATCATGTTATTCATGTTATCCTTTTAAATCATCCTTATTCCCTTCTTCACAATCTTCAAATTCATCCTCATGTTTCATCTTGGCATTTCTTTGTTCCTTGTTAAGTGTGATATCCCGCAAGGTAACCTTCTTTATTTTGTACCATATCTTCATGAATTTCTTTTACAAATTATTATTAAGTATTACCAAGGTATCTAACTAAGGATATCTATAAATAATATGCATACCATCCATATCTAAATCATAAAAATCTAAGTACAAAACATATTTATCCATATAGAGCTTTAAATCTTCAAAAAATTAAACCTTCTTACCATCAACTTGAGCTTCCTTGATATTATTTTCCTAAACATGTAGATGTTGAGCTACATATATATGGATGAAGTTATATTTTATGCTAGGGTTTTTGGAAACAATTACCTTTTTCCTTTGAATGCACCCTTCAAACTGAAATATTGAAGCTTCCTTTGTTGGAGATGCATTATCGAACTCTTATCTTGATTTGTTGTCTCTCCTCTAAATACTACATAGATTCTTCATCATCAACTTTTTCTTCTTCGTATTTTTCATCATAATCTTATTTTTCATCCTTATCTACAACATCCTCTTCTTCTTCATCTTTTTTGGCCCATCGATCTAAGAAAACTTGTTCCATTTCCTCCCAAGACCAATCTGGCATCTCTTGTTTCACTTGATACCACCAAGTTCATGTTAGACCACCAAGCCAAATTTGAAAAGCAATCTCGGAAATCTATCTAAAAAATATTTCTCTTTAAATTGTATCCACCATTCTCTAGCATCAACTACTTTATCTCCTAAAAAAATTCATTACCATGATCGTAAAAACTAGGATTTCAAGAATTAGAGTGTATTGACTAATATTTGTTTTGCCCTTTTTGGCAAGATGTCAACCTCAAATCAAAAATATAGAAAACAACCCCTAATTATTATTTTTTAGAATTTTCAAAAATGTGAAAAATTCGAAAGCATCCAAATATTTCGGCTTGTGGAGGAAATTTGTGAAAAACCATAAAACTTCAATAACTCTCCCAAACCAAATTCAAAATGGATGAATTTTTTAGTGTTATTTCTTGAAACTAATTCACAACATAATGAAAAAATTCACTTAAAAATCCTAATAATTCAAATATATACAAGAATCCTTAAATTGGGGTTTCAACCCTAAAGCTGACATATTTTTGACAAATAATTCCAAAAAATCTAAAAATTTGAGGGTATCTTCCTTGAATTATTTTTCCACTTCACACAAAAAAATTACTGAAAAATTCACATTCGATCTCTATAACAAATTGTTACACCAAAACTTTGAGGTGTTACTTAATCCACACACCAAGATCACAACATCCACCATGCTTTTGTAGCCCAAACCTTGGGATAGATTTATGCTCAAATAACAAGACCGCGTCCCGACCCTATATGAGCCTCGAACGAACACTACGATGTTGGTGTAACCACTGTGTCGGGACTCGAACCTAGGTGGTTGCTCACGATACCAAATGTAGCAAAATGTTATACCAAAACCTCAAGGCATTAGTGAATCTGGAGACCAGGATCATAACATCCCACCACACTTCCATATCCCTGACCCTGGGCTAGATTTACGTCTGTATAGCGAGACCATGCCCAACCCTATATGAGCCTTGGGAAAACACTTTAATGTCTACGTAGCCACACATGTTAGGATTTGAACACGTGGTGGTTCTTATGATACTAAATGTAATGAACCATTACACCAAAACCTTGACGCTCTAGTGAATTTGCATACCGGGACCAAAATAGGGGATGTGTGCCACATGTCGACATCTCCATCAACCCGTATACATTATAATAACATATCTCAAGGTACATAACATGTATCTATTTAAATGAACTAGCTATATATTCTACATTATTTATTTTTACTTAAGTGTGTGTGTGTGTGCACGTGCGCGCACGCACACATGTGTATATTTGTGTGCGTGTATGCATGTGTGCATGTGTACGTGCATATGTGTATGCATGTGCGTGTATGCATGTGTGCATGTGTACGTGCATATGTATGCACATGTGTGTGCATGTATGCATACATGTGTGTGCGTGCTTGTGGCAAGGCGTGTGTGTGTGTGTGTCTTGTGCGCGCGCGCACGTGCGTGCATGTGTGTCTATCTGCGGATGTGTGTGTGTGTGTAGAATTTCCCCATTCTAAGGCATTGGTGGTCAATTTCATGCTCAAGAAGAAGAACTTTTCTTTAGTTTGTAGAGATAGAGAAGTGTATTAATTGAATCATAATATTGGGACAACAAGATGAAGTAAATATGAAGGTTTTCTCTAATTCTTATTTTAGATTTTATTATTGTTCATCTTAAATCTAATAAAAGTTTTTTTATGGCAGATTTAATCGTCTTCATATTGATGCTTCAAATAGAGAACAATAATAACATATGTTTGTTTTGTCCTTGAATGGGCATTAATAATTATGTTTGGAAAATGCACAACTAGAAGAATGAAGCATTATACTAACAAGGTAACATATTTCCATATGGGCATAGACTTATGTGCAAACCTTAAATATTTATTTGGTTTTAATTTAATATAAGGCTATAACAATTTTTGAACATTGTTTTATATATTGGGATGAAAGTAACTATGATAGTTAACTTGTGGAGATTTTTAGCTCTTGATATTACTAAAAGAAAATAATTGGACATTATGTTAGTACTTTTTTGGACTATTGGTGATATTTACTTATCTCTTATATATTATTCTTTGAATATAAAATGTAATTTTCCCTTGGAAAAAATGTAAGGTTATGACTAAGAAAAACTCCTATATTCTAGCAAGATCAATTGTTTAGCATTTTTGGAAGATTGGTCCCTTTGTTGGGTCCTTTGCATTTAATTTCAATACCATATGTGGAATTTTCAATCGAAAGTTATGCGATGTGAAATGGCGGGCCATCTTCTAAAAGAGAGCATGGAATACCTCTTTTCCAATTTCCATCCATATTGCCATTTTATTTGAAATAATGTTATATATTTTTAACTTCGTCTAAGATTCACTACTACATCTCTTTATTTTGGTAAGAAATTGATGGGTTTCCTTTGTAAGAACCATTTTTCAACCAACTAGTAATGATATTTTCCCATGTATTGTAGGATTTATAGAGTTGCAAAAAGGGTTGAGTGTTAGTAACATTATGGAGATATTATATTGTGCTCTTAGCTTTCTAGTTATGTGTTTGCAATATATTTTTATTCCTCAAAAGAATTCTCACATTCTCGTGTGTTTGGGCCTCAAATAGATTTGTCTTAAAAATTGATGATGCTTTTGATAGATTGGGATATTGTTTGAGTTTTCTAGTTATTTTGTCAATAAATTGTCTTCTGATGGAAATTTTGGAGTGGTTTATTTACAACTTTTTCAACAATCTAGATCAATATAGTGGTAGTAGAGAAAAGGATTTCTTGAGGTCTCAAATTTTGTACGTGTATACTTTGTTTAATTTTCCATTAAATCTAGTTAGATATTTGGTTGTTCATGTACTATTAACTATTATATTTTATGGGCATTTTGGGGTTGTGAAGTAAAATCGGGAATTTGATATGGCTTTGTTAAGTAGATGCACATCATGCTTCGTTTGATGATATAGACATCCTTTGACTATATCTTGTTAAGCCCATTACGAATGCTCGGACAACAATGTGCTTGTTTTCTTTGCTCATAGACATTTAGCTTTCAACTTAAATTTTTATTTTTTTAATTTTATTTTGTTTGGTTTCTTTACTCATATTCATCTAATTTTTTGATCAAATTCTTTTCATAATATATAACCAAATGGCTTCTTCATTTCCATGATCATGCAAATAGATTTATGTTATCACTTGGTTGCATAAGTAAACAACTATTCCAAAGTGAGTTTTTAAAAATATTATATACTATTGTTTGACTCTTCAAGTGAATATGCTTTCAATCTCAACCTTTTTTTGTTCTTACAAGTTTTCTTGGGCTTATAACTTACCTTGGAGAGAGCTTTGAAGCCACAATACCATTTCTTTGGCAAATGGATGTGTAGCTAAAATATCGAAAGGAATATACACAATTCACATCCGTGCCTTTAATGAAAGGGGTTACATTGGGTAATTTCTTTTGCGCAATATAATTTTTAAAGAATGAGTAACATCTCGTTGTAATCAACATCTTAAATCTATATGGGTATAGAAATAGAATAAAGGTTGGAATGATATACGATATGATCTCTTTTCTAAATGCAATACAAATATATGGAGATGGATATGGATACACCAAGATCTAGATGAGGGGCGACGCAAACACAGCACCCGATCGAGCCCATGCCCCAACCCCAACTAGAGAGATGGGGATGGCTATATAGAGAGATAGAATAGACGATGGCCCCAACCCTCTATATCTATATAGGATGGGGCCATCCCCATCCAAATGTCTAGTGGGTCATTCGGAAATCCAAAGTGAGTAGGAAATAAAGTGGGCCTTCGAGACCACAAATAGCTAATGAGGAATCAAGCTAGGAGTATGTCGCAAATCGGATGTGTTGAGTATATAGATAGATAAGGGTCCGAGTCTATATAAGCTAGCCTAGCTTTAGCGACCTAGTTGCCCTCCACGTATTCTCTCTAGCCCACCCCTGAACTATAGATATGGGATGGAGATAGGTGATAAAGCGGATCGATAATCATAACCAAATATAGATATAGGAGCCTAGACGCAGGAGACATGATCCCTCCCTCCCTTGATGTGATGATCTATAGCTAGAGGGTGGGCCATATCCCATATTTTAATGTAGATATATCATTAAGTTTTGCATCTTAAATCTACATTAAATGTAAATAATAATAAAGTTGTACTTATGAACACTTTTCCTTTGATTTTGTTAGTTTTAACTTATCTCTTTACATACATGTATTCAATTTCTTTTTATCGTGCATGAATGTGTATATTGTCAATTTTATAATGCCTAGTATTAGTTGACGTCTTTCTGATGTATGATATCATCTAATTTAGGATTATAAGAGTTGTATAAACAATTTTAAGGTGTAACATTCAATTTAGGGTGGACGCGTACTTTTCTTTAAAGGTAATGAAACAAAATTTCTTTTTGATAATATGAAGCCATACGAAAAAGGGGAAAGCTAAGTAAATAAATACAATCATCCCTGACCAATCAACCATTATGTTAGTAGGAGGATCACATCCACAAACCCACATAAATATGTTAATGATCGTTTGGTCCATTGGTAAATTTGTTTGGCTCACACTAAGCCCACCATGTATCAATTCTTGTTGAATGCAAAGGCCCCGAACACCTCGACATAGAGTCAAGCGGTTGAGGTCAAGATTGTGCCCCAAGTGATTTTGATAAAGTGTGGATGCTCCTTACCCGTAGCATTTTAATGAAGGTGCTCATTGATTTAGTTTGTATGCTTACTCAATGTTGTAATTTTGTTATATATTTCCACAAAATATGAGCAAAGATGTCGACAATCTATGCAAGTAAGTACTATTGTAATCTTCTACAACATTTGATAAAAAAACCCACATAAAGACCACTTTATGACCAATCAATTGTTATATTATTAGGAGGGTCGTTTCCATTATAATATCAACCCCATTAACATAAGAATCACGTACACTAGTCAAAATTCCTACCACTTAAAATGTCAATAAAAAGTTAACACAATAATAATTTATGTTGACTTATTTATCTAATTAATTTTTAACATTAATATTAACCTTAATCAAATAAGATAAAATAATAATATTAATCTCCACCCAAAACAAAAACTTATGTAAAAGTTTATGGTATTTATGTTGTTTAGTGATAAAAGTTTGAAATTAGTGTTTCATTTCTAGTAGAGCATTTCTCTCTTTATGAAGATGTTCAATTATAAACTTTAAAATGTTGTATTAATTATTTCTTGAAATGTTGTAAATACTCTTTTGCATAAATGTTAGAATTATAGATCATATTGCAAATTTCTATTCCAAGTACAAAAGAAATTACGGTCATCAAATTATAGATTATAATTTAAGGTTATGATCAATTAAAAATTTCTTATTGAGTAAGATTTTAAATAAAAATAAAATACAAATATATATTGTATAAATTTTAGTTCTTTATGATTTATAAAATACTTTACAATATATAGAATTTATATATTATCTTTTATTTTAAAGTTTTTTCTATGAAATATTTGCGGGTTGTACATTTTATGGGAGCTACGAATGCTCTTCAAGTTCTACTGAAATTAAAGTATTAATAAAGAAGTCTTAATAGTGCATTCTACAAATCATTTCGAAAAAATGGTCAATTTTTGGAAAAAGGGTAAAGTGGGGTTTTGGTAGGACCGAAACCTTTTACAAAGGCCCCAAAGGCAAGATATAACAATGAAGCAGAAAAGTGAAGAAGCCCAAAGGCAAGTGAACAAAGGACCAAGAAGGCCCAAAACAAAGAAGAAGAGAAGCAAAGGAAAACCAGAAGAAGACAAGAGGAGTCGTTGTTGAACACTAAGCAACAACAAATTGCAGCCTCAAAGAAGAAGAAGAATCACCGGAACAGAACAACCGCCAGTAGAAGCAGCAGAGAGAAGAAAAGAAGAAGAGGTGGATGCAACCATAAAAGGCTGCAAGACCGAAAAGGAAAAGCACGGCAATAATGAGAGAATGAAAGAGTCGGGGAGGTCGGTGCCTACCCTTCTTTCCTTTCTTTGACTGCACTAAATGCCATTGCTCTTGCGGAAGCTTTGCTGAAATAAGAGGATTGTACTCCGTCAAGTCCAAGGGCGAAGATCTCTCAAGAGGATGGGCACCTTCCCTATTTGAGTCGGAGTGATCGGATTCATGGGGTCTTTTAGGTGCTGGAAAATGTCCTTCCAAAGTGGGATCAATAACCATTGGCTTCCCACCCTCATTAAGAGGGGCCGAGTCCAGAGGAGCTAAAGCTGTAGCTGAATGGGTGGAAGATGCAGAACTGGAACAATGGTTGTAACCGAAGGAGTTGTTTCAATAATTTGTATGAGTTTCACTTGTCAACATAGTCTTCTTTGTCTAAATCTGGTGGACTCCAATGCTTGGGAATGGAACATTTTTTCCAAGGAGCCTGAGTTTTCTTTTGAGGGCAAGCGACATGGAGGTGACCCGATGCCCTACAATTTCTACACCTGAAAGTTGTATTTTCATAGTCGATAATCTAAGAATAGTTTGTATCTCCCATCTTGAGAGTCATCTGATCCGACAAACCCTTGTTGAGATCCAATTCCACATAAATCCTAGCATAAGTTAGCAGATCGCCGCATCCATTGTCATGTCTGCTTTTGATGAAACACCCAATGCATTTCCAATTTCCTCCACTATAAAGGAAAATTGAAGTGGAAGATTGGGAAGTCGTACCCAAACTGGAACCCTCGTGATGGAAAGGGTGTTCGGGTTGAAGTCTGGAAACCATGGAATAGTAAAGAGTCCTGTCGAACCCCAGAACCAAGGGCCCTCCTCACTAGCTTTCTGATAATCCTTAAGGTCATTGAAAAGAACTATGAAGAAGCCTCATGCACAAAATAAAATTTTACAATTTTTTGTCCATGAGGTATGAATCCGATGAATTACTGTGTTAGACAAAGGCCAGTACGCCATTTTAAATATGCATATCAAGGTTTGTGTTTTTATTTCTTGTAGTAGATCCAAATATTCTTCATCTTGTATTTCCAGGGTTGGGACTTCAGAGGATTTCTCAATAATGTAAGCGGGGGCAAGAGGAGTTGTTGGAGGTTTCGAGGAAGAGGCATTTTTAAAGAGTGCCTCCCTGAAAGGGGCAGAGCTTCGTTCTTAGCTCCTCCCAAAAGAATGTCAGTCATATTAATCACTGAATCATGGCTAATCCCGTAGGAGAGGAGCATAGAGGTGTCCACAAGGATTTCCCAACATATCTTGGTCTAAAATGCCCAGTCTTAATGCATAATTTTTAAGCAAGAATAAATTTCAAGTCCATGCATTGAGCCAGTTGATGGATTGGAATGCACAAGGAGTTACCTTTCAGGGTGTGAATGAGGACTTGGAGCATATCAGAATGGTCTTTGAGGGGTTCTGAAAGATCTGAATAAACTCTTTGGAGGTCTAATTCGTTAAGTAACGCAACGCTGCTAGACATTTTACCCGCATCTTTGGGGTAGAAGGCCATGGCCATCATCGCCTTTCTGATCAACAGTAAACTTGTCTCTGTCGTGCCCAATGATAGAGGATCCTCCGAAGAGGATTTGGGAGCTAGGGTTCACGTGGGAGGTCGCAGCGGAAACAAGGCGACAACCTCAGGCCGAAACCCACTACCCTATAACGTGAAAGCCTGACAATCATCCTTATTTGTGTGTAATCCTTCCCGCCACAAAGTAATCCTGAGACTGTGATTGCTGCCACCGTTATCTTCGCCAACAATTCAAACATGCCATCAATCAAAAAAATATTATCCCGTCATTGATCAATTGCATTGACACCTCGGTGGTTTGCCCTTTGTCATTCTTGGAAAAAAGAAGCGACACAGGGGCTAGGGTTAGGGTGAAAACCGTGAGCCATCGCTTGGTTCACCTAAATGAGTCTAAATTGAAGTTGTTAAAAAAATGGTCAATTTATTTTATTCTAATTTGTTAATATACAATAACTTTGGTATGATTTGTCATTTCATGATCTTGTTTTATAAAATTATTGTTAATATTATGGCATATACAATTGAAATCATTTGAATTTATTAAAATAATTTAAGTAGTAATTTATTACAAATGATATGTGTCTTTGATTTTATTTACGTACATGACCATCACTAGTTTTCAATGAAATGAAATGATTTTAATTAGGTCCATGAGGCCAGAAGGTCTCATGGGACCACCGAAAACCCCAATGACGGAAAAATTCACGGGTTTTGTGGTATCTTTTAAAAGGTTGTTCCTCTTGTTGATTTGAGTTAGTATCTCTCATGAACCTTTTATTTTGCTTTCCTCGAATAACTCCATCACGGAATCAACTCTTAAAATTTCCTTATACTTGGCTGTGATGTTTGTGTACCTTAGACATTCAAGGGTGAATGCTCCTCTGTTTCGACCGCCTCTATATAATGTGAAACACAAGTCCTCTCTTCCCATGGTTTCTTAGGCGTTGTCCATCTTTTTGTCTCACATCTAAGCCTGTGGGAGCTAGTCCTTAATTGAGTAATGACGATCTTATCCCTCCATTTAATTTTAGCGCATATATAAGTTTTTCACAATGTTCATACATCGAGTTGAACTTTGTAATATAGTGTTGATGCTTCCTACTTGTTTTCTTCCTCCCCATCATTGTTCTAAACTTTTCACTCACATGGTTTTTTTGTCTTTGTTAAAATTTGGGCACTCATCTCCGCATTAATATATCACTTGTCCATCCATTTGTGGTTTTGCTTCATCCACGTGTTCTTTCGTCTACGACTCTTCGCTTTGTATCCCTGGGCCACTAGTCGGTCTTCATGTTTTTATTTTCTTTTTAAGATTATATATAACGCGTTCATAACATTTGTCTCTAGAGGAAGGTTCTTCTTTTGGTCAAGATGATTTCATAGGGTATTGTAGTCTTGATTCTAAAATTGTTTGTTATTAATTGCTTTTGGATCCTTTCTATTTGTCTCCATTTCAAACTCGAAGCTCTACTAACAAATACCTTGGGCTGATACAACACAATTGGCATGCCAAGTAACCTAAAAAGGACCCTAGTGGTCTTCCAATCCCATAACTCAACATTCTTGCACCTGTTTTGGAGCACATAAAGAGCTCTTCATCCTCCTTGTATTCTCTCCATTTAACAAGTATCTCAATTGAACTTGTGAAAATTGAGGCCAAAATATTTATATTCGATACCATTTCAAGTGGTTGTCTTGGGAACATTATGAAAAAACATATCTAGGTGCGACCATCAAGGGCAACGGAAGGATGCTAGTTGCGCAACTGAGGACTGGATCACATCATCTTCGGTGCGAGACCGGTAGATGGACTATTCCTAAGGAGGATTGGGAGAGGAGAACCTATCTTTTTGTAGTAAGGGGGTGGTGGAGACAGAATGACACTTCATCATGGAATGTACAACTTATGATGATATTCGTATCCAATACGAAAGCAACCTGAAAGTGGACAACCTAAGCGAGTTATTTGAAGAAGCAAGGCTTAACAAGATTGTTGGTTTTTTGATCAAGATCCATTGTAGGAGGTCCAATATTAAATTTGGTCTCGTGGACATCATTAAAATATTGCATTTCATTCATTTTAAGGTCCATACACTCCTCCTTGCTTTTCACAATGAATTATGTATTATTTTTGTATTAAATTAATATTTTATTGTTATTTCATCAAAATTAAAAAAGGGCCAAAAAGGACACCGCTAATGGGAGGTCCCTTACTATAATATCGCAGGAACCCCTCTGATTCCACTATCTTTGAAAGCTTTCCCCTGGAGCCCTTGTTTCAGATAATACTGTTTTTGTCCGCACCCACAAACTTACTAAACTTATAAGTTTGACATCAATAATAATTTCATTTAAATCTGCACGTAAGTTTTCTTGCCGCGATAAGAAATTGCAGTTAGCCTAAGGTTCCATTTTAGGAAGGAAAGGGGAGAAAAAAAAAAACTAACACAAATAATGGAAGGAGGATACAATCAGAGGACGGTGGAAGAAGTGTTCAAAGATTTTAAGGGCAGGCGAGCTGGAATTATCAAAGCCCTAACCATAGGTGAGTAACCCTAAATTTTACCGTCTTGTAAATTTCAGTTTTCCTTTTTAAGACCATTTAAATTTGTTCTCTTCTTTATTTTAGGGTTAAGGATCCGATGCGCAAGGTGGTTAATTTTTTTATTGATTGATTTTTCGTACAGATGTGGAAGAGTTTTATCAGCAGTGCGATCCAGGTTGGTTTTTCAAACTGTTTTAGCTATGAATTTTAATTTAAATATGGCTCAGTTATCTTTCAGGGTTTAATTCACTTATATTGTTATTTTATAATAAATTTACATGGGAGATGGCCAATTTAATGGGCTAATATTGAAATTGATCTCAACATAACATTATTAATTTAATTGTATTACCTCAATATATTGACTATTAGTCTGATAAAAATTTCTCTGATAGATGGCTAATCTAATGCTACAGATTGCTGCTATTTTTTTTTTTTTCACTTTTTAAAATAATATTTTATTTAAATAAATATAAATCATGGTATTTAATTAATGGAAATAGCTCAAGTACCAAATCAACGAGGCATCTGTACTGGAACACCTAGTTTGAATCCCATAAAGGTGCTTTGATATGTTAAATTGAGTGTACATCCGATTATCGATGCGATGTACCTCAACAGACAAGGCCGGGTGCATATTGTAATCGAAATACATGAAATAGATACTTAGATTTCCAAGCTGTAGATTTCTCATACGAAGGCAATTGATCAACCCAAGAAAAGTTAATCCTGATAATCTGAAATCAGGAGAGGCTGGGCAAAGATGTCACTACATGCTATTGGTGCCCGCTTTGTGTCCTGCATATGTTATCTAGGGTTTTAAAATTGTTTTTATATGCGAATTTTTACTTTTATACGGCTTAATTCAGATGGACTTTTAGTTTGAGTTAAATTTTGGCAGCAGATGGCTAATCTAATGCACTAATATGTAAATTCACCTCAACATAACACTATTACAGTATTACTTAAAATATATTACCTCATCATAGACTGTTATATTGAGATAAATGAAAGTGACAGATTGGTAATCAAATGCTACAGATTGCTGCTATTTTTACTTTTAATAATAATAATCATTTGAATTAAAGTAAATCATGGCAACTAGTCAATTGAATGAGCTCAAATGGCGAATCACTGGGGCTTGTGAAGCAGAATCTTTGGCTTAAATGTTTTATAGACATGGTCATATGTAAAAATGAGGAATATATTACATCAAATTCATGATGCAGCTACCTCAACAGATGGGGCTGGTTGCAAGTTCTCGGTGAATTTCACAGAATATCCGTTGTTCATGGCGTCTTGATCTAAGCCAAGTGTTCTCTGTGATGGGTAGTTTAGTGACCCATAAAAAAGTTAATCATGATTAGGCTCTCCAGTTACTTTGTGCTTTTGGCGACTGTTTTATGTCCCGTGTATGTGATCTTGGTCTGATTGAACTGGAGTTTGTTGTTCTTCAGATCAGTTGTAATGCTTATGTCAGCGGGTCATATGTAAAACTGTTTGTGGAAGTGATAGGTATTCTTGTGTGGGGTAGTGGCGGTTTCATGAGATCCGAGTTAGTGTATTTTTATGTATCATCTGTTTTTCTTGTGTTTTTCTTTGTAAATCTTGGATGAGGCTATGGGCTTCCTCTTAACACTGTGTCAGATATGTTTGGATCGCATTCCTGAGTCTAACTGGGTTTGTGACATCCAAGGTGCAGTTCCCTCATGTATAACACGAATAGCTGTCATTCGTGTTGCAATAAAAAAACTTGAATAAAATTAAGCAATGTCTTTTGAGGTGGCGCAAGGGCCCCCTCTCCAAGAGGCTACCTCCAAACAACTCTATGGAAATATTCCCTTCTCCCAAACCTTTCCCTGGGCCTTAACAATAATTGGAATGTTTGTGAACCCATTAGTAGACGGACTCGTAGATTTAATGTTTTGTGGTCTTCTTGTATTCGGTCAAAGAAATCTTGCTTTAGATGGCTTCTAATTCATAATAAGCTTGTTGTTGGCTTCTAATATTTTGTAGGTTGCTGAGACTATAAGCTTCTTGTTTTCTTTAAATATTTATATATATTTATGTTTTTACTTTTTAAAAATATATTGTACGAATGTACCCACAGCGTACCGTACCTGCAGTTTTTTTAAAATTGCCGTTTCAGTGTACTGTACCCGTGCGAAACAGTCTAGTCCTGAAGTAAACTTCAATAGCAGATTTCAATTTGAACACGAAATAGTGCACAGTGCAAAGAGATGTCTCATTTTTGGAGGAAATGAGCAGATGGTAATTGGGAGCAGCACAAGAGGGGTGACCATTCTGACAGAGGGAAAAGTGGAGGGTTTAGGTGAGAAACGCATATCTGCACTGACGTTGTGCCCACCATTTTTCTTCCAATAATTATCACTTGTCCCCAACTTCTCATTGACTACTAACTTTTAGTTAAGGTGTAAATTTGACAAATATAATTGCTCAACTTTAATATAAATGCTTTAAAAGCTCTTGCTGTTCATTTAACTGTGCTGTTCAGAATACCCTGTGAAGCTACTAATCAAATAGTCAAATGCTTATTGAAGTTACGTTTTATTATCTGCCAATTACTTTTGGTGGTTTGGATATGATTTAGCGAGACTTAAGCCCATAGGCAATGACTTGACAGTTTTTGTTACCTGGAGAATTCTATAAATTGCTCAAGAAATGCTAGAAAATTGCATGCTGTACATCCTTACACACCGAACCTATTAGTGCATTTGGAGAAGACAAGTCCTACCTGTATGGTCATTGTATTTGTCCCAGTAAAAGAGCAATTTGTAAATTTCAGACCAGCGCCTCTATTCTATCGTAGTTATTAATTTGTGTTGTTTTGAAGTGAATTCATTTCCTTCTTATCATGTGGTGGGGACTGGTATTTAACTTGTCATTTATTTCATAGTCTCTGTCTTACCAGTTAATTATATTGCTGGAAATCTACTAAGATGGTTTTGTCTGGTTCGGGCAGTGAGCATCTGAACACCCTTAAATGGATTATGATCTTGACTGTCTTTGCAGAGAAAAGTTGGAACTTTCAAATGCCTGTGTCATATACTTTCAAGTTTGCTCAATTACTCACCACGAAGATCATTTTGTCATTTCAAGTCTCGAGGTCTTAGTTTAGAATATGTTTTTGTATTGGTGACAACTCTTGTCATTTTTGTAAGCTCTATTGATTGATGGGAAGAAGAAAGAAAGAATTTCTATTAATGTCCACAAATGACCAAAGTAGGTCAATGGATTTTGAAAGCATAAACAAGAACCAGGTTAAGAAGACCCTAGGCTATGAAAGCAAGTAAACATGAAATTACAAATTGAAAAGTAAAGATACAAAGCAAGAGAGGCAGGAGAGGGTAAACCAAAAATGGTTAAAACCCCTGAAGATGTGCAAATTGTTCTTACAAAGGTTATACCATTCTGAATATTTTTTTGATTGAAGATGTGCTGCTACTTACTCTTGTGACCTGTGCTTATATTATTTGTCATTTATTTTTGCGAAGATAAAGAACATCATTTTAAAATCACAAGAAAAATTTAGCAAAAGGCCTGAGAGACTAGAGACCGAACCTTCACATCTTCCAATTTTCCAAATTATCATAGAAATATGTATCTAAATGTTTAAAATACTCCAAACAGCTTATCTACCAAGTAGTCGAGAAACATCATTAAAGGTCTCATCAACACAGCCTGCAAAATTATTGTGATCTGTACCATTCCAAATTCTGACCTCATAATTGGTTAGAAAATAAAGCTACAAAAGTCTGCAAAGAGTGTGCATTTCCACAAAAACAGTACATAGGTAACAGAACAACAGGAGCTTCCAGGGCAAAATCATTTTGTCAGGATAATCACAGCAACAAATGCTACACCAAAAACTGCCTCTTAAGGCCTTGAGGAAGGGCACAATTCTGTAACAGCCACCACATCCATAGGCAAATAAACTCTGTAGAAAATCATAAAAACAAAGGAGAGAGGGAAAGAACCCAGCAGAGCAATGACCACTAAGCATTATGGCACCTTCCTGCAGTATTTACTATGACATCTTTAGTGTTCTCCAATGGATAGGCCCATAGGCCTAAGGGAATACTCACTTCGAGTCGATGCTTGGCATCTCTGGCTTCCACCTTGCTAAATCTCTTCTTCAACTGTTCAAATTCAGTCTTATGCAGGTTTGGGACAGCTCTAATTATATTCATTCAGGCATTCAATGTTATCCTCGTGGCTTTCTAGCTCATGGTTAAGTTCCTCAATAGTCATCCCCAAGTTCGTTAGCTTATTAATGATATCCAGAAGCTCTGCATTCTCATCCACATAACAACCCTGGAGCAGGGACATCAGAAACAGGCGTCACCTTAGCCAAGAACTGGTCACCTTCTGCATCATCGCTCTTCACAAACTTCAACATGGTCTTGCTTCAAATTCGTGATGTTGAGCTCTCAACTCTCCAATCCATGTTTGGTGAGGTGCCAATAAGCATCTGCTTTATGAAAACACCAACTACAATGCTTTTGGTGGATAATTTTTTTTTGATTGAAAATTGGTGGATAAATTTACTTCAGTCTTCTTTTAGAAAAAGAACCCCAACCCTTGGTTATACCTGGGTCTTCTAACTCCGGGCAGCCCAAGTCAGATCCATTCAGCAATCCCTTGTCCCTGTGTCCATGGGGATCTTTCCCTGGCGTCAAACCTCTGTAAATCAGCCTTCTGGATCTCGTCGAATTTGGCCATGTATTCCTTCATCTGCTATTTCCCAGCTGCTTGTCTCATCGTCCTTGTGTTTATTGGATGGGCTAGTCATCTTTCTTCAGTCAGATCCCTTCACCATAGTTGGCATACTCGCCAAGTACCTGAGTACTCGAGTACTGAGCTGGTTTATTTCTGAAACGATTATTTTCTGACCAAACTTGTGAGTCCTGTGCAGCTGAGTTTTGGTGAGTTTTTTCACAGCTTTTTTGTGAGTTATCAGCTGGCTGTTGTAGTTGCATGATGATGTGATTTTGTACTCTATTGGTTTTCAAATCTAATAGAAAACGCTTCCTGAACGTTTACAGACTCATTTGATACATTTTGTATAAAATTTACAATTTTTAAAGAAATTAAAGTATGTTTTAAGTTGCCAAGTTTTGCTGGGTCAGAATTTTTTTGGTCTGCCAAGTCCGAGTATGCGAACTATGCCCTTCACAATGTTTATTCCTACTGAGACAGTAAGGGTCCACCTAACAGTAACAAACCACCAAAGACAGAATTTGAGGAGAAATGGGAGATAACAACAAAACTTTGTTGAAAAAATAAAGATAAGTGGCCACAATCTACAATGACGCTCATGTACAACAATGGCATGATAACCTGTATGCCACTTTAAATATCACTGATGGGGAATCAAGGAGCTTATGGATGTGAGCAATGAGTTTCTTTGGTCCTTTCTCCTTGCGCCATAAGTATTGTATCGAGTATGCTGAAGGCACCGCACCTTTCATCTTTAAATATAATCTGGGATACCTGGAAATGTCACCTAGGGCACCATATCCATGTATAGACGTAGGAGAAATGGGTATGGGTAATGAAACGCAGGTGAAAAGTGCCTGAAACACAGCACAGTCCAGTACGGCCTGGGTACAGATCTGCTGTACCCAGGCCTTACTGAAGCCTTACCTGGGCTGTTTCTGTACCATTTCAGCAGTACTTCCTTCTTTAAATGTCAAAAATTTAAAAAGTTACACTGAAAAGTAAAAAAAAACAAAAAAACACCCACATCAGATTTTCTTTTTTTGTAAATTTAGGAACTTGAGTATTAGCTTTTCAAAACACATTTCATTTCATTTCAAATTATTTTAATTGATTTATCTTTTATGGACTAAAAATGAGTTTTATGCATTTTTTTTTGTAATATATTGTACGGATGTTTTTGTGTCATTTCATACCCAAGGGTTTTTTGAAAATTGGCATTTCTGTGTTTTGTACCTGAACCCGTACCCATTTCCTGGCAACCTAGATTACAATAATGTATACATCTTCCTCCTAATGATGCATCACACATTATGATATGAAACACTGATGTAAAAGTACACTATCACAGGCAGTTGAAAAGCATTTTCTATTTATTATGGACTATGGAAGCTTAAATCTTCTAATAATGCCCAATTCATAGGGGCAATACTCTCTTGGGTAATCACATTGGGAGCGATCACAATTGATCCCCGCTCCAAACTTTGGTATTCTGTAAGAGATTAAGGTGGCAAAACCCCTTGGATTATGGAATAATATTACTAAGGGGTCAAATACAAAGACATTCACCTGTAAATTGGTGGATGATTAAGAGCTAATTCCTCCAGTGCTTAGTGGCTTTCTTGGGCATTATAAGATCTGTTGCTCTAAAAGATTTTCCCCAGCTCGTGAAGGTCTATCCCATTGCCTCTTGCCATATTGGCATTAACTTGAATGAAATCAATCAGTACTGAGGTTTCAACTTTTGCAAGGAAATTTGTAACTTTATTTTTCTCCCTTCTCATGTGCCTAATCTTGATCATCTGCATAGATTGCATTAGAGATCTGATGTCTTGGATGTAGGATGCGATTCTTTAATTCCTTGAATGCTTGTATTACCATCCGATGGATCAGCCAATGGGATTCTGGAATCAGTTTGGCATAAAGTAGCTCAGTAATGCCCGTATTTAGGCCCAAGCAGACCAAACAAAATTCCATGGCTTTGGGGACATTAGTTTGGATGGTAAAGGGCATAACATAGCAGAATCATGTGTCATCTTTATAATCACAACATACTTCAATACCGGCTGGGCCCTGATTTCCTTTTGAGGTCCCACTAGTGCTGATTTTCCAAATACCACTCAGGGGTGGGGCTTACCTTTTCTTTTTAATTCCATTTTCCCACCCGTATCAATTGTGGGTTTCCTTTTATGTAATCACACAAGTAGCAACATTTTTCAGCTACGAGGAATAGATCTAGATGTTAGTGCAGCTTACTTGACAGTCTTCAGTTTCTTCTATTTTACATAGCCTATTTGATGTTCATGATGGAGCATTGGGAAGAATTCCTTTGAATCCAGAACTACTGTTATTATGTTCATCGGAAGTGCTAATATGACAGTGCTCAGTTTCTTCAATTTTACAGAGCTTATTTGATGTTCATGATGGAGCATTGGCGATAATTCCTTTGAATCCAGAGCTATTGTTATTAAGTTGGTTGGAAATATTGAACCCCATCACCGGTATCTCTCTTGAATGGACAGGCTAAGTATTGTGGCCAATTCAGAGTTACAACTCCTAAATAGTATCCTGTATCTTGTAAGTTGTACCATTCAATGGCACGGAATCCGTCCAATAAAGATTGAAAGCTAAAGATAATAGGATCAAGCTGACATTGCAGAGGCAATTTAAAGAATCAATTTGCTTCCAATAGGGTTAGGTGGTGGTTTTGTTATGAATAGTGAGTACAGCCTAACAGTTTAACTTATACCGGCAACTTATTTTTTGAAAATCTTAATATATGAGGGAGCATGTGAACTATAGATTGAACTGTTCCAAGGTAGCGACATCAGTGGATCACATGTCATTTCGTTTGAAAAGATGCTCTAGAGACTGCTTGAACATTCAAACCTTTAATCTAATGGATTTGAAACTCCAAAAAGTTGTTGATCATGCTATCCAAGGCTGGGGACGTGACACTTATGCATGTTTGCTGATCAATTTTGATTTCTAAAATGATTGTTATTATGTCATCAAATAAGGTTTTCTCCAGTTTTATTTGTTTTCATTTTCATTTTCAAGACATAAAATGCTTAACATGTTTTCTAAACTTGTCAAGACAATTGTCCAATAAAAGATTTTTAAGTATTTACAGTTAATATGTATAACAAATCCGTGTTGTACATTCTACAGACAAGGATAATTTGTGCCTTTATGGATTTCCAAATGATACATGGGAAGTCAATCTTCCTGCTGAAGAGGTCCCTCCAGAGCTTCCTGAGCCTGCTCTGGGTATAAATTTTGCAAGAGATGGCATGCAAGAAAAGGATTGGCTATCATTGGTTGTTGTTCATAGTGATGCATGGCTTCTTGCAGTTTCATTCTACTTTGGTGCGAGATTTGAGTTTGACAGATCTGACAGGTAAATCTCTTCAATGCCGATATCGAATGACAATTTTAGGTAAGGTAGTTGTGATCTAAGATCGTTGGTAACATGACCCTTTGTTGGCTGATATTTCTTTTTGCTAATTATGTAGAACGATAAGTTGTATTTGCTAAATTGAATTTTAAAATTGTCTTGTGCAAATTCTTTTTGGAGAGATTGAAGACCAGTCCTGTTCCCTTCCGAACTTCTATAATTTAATAGTCTGATCTAACAAAATTCAATAGTCCAATTTAACAAAATTCTGATTTGCAACCCTTAGATACAAGAATATTAATGTCCAAATGTTAGCAGTGGGATACAGGATCCCTAGTATTCACTCTAAATTTGCCTTGATTAGATAATTGTTTTGTTACTAATGCATATGAGTGCATTTATTTAGTGTTCTTATAACTTTTCAAACTACAGAATGAGAGAAGGTAGGACCCTTAATCACGGAAGATGGTACCATCGAAGATACTCTTGGAGTAGTGTTAATGGCATTTTATTGCCATTTTTGCAGTCTGATACCTTTTCTGATGTTTCTCTCAGATTATGTAGTTTTGAGAAAACTACATTTTTACTCCAATAGTGTTGTTTTGTTATAGTGGAATTAACCAGCCAATGCTATTTGTTTTTTATGTCCATTTGGTATACAGGCATTGCTTGATTTAATGGGAAATTGTAGATGCGCTGTTGCTTAGAGCGATGGACATTGACTAGAACAGTCCTCAAATACTACCTAACAACTGACTCAATATTAGGAAGGAATCGGCCAATGCATTAACAGAGGATACACCACTTCTTATGTGTATAATATTGTCCAACATCATTCAAGTTTGAGACCTTTGTAAGTTTTTAACTTTTCCTTGACTTGAAATTAATGTGTGGTCTTTACAAGTTCTTTCCCTTCCATAACATATGAGATAATCATGCATTAATGGCAATACAATTTTCTGTGTTTTTGGGGTTTGCATTTTTGAATTGTAAATGAATGCATAAATTTATTGGTTTTTTTTTTTTTTGAAATAGGAAATGATTTTATTAATTTTGACCATGGATGGAGGAATGCCTTACATCACTTGTTCTGTCCATAGAAAATCAGCAAAAAATAAATATCTTGGCCTGCTAATAAGAGTAACAACAATTCTAGCTACTGGGTCTGTACACCTTTGGGTGGTTTGTGAATATGCTTTTACAAACTCTCTGACTGATGAACATTTAACCATCCTTGCTATCTGTTCACGAGCACATCATATAGGACTGTCAGAATTGGACAGTAGATGCACATTTATATCAACTTTCTTGCCCTCAATTTACAATATATGTTTTCATCTTTCAATAACAAGGAAAATTTTATCCTTGATCACCTTGCAGTATCCTCTCAAGTAAAAATACACCGTCTGGTTAGTAGGTTGTTTTTGGAAGCTATTGTTTCTCTTGCATATGTCTCCATGGTGGAACAAATTAGCAAGGCATTAGCTGTTCATCTTGACAGGCCAAATCACATGGTAAAATTAAAATTGCAATAAATTATTCCAAATAGATTGGCCATTTAAACAATATGGACAAACAGCTTGTGTGCTTAATATTTAGGTTTACTTACGAAGTATAGTATCATCCATTTTTGTTAGAATATGCGGAGAGAGAGAATAAAGAAAGATTAGAATGTACAAAGAACGGATGAAGAGAAACCGGAATGCACACATTATCATTGTGTGTCCATCATTTTATTATGTGAAAGATGGTTACAAAGTGGTTGAAGTAGTTTCAACCGTTTATTAGTTAATAAATAACTAATATTAAACTAACACTAATAAATAAGCCTTATATTAACCTTATATTTTAATACCCCTCTTAAGGCTTACTCTATAGAACATACTGACAAAAGATTAAAATAACAAAACAAAACAAAACCACACATTCTTCAGAAGCTTTCCCTTTTGAAAACAATGCTTTGACTAGGTAGAACTCCATCAAGCCGCCTCCTTGACCCTTGTAAAGGTGTAGTTCTTGAGTTGAATTCTTGAGTTCCTGGATTCCACCTCCCGAACTCCTGAATTACAAAATCTCTCGAATTGTTGGACAACCATCCATACTGAGCTACTCCCACAGTGCTCCATCAAGTTGTCTCATGACCCTCGTAAGGGTAAATTCCCGAGATCCACAGACTCTGAACTATCTGGACAGCCATCCATGCCGAGTTTTACCTACACTGGATTCCTTCATGTCTTCAAAGTGTTGGGATTCTTTTAAAATACGCATTCTCTATCAGTGAGTTCATCAATTTCAGCATCCGGTGAATTTTTAACAATGGCTTCATTTGGTTTGTCTTGGAATTTTCCCCTCATCTTTGGCTTGTCATAAAATACAAGATTCACAGTCCATTCATGACCAAATAAAAAGCCCTTAAACGATTTCCTCTTGTCACATACAACAATTTTACTGTGTTCAGGATTGTAATACAAGAAAGATATTCCCGTGCCCTAGCAGATAAAAAAAGCACTCTGATATTGTACCGTGCCCTAGCAGATAAAACAAACACTCTGAAATTTGTATTGTGCCCTAGCGCAGGATTCGTGACTGGAAATAACTCTTTTAAACCTTCTGTGACTGTATTATCTTCTGATTTGCTGGTTTTCTGTGCCCTAGCACAGGATTCACGACTGGAAATAACTCTTTTAAACCTTCCGCGACTGTATTATCTTCTGATTCGCTGGTTTGTCTGATATATTTGTGACTGTTATTAATGATAACACTATTGTTAATGGCGGAAATGAAGTCTTTGGCTGTATTTTGTCCAAAACAGTGTGACAGGCTTTCAAAATGTTCATTGTAAATCAGTAGAAGGCCCTAAATGTTCATTGTAAATCAGTAAAAGGCCCTTGCGATGACTGTAAACTCAAACTGTGCAAATTCAAACTGTGCCCTAACAGGACTAACTTGAACTTCTTCCCTTCTCTTTCTCATTGCTTGCCCCGTTCGATACCAATGTTAGAATATGCAGAGAGAGAAAGAATAAAGAAAGATTAGAATGTACAAAAAACGGATGAAGAGAAACTGGAATGCACACATTATCATTGTGTGTCCGTCATTTTATTATGTGAAAGATGGTTACAAAGTGGTTGAAATAGTTTCAATCATTTATTAGTTAATAAATAACTAATATTAATCTAACATTATTAAATAAGCCTTATATTTTAATATTTTTAGCTTTCATAATTTTTTTATTGTAATGTAAATGTACTTTCAACTAGGCTCTTACATAAATGTCTAAGAGGTAATAAGTTTGAATATATAATATATTGGTAAGCATAATTATCTTTTTGTGTCTTATTGCTTGTAAGAATATCTGCTAGTTGTGAAGTACCAGTTGCTCGCATTTTAATTTTAATCTGCTTTTCACTCAAGGATATACAACCCATATTGTATTGCTAATCATGTTGCTTTTGGACTTGTTTTTATGGTTTATCATATTATGTTTTACCATCTTTTATCGCATCTGCCATTTATCATGTTTATTATACTTTTTCTAAGTATAATTTAACTAATATTGTGCATGATTTTCATTATTTAGGATCTTGAGATTCTCTACTTCAGTCGTGTGGTGTGCCATGATCAGCCCTAGGTTTGAAAATGTTTTCATCACTAGGAAACCAAGCTTGTGGGCCTGTTATACAAACACGAAATTTGGGAAAAACCACCTGTTGTCCCAATAAATGCGTTTGCTAAATTTATATATGCTACTTAAGGATGGTATATTCACTTCTATATGCTTTGCAAAGATGACAGATAAAATGGAAGGTGGTAAAGTACAAAGAAATATCTCATCACGAAAACCAGAATACTATTTTTTTGTGAAACCCATGAATCAATAATTATCCATGTTGTGTGAAGTATGGGTGCATACTAGGTTTTGTTGTGGTAGGGACCCCAAAGTTTAGGCTTATGGGATAAGTAAATGTTTAATTGCAAAGTTGTAAATGATATTTCAAAATTAAAATTTAGTTGATCCATGGGATTGTAATTCATCACATCTTCATTACATTATTGTTGAAGTTTCATACATTATTACACCAAGAGGCATCCTACAATGGCGGCCAAGTGGTGTAATGGCGTGGGTTGTTTACTTTTATTCTCAACATTAAATTTGGCATCCATTTGACTATCACACAAATGTTTTCTTTGTTTTTTTAGAAGTCAATTGAAAAACAATAATATCTTGGCCATATGGTAATGTTCAGACCCATTTTTTTTTGAGTGATTTTTTTCTAGACCAACACAATGATGCAACTAAATTGATGCCATTTGCCACAATTAATGGGAAATTGTTAGCGAATGTAATGAAGTTACCAACCAATGTGGTATGTGAAAAATCTAAGATAAGAACCTTGAAATTGATATCTATTGACATATTTCACAAGGAAAATTCAACCTTAAATTTGACATCCATTTGATTGTCATTTAGAAGTTTTTTCTTTTTTTTGGACAAGTTCACCAATAAATTGTAATGTCTTGGCCGTATGGTGGAGTTTGGAGCCTGTTGGTTATTTCCTAAAAAATTCTTTTTTTGCCTGAGACTGGCGTTGTTGGGTTTACCCCCTTCACTTGGAGAGAGCATACGATCAATAAGAGTTAAATAACATGTATTGTTCAAGAGAGATAGTAAAATATATAGAGTTGATCTCCTAAAACTAGGGAGTCAAATCTCATCTAGAATTTTCCCACAATCTCTCAACTACTCCCTAAATTAATGTGACTGTTACGATTGCACTATGAATTATTCTCCTAACCTCTACCAACTCCTATTATTCATGTAATAACCACATACAATCCAATTATTATTCACTCCACTTATTATTTTCCCACACAAGCATTAATGACAAATGTGAAGCACCCAAGTCCTAAGCACCCATATGAGGACTCTTCCTAACATTCCCCCTTAGTTCAAACATAGGGAGAGGAACCGCATCCGACATAGTGGTGTTGTTGGGGCTACCCCCTTCACTTGGAGAGAGCATACACTCAATAAGATTCAATCAACATGTATTATTCAAGAGAGATAGTACAATATATAGAGAGTTGATCTCCTAAAATTAGGGAGTCAAATCTCATCTAGAATCTTCCCACAATCTCTCAACTACTCCCTAAATTAATGTGACTGTTACGATTGCACTATGAATTATTCTCCTAATCTCTACCAACTCCTATTATTCATGTAATAATCACTTACAATCCAAGTATTATTTGCTCCACTTATTATTTTCCCACACAAATATTAATGACTAATGTGAAGCACCCAAGTCCTAAGCACCCATGTGAGGACTATTCCTAACATTCCCCCTTTAGTTCAAACATAGGGAGAGGAACCACATCCTAGAGCTGCAGCACTGGTTTGCCTTGTTCCTGAATTGCCGCTGAAACCACCAGATTTGATTGAATCAAAAGTTTTGCATGTTTACAATCAATCCTAGCATTTTTGGATGTGCTGGACTCAAATTTGAGGCACGTTTCTCTCCAAAATGCTGTAGGTAAAAGTTGACACAAACAGGTGCACACATTAACACACTCAAACTAAGCACGAGCACAATGAACAAAATTGAGTGAAAACTGTGGATAGAGTGAACAAAATGGGAAAGATAGGTGATGCAGATGAATGGCGATTGCCTGGTGGGTTCACATGTGGTCTGCACTACTAAACTGTCGACAAAGTGGGCGAACGGGCGAACGAAGGGTTTTATATGTGGTCCACACAACATATCCTTTGTTTGCATGTTTTGACAAAAACTACAAATGGATGACACAGACAACAGATAATGGGGTTGAACGAGGTCCGCTCAACTTAGCCGCTGCCATTGCCTTTGCCTTACTTGACAAACAAAACATGAGTGGGGTGAAGGCCAAAGTGGACTCTTCTAAGCTTGCGCTGATACCAAATGTTGGGGTTACCCCCTTCACCTAGATAGAGCATATGTTTAATCAGATTCAATCAACATGTATCATTCAAGAGATATAGTACAATATATAGAGAGTTGATCTCCTAAACTTAGGGAGTCAAATCTCATCTAGAATCTTTCCACAATCTCTCAACTACTTCCTAATCGAATGTGATTGTTATGTGAGTAACAGTTACGTTATGAATTATTATCCTAATCACTACCAGCTCCTATTAGTAGGTCATTCTTACTCACATAATAATCACTTACAATCCAAGTATTATTTGCTCCCACACAAATATTAATGACAAATGTGAAGCACCTAAGTCCTAAGCACCCATGCGAGGACTATTCCTAATAGGTGTCACTAGATGGATGCCATTTTATAGGGTAGTAGGGTTATTAAAATGTGGTATGTGATAAATCCAAAACAAGAATCTTGAGATTTATCTCTTGGCGTATTTCACATAGATGTATTTAAGGTATATGTACTAGTGATTACGTAACCAGTGCATATTTATTTAGAATGATAAATATGTTAAAACTTGGAAGTCGTAACACTTATTGTTCAAAAGTATGCTCATTACATCATCCAACACAACATTGTCAAAGTGGAATGCTATGAGACTCTTCCGAGTTCTTGAGTACTCGCGAGTTTGACTTGACTAATTGGGAATAGATTATGAGCTGCCTTGCTTGGCTGAAACCTAGTCAAATTCAATGTATTTGAAAAAATGTGAGTATTCAGTAAGTTTTCTAAAACTCATTGAATCTCTATCAGACAACTGAGTATCTATGATATAAATATAAAACATAAAAAAATCATTCATATGAACTAATTTGTTGACGGTGGGCTGGTCTTGGTCATGAGCAGAAGAGTGCCATTGCTATTTTTATTTTGTGACTTGTTTCATGCATCTATGAGATAAATATAAAACATTAAAAATAAGCATTCATATGAACTAATTTGTTGAGGGTGGGCTGGTCTTGGTCAAGAGCAGAAGAGTGCCACTGGTATTTTTTATTTTGTGACTTGTTTCATGCAATGGTCTATATGCCATGGACATTTATACTCTTCCAAATAATATTTGGACATTTTGTACTAATGGTAATTGAAGCTCACGTTTAATTTAGTATAAAATATACATTTAACTTCCTAAATTTTTGATTTGACATAAAAGTTGCCATTCTTGATGTCTACATAATTTATTTATTATTCAATGTTAAATGAAAGATCCACATTTTTCTCAAATATTAAATATTTTGATACTTTTTATTTTTATGTTTTTGCCAAGTTTTTTCTTCTTCTTATATTGAGTCATTTTTATTGGTTTAAGAGCATTGATATACATGCTGGATAAAGGATGATCATAAATAAACAATTTATTTTTCTTCTGTTATTTGAATAAAACCATCCTGCTGTGCATCTTCATTAAACTGTTTATCTACAAGTAGAGGAGAAATTATAGCTTCCAATAACTGAAGGAAACTGGGTGGGTGCAAATACTATCCTGTTAAAGCTAAGGGCGAGTATTTTAACAAAACTTTTAACATCTTCTTTATCAACTGACACTTCTGTAAGCAGCTTCATAAGGGATCTCAGATTGTTTATGTGATTCAAACATTGTCGTATCACTGGCCATTTTAAATATAATTGTTTCTGTTCTAGCAGAAACCTTTCTTTTAACGCTTTAGATCCCAATAGCGAATTCTGATTATCATGAATTTCTTTTGAGCCTTTTGTTAAATAAAGATGATGCAACTCTGAATCTAGTATACCCAACCCCTATGTCACAAGGTATGCCAAATTTTATCAAAAAAGTTCAAATTTTACCAAATTTCATTCTCTTCGATCAAGAACTTGAAGTCGTCTTTTTGCATGAGAAGTTTTTGACATGATTTTGCATTATTTTATAAATGTGTGTATATATACATATACCAACTGAAAGCAGAGGATAGAAAGCTCTTTCCACTGTCTCTCTGACATATTTATGCATTTTTTCAGAAAATAAAAATGATACAAAAATTATTTCATTGAACCTGAAGCTGTTTTTTTCCTTGAACTTTATCCATTGGCAAACTTGAGCGAACTTTATCCTCGTCGAACATGAACTCAAACTCGAATCTTGTGACTTAGCGCAACCCTATAATGGACTTAGCTTTATCGTCTATATTACTATTCGTCCACTGTACCAACTTTTCTGGCTCTATGGGTGATTTAGCACCCTCATCATCTACACGAATGACATTCTTGTGCATTAACTGGAGTTGTATTTTGATTTTCCACATGAATGTTGTGCTGACTGAATTTTTCTATTGTGTTGTTTAGATTGAAAAGAAGAATTTTTCTAGTTTTTAATAAATATAATACATGATAATTGTAATTAAGGCACACATTCTATTGTAGTTGTTTCTGTACTTGTATGTGGGTGACACATTGATATTCTAGGGGACAACATGGTGACCAAGCATTCCATTTGCACTGCTTCAATTATGAATCTGCTGAGAGTAAACAAGTTTTAACAACTTGTAAGAACTGTTCGTGAGTCTCCTTGAGAAACAGTTAGTGTCTTGGATGCTCATGGTAAAGAAAAAAGAAAGACCATTTTACTATCTACGTGATCAGAGTATGTCAATGTGACTTTTAAGTGTATCGGGTTACAATAGAAAAGTACATGGCTAAAAAAGAATGTTATGAGTTGAAAAAGTGGCCAAGAACTAAAACATTAAAATGAAAAAACAATGAGAACTACTAGAGAGGATCAATCTTGTTGGTGAGAAGAAGAAATGACAACTGTTTCCAAACTACCAGCAACAATGGTGATTATCCAGAAATACAAGTTGTGTTGTACTGGAGATCAGAAAATGATGGCCCCCAGAGTATATACTAAGAAAAGAACACCTATATTTATTGATTGTCATTTTATTCTATGGACGATTGATATCTTGAAATGGCTCAAGTAAACCAACTTCAAGGAAGAACATGCACAGCGATAGCAAAAGCAAGGTGAATTTGAACAGTTATATTTTTGGGTAGGTATCTGACTTTTATCAGTTTTTTTTGGTGTGTACAATATAAAGCATTTGATCTTTCTATTCTGTTAGATACAGAAACACAAGGTTTTTCTAGTGTCTGAAAAAATGGCATGCAAGCTTTGTTTGGTGCATCACATTTGTTGAATTTTGGTGCCTGCGATCTGCAGTTATGTTCCAGTTTTGAGATTTATACCAGCTTGTGATTTGCAATCTTGGTCCAAGATCGAGTTTTGTAAAAAATGTTCTTTGCAAATGTACATCAGTGTGTAGTGGCACTGTGATCTTGTTTTAGTTTTGGATATGTCAGGACTCTGGTTTGATCTGTTTTCGCCTTCAGTGCAGTGTTGGTTTACTTGGTACTTATCTTTGATTTTGTCTAGGGCATCTGTTTCCCCAATAGTTGCTTATTTTCTGAGTTCTCGTGTTTTCCTTATTGAATGGCTAGGTCATTAGGTAGAAGTGCTAGAAAAAGTTTGCACAGTGATTGCCAATCTTTGGAAGTCTATGTAGGGCGTACCGATGTCCTCCATGTATTTGTATTTGAATATTTGTATATTTGTCTTTGAAAAATGTTGTGTTTGTTTAACTGTATAATCTTTATCTTTAAAGTTCACCTTTATCAACATATGGAAAAAGCTTAGTTTGGATTTAATAAAATTAAATGTCCATGCAACTTCATGATCTTAAAGTAAATCTTTCCTTCAATAATAATCACTTATTTTTCAACCATGCAAATAAACACCCTGTCCTTCACTTTGGGCTACAAACTTGAAGTACGCATTTTTGCCCTTACCTTGAGTACTTCTCGACTTCTTGTATTATTAAGGTTATCATGCTATGGCATCATTGTTGGTTTGAGAACATCAGTATACATGCTTATTCTATCAGAGAGGCCATGCTTTGATACCGATGTTGGTCTTAGGTCATTGATATGCACCATGGGCAGAGGGTGATAGTAAATGGACAGTTTATTGTACTTTGATTCAAATAGATATATACGATATCTTATTTACATAACTATGTATCAATTATCTAACACTCCCTAACTTACATACATATAATGTTAACCAACCAACATATAGTGTTATATTATCGAAATAAAATGTAACCCCAAAATGCAGAACTGACAATATAAATTGTTATCCTAGAAATTCTGGCTGGTTAGTTTGGAGAGTTGCTTTGGAATCCCGGCTGTGGAGCTTGCCTATGTGCCTAGGTTGATGATAAAAGTCACTACCAAAAGCAAGGTCAAAAGAGGAAGATGTAGAACCAAATGAAACACCTGTCATAATTGGCATTTTTGTAAAAGCATCTTAAGAGGATCATCTCAACAAAAATATCGACCATTACCAAGGCAGGAGTTTTCACGTCTTTTCGTTTGGGATTCAGTATACTACAATTTTGAAGACCCCTTGCTGTTTTTGACCTTTGAATGAGAAAGAAGGCATAGATTTGTCTAATGCCTTTGTTGATGCCAGATTATTTCTCTCCAAAAATGAGTGAAACGTATAGGAGTCTCTAATTTCTCTTGATGATTGAGGAGATTATGTCTTGCAAAATAACCGGACTTGCTACCTTTTGCAATTCAGGAGCATTACCACAATATGTCCACAATGCAATTGATCCCACAGAGTCCTTATCAATGAGTGTTTAGACATTTTCAAATGCTCTATTGGCAGTGTTGAAGATGGGAAATAGATTAAAAAAACTCAAACTTCTTGTTTGACGATGGAAAATTTGGAGGGTGTTGCTTGATATCCATCAACCATCTTGTTATCTTCATTTGGAGGCAAGATTTTATGTCGAATTGACTCAAGTTAGACACCATAAAACTTGCGATTCAAAGGGCTAGGAAAAGCATGTGAGGGTATTTTTTTATCACTTGTGTCTGCTAATATGTAGTTACATATGCCATACTTTTATATAAATTATGGTCATTTTGTCTTCCATAATTTGTTCACGCATAAACCCCTGCCTTATGGGGACATTTCTATCACAAATTCGCACCAAATTCACTATGGGTTCACATAATGAAATAAATACCTCAGATCGGCCTGCTAAGACTCATCATGAATAACAATTCTAATGTAAATTTGTCTTACTGTACAACCAATGTGAGAAAAACTGCATCCATTACTATCAAGTTAATTGAAAGAGAAAATAACTTTAAATGTTTACTGCACGATAAATAATACAAGCAAGGAAACAATTAGTTCCAATATAGGGGTTTATTGTAGTCCTTCGCCTAATAAATAAAGGCATTGGACCTAAAATCATGTGATCAGTGAACAAAGGCGTGGCACCTAAAAATTGATTAGGTATGCTCGGTGTCAAGCTGCCGTGTTGGTTGAGAAGGGCAATAGGATATGCATTAAGAAAAAACCTAAAGCGGGGTTCAGCATATTTGTATGTTGTTTCTTTCATCTGACATCAATTGAAGGGATTAAGGAGGAAGCTTCCTGTAATTGATTGCACTATCGGCAGATTAGTCCTTCCCTCGGGAGAACCCACATTTATGGTTTCTGGTTTGAAGCCTGCACTCAAGTTCTCCACACAAACAATGGGAAGGGGTCACCAGTACCTCTCACGTCTATGGTTTATTGTCCATTCTAAAGTAGATGTCATTTAGCTGGATAGTTTTGCAGTTATATTTTTTTCTCTCTCTCCTTTTCTAGCGGATCATTGTAGTGGGGTGTTTAAAGGACAACTTGCATTAAATCTAAATGATGCTCATATTGATGAAGTAAAGATAGGACTGATTAGAGGCTTGTCAGTAATGCTCCTCAAATGCCTTTGAAATTTCTGGGAGGCCTGTGAGTTGTCTCTTGGCAGATTTGACTTGCCCGACATGCTCTGAGAATGCTTGTCTGCTCTCTACCGTAATTCTTTTACAAAGGAATTTTGCTAGAGCATAGTACCAGCTCTCTCATATTTCTTAATTGCATCGTGGCTGGATTGTATCGAATGTTGGGTAGTTGCCTTCCATAGCCCGCCAAGAAAGATGTTCTGACTTCTAGCAATGGCATCATTTTACCATTGGACCCAACCTAAGTTGCCTGAGGAACATGTTCCAAATCCTTGTGATATTCTTTATGTAGTGGGGTCTACGAGGGTGGGAGACTTTTAGCGAAGAATGGGATTTAGGGATCTCTGGCTAATTTTTCCCCAAATAATCCCCAATAATGATGGTTTGATGGTCAAAGAGTGTGGCCTCCAAGAAAATCTTGATGAGCCAATCACCATCACACTACAATGTAAAATTTGTCTTACTGATATAACATTGCCTGGTCAAAACTTTTGAAAACTCTCATTATCTTATTGAAAATTAAACTAGGTGTACTGGTGCTCAGGGTGTCTGTTTTCGGTTAATTTTAGGGTCATAATAACCGGATTTACCAAGCCTCACTCTCTCCAGCACACTGCTACATACGGAGGCATCCTTCTTTGTCACTGGAGATTCAACCATGTTAAAGTTTACCACAATTAAGCCAATACTATGCACCAGGCAATTCATGTCTCACTCATCCCATGAAATTGTTTTTGTAACAGATTTTCAAGAGATAAATCTTGGAAAACCCTATTTTTGACAATACAGAACTAAAAAGGTAGTCATATAGGTGACAACACCATTTAATACCACCACGGGCAAAGTTCAGGGCAACAATAATAGAGACACTGTCCTTCCCTTTTCAAGAGAAGTAGGAAAAAAACATGGCTTGGGTTTGAATAAAATTTAAATTTGGAGACTGAAATCAGTCGCTTCAACTTCATGTAAACAAAGAATATCAAGACTAGAAAGATGCAACTGTTACAACACAGTTACATCCAGATACCCAAGTTATAATGTTTACCTGATGAAATATAAGTAATTAAAGATTATAAAGAGTTTGAATAATTCTCTGCTTTGTAATTGTATGCAGGGGTCAGTGAGACCTCTGATATTCCCAGACATGTCATAGTCAAGCAGGTGGAAAGGAATCTATGGCTATAGCCTCTGCATATCTGTTCAATCTTCAAACGTCCTGGATGTTGTGGTAAATTGTCACCATTTTGGCTGCTTCTCGTACCTTCTCTTACTACTGGGGTTGACAGTTTGCCTGCTTCCAAAGGAGGAGATGGCTCGGAGGGTGTTTGTGTATTTACAATATGTGTTGAGCTTATGAGCAATTTGCGTTTGTTGTAGATTTTAATGGGGTGTTTTTTTTTCTCGGGTTGATTCTGTAGACTAAGGGTTGTGATTGGCCTGAGCAGCTTGAGGAAAAGACCTCAAAGGAGTTCAAGAAGGGCTTCTCAACAAAGATTTTTGCCATTAGAGGATAATCCCATATTGTGGTGCAGGCTTTGGCAATGAAACAGTAGTTGGAAAATTAATATATTGCATGGAGGATAATCCCATCTTGTGCTGCAGGCTTTGGCAATGGAAACAATAGTTGGAAAATTAATATGTTGCGTTACGTGTAGGTTAAATTTTAATATATTACTGCGAGAACTGACCTGGAAATGCCTTGAAACGGCCTGGAAATGCCGGTGAGTAATTGGAAATGCCCTAGAAATGAGGACCCCTATGGCATTTCCTGCAACTTAGGTAGCTTTTAGACAAGTCATTCCGTTGCAAAACATGTGTTCTTACAAACTGATGAACCACAGCTGAGTTCTTGGGCATAGTGCACTGATTCTCAGAACTGAAATTGGAAGAAATATCTGTTGATGCTTTTCATTCTATTAATATGATTCCCGTGTGCCTTCCAATGTTACAGGACCAAAAGGTTCAGATGACGGATCTTGAAGGGGTTTTACCCACAAAATATCCAACTAAAGTATGTTGTGAAAAATTAAAGACCTAAGCATACTCATCTTGCTGAGTGAAAGCATCTGGATTTTGGATTCAAATTCTCAAGCATACCCATCTTGCTAAATGAAAGCATCGGGGTATTTAGATTCAAATTGTATATTGTGCTGTATACCTCTAGGATGAACTTTTCCGCTCTTCTTGGTTCCATGGGATTCTTCACTCAAAGTAGTTATGCTTGTGCAATTGTTTTAGACATTATAGTAAACTCTACCCAATGGGTGGGACAAGTAAGGAATAGCTGCTACTAAAGCACAGGACATGCAATCTTATGCCTGCAATTTTTAATGCTAAATTATTTTAGAAAACTTATATGTATTCAGATTGGCCAATTTTATCTGGAATAGAATTTCTGTTGATATCTTCTTGAGGTTGTCGCACGAGCAGTTACCAACCCTCAAACTGTAGCTAATAACAGGAATTAAAGGACAAGTATCTAGATTACTAGTCATTAGACTAGAATTCGACGTTTAGTTCAATCATCTTGTTACAAAAAAACCTCAAAGAATAAAAATGTTTCAAATATTGTGGATGAAGCTGCTAGCCATTTTCCTGATGTTCTAAAAAGCTGAGAATATGGTCGGGTTCCATCTTCATAATTTGAAGCCAGAATCGACTTGGCTCTATTATGAAGCATTCCAAAATGGGGGTTTCCCTCTAAAGATTAAAGATTTATGTTACAAGTAACTTCAAAGAGTTGAGCTTGACAATTAATAGCCGTGCCAAATCAGACAGTGGTGCTAAACCAATATAATGATGGGGTCATGTGCACTAAGGAGAACGCATCCCACAAAGGAAAGGTGGTCAAAGGGGGAGAACGAGGTCAAGACAGTGTTTCAACCCATGACACACAAGAAGTGGCTGAGAAGGGAAAAAGAGGTGCTAATCTAGTAGTCTATTAAGAGAATGAAGAAAAAAATTCAGCTTTAAAAGTTCCCTTTCCTATTTTAACCATTTCTCCTCCGATTTTCTTTTATATTTTCCCCAAGTTTAACACCAACACAGATTTCTGTTGAGAAAACTATATGACTACTAGTTCCTTCTATTATTTTTTCACCTCTTTTAAGGGTATAGTAAAATAACATAAATAGTGCATTAGACGTTTTAGGTGTCATCCAAATAATAAGCATTGAAGTCTTTTGTCGAAGGTCAATAAGACCCACCTCATTTGTCACTCAATGTGTCTCAAGGGCACTCTCCTTACCCTGTGGGCCATTGTGTTGCATATCTGTGTTCATGGGGGTAATGGGAAAATACTGAAGCTGCCAACGAGCTGCTGCTCTGCAAAGAATAGCCACTCACATTGCAAATTATAATTGTCACTGATTTGCACCCCTACTATACTCATGAAATTGTATCAGTAGTGTAGGGTATCTGTGAAGGAGCGATTATAAGGGAGGTTTTGGTATTTCATAAGTAACCAAGGAGTAAAAACAACACCAATGGGGAAAGAGGCTAGAGGGTGAGAAGCCCAAAGCAGTTGTTTACATTTACCGTTCCTCCCTCTACTAACAAATGCTTACTGTGTTTGTGTTAAGTGGTTCCCCTTGCATTGTGATTATTACCAAAAATACATGAGGAAAAAGTGTCATTAGGGTAATGACCAATGTTTTAAAAATCGGAACTGGACTCAGAGCCAACCAAAGGTCGGACCGGAACCAAACCGGTTCAAATTTTATGAGCCGGTTTACTAAAAAATACATAAAATTTTATATTTTTAATGAAAACAATATATTTGCAAGGTTGAAACTTAAAACCATGATTCCAACAATTACACACAAAATATGCAAATTTTGCTTTTATATATATGTAAGAAAGGTGTTTATAGCAAAATGACACAAACTCCAAGTCCAATACACAATACATATATCATATATGAGATTCCGAAACAAAATACATAAACAATGAGGCTCTAAATGGCCTCCATAGCCCGAGACTCCAAAAAAATGCTATGATATGATCATTAATACATTACAAATACTACAAGTTACAAAACTCTAGAATAAACTAGATGACATCAATGATCAATCATCAAACTTTGCACCGCTGCTGGAAATGGGATCCTCAAGGTCATCCTCATCAATATCATCACCGGCCTTTGGCTCTGACTCGGACCCATCCAAATCCTCAGGTACATTTGCAACAACTGTATTGTATTGGCACGGAGTCGGAGTAGCACGAGTGCAACTAGTGCCTGCTATGTTTCGTGACAGTGGCGGTGGTGTTGTTAATGGCTCATCATCCTAATCCAAACCCATCCACCCCAAGTCATCGGGATCAAACTCTTGGTTGACTCTCCTCTACCCAATCTAAGGTTGGATCTATATCATCCAAGACAATGAGATCAGTATCAGGTCTTCGGTTCAGCGATTGGTTGCGCCTTAGCTGAAGGTTGTACTGCACAAAGACAAGATCAGTCAACCGTTGTTCCAAACGGTTTCTCTTCTTTGTGTGAATTTGCTCAAAGATGGACCATTGCGCTCGCACCTAGAAACACTTTGCAAGTTTGGCTCGGGATCCGATTGCAAACTTTTTCCATTGAGGATCTTGACTAGCAAATGAATCCCACCAATGCGTTGCGCGATAAAAAATGTAAATATTTAATTAGTAAACAAAGTGACGATAAAAACATAAAGTTAAAAATTAAAAGTAAAACTTATAACTTAAAGGCTAAAGCGTAATTGAACAAATTAGATTGTCTTATGCAAAAATTCATGATTATTCATTAAAAATTTAATCAAATGAACTTCAAAAAACTTTGCAATCTAAATTCCTTGCAATCTTTGCAAAGTTTTTCCCAAAGGTAAGCGTGGCTTTTCTTTGAAGAAGGCGATCCGTCGGCGAACTTCAAGTTGTTGCATCTCATCAGGTACCATGCGTTCTAGGCACTCGTACAAACCATCTTTTACTTCTCAGGTTTGATTTTCTCTAAGCCGAGCTCTGTAATGATATTTCGGGTTCAAGAAATACCCAACTACATGTATAGGCCGATGGAGTTGATTGTTCCATCTATTATCTATAATCTCCCATATAGGCCCATACTTAGTTACCCTTTGTATGTTGCCCTTATCTGCTCCTTTGCTTGATCCATAGCCTCATAAATAGCCCATGGCTAATTTTTCCCCATCCACCAACCGCAACACCTTAACAAGAGGCTCGACAACTTTCACAATCTTTGCTGTTTTTTTCCAAAATAAATTATCAAAAAGTTTCTTCTTTGTGTCTTTCCCATCTTGTTTCCAGCTCCACTTTGATGCATTCCATTCATCACTTGAAAACATCTTTTTCAAGTTCTGTTGTTGGGAAGAAGAGATTGCAATGTGAGGAAGTTTTTGCAAATCTCGTAATGGCTGGCCTAACAAGTTCTTTGCCCTCAGTGTTCTTCCTCATTAGGTTCAATACCCATGAGTGATTGTAGATGTATTTGGTGATGTTGTTGCCATGCTTTACAATGTTTTTGATCCAATCTTTTTTTCCTATATCCTCAAGTATGAGGTCTATGCAATGTGCAACACATGGAGTCCAACATATTGATTTGTGTTTAGCCTCTAACATCTTACCAACAAGAACATATAGGCATAGAGACATTATTTGTTATGATTTGTACAACATTTTCCACCCCCACCTCTATAACAATCTCATTCAAAATCTCAAACAACAAATTTGCATCTTTCACCCTATCGATGCAACAACCGATTTGAAAACGTAGTACCTTGTGGACAAGAGGCAAGAAAATTTATTATGGTGCGGTTCTTGCCATCACTCCACCCATCTGACATAATAGTACATACTGTTTTCGCCCATGATGCTTTACAACTCTTCAAATATTCATCTATGGATGCAACTTCTTTTCAAAAGTGATCCTCTCAAGTGATGCATCCTAGGGCCTTTGAAGCCCTTTACCAACAACAACAATGGAATCAAACATAAGCTGGTAATAAGGTGAGTGGGCAACATTGAAAGGGATATCTGCATCATACCACCATCTAGCAATGTATTCAAAAGTTGCTTCTTTGTATTGTTTCTTCCAATGGTTATCCAAGGTGGGCTGATTTTCTGTTGGCATGGAGGCACTAGCAGGTGTGGAAGATGGAAAAAAGCTTTGAATGGTCTTTCTTTTTGAGGCCGGTTTTCTTGACTATGAGTGGATGGGGAGGCATATACCGAAAGGGGTCTCTAACATGGACAAAAGGGTCAAAGCAAGATCCTTCAACACTCAAGGCATGTTCCCTCCTTCTCCCTATTTCAACTTCCATCTCTTTTTGCCTAGCCTTCTCTTCTCAATGTTTTTCAAGCAAGTTTTTCATTTCCAACCTAATGGCATCAATATCAGGTGCATCACATGGGGTAATTTCAACTAATGAATTCCGCCCCCTCCCCCCTTGATGTGTTTCTTACAATATTTACAAAAAACTTGATTATCAATTACGTCTGCATGGGTCCATGTAGGGTCTTTTGTTTTGGGGGCCATTGTAAATGCAAAGAAATTTGAAAATGCAAATAGACAAAATAAATTTCAGATTTCTTATTTAATAAAATTTACAAATAAGGGTCAAATTTAAAATGTAACACACCTTTCAATGTGCACACAAATGAGGTGAAGAAACACTCCAAGTTTGTATATGGGCTGCACCCTCCAAATGTAGATGTGAAGACCACCACAAAGAGCCCACACTTGATGCCAAACAACCCCCAAACTCACTCCAAATGAACACTCTTCAATGTTGCCCCAAGCCTCCAAATCCTTCCAAATAATAGAGGTGCTCACAAATAGAGGTGGATGCCAATATCACCACAAAGAGCCCACAAACAATGCCAAACAAGCTCCAAGCCTCCAACTTCCAAGATCACTCCAAAACTAAACTCGTCAATCTTATACTCACAAATGCTCACAAATGCTCAATGAGAGGTGATGTGAATAGAGGGGGGGTGTATTTATAACACCAAATTAGGGTTTAGAGCAAATAAAAATTAGAAATTGTATTAAAAAAGACACTTTTTTTATTATAATCGCCGTATAAGGCTACGCAGGGACGAAACCGGACCAGTTTGACTGGTTTGAGGCCAAACCGATCAAACAGTCCGGTTTTTTGGACGGTTCAGGCAAAAAAATGGTAAACCGGTCGGTTCCGGTTCCGGTTCAACCGGTTTTAAAACCTTGGTAATGACTACCCATGGAGGTCATCTTAAGATGTCTTAAAGTTAAACACATGAGTAAAATCCCACAGAAATGAATAATCAAACACACAACTCCTTTAAAACTAAAACGTCCCAAAATTAGATAGAAAGAACAAGGCAAAAATTATCAATTAAGAAAGGGAAGAGAAAGCAGATGACTTACAAAAGGAAAGCTACTTACAGTCAGCTCCCTTCCATTATCTTCTCTACACAAGCTAGATGTGCTTCCCACCAACCTAGCTGACAAAGACAAGGGTTTGTCCCCTTTTGGAAACTTACTGAATCCTCCCCAAGAAAGAAATTATATTAATGTTCACTAATGGTCAAACTTTCAAAGTATGTTGGAGTCAAAAGTACCTTCAGTAATGATAGAGAAGTGCTAGGGTTAAAAAATCTTAGGTTATAAAAAGCAGGTAAGCACCGAGTGCTAAAAACTGTAACAAAACAAAAGGGAACATTAACTTCAAATCTAAAAACCTTCGTCCGCCACCTGATAGACTACAGTTTGAGATATAGCTAAAAACAGCATATGTTTGATCACCCTCGCCATTTCTAAGGTGGTTTGACAAATCCATATTTTTGGTTTCCACTCTGTTATTATACCTGCCTTCCAACTTAATTAATCATCAATGCAAGAATCTTTCCAGAACTGAGTCCCCACAAATTGTGTACATATAGTAGCACGGAACACTCGGGCAATGTTAAAGCATGGCTTTCTCCTTTAATGAGCTGAAGTGTGCACATGTCACTTCTCTCTTGTCACTTGGTTATTTGAATTTCAAAAGATTTTAGGAGCAAAGGATATTTCACTAAGGATTTTTTCCCATAGAAGCTAGCTGTATTTTCAATATGTTCTTCGAGAGTACATGATTTCTGTTCGTTAGCCCATGGATAGTGTGTGGAAGCTAATTGAGGCATTACTGTTGAATTTACCAGTTAGGGGCCAGACCAATTACTAGTCTTTCCAATGCTTCCGTGCGAAATGTGATTCTTCTTCCTTTTTTATTTTTATTTTCCAAGGTTAATCATCTCTGGGAATTTCCTAGTGTAAATTGTAAATTTGACTGCATGCATTTGCTAACTAGTTTTTTTCTAGCATGTCTCTCTCACATTCTTGAAGCCGAAAGGTATATTGTTTTTTTGAGCTACCAACATGGAAGAGTCTCCTTCATTATAAGAACTTGTTACTTAATACTGTGCAAACAATTGGTTGCTAGTATTACTGCTTCCCCAGATCAATTCTCTGCTCAATTATTTTAGTATTTGAACTCCTGAAAGACAACTTTAAATTTCTCTCAAATCAATTACCTGACACTTATTATATGCAATGTTTTGCATGCTGTAGTGGTTAGGCGGCTGATTACAGAGTTTTAATAGTAAATATAAGTTGAAGACTTATCCCATATTGTTAATGCACAAAGGTAATCTGGTAAAGAGGAGTGGTGCCAGAAAACAGGGCATGTGTACTCTTAAATGGAGCAACAATTTCTGGGGTGGAAGATTCCGATTCTCTATTGTGGAAGCTTTTCTTTTATCTTTTTCTAGGATAAAGGAAATGTTTGAACAAAAAATGTGCAATAAAATGCAAAGTTGGTGGTTTTTTTGAGTCCTTAACCTGATTTTTCTATTTATTTATCTTCTGAACTTAAGGGTGTGGCTGCAGAAAGCGACTTTTCGGTATGGTCAATGAACTTCCAACAATATTTGAGGTTGTCAGTGGAGCTGCAAAGAAGCAATCAAAGGAAAAATCGACTTTAACCATCAACGGCAGCAGCAAGAGCAAGTCTACAGGAAAGGTGGTGAGTTCATGGAGTCATTTAGTGCAGTTTTCGGTCATTTGGTACAGGTTACAACATGCAATCTATTTTTGTAGGACAACTTTCCAGTTTTTAAACAATATAAGGTAACAGAGTAGATGGCATGTTATTGTGCTCTGCAGTCATTTATTTACTGCCATCTTCTATGTAATTGGGTGATTACCCATTGGTCAAAAGTTGTTTACATGGTCTTTTCTAATTCAGCAGCAACCACCAGAGGCTCGGATGAATATGTCAAAATCAGTTGTCCCTAAGGACGAAGATGATACATTGGATGAAGATGAAGACGAGGAGCATGGTGATACACTCTGTGGAGCATGCGGTGAAAACTATTCGCATGATGAGTTTTGGATTGGCTGTGATATCTGCGAGAAATGGTTCCATGGAAAATGCGTAAAGATCACTCCAGCAAGGGCTGAACACATCAAACAGTACAAATGTCCATCATGCAGTAATAAAAGGCCGCGGCCATAATACATGGCCATGATCTTACTTTCTTCGTTCTCATCGAAGAGTTCATTGTCTCTAATGTTTCCTCAAACATTGTTGCTGCAGTTGCGGAAGTGTTTCCATTTGCAGGGACAATCTCTAACTTACTGTTTAGAAGTCATCCGAGTTCGGTGTCATTCATACTGGACCATTGTTTTGGGATAACTTCATGCGACGGTCTCTTAAAATTGATATAGTTTGATTCTTGTGGTTATTTTCATTGCTAATGGAAATCACCATTAGGTTTGGAGTGTGAGATATGGTCATGTGGCTGTATTTATCACAAAAATATTATCTTCACTTGTTTTATAGTAACGCACATTTTTTTATGCCTTAAGGCTTACATACCTTTTGCTATATGACTTTGTTCCACTTACAAATGTAGATGGTTTTGATTACTTAAATGCCATGTTGAACATATTACTTTTTAATACTGATTACTAATTTTGGGTACTAGTGTTTCACGATCTTGAATATTACTGGGGTCTTTCCCACAATTTCATTCCTGTCAATAGAAGTCATGCAGCATCTTAGTTAATTCTAGGGAGTCTGAACAGGTAGATTGTTAAAATGAAAATTTCCTTTTTCCATGTTATTCATCGAAGAACATACAAACATGGATGGTTTTGATTACTTAAATGCCATGCTGAAGGTATTATCTAATACTGAAACCTAATTATGGGTACTCTACTATTCATGATGATCTTGTATATTTTCACTCCTGTCAATATAAGTAGTGCAATACTTTAGTTGATTTTAAGGAATCTCTGACAAGTGTGATTGGTAAATGAAAATTATTTTTTGTATGTTTTTCATTGAAGGAAACATTTTGGGTTTGCAAGAAGGTTGCTGGAGACACTGGTGGCCGGGGGAATTAAACCATCAAATTGATTTAGTATTATATTATTGGGTGGGTGTAAACATCATAATGATGAAAATTGGATAACTGAAGTTATTTAATTTATCCCCCACCCCCAAATGCCATGTAGGATAGAACTGCAAATGTTCTCTGGAGGTTCAAACAGATCCATCTTATTTGTTTTATTTTCCAGATATTACTGGTTAAGATCCTGGTAGCGACTTTTGTCAAAGACTCATAACTGTTTGAGCAGTCTTTCTTCTTCGTTTCTTTCACCGTTTTTCTCACTCTAACATGCACCAAATCATGACATAGGACATACAGTGGTCACTAGCATGCAGATGATTCGGTTTGTTCTAAATTGGAAAGTACCTGTGCTTTATAAATGTCTTTAATGTGCCATTGCTACATTTGTACTAAAAATCAAATTTAAACAATGTGTGAAGTAATTTGCTTTACTTGACACGGTACCGAGATTACTGATTTTTTTCTTGCTGCCAGTAAACCTAGTGTGAATGAAGAAGACACCCAGTTTCACCTACAAACATGTCAAGTATATATGTAATTAGGAGTCCAAGCTTTCATTTCAACTAACAATGGGAAGTGACCATGTATATAGATGCTCGTTGATATTAAGCTAGCTGAACTTCATGATTTATAGTTCAAACTACGGGTGCTTCATCTGGATTGTAGTGTTAATGTATATGGAGAACATGGTATTAAAAAAGTACCTTTGTTAGTCATTTTGTATTCTGCTCTTATATGCAATTCTTGTCTAGCAAATTATTATATGATATGACTATTTATCCGATGTGTCAATGTTGATTAATTTTTGAGCAAGATATTTGAAAAGCAAGGTCAAGAACCAAGGCAAAATTTCCAGGTGCAAAATGAGGGAAATTGGCATTTCGCAAGTTTCATCAAATCCAATTTCATCTATTCCATCTTTCTGGTCTAATCACTTAACAATGTTCATTATTTTGAAATACCATTAATCAAATGGACTTGGGAAACACTAAAATTATTTCCAACTTAACAAATGTTTTGTTTTGTTTCCCCCTCCTATTAAAATAGAGAAATTCCTTGAAAGAAAAAAAAATTCCAGGCCTAAAATAATTAAAATTGACTTCTTATGTGCTGATCTTGTGTCAATTAACTTGTAAATGCAAGTCCACACCAAAACACCAAACTGAGGTGCTTGGTAAGGCACTTACAATTTTCCTTGACATATGATAACCTCTCTCAAGCAGAGGTTTTAGACTTGCGTGGCATAGACATGCCAGTTATGTTGTTTGGTATTTGAAACACAAAATTACATATTCCTAAATTTTCTGAGCAAAAGATTGTTTTATTCATCATTCATTTGGGTGGCCGGGTAGGGCAAGAGAAATAATGCTTGGTCAGATGAGCGTAATCACTAGTACGTTTTTTTAAGATTGCTTACTAATTATTTTTGGGGGAGGCGAGGGGGCTAAAGTCAACTTCTGTTTTCATGATCGCACACTTGATTTGCATCTTTAACTTTGTGTGTTTTTTTGTTTTATTTTTATATTAACATTTGTATAAATATTGACGTTGTAACTATGGCAATTGTGGATAAGAGATGTGGAGAGTGATTCTGATCCTTTGCGATGAGGAGTACTAGGTGACTGGTGGGACTCGAAAAGACAACTTTGCAATTGTGAGTTTTTCACCTTGGCCGTTACGTAGTTTTTACAAAACTTTTAATTGTTAAATTCGCTTGTGTTATGGAATAATTTGGTGTCATCAAGTGAGCGGTTTAACAATTTTATAAAAGATACAAAATATTAATCATAAGCTTCATGATATACTGCTCATGTTTTTAATTTTTGTTTGCTATTTTTTAAGGAGATAGCTCCCAAAGATTTAAACATGCAATAACATAAACATCTTCAGGGCAAATTAACTCACTCAAGTATTTGTACTACATATCACAAGCATAAAAATGCATATACAAATACGACTAATAATAACTAACTGATTATTGAAACTGATTTGGAAGGTAAATACTAAGGTTTTTAAAAAAGAAAAAATCGGAAAGTGCTTTTGGCCGGAGCTTATGAACCAGGAAAATTAATCATAAAAATATGCATTACAATAATGGTGTTAACAGGAGGTTATCAAACAACCAACACAAACAAATAGGATATAAAAAAATCACTGTTGAAAGGTTTACTAGCAAGCAAGCAAGTCTTCTATAACCTACCAGGTGTTTTGCAGCAGCTCTAAGCTTTTGCAGCTCAACTCCAACACAATCCTCGGTCATCATCCAAATGAAGACCTCCAAAGATTCTCATAATAGGCTCTTCCACAACAAAAGCCCCACACTTCTGCAACTAACCAAACCACAAAAGGGAGCCTGCAGAAAGGAACCCAAAGGATGCAACACAGTCTTTTGAAGTACAAAAACATTCGTCTGCGTACTCGGTCTTTCTTAGCTAGAGACAATCTTCAGTAATTCAAACATGCCGAAAACTTCCAGCAAAGAGGCCACAAAAGGATGCAACGCTGCCTTCTGTATCCAAAAATAGACCTCGGTTGCCCTTCCTCACCCAGAAACAAGCTTTTGCATCTTGAGCTAATCAGATTTTCCATCAACATGGAGGTTGCCAATAGAAAGCTTCCAGTCTCCCTAATAAATGAGAGACAAGTTGAATATAAATCTGTTGAAAAGTTACCGTTTGAATTTATAAATTTGAAAATGTACTGTACAATTCTCAACTTTTTGTGCATCAACACATCTATTTCGTGCAAAAGTCCAATACTCTTAATAAGGGATGATGCCGGGATCATGTCCCGAGCCACTTTGACAGAATAAATACCCCTCAGACCTGGCATCTACCTTAAATAAGACAATTAAATCCAAAACTTCAACGAAAATAAAATAAAATAAAACAAAAACTAAAAATATTAGCCAATAGATTTTTATTGTGGGAATCGTGCCCACCAAACTTGTCTCACATTGCGAAACAAGCTGCATGCAATTGTAAAACAACTTGCCTATATGCAACAGCTGGGAAATGTTTTCAAAATTTGATCCAAAACTTTTAAAATCTTTTCCTGATCGATTGCAATCTGCTTTTATGTGACAAGATTTTCTCAATCAATTGAAATCTACATTCATGTCAGCTTTAAATGCATATCATAAATATATGCAACGTTGTCGCCCCAATTTCGATCATCTCTCCCACCGCCCATAGTCAACTTAAATACACTTGATGGAGTCCAGGATCGCAATCTTCCAAGCAGAAAACTATTTTAATTCAAATTTCTTTTGCTGCATCTTCCATAGGCACAGTAAATCACACTTTCAGAGAGGAGGAGAAGTCAACAAGCAATTTAGAGGCTAGTTGGAACTGCGAGTCTGCACTGCTTTCTACGGAAGTTGGTAATTCTTCCCACTTCTCTTAATTTTTTGACTTTGTATAATTGGTTGCTTAGAGCGGGGAAAATTGTCCCATGTTCCTTGCTGACTCATAGTTAGCACACATGAGGCCGTGGGGCAAAACCATAGATTTTTAGCTGGTGCTGTAGAGAATTTTAGGGAAAAATAGCAGTCCTACCATTCCATATAGTTTAAATATTTTCTTTTCTGCACTTCTTGTTCTCGGAATAGATTTGAACTCACAAAATAGTAATTTGCAACAATGTTTTGTTGACAGCTGGCCAAAAAGAGTGGCATGTAGAAGGGAAAATTTACAGCCCCTCACCAATTCCCATTACTGAAACAAACTGTTTTCTTGTTTTTGAGGCTGCTAATTTTCAGGTTAAGGTGACTGGAGCATTGAACATGCATGGGACCGCTGCCCCAGAAAGAGTTTGATGAGATGTAATTTTCGCTCCTACATTTTTAACCACATAAACAAATCTCATAGTGGTTGATTGGTTTGGTTTTTGGTAAGATATAAACTTCAATTTATCATGATCCTTATGCCAATGGTGGTGACATTACAATAGAAGTGTTCTTATTAATATAATAGTTGATTGATTGCAAGATTGCTATGTTTACTTCCTCAACCTTCTCCTTGCTCTCTTTCACAAAATTGTTCACAACTTGGAACTTCACCAAGAATAATCTTCCCTACATTATTGTCGGCACAGTCATTGCACCTCCTTATGTACAATTGCTAGTAAATTAAATCAAATTAAGACCGTATTGGCGTGCAAACTGACCTTTCAATAACTAGAAAAAATGAAAAGAAGGGGACGACAACACCCGGACTTTGTGAAGACCGACAAAAGGGCCCGGGAGCATAAGGGGTGCTTCTAATAAGTGCAAAAACTCTTGAAACATAGACTAGGAGGCTCATGAAACTAGAGATATGTCTAGGGAGATATAAGGGGAGAAACTTTGAAATTAAAAAAAAGAACTTGGCAATTACAATTATTTTGGAAAGCAGACATGAGACACTAAAATTATATAAAATAATACTAAACAAACAAAATATCGCTATTTTCAGCTATCTACATTTTGCCCCACTTTGACGTGTGTACGAGCACATTTCAAAATAGAATAAATATAATAAAAAGACATGGTTGCACATCTCAGATCCAAGTCTTTTGGAATTGAAGACGACAAGCCTCTCAAATTTTAGAATTGTTATACTTGTATGTACAAACATGGGTAAGTGCCAACTAACAATAATTGCTAAAATTTGGATGCTCAAATAAAATAACTAGTTTGCCCTCGTATAATAGGTCCAACACACTATTGAATGAGATACAAAGATGGAGAGGTTTTAGGAACTTTATCGGGCATGAATCTCTATAGAAAAATCGGGTCTTTAGAAAATGAAAATGGATTTCTCTATGTTAGGCGAAGGGCCTTCAATCTATCATCATGAATTGATGTGTCTTGAAACATAGACAATAAGTAGAGTAACTTGAGGGATGATAAATATATAATATTGTTGCCCCCTAGATTTGAGGTTAGCACAAAACATCATGAGAATGTAACATCTTCAAAAATACAACCTAGCTTTTTTAAAGGAAGGTATTCACCTTCTAGGTCAAACTAGGACAATTATTCCATTCAAAGTTCAAGTGGGCCCATAACTCTTACAACCTTATAAAGCATGGTGAAGGGTTTCCAAGTTGATTCCCGCTCTAGGGAGAAGGTACAAACATCTTACCTAGCTCAAGGTTCATATCCTTGTTACAGATTTAGACTTCTCAATTTCAAATGTTTTACAATTTAGAGTTTGTTCTAAATAGTTCACAAAGTGAACCATTCAATTATGACAAAAGATTTTGTTTTCTAACATTGAGGGAGGGTGTTTTAGCCTCATATTCCCCTATTTCAAACCGAATTTAAATCATGAGCAAACCTGTAATCATTAAGCCATTCCACAATTTAAATTAACCCTCTAAGCATAAAGTTAATTCATGCTAAAATTACCAATTCTACAAAAGAGAGTGTTATCACGCAAAAGTTGCATCCTTTGCATGATCATGAATTGACAAGATACTTTTTGGGTAGCATGGGATTGTCTCCAAGTGTGAAGACAAACCTCTAGAGAAGGCCTACTCCTTCTCGTTTTTAGCCCACTACAAACTAACCTACAACTTCAAAATGCAACTAAACTAAGTCTAAACTACAACTTCACGGGAACCATAGTTGAGAAGGTAAAAATGCTACAAAATGAAAGGGAGTGATGCACCAAAGCTAAAACATGGTTCAAATATGACATGTAGAGACACAAATGCAACCATATATGCAAGAATCCAAGAGAAACATAGTTTTTGCAAGATACAAATGAATAGATTCAAAAGAAATCATACATTCATATCAAATACATGACATTTAAAGGAATGAGTCACAATTGCATGTCACTAAAAGCATTTTCGCTTGCATTTACAAAGGTTTGAAAGTGTGGAAAATGCAAAACTCCAAGGAGAGCTCCAAATTCTACAGAGAAGAACCCTTTTCCCATGCATAAGCACTTACATATATAGAAAATGAGAGAGAGAGAAAAGGGGTGACCAAACAACCATAAATGCCCATTTCCACCTATCTAAGGACTAAATGTAATCATTTTGCAGTTTTAGGCATGAGCATCCTTCTCCTCATCCCTGTACTACTGCGTTAGAGCAATTGGATAAGGTATGGGTGTTATTCATCAATCAATCCTGGTGGTTAAAGTGGTTGAATGCCTATAGGTGCAAGAAATGATGTTTTTCTCCTCCAAAACTCGTGTTTTCATGGTTTTCCCCTAAAACTCGACAATCGGCCGAGTGGTGTTTCGGGGAACTAGGGGAACATGAGAATGGTTCCATTCATGCCTTCATTTACCGTTTTAACTAATGTCTAGTGTATTGTGCTTCTTGTGGGGTTTTGAGGAAGTGGAAGAACCTTGGCACCATTCCTTGAGTGTCATTTGGGTCCACTATGTCCGACTTTCTGTGTTATAACCTCGTCACTTTTCGGTGAACACTCGGAACATGGGAATGTTCCAATAGTGCCATGTGACCTGACTTGCCCGACTACATGCCCATTTGACCCTCCTCGGCCGATGTAGATAATTGGTGAATGGTTAGAATGTGAGAATGTTCCAAGTGTGCTTTGCAATATCTCGATTTACCCACTTTGCCTTATCCAATTGAACCTGTCGGATGAAGCGGTAATGCAGGGAACTCGATGAACATTAGAGCAGTTGTCAAAGGTGTAAGGAAGGCTGACTTATCCGATTTTGCAAGTCTATGCGGAAAAGGCGGTAGATCGGTGAACCGGATGAACAAAACAACATTTCGTCTATTCCCAAAATGGTGATTAAGCCAACAAAGGGGTTTTACATGAAAACGATTGTCCTTTCTTCTCCCTCCTACTTAACACTTGAAAACTCCCACCCTCTCGTCAGCCAAAACATCAAAATGGTTTGGGGGTGATTTTGGGATAACAATTTGGTGGCTTAGTGGGGCTATCTACCTACTACATGGAAGATCGGTGGCCTTTTGAGCATCCATTGGGCATGGTTGAAAAACTTGAAAACTAATTAAAAACTTGAAATTCTTACCCCTGAACTTGTATATTCTTGCTCTTGAAAGAAAATATCTCGGAATTCATGAATATGACTTGTTAACTGTCCCAAAACATTGATTTTTGCCAAGGAGCATGGAGAACTCTAATTGGATTAAATGAAGTATGAAATCAACATAAATTTACATTTGATATGGTCTTTAATGAGAGTGGAAAACTATTTTGAAACCGATTTCCCTCCCCATTGCTCAAAGTACCAAGCTGAAAAGAGAATGAACACCTCGTTAAGTTTCTCTCGCATTTGGTTTTGGAGGTGTTGAAACTAATTTTGAGACTTTGATGATCCTCCTCTTGCTCTAGATAAATCATGACAAGTGGCGAATACCTTTTGGCTCTAGACTAGCTAGACATGTGATTGGGCAAGCCTTACTTTGAACTATGAAACTGAAAATTCCACTCGAGAACAACAAGACCTTTTTGTGCAAAACACTTAGGGAAATGAAAAACTATACTACCAAAAAGACAATGTGTTGAAAAACACTTGGAGGAAGTAAAATATAATATGTACAAGGTATAACCTTTTCTTCAAAATCAATGTTTGAGATAGATCTCATTGACTAGGATCATGAGCTCTTCTCCATCCAATTTTGACAATTGGAAAGCATTGTTTGATTTACAACTGGAAATCACGTAAGGGCCACTCTAAATTTTATCAAAATTTAAGGCGTACCTAGCTTAGCTCTATCTCGATCCCATTTGAGGACAAGATCTCCTTCTTGAAAGCTCCTAGCACCTTGCTTTCTTTTCAAAACACTTTTTAATCCGAGCTTGATCCTTTTCCACTGTTTATACTGCTTAATTTCTTAACTCTTCTAGCTCCATGAGCTTTGCATATCTGTCTTCCATGGCCTCCACCTCAAACCTTTCAAGATGGTTAATGAGCTCTAAGGTTGGCAACTCAAAAGATATTGGCAATTTTTCTTCCTTACCATAAACCAACTTGTAGAGTGAGCTACCAGTTGACATTTTGGGGGTGATCCTATCAGCCCATAAAGATGATTTCAGTTTTGTGTGCCATGTTATTTTATTTTCCTCCAAGGTCCTTCTTATGACCCTTAAAAGGTTCTTGTTTATTAACTCAGCTTGCCCTTTCCCTGGGGTAATAGTTTGAGGATGTGCTTAAGTAGATTCCATTCTTCAAGGCCCAATCAGAGATTTTTGTGCCAAGGAATGCTAAAGCATTATCAAATATTATTGTGGAAGGAACACCAAACCTAGTCACAATTTCTTCATAGAATTCTAGGATGTTGGACTCATTTGCTTCCTTCAAAGCAATTGCTTTGTCCATTTGGTGAAGTAATCCGTGGCTGTCAAAATCCACTTATGCCCCAAACTAGAATGTGGATTGATCACTCAATGAAATCCAACCCCCATTGCATGAATGACTGATCCATTGAGATGGGATGAAGGGGTAGAGATGCTAGTATCTCTTTTCCTGTGAAGAAGGCACACTTTTTACATTTTTAACCCATGCATGACAAAGTATTTGAAGAGATTGGGCCAATAATAACCACCCTTCATGATCTTAAGAGTTGTCCTTGGAGAAAAGTGCCCTCCTGCTTCTCCATCATGAAACTCATGAAAAACTTTCTCAATCTGATTTTCCTTAATGCATCTCAAGAGAACACCATTCACATCCTTTCTAAACAAAATCCCATCAATAAACACATAAGGAATGGATTGAAACATGAAATTCCTTCTTTTGGACTTGCTTGAGCTTTGAGGAAATTGAAATGTTAGGAGAAAGCGCGTTATATCATGGGTCAACAAGGGATGAGTGAAGCATCGATTGGTTCTTGATCATGTTGGAACATTAGGACAACCTCCTTTTCAATCTGCAGAATCGAAACTAGTTGCTCACACAAACCTTTGCCTCTTATTGTCTTAGTTATCTTGACATCAACATCATACTCTATCACTTTGGTTATCCAACCTGTCCTTTTCTTATTTAAATCCTTGTTTAAAAGGAATTCTTTCACACTAGAATGTGACACCATTAGGTGGATCTTGTTGTTGGATACCAAATGTCTAAATTTCTTCAAACTCCTTATGACAACCAAGGCATGCTTCTCAACAAATGAATATCTTACCTCATAATATTCTAGACTTTGCTTAAAAATGCAATAGGCTATTCCAAACCTTCTTCATTCAGTTGTACTAGCATGGCAAATATTGTATCCATGCCTCCAAAAGCATACAAGGTGAAGTCCTTTGAGAAATCAGGATTGATAAGGGTAGGGGCTTGTGCTATTGCTTGTTTGATGGCCTCAAAACTACCCTTCCCTTCTATAGTCCATTTGAAAGGCATGTTTTTATTTAGCATATATGTCAATGGCTTAATAAGATTGGAAAAATTTGGAATGAAACACCTAACAAAGTTAATTCTTCCTAAGAAGCTTTGCAGTGCCTTCTTATGACTAGGTAATGACAATGCAAGGATGACACTTACCCTTTCTGGATCAATTACTAATCCTTAGAGACAATGTGGCCAAGGAGCTTACCTTCATGTGCTAGGAAGATACATTTCTTGGGATTGAGAGAAACCCCAAATTGTCTACATCTTTCAAATACTGTTTGAGATGGAGTATATGATCATTTGCATCCTTGGAGAACATTGTGATATCATCAAGGTAGACAAGAAAAATGTTATTAATCAACCCTTTGAATGTCATATCCATGGCTCTTTGAAATATTGCTCCTACATTAGACAAACTAAAAGAAATTTTTCTATAGGAAAAAGTTCCTCAATTAGTGGTAAAGGATGTTTTGAATTGATCTCCTTCCTTCACCATAATCTGATTATACTATGAGTAGCCACCTAATAGGGAAAACCTCTCTGATCCTGCTATCATTTGCAAAATCTGCTATATAGACGACAATAATAATGATCTTTCAAGGAAACCTTGTTTAAGTCCCTAAAATCAACACATAATCTGATTTCCCCATTTCTTTTCCTTCTTTGGAACTAGGTTAGCAACCCAAGATGAATGTTTAATGGGAATATAATGTTGGCCTCTATTAACTTGTTCGAATCCTTCACTAGAGACTCAAATCTTGGGTTGACAGGTCTTTGTTTTTGTCTAATGGGCTTGGCCATCAGATCTAGCTCAATGGTATGTTGTGCCAAATTAGGATCAAAACCCCTAAGGTCTTCATAAAAAAACAACATTTTTTTGACAAAGGTCTACAAATGCATGTTTCTCTTGTGGAGTACATACCTTTCCAATCTTAAGCAACTTGTCTTTGCTAACTGAAATTGGTTCATAGTCTTCACCCTTGACCACCATGTTTGTTTTATCTTTCCTTAGCTGATCATATGAATTAAAAATGGATTCCAAGGTAACTAAGCCCTTGGGAAACTTGTTTGATCTTAGTTGGATAATATTATCTCCATATTGCCATTCCTTCTTGTCTGATTTCTTGAATAGAAATCAGACTCTTATATGAATTTGACAATCTATTGGTCACTATCAAATACTTGTCAATTAGTGCTATTATACGGAACAACATGCCTTACTACCACTCTAACACCCTTTTGTAATCCATCATTATTAACGCCTTTAGGAATATTAAGCTTAACACCAATCTTTGCTAATTTGTCAAGTTGATTCATTCTCCTTTCTTGGTATAGAATGGATGTTGAATGCTTGAAATATTCTAAGAGATCCCATACCCAATGTGTTATCACCAAAAAGTAGCACCCTATATTTGATCACGAAAGACCAATAAATTTGGTTAACATGGGATCGTCTCCAAGTGTGGGACTTGCATCTTGAGACGAACCTCTAGAGAAGGCTAGTTCCTCTACCTATCTAAACTAATTCTAACACTACTCATAATCTATCCTACTCTAACGCATCCAAGGGACTAGGGAGAGAGAGGGAGATATATATGTAGAAAGAAAAACCTAAGCTAAAAGGGGTGGTGATGGCTCTAGAAGAGGGTCGATCAATCTCCACGAGGAGAAGAAAGGGAAAAAATGTAAGAGGAATGGAAAATAGACGTGACAAAGACCTGAAACCATGTTTACTAACCCCTTCCACAAAGTTATAGCTCAAAAAAATAGAAACCCTACAAGTAGAAAACACACACAACATACCAAAGGAGTAATGAAGAGGCAAGGTGCAATAAACATGGGTATGGAGCGAGAAAAAAGCCATGAACACAAGATATTATTGCTGAAAGGGTGTACAGGACCATTACATTCATGATAGAAGGTGAACATACATTGTAGGGAGAAAATCCAAGGCTTGAAACTTGTAGGAAGCCGGCCACCATTTTGTCATAGTGCCATTACAATAAAGAGGGATCTGTTTTAATGAGAGTGAGCCTCATACTTATAGAAAATGGGAGAAGAAAGAAGAGGAAAAGAGATAGAGATGCACTAAAACCTAACGCCAAATAAAAATCAATTCATGCCAACGCATAGAGATCTGATAGGGTCACTTTCCACATCATTTTATTTGTAGGATAAGGCATGTGCGCCATTCATCATTAAATAGGGTGGTTGAAGGCGGTTACACATTTTAAACAAGTAAAACTACCCCTTTTTCGTTGAACATGTGTTTACATTTTGACCCCCAAAAATCAATCAATTTATGATGTTCTTGATGTCAAAATGAATCCCTTGAGAGAATTACAACACCATCAATTTTGTGCAATTTGGAGCACCGCATTGAAAGTTATGGCTAAAAACCAATATTGCTTTGTTATGTGGATTCCCATAAATTTGTCCTTTCTTTATGTGAAACTTCTCTTATTTGGCGGCTTTGATAATGTCTCACTTTGAATTTTGTTTTTCTTGAGGCATTTTCTTTGTTGTGTGACTTCTTAATGTTTCGTGGCCTCATTTGTTTGTTTCACGAGACTGGGGAGTCCATGGAATACTATGACCATGTTGCACGACATTTATTGTTAGTGGCCTGTTTCTTTATTTTGCGTATTTTTAAAGCCCTCGTAATGTTGCGGATGTCCCATCCTTCGTTATGCGGATTTTGCATATCTATGACCTAGTTTCTTTGTTTTGTGGGTTAGGAGAACCCTCTCGAACACTAATGTTCAATGTTCCGCCCTTAACCACATTTCAAATTGTCCTCCTTGTTTCAAAATCTTATCCTTCATTCCACGAGTTAGGGAACCCATGAGAACACTATGTTTCCATCTGCGAAGGTATAACAAGTTCTAAACATGCAAAGCAACGAGGGTCATTACATTTAGTCAAAACATCTTGCTCAATTTACGTACATTCTTCCTCATTATCTTTTATGGAACTAGTGTTTAAAAATACTTTCTCTTCCCCTTCAATTCCAATCACGTTTTCCTTCACAATCTGCGTGTTTTTGTTTACATTCAGATCCTCTTTTGCATAATTTGAACCTTGTCATCTTCCCAATTTGATTCACACCAATATTCAAAAAATATGTAGTTTTTTTATCCTTGGCTGAATTGATTGGAGATGATACATTATAAATATCAAGGGGTTATTGATTTGAATCTTCTTTAGGCCTAGAGGTCTTGGGCTCAAAAATTCTGATTTGATCATTTGGAGAAGCCAAATGATCCTTCTAAACATGATCTAATATCTACATTTTATCCTCTCCTTAAAAGTAGAAAACATCATGATCTACCCACCTTGTATGATAACTTGGCTCAATGTGGGTTGGGTAGAGCATTTGGAAAACTATGGGTTCTCAAAACATTGTGACAAGGTTTTAGAGATGCTGGGTAATGCCTTGGGTGGAGATGGGGATAAATTTTACAGATCATAGGGGATGTTTTGGGCATTATAAACTTGTAGAGCACCAAATGAAGGATAAGGAAGAAAAATATCTTCCTATTTTTGGAATGGAACAATGGATTTTTCATTATTTGAATGAGGGGAAAGGAGGATTTGAGGGGGTGAAGGAAGAATGGAAGCAATGGGCATGAGTTTCCTTGGCCAACTGATTAAGAATATTCTTAGCTTGCAATGTAATTGCAAAATCTTGAGGAAGAGTATTGCCTCCTAGGGTTTGGATTAATATAACTAAATCAACATCCAAGGACCTCAAATAATACAAAAATTCCATACCTTATGGGGTTCTAAATTCTTGAGGAATTTTGAGCCATGTCCTTGAGAATATGATGTTGAAATCTGAGATAAAATCCATTAAAGCTCATTGTATTTTGCTGAGGTGTTCCATGAGAGAAATGACATTTGCATTCTCCTTGAACTGGTTGTGTAGTTGTTCTCCCAGCTGATCCCATGTGGAAATGGATTGAGGAGCCAAATTGCTATACTAATCTCTTGTTTTACCTTTGAATGATGAAACAAGAAGCTTGAGGCAAATGTTTTCTTCTCTAATATTGTGAATGGCACAATGGTTGGTTATATCTTGAATGTGATCAATAAGAGATTGATATCCATTTCCATGAAAAGAGGTAGGATTTTAAGAGGCGGTTTGGGAATTTCATCCCATTGCTACAAATGAAGGGGGCTTGAACCGAAATGATAGAATAAATGAACTATTTGGAGAACAATGAGAGAAATGCAAACATGAAAATGAGTGGAATTGTGTAGATTGGGTTGCTTGAACAATGAAGTCGTTAGATGTGTTGAGAACTATTTCCAAAGGCTGAATATCACCAAAAACACATCAAACTTGGTGAAGTAAAGTTGTAAAGTCCTTCAAAATTGTTCCATCGGGAGTGTCAATACTTTGTTATCACAAAAAGTATCACCCTACTTTTGATCACGAAAGACCAATACTATTGGCTAACATGGGATTGTATCCAAGTGTGGTACTTTCATCTTGAGATAGACCTCTAGAGAAGGCTAGTTCCTTTACATATCTAAACTAATGCTAACACTAATCCTAAGCTATCCTACTCTAACATATCCAAGGTACTAAGAGAGAGAGAGAGGGAGAGAGATGCATAAAGTAAAACCTAAGCTAAAAGGGGCGGCGATAACACCATAAGAGGGTTGATCACTCTCCACAAGGGGAATAAAGGGAAGAAAATGCAAGATGAAGGGTAGAAAGACATGCCACTGAGATCCCGAAACCATGTTTACTAACCCCTCCCATGCATTTGCAACTCACAAAAATGGAAACCATGCAAGTAGAAAACACATACAACATACCATAGGAAGCATGCAAAGGAAAGGCACAATAAATATGAGTATGGGGTAGAAAAGAGCGATGAAAAAGATATTATTCCTAAAAGGGTGCACAAAACATTAAATTCATGGTAGAAGGTGAGAATACATTACAAGGACCGAATATGAGGCCTAAAACTTACGGGTGTTGGCCACCATTTTGGCATGGCTCCGTTACAGATAAGAGGGATATGTTTTAATGAGAGTGAGCCTCATATTTATAGAAAATGGAAGAATAAAGAAAAGGGAAAAAAGAGAGAGAGAGAGATGCGCCAAAACCTCATGCCAAACATCAATCAATTCCTACCAACACACAAAGCTCTAACAAGGTCACTTTACGCATCATTTGGTCAACAAGATGAGGTGTGGGTTCCATTCATCATTAAATCTGGTGATTGAAGGCGGTTACATGTTTTAAACAAGTAAAATTACCCATTTCCCCCGAACCCATTTTTGCACTTTTGACTCCTAACACTTAATCAATTTATAATTTTCTTGATGCTAAAATGAATCCCTGGATAGACCTTTCCAACGCCACCAATTTTTGTAATTTGGAGTGTTGTATTGAAAGTTATGGCTAAAAACCAATATCACTTTATTTCACGGATTCCCCTAAATTTGTCCTTTGCTACGAAGAAATTCTCTTGTTTGGTGGATTTGACAATGTATCGCAACATTTTGTTTTACTTGGTGGCATTTACTTTGTTGTGTGGCTCCTTAATGTTCCACAACCTCATTTCTTTGTTTCGTGGACTTGAGGAGTCCACGGAAGAATATGACTATGTTGTGTGACATTTACTGTTCGTGGCCTTGTTTCTTTGTTCCATGGCATTTTAAAGATCCCACAATGCCGCAGATGTCTAATCCTTTGTTATGCATATTTTACGTATCCACGATCCAATTTATTTGTTGTACGGGTCAGGAGAACATGTGGAGCACTGATGTTCAATGTTCCACCCTTGACTGCATTTGAAATTATCCTCCTCACTTTGTGGCTCTTCTCCTTCATTCCGTGAGTTAGGGAACCCGTAGAACACTAAGTTTCCATGTCACAAAGGTCTAACCTTCCAAAAATCTTCCTAAGTCCTTGAGTGAAAATTCAACCTAAGTATTGTGTGATCCCCTTATCCTGTGGGTTAGGAGAACTCGTAGAACACTAAGTTCCAGCTCTAGACTAACTCTTTATTCCGTGGCTTCCATCTTTGGACCAAATACAATCATAAATTTTGACCAATTTGAAAATCATCCCAAGTCCAAAATGATGCTCCTTTTATTCCATGGGTTAAGAGAACCCACAAAACACTACATACATGCACTATGTGGAAGAAACCTCAAGTGTTCCATGAATTTTCTGAGAATAAAATGCCTAAGTCTAAAAATTTGATAAGTTGTCCAAAATTGCAAGGGGGTGCAATTTGTGATAACACTATGCTTATATGATTTTAAAAAATTGTTCTTGGTCACATTTAAACCTCTTACATGATTCACAAATAACTTACTATCACCAAGATCTTGTAATTGTTTGACACCTTTCTTTCTTACCCATTGTAGGCCATGGATTAGAGACTCATACTTCGTTGAGTTGTTAGATACAAGCACTACACCTCCTCCCGCACCTTGTTGACTCCTTAAACCATCAAAGAACATATGCTAAATGTCATCTTCTTGTTCATTTGCCTTCGTAATACTAGGAATAGGTGAATTTTCCTCATGAAAATAATAGATACCCAAACCAACCTCTTTAATCTATTTGTAAGGATTAAAAACATGGAAATTAGCTCCCCACTCATCAAGAATTGTTTTTGGAATTCCTTCATTTTGAGTGTTTTCCTTTTTTAACAATAGGGTCATCTTCTTGGTCAAAAACAATGCAATTTGCATTGATAGGACTTGGTGTATAAGGTTCTATGTGATATGTGGCAATGGGATCTGACCTTATAATAACTTTGGCACCATATCGGTCGTAAATAACATATGATAACATTTAAAAGCGAAGTACCCTACAAACTTGGCAGTGAAATATTTAGAGAGGCATAGAGTAAAAAATGGAGGTAGATCAATTATGAAGACATCTCGAGGAATAGAGAAGTTGGGGCATGCATGCAATGTGAGGCTTAAACCTATGATAACTCCAACAGTTCCCATTGTTGTTCCATCTAGCTGAACCACACCTTTAGAGAGAGATTCATATTTGATCCCTAGTTGATCTGCTATCTATTTGGGAATCATTGAACTGTTTTCCCCGAGTCAATCATGCAATTATGAACCAAGTGATTTCCAATAATCAGGGATACATAGAAGGGAGGAGGTTTCATACTCTTTCTTAGATGATCATCCTTTTATTGAGGTGCATTAGTGAGCACAAATTTGTCCTGCTCTTTGGATGACTCATTTGTTATGGAGAGATTGGACATGGCTGCTTGCAAAGGTCCCTTTGTATAGGAATTGTCAAGGATTTCCACATTGAAATGCTCACATTAGTCTTATTCATTTGTTCAAGAATGTTGAAGGGAGTGGAAATATCCTTTTTGTACCTTACTTATAATAACCTTTTCTTTTGTTTGGGCTTCCCTTGCACTCTTGAAGTTTGATTTTCATGGCCTCCTTACACATTAGGGGCTGAATTTGAATTGCCACCTCCTTGAAGTGTTAGAGAAGGTTGGAAATGACCTATATTTTCTAATTGTCCCTCTTCCAAAACCCTAATTTTGAATATGGTATTAATTGCTACACTTGAAGGATAAGTTTGATTTATTCCACAAAACTCATCCATTTGCCAATTCACAAATGAAGCATCATTTTGTGGCTCTTGAGTAGCCTCTTGAGAGTGGAGATGCTTCTACTGATGCAATTTGAGAGAAATAGGCATTTTTTACCATCAATGCTTGGTTTAGGATTCCATTTGGGCAAGTGGCTTGGTTATGAGCTTGGTTACAAGGAAAAAACCATTCATAATCCTACACAAGGTTGTTTTGAATTGGAACCAAGGCTTTAGATGACCTAGATGTATTAGGATTATAATGTTGGAATGGTATTGCATGAGGCACTTGGCCTTGAACTCAAGGATTTTATTGGTATGGTGCCTTATTGGGTTGATAAAGGGGTTTATTTGGTTAAAATGGGGGTTGATAAGGTTTGAAATTTTGAGCTTTTTGCCTCTTCAAATATACTAACTCATTCCAAAATTTTACAATTCTTTCATTACTTCCTATAACTCATTTGAAGGCATCATAGAGGTAAATGCTTGGCTTGGTTGAAATAGGGGCTAATTCGAGTGTTTGATGAGGTGTGGATGTTATTACCTCTTGGAAGAGAGGCATTGGAGGTCTAGGTGCAATTTTACCAGCCTAAATAAGACTATTTTCAGCCCTTATGGAAATGTTGTAAGCATTAGGGAGATTTCTACCTCCCATGGATTGGATCATGACTGAAATGTCAATGTTTAGAGCTCTTAAATTATAAAGAAAGACACAATGATGTGTAGGTATTAGCATTTGTGAGATTATATCCCAAGTCCTCTAAAATGTGATGTTGAAATCAATCATTAGCTCATTAAGTGCCTTCAGTATTGTAGTTAGCTTGTCCACTAAGGATAAATGGTCAATTTTATCGTTAAAATGTTTACAAAGATATTCTCCTAAGTCATATCAAGTACTAATTGAATTTAACCTTAAACCCCTATACCACTTTGCACAGAGTTTCCCTTGAAAGAGGCAACCAATAATATGATTGCTACATTCTCTTGTGTAATGTGGTAGATTAGGCATATGTTTGTGGTGTCCTTAATATACTACGTGAGAGTTGTCATGTTATCTCTAGTGAAGAATGGAACACTCGTTAGGGATGCAACTTGAATATCATCATATTGGACCAAAAGTAGAGGGATTTCTCCATCAAACGTGACAAAATATTGATTTATTTGATGAGACATGAATGAGATGTGTCTTAGAACCTTAGAAGATGATAAGAAAGGCCTACCAGGAGGAGTGGAGAAAGCACTGTTTGGAGATGATGGTGACCTTTGAACTGATCCACCTCTTCTTTTTCTCCTGGTAACAACTATAAGTAATCAAAAGGATCTCCACTTGCTATCCTTTGCCTTGTTTGAATTCTTATTATAAGGTAAAGATAATTTCATTCTTAAACGAATGGATATGATGATTGGAGTCTCTGATGTGTTATTGTGAAGCCTCCAAAGGCTACAAATCTCTAGGATACACACCAATCCTAGTGATATGATAATAAATTCCTCAATGTAGTCTCGCTTGAGCATTCCAAAATTATTTTCACGTAAAGTATGCACCCTCTACATGATCATGAATGGACAACAAAACTTTTGGGTAACATGGGATTGCCACCAAATGTGGAACAAACCTCCAGAGAAGGTTGGTTCCTTCTATTTTAGCCCACTACAAACTAACCTACAACTTCAAAATGCAACTAAACTAAGTCTAAACTAAAAATTCATATAAAAAAGATTCAAGAAGGGAAAAAATGTTGTAAAATGAAAGGGGTGATGCACCAAAGCAAAAATGTAAACATATATGCAAAAATACAAGAGAAACAAAAATATTTTTATAAGATACAAATGAATAGATTCAAAATAAAGTAAGAGGACAAAAATTCACATCAAATACATGGAATTTAAAGGAATGAACCACAATTGCATGTCAATAAAAGAATTTTCACTTGCATTTACAAAGCAGAGGTTTACAAAACTTGTAAAATATGTAGTTACATAGGTCTAAAGGTGTGGAAAATGAAAAACTCCGGGGAGAGATCCAAATAATACATAGAAGAACCCTTTTCCCATGCATAAGCAATTACATATATATGAAAGAGAGAGAGAGATGAGTGTCATTCATCAATAAATCTTGGTGGTTGAAGTGGTTTAATGCATAGAAATGAAACTTTTCTCCCTCCAAAACTCGTGTTTTTATGGTTTCCCCTAAAACAACTTAATAGTTGGCCTAGGCGGTGTTTCAAGGAACCGGGAGAATAGTTCCATTTGTGATTTCATTTACCACTTTAAGCGATGTCTAGTGCATTGCAATTATTACGGGGTTTCGGGAAGTGGGAGAACCTTGGTAGCGTTCCATGAGTGTTGTTTGGGCTGCCATGTCGATCGCCCCTGTGTTATAACCCCATTGGATTTTTGTAAATGCTCGGAATGTGGGAACATTCCAGTAGTGCCTGTGTCCCTAAATTTCCCTACTACATGCCCATTTGAACCTCCTTGGTTGATGCAGATAATCGGAGAATGGTTGGAACACAAGAATTTTCCAGTGTGCTTGACATTCCAATTTACCTTCCGCCTTGTGTAATTAAACCATGTCGGCTAGAGCGGCAATGTAGGGAACGTGATGAACATTGGAACAAGCTTAAAGGTGTAAGGAAGGCCCGAATTATTTGGTTTGTAAGTGTATGCGGCCAAGAGGTAGATGGGGTGGTGAACCAGAGGAACAAAATAACGTTCTTTCTGTTCTTAAAATGATCGATTAAGCCAACCAAAGGGGTTTTGCTTGAAAATGACTAATTCATTTCTTTTCCCTTCTACTTAACATTGAAAACTCCTACCCTCGACTGTCAAAACGCCAAAATGGGTGGGGGTGATTTTGGGATAACACAAAGCTCATTTCTCAAGAGCAACAAAGAAAGTCTCAACATGACATAAATTCAACTTAGATTTATGACATTCATTACGTTTACTTTACTTCAAGAAATTCCTTTTTCACCTCCAAATTATTCATCATGACCCGATCTATTTTTCTTTAATACATGATCTTAGTGAAGAAGATTAATTCCTTACAAATACACTAAAAAAACCATATGAAGAAACTACTTAATAACGGTGTTAGGTTTTTACCCTTAACTTGTCCGAATACACAATTACCCATAAAATTTAAGTATATAATAATGTCAATGATCCAATATCATCATACAATGTGATAGTAAGACAATATCCTCTTTGGATTAAGCTTATTCCAACTTCACTACCAACATCTTGTGTTACATTTGTGTTCATTCTGTTATTCCTTTAGGAAAGAGTGGTAAAAAAATACACAACACTCTTCCCTAAATTACCCACTTGTGATAACAACTTAAGTATTCATGGATCCTCCTTTTGATCACTTCTAGGGGCCATGATAAGAACATATGTGAAACAAAATTTTAAGAGATACAAATATAAACACCTTAAACCTATAATTGTGTCAAATATCAATGCAAGGGGCGAGTATGATGACATGAGTAAATCTACTCATGTTGTTCCAATTAGAGCTCACAAGAAACTTTAGTGGATAGGATGCTATGCCAAAAATTATTTCCACACATTTCATAGTCTAATGTTTTCATGCCAACTAGTCAAGTGTATCAAAAGTGTAAATGTGGATAAGATTAAAGACAATGTTTACTTGATACCACAATTTAGGCTTAAAGCCTAAATGTTTCTCAAGTTAGTCATGATTACTACTTGCATGCTTAGGTATAGCTTAAGTATCTTGTCAACTATCATGTAGCTTCATGCAAGAAAAATTTACCTCTTTGTACTGATTCAAGACCTTCAAGAGAAATCATTACAATCATAGTGAAAAGACACCACATATTCTAACAATTTCCATTACAATTAAAACCTACAATAATGTTTCGAGTTTTTATGAACGCACCATAAAACTATTATGATTATTAAGTAATATCAATAATGCAAAGACCATGAAAGAAGAAATACTCCATGCCTAATGACGAGGTAAGTCGCCTCATTGTAACAACATTAAAGTATTTACAATCAAGACAAAACCTTTAAGTAACACACACATATTGATTATTTCCATCAAGGTACACATTGCAATGAGGTTCTATACAAGGAATTATTTATGATATTTCAATCTTTACACAAAACGGAACCTTGAATAAAATGCATACAATCAAGAGAAGAAACAAAGATATTGCAAACCCTAGCTCGGTTAGGAAACCCACCACGATACCAAAATTTACTTCAAGCGTCTTCTTTCCATTGCAAGTAATCAAGATCACCAACTCTCCCCTTCTAACTAACAACTACACAATAAAAATGAAACTACGGTCATAATAATATAATGATATTTTTATACTAACCATAAACCCTAGATCCCTCAAGTCATATCCAAGGGTAGCAAAAACAAGTAATCGTAACCTTGATAAATCAGATATAGGTCTTTTCCACCATAACAACTCTTCATATGCCAAAAATGAAACAATTATTTATTACTAGTACATAAGATCAAAATTTAACTCTTACTCAAGGACTAGACATGATACTTGTATAAAATAAATTCCATTCATTTCAACATATTAAAAACAATGTACAAGACTACATTAAAAATATAAAAAAGTTATGTCAATTGAATATTCAACTCTTTAACATATAATATCCACATCGGTGAGCAACATAATTAACATCACATGCTTATCAATAAGACCTTGGATCCCTTGAGGATAATCTCCAAGTTTTGTAGCTAGCCTTAATACACATGAAGATGATGCAAATTATAAAGGAAAAATCATCAATCAAATAAACCAATATCATTTATATAACATGGGTTTAGTAATTCCATGCATTGATGAACAATGCCAAATACTTATAGCTTACAAGAGTGATGGTTACAAAATAATTGTCCCATAAATTTCTAATTCCAAATATAATTTCAAGAAGAAGATGCAATAGTTGTGGCCATCATACTAGGTTTGTTTTGAAACCAGTCTACACTTAACCATGAAAACCTTGCTCTAAATTTAGTGAGCTAGCTCAATGTTTGACCAATACACATTACTACTAATTAAGAATAATAAGAAAAATATTTTCCAAGTAAAATCTGATGGACAAGAGAAGAAATGAATGAATCTCCAAGGAATGGGAATGATGAGCCCTCCATATGGGATTTGTTGCTTTATTAGACCTACCCACCCCAACTATTAGTGGGAGCATGATAACAACCCAATGGGCAAGAGCAAATAAAATATAACCATTCACACTTCTACGATGAAATGCAATATATATATATATATATTCATGAAACCATAGTCATGCGCCGACAAACAAAAACTAGGAAAAACTTTTCACAAAGATCTCATTGAAAGCCAATGCCTTATAAACCATCTTGTGGGCGGGGACACAAATGCCCTCTTGGGGTTTAAATAATTTCTGAAACATAAAGTAAAGAGGATAAAACTTGCATCTCTTCAAGGAATATTATAGATGTTAAAACCCATATGTTCTTAAAGAACAAAATACAATATACAACTTGAGATCAAGACATCCAAGTCACTCCAAACCTTCACCCAAGCCTCACGAATCCCATGCTATAGTTGTAGATTGTCTCTATACCATAACCCAAGTGAATATTCACAATAAATTTTGCTTGAGGAGGGAGAAGCATGCGGTGCTCTACCACCAATTTTTTAGAAAATAGTCAAGTCAATATAAAAATACAAAAGGCCATACAAGTGGCTTTCCAAGGATGCCTTCAAACTCTTTGACTATATAAAAGACTCTCAAACACACCTTGATTGCTTTTGTTTATTTTGATACAATCATGTGGGTTGAATGGATGAGGACTATATTTCAGTGACATAAATTCTTATTATCTCTTTACGCATGCAATTGATCATTATGTTTATATGGATTTTTTTACCATGTTGACTATCTTGAGGAAAATCTTAAATTTATCGTCTAAATTCCAATTAAACCATTAGCAGTTGGGTGGATGTTTTTTCTTTTGGTTGGATGAATGGGGGTATGAGGGGACAAGAACCGGTTGATATGTGTTAGCTTCCATATTTGCAACTAAATTTATCCTAAAATAGTTGTAATACAAGTGTTTTGAGTGATACAATAGGTACTCGTGTCCTAGTAGAGTTTTGAAAATATTTAATGGTTTGTTTTTACAAGAGCACGTTTTGCACCAACCCTAGAACACATCATTCTCAACCGCTTCTTTGTTTATTAGGCATGGACTCTCTCTCCTTATCCAAATTTTGTTCAAGAATTTTTTTCATTGTGTTGCACATCAATGAATATTTCTACATTGTATAACCTATATATTTAATTGATTTGAATTAAGCAAATGTGTTGTTGAGTTTTGCATTACGTAAGCGTTTAACGTTAAGAGAATTTGCACCTTGGTTGACCTTGTGACTATTCTAAATATCTTGGGAATTTTAGAATATCATAGAAATACGTTTAAGAATGACATAAGCTGAGATTTTTTTTGACATTGCATCACATAAGAAAGTAGTGCAAACAACCCTCTTTCACATTACAAAACTTGTTTAGAATCAACATTCAAAATGCACCCATGATTATTTTTTTGACAACCTAATGGCATGATCACCTTTTCCCCAACTTCAAATAGATGAATCAATAAGTAGATGATTTTTTCATAAGGGAAGATAATTATTTGGGCCCAATCTTAGGGCCACTTTACTATTGTTTTTAGAAAACAACCTTTTAACCTTACGAAAACTTGTTTGGAATCGACAAACCACAAACACACGTGGTAGCCATTTTGGGGATATAATTGATATAGAGTGTTTTAATTAGTTGTAAATTATCATATCACTAAGTATATGGTTGTTTTGATAATCATAATTATATTTCATGATTCAATCTTGACCCTAACTTTGCAACTACTTTGGTAAGAGTGATGTTTCGGGGTTACAAGTGTCCTCGAGAATGACATCACTAAAATGAACGTACCTTAGTGGGAAACCTTTTTTTGAATTGTGTATAGTCTACATATCTATAATAACATGTTGGAAGATTTATTTATAATATTTTCCTAAGCATCGTCATAGTTTGGGGACCATTTTGTAGTTGTTTAATTAACCAATTTTGAGTGTCTTCCTAAATGAATGGAACTAGTCTTTTGATGCTTTGACTAAACCTTCACAAGAACCTTGGATGAAATTGTGGTAGTGGTCCTTAGTGTGCTAGTAGTACTAGAAACACATTATACCCTTCGTACACCATGATATCTTGACTATAATTCATGGTGATATGTCAATTTGTTTCCAAAATGATTCATGCACGTGCTTTGTGTTTAGACATGGTTATTAAACATGAATGTTTTTTAGAACGTATATAAACCCAATAACCTTAAAATTGTTGGGTGAGTATTATTACACTATTTTTATGTTGAAAATATTATCATGGAATTGTTTCCCCCTCTCAATTATCTCTTCTAAAACAATTAGATGCAAGTGTGACGAAAGAAAATGTTATGTCTCCCCCTCTCTAAGATGAAATACATTGAATGCATGAATTTATAAAGAAATAAACTCTCTATCTCAAAGAAAATTAAATTCTATATTCAATTCTTGTTTAGTAGAGACTAGTCCATGCGAACATTTGTTTTTACCCATGATATTATAGGCTTATAGGGTGTTAGTAAATGATGTTTCTCGAAGATCTATCATTCTATTTGAAACAACTACCTATATTACTAGCTTTAAAAGAAAGAAGGAAGTTGTGGATTATATGTACTTGTTTAATTTCACTTTTCTCGGGTGAGTTTTCCTATTAAGTGCAATGTTGATATTAGTATCATGAAAAGACATTTTATTGTATTGAAGCATTGAAATTGAACTAGTTTAGCCGTTCCTTGTATGTTGTTCTAATTCGGTTAGACCACGAGAGACAAAGCTAGGCCCGAAGTTATGTGGAAATAAATAAATTATAATCTTGTGTACCCTAAAAATATTACATGCGTAATAGTGAACTTAAATGGTAACAAACATCACACCTAACTATATTTTTCTACTTAGCCTAAGTAGCTCAAATAAAATTATGCCCTTATCACCTCTAAATCCAATATGGTGTTGGGAAAAATTATTTTATTCTTCACTTATGCCTCGATTGATAAGGCCCTTCACCTATTGTTTTATCATTTAAAAGCACTTTTCAAGCATACATAATAGTACCGTTTGTGACAAGACCGCTTGAAATAATTTCTATTATCTTTAGGATACTTGATGTAAATAAATCATACTAGCTTCTTAAAGGAGGAACTTGTGATTTTAAGTATAAACACCACCTTGATTTTGTAACGATTGATGTTATTAAAATGACCAATTGATCTGTTTGTACCCTAAACACACTTGCCCTTGGTTTCATTCTTATCATTAACCAAGTTAAGTGAATCCTAAGTAGACGATTAAGTAAAATGAAGGCTTTCTTCTATGGAACCATGTTTTCTACCTTTGTACTACGAAGGTCCATGATACTCGTAGGGTTCTCTCTTAGATACAACTCACATTCCTTATGCTCCTTAATATTATGCAAAATAAAAAAATAAAGAGTTAATTTCTTTTTCAAAATGTGTAAGAGAAAATTGTAATCTACATGGTTAATGCTTATGTTGCATGATGTATATGTGTAATGTTATGTGAAAGAAAACCATGACATGTAAGTTCAATTTTTTTGCTACGATTTTATCTAAGATTTTGGGTTATTTTTGGGCATGAAAAAATGGGTTGCTTGAATGAGGTTTTATAAGATATTTTTATGATAAATTTCCCATTTAATTGACACTAGGCCGACTTGGGTAACTACTTATTTTGAAAATGTGATTGTTAGATCTTTGGAGGATAATTTTTTTGGCTTATGCGAGTCACATAAGTGAATTTATATCTCACAACCGACCTCGTATTGGTAAAGTGAAAAATGCAATATGTTAGCTAGAGATCGTGGCTAGATGTTCGAAGATGTGTTCTATATTATGAAAGTGATATTTTGACTAGTTAATGACAAATAACAGTGTGACCTAGTGTAGACATTAAATCACACAATTTGGGTACATTTCTAGGTCCTAGTCATATACCACTATTCATATGATTTCTAAGCGAAAAAAGTACTAATTTACCATTGTCTTTGGCCTCTTTGTTTTCTTTTTGGTTTTATTTTTGGTATTACACACCTTCTTGCCCGATCGACTTTAGAAACTTTAGTTTTTTGAGTCTAATCACTAGTGCCTAGCTAGGACGTCAATGCTCCCGTCCCCTCTAGGCGCCCTTGACCTCTTTGTATCTTGATCACATATTTTGGGTCCTTTTTAGCTGTTGAGCATCTTATTTTATTGGTGTTCGACATTTTAGTGGTTAATTACGAACTTCAAACAAGGGAATCATACAAATACAAAGATACGTGACCACTGATAAAGGACCAAGCATTAAACATCTACTACCATCACCTAAGGTTTCATCCAAGAACATTACAAACATCCATCTAGCACTCACACAAGGGACAAGGGATTGCATTCTTCTACATACAATTCATAACATGGGAAGTTAATTTTTCCATGCACACATCTATTTACATCTTCTATAGCTAGATATTGCTCTCTATGAAGTGCAACTTGCACAAGAGCCACCTAGGGCACAATTCTACACACACACAAAACTACATGGAGTCTAAAATGTAGTGCAATGTCCGGATCAAAAGTTCACTCAGTCGGGTGGCCTCCGATGTTAGCCTGACTCCCCATTTGCATATTTTATTTTTAGGATTTGATGTGTTTTGGGGTTTTGTAGGTGCTCTTTCTATTTGCAGGTTTGGACAAGTTCAATGATCAGAAAGTGACACACAAGTGACCAAAGGTGAACATTAGTGAACATCTTGCGACCCTGTGAAGATCATTTTTGAGGTTACGAGGCGATCACTAGCACCCGTGAGAGGAGGTCTATAATGCCTAAGCACCCATGACCGAGTCCAAGCACCCAGTCCGGGAAGATTCTCGTAGTTGGACAATTTTTTGAGCTCGGGTGTGACACTTCCCTCCTCCTGTTCATCAGTTCTTCAGCTCAACAAAACCCAAAATTATTTGTGAATCAACTAAGTCTTCTATCCTTCTTACACTTAGGGTTTTATATTTTTCATTTCTTATTGCTTAGGCCAAATCTTTACTTCATTTCTATATCATTACATTTCTTGTAACTTAATTAGGGTTTAACATAAAATTTATATTTTTGTTAAATCATTTAGTTAACCCGTATCATTTGAACACTCTTGGATCCTCATTTTTCTTCTCTCATGGATCCTAAGGTTCATCAAATCTCTTTGCATGAATTACTTCAAATGCATCCACCTTGTAAATATGTTCTTCAAAAAGCTCTAGACACCATGTATCTTCCTAGAGATACGCCACCCTGCTTAAGTCAGTACTATCTTCGATCGTATTTCTGATGAATATCTTGATTATAATTCCAATCAATCTATTTGAAAATCCATTCAAGCTCTTCATTATTTATTTCAAGATAAATTTCAGGCTATGGAATCCACGATTACATCTCTAAAATCTGAAATCCAACATCTTAAGGACGCTTCTCAGGCTCATGCTAGTTCTTCTTCTCATCCTCATTCTATGTCTTTTACATGTGATCATATTAGTGAACCCCAAGTCTTACCACCCCCACACCTCTAATGTTTAATATCAATACTAAGCAACATGACATTCTTCCATATATCCTCAACCATAAATTGATTAGTTTTTCAACTACTCATTGTTATCCTCCTTATCGGTGGTCAAATATCAAGGTCTCCCATTTTGTGCTTATCATCAAATCAATGGACATAATGACAATGATTGCTATGTTTTACAATGAATAATCAAACATCTTGAGTGTTAAGGTTTTATCTCATTTGCTGCACAACATTATGTTACATGCCCATCTTCAATTACTACATCCCAATGGGTTCCTAAATCTGATTCATCTATGTCTAATGAACATCATGCCATCACTTCTAAGATTCTTCCTTCCATCAAAGTGCTACCTACACAACCCACTCAAATGAAGCAATCACCTCTCAAGGTCATTCCTCCATCACCTCCTCTTATTAAGTATTATTCCATGAAACCGCCTTCACTTAAAAATTCTAGAGCATTACTAAGCAACAACCACTCACTAAGCAAGAAAATAAAATTCTAGATGGCCTCTTTTGACTTCCTTCATTTGACCTCGCATCCAACCATGATCCTACTCTTGCTCCTACTCAACATTGTGATAACAATATGATTTCTTATGATACATTTCAAACTCCGTCACCATTGCAAAGTATTTCTTACATCATCATGTAGCTCTACATCATTGACATACTTGGGGGGCACCACACTTCCCCCCTTCTAGCACTATCAATTGTCTCTAGCATCTTCTATCACACTTAACGCTCCATGCTTCATGATTCATTTTTCTAAGCTATTTCAAACCACTTGATACACTAGTATCATCAACCCTATGAGACACTCTCGTCCTTTGGTTCACACTTGACTGTTGAGGGAACACTACACTCATGAACCTCACATCATTGCATGCTTCACACTATGCACATTCATCACCTCTTTCTAGCAACTCCTATCACACATTATACACACTTTGCATGCTATACAATCACAATTTCTCTTTCTTGCATCTATTATCACATGTTATTAAACCATTTCCCGATGACACACTCTATTTCTATGGTTCATACTCGACTGTTGAGGGTCTAAATATGAAATGAACCTCATCACACTCACTCACTCTCTACGCTCTATGTTTTTTCGATCATATCTTTCTAGCGCACAATTCAAACCATTTCCTGATGACACACTCTTGTTCTATGGTTCATTCTTGACTACTGAGGGTCTTTTATAAATGAACCTAATCTCATGCATACTCATTCACACTCACTTGGGGGGCATGCTTCTCCTATCATATTCACTCTACATTCCATTCCATTTCACATTCACAACATATTCCATATATTAGTTACACATTGGTATTGCTTACTTATTCTCATATGTACACTTTACTTACTATGTTAGAAATATTCTTTGTATGTCATTATCTTTATCGTATACACATGCATGTTCACTTTCCTTCTAGTTGTGATTGCATAATTTACACATTCGTTACACACAACATGGATGTTTGCACTGTACCTCTTACCAATTCCACAGTAGGCTCCTAGGGGCATCCACTTTCATACACATCACAGGTGTTATTGTTTCGATTTATACTATTTCCTATTCATAGTAGCACACTACTTTATTTCAGATTAAACACACTTTGACATACATTTTATGTTTCAAAATGCTATCGGAGTCTTCTGCATGTGAAACTTTTAATTTGTAGGTCTATTTGCTACTATGGTTGTCTAATTCTTTGCTTGCCATTATTTTCCATTGCTTTTATTGTATACCATTGTTTACGGGATTTACCCAATGTCTTGCTTGTTAGCGCTTATGTGATTTTAGTTACTTCGGCCTTCATTGTCTTACGACTTGTGACTAATGTCCCATGTTTGTAAGCCACTTTTCATGGTCTAAATTGTAGCTTACATCTTATTTTCTATATATGTATTTGTGTTTTCTTGCACTAACATATGTTTTCCAACCACTTTTTTGTTATGTGCCATGGTTTCTACCAAGCACATTCCCTCCCCTGCAGGGTATCATCATGATTCAATGGTGAGTCCTCTCTTTTGGGATACATCCTCCTTGGAATGTCACATGCACCCAAAATGAGAGGGGGTATCATTGGGTGAATCAATCACCCCATATAAAAGTTCATAGTCTTAATATAACACAGTTCAAGTACTAGTACAACACAATCTTGATCGGAGGAAGCGATGGCCCAGAATATGACTTGGGTTTTCAGCACAACACAAACACCAACACCCAAACACTAGATAGTAGCGCATGGGCACCCCTGACCCTTCCTAGGTGCCTATGACCATGGGGAGAAGTTACACAATTTTTCTTAGTTTGGCACAATTTACACAATGGATTTTATAGGATAGACACAATCCTTCAACACTCAACATGCATGTTTTCACCTCTTTTCTATTTTCGTGTTGTATTAAACATGATCGAAATGGAACAGTTTGAACACACCATATGCAATGGTTTTTATATTTTAGGAAGCAGTCAAAGGTTGGATAATAAAACTAGACCTTTCTCCCTACACTTCTTCCGTCCTTGGTGTGAGATCGCCCAAAAAACTCGTCGTACATGGCACAATTGGCATGAGATCACCCAAAAACTCATTCTTGGTGTGAGATTGCCCAAAAACTCATTCTTCTACAACATTTTCAGGATCCTTTCTACACTCTTCACTCATCATGGATCAGGTGCACATGTTCCTTTTCAAAATTTTACACACTTTTTACTCGTTTGGATCGAATATTTCATATACACATATTTGACTACTCATTTACTCTTCTCTTTTGTAGGTCCGTCCTTATAGGAAACAACATTCACATCATCAAGCACATCAAGAGAGACATCTAAAACATGTAACATGACATGACATGGTACACTCATACACTTTCACCCCTAGGGTAATTTCCTCTTCTTTAGCTTTCATGCTTCATTTTTATCACTTCACGCTTTTTATTGTCTCCTCGGCACACTTTTCACCATCGATCTACATGGTTATCAGGTATGCATCTCTTATCTACTTTATGTTATCGAGCATTGAGCATTCTCTCAAAAATATACCACTATTCATAAGATTTTTAAGAGAGAAAAGTAGTAATTGACCATTGTCTTTGGCCTCTTTGTTTTCTTTCTAGTTTTCTTCTTGGTATTACACACCTTCTTACCCATTCTAAATTTTGACACTTTAATTTTTCGATTACGGAAACCAATGCCCAACTTGGACACTTGCGCCCAAGCTCCCCCATCCTCTGGGCACCCCAACCTCTTTGTATCTTGCTCTCATATTTTGGGTCCTTTTTAGTTGTTGGGTATATTATTTTCTTGGTGGTTAACCTTTTAGTGGTTAATTATGAAATTCAAACAAGGGATTCATATAAATAGAAAGATATGTGACCATAATAAAGGACCAAGCATTAAACATCTACTACCATTACCTAAGGTTGCATCTAAGATCATTACAATAGAATTCAAGCATCCATAGAACACTCACACAAGGGACAAGGCGCATTCTTACGCATACACTTCATAGGAGGGAAGTTCATTTTTCAAGCACACATCTATTTACATATTATACATCTAGCTATTGTTCACTATCAAGTGCAACTTGCGCATGATCCACCTAGAGCACTATTCTACACGGACACATGAAAAACTACATGGAGTCGAAACATAGTGCAATGCCCAGATTGTAAGTTGACTCAGTTGGGTGACCGTTGGGGTCACTCGAATCTCCATTTGCATATTTTATTTTTAGGATGTGATGTGTTTTGGGGTTTTGTAGGTGCTCTTTCTCTTTACGAGGTTTTAGATAGGTTCGGCGATTAGCCAACGAAACACAAGTGACCAAAGGAAAACATTAGCAAACATCTTGCGACCCTGTGAAGATCATTTTATGAGGTTTTGAGCGAGTCACTGTGCACAGAGGAGGTCTACGGTGCCTAGGTGTCCTTGACTCAATCCAGTGCCCGGTCTAGGAAGATCTTATGGTCGCATCATTTTACGAGCTCGGGTATGACGATTCCCTCCTCCGTTCATTAGTTCTTAAGCTCGACATAGTCTAGGATTATTTATGAATCATATAAGTTTTTTTCATCCCTCTTATACTTAGGGTTTTACATTTTCATTGTTTATTACTCGGGCCAAATCATCGTACTTCATTGCCATATCATTACGTTGTAGCTTAATTAGCTTTTAGCATAAAATTTATATCTTTGTTAAATCACCTAGTAGTCGGAGTGCTAATTTACTAAGATGTGTGTAGGAATTAGTCATTTAAATACACAATGGCTAATGAAATTTGAGATAAATACCAAGGGATTAATTTCCCAAATTCCATAGGTCTAAATTTAGGAAATTTAGTCATCTAAATTTTCCCCATTTTAATCTAGTAATTAAAAATTGATTAATGAAAATAAAATGATATGAAATACAAATCTACCATAAGGACAAGGCATGCACGAGACTGGAATTTTTGTGTTCTCTTATAATTCATGTGTATAACTAAACATGTGAACATATAACATAGGGAAGCCATATAAGATCAACAAAAGAAATAAATCTACTAATGAATCTCTCTCTCCCCCTCCCCCTCCCCCAATAGTGTTGTGTCAAATGTCACATTTTAAAGTGATTATTTTCTTGATGTGGTGTGTGTGTGTTTTATCATGTTTTATGTCTTTTTGATCCTGCCTAGCTCTTAGAATTAGCGGGAGGTATGCCCTATTGTGTTTCATCATGGTACTTAATACTTGTTAACATATTGTAATAATTGATTATAAGACAATAGTTTAAGTAATTAATACACCATGGTATGAAGGCATGCCCCTCCTTTGTTTGAACACCAATTTTAGTGGTAGTGTTGTAAATAAATATGAGGACAATGTGTTTGGAGGCATTGTTCTTTAATCACTTGACAATGGTATGTGAAATTTAGAAAGTTTGGTCTGAAGATTGATATTTGGAAAGAAAATTTTATGATTAGAACGTCCCTTGGGACTTCGGTTAGATGTTAGCATTGATAACTTATAATATAATTTTTTACCATGAAGGGTTGGGATTTTTGGTGATCATTGTCAATCCTTTTCAACATTCATGAGAGAAATTTTAATTGGAAAATACATTTATTTTGGCCTCTTTCTCACGAATTTTGATTATTCACCCATTATTAGGATTTATATGTGATAAATATGGAGGATTTTGAGACATTTGTGGTGGGAATGGAGGAGCATTTTTGTAAGACTTTTCAACGAGGAGTGAAGTAATAGTTCTTATGTTTATTACTAAAATTATCAATAATAGAATAAGGAAGAAAATGATCAAAAAAAATAAATGGGAGGAATATTACACATGACAACAAGAGATAAAGATAATATAGTATTTTCAGAAAGTGTGAAGAAAAGAAGAATATAGTGGAATGAAAGCGGCTTATATCTTGTCTTTTTCCGTTTTCTAGTGAAAGTACTATTCGATAACTTTGTTTGGGTTATTAAAATAAGTAATGGAAAAAAAAGTATAGGAAACACTATGGAAATATTATCTTCCCTATTGGTATATTGTGTTTTATCTATGAATCTCTATTATTTTGGGCATTATTCCCTTTGGAAACACTCCTATAGATGTTTTTGGACTAGATATGACTTGGGAAAGAAACGAAAATAGGTACTAAATTTGTACAAAGTAAGCTCACTATTGCAACATGTATTTGATATATTATTGCTTATATTTTTAACTTTAGTTCTTATCCCTTAGATAATAACACGACATTATCGTCAGAGATATATGTGTTTGATGTGGTTAGGTTTGTTTGTTTCATGTTGTGTCTTATTTCATTTCCGGGTTGTGAGATAAATTCCTTGTGGTTAAATTCTTGTTGGTACACTCCGAAATCTACCCTTATACCATTATTTCTAATGGATGGGGAGGGTAGGGCCCATTGGAACTTACCTTCATGGAGGGCTCACTTTGTTAACACTTTAGCTGCGGTGGGGACTTGTAGGAAAAGTTGAAAGTTTTTGGATCGAAGCTCAAACCTTAGACATGTTTCATGTTACCATTGATATGTAAAAATATAGGAAGGATCATATTTTAGGGTGATCTCAATATTAATAGTTCATTTAAAATTTCTATTACTTGATTTTTGAGTTTATTTAGACTAGTGTATAACATTGATGTTGATATATAGATTTCATGATTGTACCATAGAAGACTCTTATAATTTCTTGAATGATATTTTATTTATTTTATTATTCAATGGTTATTTAACACATCAAGTGACTAGGAAAATTCAATTTCATGAATTCATGTATTATATTATGAACATGCATTACAATAAGAGTAGTGTGTAAGATTTATGGCAAATGAAATGTATATATAGAATTCATCATTATAATAGGAAGGATTTTTTAAGTTCTTGAATGGAATTCTTGTTTATTGCATATTCAATGGTTATTTAGTACTTCTAAGTGATTGAGGAACTTTTTATTAGTTGAAGGAAATAATTATGGTGTTTAACTTCAATTATTTTTATGTACTCTATTTAAAAGGATCTATTTGGCAATGAAATTAACATCCTTGTTTAATTATAAAAGAATGCTATATTTTTCATACTACGATCATATATTGTGATTAAAAGTAGTTTTTCATTTGCCCTAAAAATATGCTAAACCCATAACAAATGGTGTTAGAGACTATCTTCTCATAGATAAATGGTTATTTTATTTTAGTCTAGTCGGGGTGAACGATAGGGAACCGATAGCCCTATATATCATCTATCATTGATTATGTAACATCACCGGAATGGATAATGTTATGGAAATTGTTGTGTAAAATTGGTGTATGTGATATGATTTCAAGAGTTTATATGAACTAGGTTAGGGGTGGTGGTTTGCATTGCATCTTCTCTATTAAGAGTAAACATTAACAAGATTTTATTCTTCTCATAATAATTTCAAGAATGCCTAGGAGAATTGCATTGTACTAGGGTGAGTGTATTATATTGATCCCTAACAAGGTATAACGAGTAATTTAATTATATGATTTTTTGGCTGCAATGTATTGAGATCTAAAGTTGTATACTTGTCTTGAATTAGTAATGTTGATGGAACCTTATTCGATCTTGTTGGATGTTGTGAAATGTAAATGAAGTTGATTGTGTAATAATGGAAACTAATAAGTACATGTTCATATTTGTGTTTGAAAAAGTTGTTGTCCACAAGTGTCATAAGTCATTCAATGATTTTTGTTTGGTGGAATATAAAATGTTGAATGATTCACTGTGTATACAAAATGGTTCACATTGTTATTATTCACTACTATTAATTATGGATATTGAGTTAAAAAAGACTGGAAAGGATTTAAAGGATCTATGAACCTATTTGTTTGCATTTGTGATGGGACTCTTGTCTTATTTATATATTATGATCAATGGAAAGGATCTAGTATGTTTATTGTGGTTTTTATTAAGATTTATAGGTACATTTTTGCAATACTAAAAAAAGATAACATGAGTTAAGGAAATAATTTTATGTTGCTAAAAACTATGTAATGATAATTATTGTAGGGATTTTTGTAAACTAAAACTGAATTTTTTTTTGTTATATTCAAGTTTGTGTGTAGGGTGACTTAGAAGTGATAATGCAGATCTAAGACTATTGTTGTATAATTATGGCATCATGTTCTATAATTTATTGAATGAGAAAAGGTTAATAACTTTGGGCTTATAATATTAGTGTTTTACCTTTATTTAGTGTAGTTCCCCACCTTTTTTGTTTAATATGATAATGATAAGAAAAAGAGGTTGTAAATTCCATAACAATAAAGAAGAATATTTTAAATATTTTTGTTTCTTTTAGTTATGGAGTACTTATTTGGCTTAATTAGATCAGGCTAATTGTCCAAAGAGATTGGAATGTGTAAAGGTGCTTGATTTATAGAATGAGTTTCTTCCATATGGGGAGAGTCATTTTTAGGAGGATTCAGGCACCATGAAACAAGAATAAGGATAAAATATGGAAAGATTAATTATGTAGTCTATAATATTAGAAACATTCATTTGGTTGAATGGGTGAATGTTACTTCACTAACAATTTTCAATAAAAATTAAGAAAAAGTATGATTATGTAATGGGATGAATTATATCACATATAAATAATGGTTCCTTTTCTACCCGGATAAATAATTTAGTCGAGAAGGGATTATGTATTGGATTTTAAGTTAAACATATAAGGTATTATTATGAAGTAATTTTAGATGATGATTATTAAACTATTAAGCTCATTTTTATATTTTTCTCTAAGAAGTTATGAGGTCTTATGCTCATAGTTTATTTATATTTATGAAATTTAAGATCAAAATGAAGCTAGTGGGTTTATGATTTGTTGAAATAATTGTCATTTCAGTTATATTAAAATATTTGAAGGATCATAACATATTTATCATGTATAACTTGCATCCTATTGGAATTATTTACTTTACAATATATAAATTTTGTCGAGAAAAAGTTTTAGATATTGAGCATATTAATATTAAGGCCATAAATGTTAAATAGATCAATTATAACATTTGATCATATTGTAACCTATTGGAAAACATATTAGTTCAACATATCCATATTGTATGTAATAACATTAGTTAATCCTAAGAATGTTTTGAATGGTGAAATAGTAGATCTAACACAAACAATATTCATATATCATTCATAATAAAAGGTTACACATATATAGGCTAATGTTGCTCCTATAATTTAGGAAGCCTAACATAACTCCACTAACTACTCACTAACAATACACGAGTTGTTTTAACAACTCGTTTAATAATCAAGCTAATTATGTAGGTTGTTTACAACAACCTAAGTTATAAATATAATAATATTTATCACCACATAAATATTATTAAACCATATCTTGTTCAAAATGTTAATTTCTAACAAATGGTACAAGTAAGAGGAATGAATTGGGAAGTTGTCATCTTTTATAAGATGCTTAGGGTGGACCCCGATAGAAAAAGGTGGAAATGAATAAGTGAATTAGGGGCTATTAGTTCCTTAGGGGTCTTCATCACTCATAATATGATCTTTAATTGAACTTATGAATGGTTTACTTCATAAAATATTTTGATAGTTCGTAGAAACCATAACTTTAGCTTGAAATTTAGTTAAAAGAAGAAACATTTCATGGTTTAAAATTTTATGTTAAACATTATAAAAATATATAAAGTACTACATCATAGGAAGAAATAGGAGTGGTAGTCACACCGATGCAAATGAGCATAAGGGAAAAAGAGATGAAAAATAATGCATAGAAATCCATAATATATGAGCAAACAAAACATAGAGAATATAAGTACACATAAAAAATATAACATAGTGTTGGGAATTTGACCTACCCAACCAAGAGTTTAAGTAAATATATTATATAAATAAGATGGAAAAAGAAATGGGAATCTTAAAAATGCACATATAATGTCAAAGAACAAGATATAGACATGGGTTTATGCTAGGAAATTCCTCTTAGGTAAAAAAACACAACAATATAAATCTTTCTTATTGCACTAACTTTAACGTGGCTTACAAGTATAACAATATCTATATAAGATTGTGTTCTGATAGTACTTTAGTAGTCCATTCATAGAACCAAGATTGTGTCATGATAATAATTTATTAGTTCATTCATAACACTAACACAACTTTTATACTATGTAATAATCTCATCATTATTATATCATATATTGTTGGTGCAACATACTACATGCACCTAATTAGTTAAGTTAACTTAGGTAAATAACTTAAGTTATGTTAGTGTGTGCATCTATTTGATCATGGATTTTATGTTTTCTATTTTCTGGTAGGCTTCCATGTTTATCTCTGGTTAGTGTTATACAAGGTTTGAGGATCCTTTCAAAACCTCCTTCTTTACATGATAAAAATATGTTAGTGTGTCCACATGTATAAAATTAATTAAACGTTATCTAGAAACACATGTGCCAAAACCATTAGTGGATCCCACCATTGTTTGAACCAATAAAAATAGGGAGATAACTCTTATCTAAGCTATATAAACCATATCCTCCAAGTACAATTTAAGTTAGAAGCTAAGAACTAAATGCTACTTTTGTAATTCTATCTTGAAAGAAATATTTGTCATTCATTTAGTTATCCTCTTCTTACATCTATCCTATTTCTATGTGTCGTTGATGCTTTAGTTCACATTTGATCATGGCTAGACCAAATATGAATATGCTATCAGAGCCACATTCGGATAGCTCCGTAGAGTAGAATAGTTATTTAGGCGTGTTTTAGAGGTATTTTTTCTACATCATTCGAGAAAAAAACATCCCAATTGCATTCGGAAGGCCCAAAAAACTATAGATTTATTATAAACACCATAGGTACTGGAATTGTTTTTGGAAACATTTAGATCTCACCCAATTATGATCCAATCCATATGGTAGCATAATTATTTATAGGTTTGGTGAGATCTATATGAATTTTGCAAATAAAAAATATGGGGTTTTAGTTACTTTTGTGGGTCTTCAAAATTTTCTACAAAATCCCAATACATACAACCAACATTGTTCATGAGACCATGCCTATGATCTACATGGAGCTTCAAATCTATGTCTATATACGTATGTGGAGTTTTTTTATTGGTGTTGTATTGTATTTGTACCCCTATGTGGCTCTATGAGGGATTTATCTATACCTATCTGGTTATTTCAGATCTCTAAGTGTATGATGATTTGTTTGTACTTTGGTTTTATGAAATGATAGTCACAACCCGCCACTAAACCAAAAATTACTTCAAGCATCTTATTTCCATTACAGGTAATCAAGATCAACAATTCTCCACTTCTACCTAATAAATAAATTATAAGCATGAAATTACATGGTATATTAATCATACACCCTATATCCCTTAAGTCATATCCAAGGGTTCTAAAAACAAGCAATCGTAACCTTGATAAATCAAAAATAGGTCTTTTCCACCATAAAAATCTTCCTATGCCAAAAATGAAACCATTATTTATTACTAGTACACAAGATCAAACTTTAACTCTTACTTAAGGAGTAAAAATGATACTTGTATAAATGAATTCCATTCATTTTAACATACTAAAATTATTGTACAAGATTGTATAAAAAAATATAGAAATTTTCATCCAATTGAATATTCAAATATTTAACATATAGTATCCAAATTAGTGAGCAACATAATTAACATCACATGATTATCAATAAGACCTTGGATCCCTTGAGGATAATATACAAGATCTGTAGATAGTATTAATACACATGAAGATAATGTATATTATAAAGGAACAATCACCATTCAAATACAACAATATAATTTATACAATATGGATATAGTAATCCCATTGTTTGATGAACAATTCCAATCGAATGTAGCTTACGAGAGTAATGGTTATAAAAGAATTATCCCATAAATTCCAAATTCCAAACATAATTTCAAGAAGTAGATACAATAATTGTGGCCATTATACCATTAAAAACTTGATCTAGATCCAATGAGCTAACTTTATGTCTAACCAATATAGATTTCTACTAATCAAGAATAAGAAAACAATGATATTTTACAAGAAAAATACAACCGACATGAGAAGGATTGAATGAATTTCTAAGGAGTGGGAATGATGAGGCATCATATGGGAGTTGTTTCCTTATTGGACCTACCCACTCCAATCGTTAGTAAGATAATGAGAGAAACCTAGTGGGAAAGAGAAAATAAAATATAACCCTTCATATTTACATAATGAAATTAAATGTATATAATGATACAGTCAATCAAGAAAAAATATTGATGTACCAACAAAGAAAAATAATGAAAAATTGCCACAAAGATCTCATTAAAACTAATTCCTTAAAAACCATCTCATGGGGGGACAATGACACCCTCCAGGATTTAAATAACTTCTAAAATATAAAAAGAGGGATAAAACTTGCATCTCTTTCAATGAATATTATAAATGTTAAAACTCATATGTTCTTAAAGAAAAATAAAAATACAACTTGAGATCAAGACATACAAGTCATTCCAAACCTTCACCCAAGCCTCTAAATCCCTTGTTACAATCTAGATTGTATGCATACCATAACCCAAGTGAATATTCACAATAAGTTTTATATTTTCAAGGAGGGAGAGGCATGCAATGCTCAAATACCAATTTTATTTGACATATTAAAATTACAAAAGGCCATACAAATGGTTTTACAAGGATTCTCTCAAAATTTTTGAGCATATAAAGCACTCTAAAACACACCTTGATTGTTTAATATTTTCTTGTGTTTATTTGCACAAAACCATGCATGTTGAATGGATGAGGACTATAAATATTTTAATGACATGAATAGCTATTATATATTTTCACATATAATTGATTATTATGTTTGCATGGTTGATTTTTTTTTATTATGAATATCTCAAGGAAAATTTTAACTTTATCATCTAAATTCCTATTAAACCATTGGTGGTTGGGTGGATGTGTTTTCTTGGCATTTTGATGAATGGGGGTATGAGGGGAAAAATACCACTTGGTATGTGATGGCTTTCATATGGAAACTAATTTTATCCTAAAATTGTTGCAAGATAAGTGTTGAGTGATGCAATAGGTTCTCATGTCCTAGTAGAGTTTCAACAATGTTTAATGGTTTGTTGTCCAAGTGCACATTTTGTACTAACCCTAGAACACATCATTCTCAACTCCCTCTTTGTTTATTAGGAATGGACCCTATCTCCTTATCCAAATATTGTTTAAGAATTTTTTCTTAGTGTTGCACATCAATAAATATTTCTACATTATAGAACCTATATATGTAGTCAACTTGAATTTAGTAGAAGTGTTCTTGAGTTTTGCATTACGTAAGGGTTTAGAGTTAAGAAAATTTGCACCTTGGTTGACCTTGTAGCTATTATGAATATCTAGCGAGTTTTAGAATATATTAGAAGTATGTATAAGCGTGAAATAGGGTGAGTATTGTTTTTAATGACATTGTATCACATATAAAAGTAGTGCAAACAACCCTCTTTCACCTTACAAAACCTATTTAGAGTCCACATGTAAAAATGACCCATGATTATTTTAATGACAACGTAATGAGACTATCACATTTTCCCTAGCTTTAAATTGATGCATCAATAGAGATATAAATGTTTCTATAAGGGAATATGATTATTTGGGCCCAATATTGGGTCCACTTTATTACCATTTGTATAAAATAACCTTGTAAACCTCGCAAAACCTATTTGGAATTGACACACCACAAACACTTGTGGTATCCTTTTAAGGATATAATTGATATAAGGTGTTTAATTAGTTTCAAGTATCATATCACCAAGTATATGAATGTTTTATCATGATAGTTAATTTTCATGAGTCAATCTTGAACCCTACTTGCAATTATTTTGATAAGAATGTTGTTTCGGGTATACAAATGACCTCTGGAATTCCATTAGTAAAAGGAATGTAACTTATTTGGAAATATTTTGTTGAATTTCTTATAATATTTATAGCTAGGATAACATGTTGGAAGATTCAATTTTAGTCTTTCCTAAGCATCGACTTAGTTTGGGTGCCATTTTATAGTTAATTTAGTTAACTAATTTTAATTGTCTTCCATGAATGTATGGAACTAATATTTTGATGCCTCAAATAAACCTTCACCAAAACCTTAGATGGAATTTTGGTAGTGCTCCTTAGTGTCATAATAGTAATAGAAACAAATTAGACCCTTTGTAAACCCAAACAAACTTGACTATACTTCATGGTCACATGTCAAGTTGTTTCAAGATGATTCATGGAGGTACTTTGGTTTAGAAATGGTTATTCTACAAGAAAAGATACGACTTTGGTATATATTTTCTAATGGCCCTTGGATCCTATCCAACAATTATCAACCAATATTTTATTTTTGAGAACATATATAAACATGATCATCTTAACATTGTTGAGTGATTATGATTACACTATTTTTATGTTGAACATATTATTGTGGTATTGTTTTCTCCCTCTCAAATTGTCTCTTCTCAAATAAAAAGGTGTAAGTGTGAAAGAAATAAAATGTTCTCTCTCTCCCCCGGCCCACACACACACATAAGATAGAATACATTAAATGAATTATTTGACGAAGAAACAAAATCTCTCTCTCTCTCTCTCTCTCAGGAAATTAAATTCTAAATTTAGTTCTTGTTTATTAGATACTAGTCCATGCTAAAATTTGTTCCGACCCATGCTACAACTTGTATTGCTAAGCCTTTGGAATGGAGAAGGCATTCCAATGTATAGCTTAAAAAATATATCTTCCTCTCCCCATGTGAGTTTTCATCCAACCACCACTTGTGACCTTTCACATTCCTTAAAATGGAATTAAGTCCTTTTCTTATTTTTGAAAAGGGAATTTTACAATGCAACATTAAGTCACTTAAGTGAATAAGATGAAAGAGTGAAAAGTCAATTCAAAATGAAGAAATATAGTTTTAGAGAGAGGGAGATGGAGAGAGAAGAAGAGGGAGAAGTGAAAATCCTGGAGACAGAAAAATTCATGTTGATGAAGAAACTACTTCTAATGGATCTTTGAGGAAATGCTTCATGAATGAGATTCTTTTCCTCTAACCTCCAAATGTCTAGAAACAATGAGAATGCAAACTCTCCCTCTTGTGGGATGTGGAAAATTTTTAAGGTATGGAATAAATGTTCAAAAACACTTCTATGAAATATGTATTGAGATGGAAACATGATGATCTTCTTTGATCACAAGGTAGGAGTTAGAACATGGAGATCACTACCTTACTCCTCTTGGCCTCGAAATTCACCTCAGTGACAAAGATTTCTCCTTTCTGAATGGAATCAACTTCAAGATGCTAAATTTTTTTCTTGCTTGTCTATTACTCATTGAAAAAGGCATTCTCCTCCAAATATAAGGATTTCTCCCTCATTCAACTAGAAGTGCATATTGTGAAACCTTGAGTCTATCTAGTCACCATGATGTTCTAAAATTATTCCAAACATATTTAGGTTCTCTTTCTTCAGCATGAGAGGCTCAACATAATTCTTTCTCTACCAATATCCTGACACTTACTATTTTTAGTAAGCCTTAATGTATATGTGTATTATTAGGCACCAGTTGTTCAATTTGACACTTTTGAGTTTCCCAAATATGCAAAGAGAAATGGAAACTCTAAAAATTAATTGTTTATAGTAGTTACTATTTATAGATTATGAGGCTTAAGAAGGATTAATATTTTTAGAAGTGGGTATTATTGGTGTCGAATGGAATGAAAGTGGTCTAAAAAATTGGTTATTTCGTAAGGATGCTTTGCTCCAATTTTTAGAGGATTTCAATTTCCAAAACTCCGTAGATATGAAAAATGAGTTTTTATTTTGGGATTTTTTTTCTAGAAACTAAAAATAATGTACAAAACCATTATATGTAAGGTTGGGATCATTTTCAAGTATTTTTGTGAAGGATATGTTGTTAAAATCTCATGGGGATCGTGACAAGGGGTTTGGGAGATATGAACAACTTTCCATTTTTAGCATATGAGGTTCCATGTAAATTTTTAACAACATAACAAAAAGGGTAGTGATATTTTGGGGGAAAATGAAACTTTAAAACATAAAAATATGAAGTATTTTTTATCTCACGTGTACACCTTTACTCATGTTTGACTTGAGAAAACATAATCGGGGTTGAATGGGGTTGAGGTGGAGTTACATCCAAAAAATAGAGGACAAAGAGACAAATGGGAAAATAAAGTATCCCAAATGTGATTTGCATCAGATCATGACAAGTGTTAGCTTTTGGTGTAGTGTGAGGGAAATGAAGGGTGTTGAAAATGGATTTCAAGGGTTGTAATATGGTCCTTGATATGTCTAGGGGATAAATGGAAGGAAGAGGAACACATTTTCATGTCCCCCATGTCCCTTTTTATATTGGTGAAATGTTAGAGGACACCATTAGATGAAAAATGTGCCATGGGTTATCATCTCATGAGGAAGGGAAAAGTAGTTTGAGAAAGATGCAAGTTTGGGACCTCCTAGGGGCAAAAGAGTTGTTTTCCAAGTTACAGAGAGATAGGCCTCATAGGGGAGCACAATTTTTTGTCCCCATGTACTTTTTCACCTTAGGAAAAATCCAAAGGGACAAAATATTATCCAAAATAAATGATGGGGTCTTGGGAACATGAGAAGGGGGCAAATTTTTACTAGACTTGAGCTTGCATCTCTAACACTCATAACCCTTGAAGTTGATGTTCTTGAGCGACAAAAACTTGCAAAAGGAAGGGGGAATTTTTTTGTGTTTCCCATGTCTCTTTTCATGTTGGGGAAAATCCAAGGGGACAAAAAATTCTCCAAAACATGCCAAAGGGGGTTCATCATGAAAAAGTGGTATTTTTTGCATTGTGCTCACCTAACCACTTAAGTCACAAGTTTAAGTGATGAAAACATAACATGCATATATAGAACACACTTTTATTTCCCCAATGTACCTTTTCACCTTGGAGATAAGGAAAAAGGGACACAAAGCCTTGAAAAGTGTTCCCAAGTATTTAAGTGATGTTGACATCATCATCCCAATATGAAATTAGAACACGTGGCTTACCTTTTTTGCCTGGGAGTGAAAGTTGGAGTTTGGAGGCTAAATATTATATGATTTTAACTCAAAATCATATAATGAGTTAATTCCCATAATTTTAAAGAATTTATTTATATTAAAATATAAATTATGACACCATCACCCTTTTAACATGAAGGAACAACAACAGTGACTTGAGCTATCATAGGAGATTTTGAAGTCTTAGACCAAAATAGACATGTCCTTCATGTGGAGGATTCCAAGATATTTCCATTTACTATTTTTTAGCTCCCAAATCCTACTGGAACTCCCAGAATATTGTAACAAGGTGACTTTCTTCATCGAAGCCTTCATTTCTTGTGCCTAAAATGACATGGTTTTACTTAACTTGTTCCCGACAACAATTGGCTCCATATATTTTACCCATTCTACCTTGGGGTCACTTTATTTCTCTCATATAAAATTCCCAAATGAATTGAGTCTTCCTTGTCATCTTCTCGGAGGATGTCCACATGTTGTAATATGGCTAAAAATAGCCAATTTAGTGCTTCAAAGAGCACTATTCCACCTCGAAGCTTAGTCTTATCATGAAATCAACTTGAATCCATTACCTTGCACATGAAACACAATTGAAAACCATGTTATAATATTACTATAATCCGTAATGAGGATGACACAAACCTAGATGGGGTGTGTTAGCTAATAAAGGCTGGTTAGATGAAAGGTTCATAATGATCGGGAGAAGGGTTTTCAAATGGTGGGATTAGTTGTCATGGTCAAAATTTTAAATTTTACATGCTAAAATTTTTTCATGAAAGAAACTAGCTATAGCTTGAGGACATTATACCATAAGGGATAAGTAAGAACCTCGTGTATACCATGGGTAAGCATACCAATTCCTTAATAATTGGGCCATAGAGTCACCATACTGAATAACTAGCAAAGATAACAATACAACCAAGAGAAAGAACAACATAAACACATCATAGAAAGGGGGAACACACATAAAAATGGAAACAAAAAAAATAGAAACACATAAAAAGAATGGAAACCATGATACAACCTATCAAAATCACCTATGGTACATGCGAGGGACAACCTACTTTCATTGTAGCATTGATTATTTTTTGAGTGTTTACCTATGAATTAGTAGCACCAAATGGATTTGTTCTAAAATCCTTTGACCAGCTCAAATATACCGTACTAAGGACATGGTTTTTATGCTACTACTTTATGGCTCTTCTATAACCAAGGCGAGAGGACTTAAGGGGTGACTTGAAAAATAGATGTATATATTATGTTTCAAACCCTCAAACTTGTTGTAAACTCAATCTAAGATAAAATACAACCACATAATGCAATTCTCATAAAAATAATTGTCACACAAGCATTTTAAAAACTTAATACATTAGATACAAATCACTGAAGAAAGATGAAATATGATCACAAACATCATATCTACATAAACTATTAACAATTTGGGGTATGATGATGTTGAGATGTTAAAATCTACAGATCATGGAAAATACACTTGAAATATGTGGGATATGTGTGATTTGCAAGAAAAAACATGTAAAATAAGTAAGGACAATGTGAGTTGCAAGCATATGATAGGATGGTACTTAGTTAAATGAGGGGGAGGTGGATCTAATGGGGGAGAAGTACCTATGCTAGTCATTTCAGTCCCTGCTTCCAAAATGCAAAATGTAAAAGATCAAGATATAATAAATTTCAAAGGGGGATTTACTTCATTGATATAAAATTCATGCAACACTACCACATAGTCTATAAATCCTTAACACAATTTTTTTGCACAAATATTAAATAAAGTATCTATTTCATCAACTCTATAAAACCTAAAATACACTTAAGGGATGCAAACAACCATCTCCAAGTAATATTGCAGAAAGGAATTTTGTAACTAAAAAATGTTGTAAAGTAACAATGTAGCACAACATTCATTCAATAATCAATCTTACACAATAACAAGAGATAAATTTTTCATATGTAATTGATCAAATAGATACAAGATTACGTCAAAGCTATCTTCATTGATGTGTTCTTATTCAAAATTTAGAATGCTTGATCAAGCATGAAAAATGGTTTCGTATGATTTAATTTGATAAGGGAGACATATGCAAGTGCTCTCAATTTCTGCTGGTGACTATACAATGCGTGATCACCCTAGCTAGAACCCAAATATTAGAACTGGGAGGAATAAAGTGAAGACATGCCTTCAATTTAATACAAAATTTTCCCACAAGGGAATATACCTAGATACCCTTGTGAAGAACTAAAAGTAAGAAAACCATGGGGTTGTGATCCTTGATCTACAAAATGGATGGAAGAAATATCCCACATAAAAATATTCCATTTTGATCTTCCAGGCTGGAACCATTTTGAACCACGATGAAACCAATAGAGTGTAGAATATTTCTTCTTTTGCAAAAACTCTTTTGTCTTCTTCTGTACTGTCACCATCAAACATATGCTCCAAGGAAGAGTTTATTACTCATTACAACCAAATCATTTGATTCTTCTTTGAAAGAATAATGAATAGAAAGGAATAAAGGATGGGGAATGGGAAAAAGAATAACAATGCTTAAGAGGGGTTGAGATATATTTTCTCATTCTTTTTTTCCTCTCCTAACTTATTCCTATACACATAAAAATATTCAAACATCCACAAAATGGGGTCTTCATCTATCCCTGCATGGTAGAGGAAAATTATTTCCACTTTAGATAAAACACTATCAAATTCAGTGGAAATAATTCTTTTTCTTTTTATCCTCTTGGAAAATTAATTAATATATCTTTCTAAGTGAATTCACTTCTGAATAGAAGGAGAGTCAAAATATTTTGATGGCTCCAAACCCCCTACAATATGTTCTTTCAAGAATTTCTATCATCTTGTTTGCATCTATAGATCCTAGGGTATATGTGTCCTTTAAGGGAAGAATTATTTCAAGTTTGGAGTCAATGTCATTAACATACTTCCCTAATTTCTCCCTCATGTCTTGGAGTTTTCTTATGCAATTCCCCAAGGTTTCTATTCTTAAGTTGACATCTCCCTATATTCATACCGTTTGCCTCTATAATTTGGGGGAACTATCCCTTCCTTCTCCACCACTTCATCATCCAAAGTTGTGATGGATTCAAGCTTGGGCAACAGTCCATCCCAATACTCAACCTTTGTTTGATATTTATCAATTAATGTCTTACTTTCCTCTATTTTCTTAGACACTTGGTCAGAGTCTATAATTTATTTGATGACCTCATTTTCCTTTCTCACAAGTTCATCCTCTCATTTTTAGTTGATTCTCCCTGTACCTTAAGTCATCAACATTTTTATTATTTCAAGAGTGAGGGATGTAGTTGTTTCTTCACTTCCTTGGGGAGTTTTTACCCACTTTTGCACATAGGTTGACAAGATATCAACCTTCTCCTTTAGTTGTTTCTTGGTTTCCTTATCCTTGTCCATTTTCTAAAAGAGTCCACCCATAACCATAATAACTTCATGATTTAGGCCCTCAATGGTTGGATTTCCAAGTGGGATATTGGTCACTTGATAATTTGAAGGGGAAGATTCATCCCTTAAGACATCAGTTTGTGGGGTGACAACTTCCACAAACCTTTCTCCTTAAGGTCCCACCATTTTTATTGATATAATTCTTAATTTCTTTGGTGTTTTGGATGGCCTTAAGGAAATGATGTTTTCAAGGTTAGCTTCCTCCACTCAAACTCTTACCTTTTTCTTCGTTTGGACGTATGATAAAGAACCAAACCTTAGTTCGAGTAAAGGATTACCCTTGTTCTTGCAATCGAGGAACACTAGGTACTACCATTTATGTTTGGGGTGAAATGGGTGAAAGATTAGAACCCTCAAGTATGTGCCTCTTGCTAATCAAAATATTTAACAATATGTTCTTGAAAGTTTTCCTCTTTTGTCTCTAATTATTTCACCTCTTCCTCTTTCATAGTTGAATATGGTTAAATGTCTTTATCAAGTATTTTTGTATCCTCAAACTCTTCTTCTCTAGATGGAGAAGGCTCCTTTTCTATCTCAACTTGTGGTTGCTCTTGATGTTGGGTTTCCTATTTTGCAACTTCATGAGTTGTAAATTCCTTCTCAATTGTCTCCAAAACTGGCTGAGTGGGTTCCACAATACTTGATTGTTCAATATCAACATGTGAAATTTTTCCATCTTGAGCTTTCACAACTTCATATGCAACAAGATTTTGTTAAAAAATTTATTTCACCTCACCACCCTCAAATTTCTATGTTTGTGTTTTTGGTCTCCCTCCTTCTCAATTGATACATATTTTATGGTTTCATGAGGGAGGTCAGCCAAAACATCTTGGTCCAAATGATGTAGTATTTTACTGAAGGTTTGCTCCATGGATGGGTCAATCACTACTATTTTCTCCTCTCCTTGAGCTTATTTCCCCCAAGTTTCCCGAGTGAGCACATTGATATGGTCCTCTTGTGTGGGAATACTAACAAATGCCTCATGTTGCATAGGATGTGGGACAGTGAGCACTACCTATGGAGTATGAGATGCATCAAAAATGTTTGGAACAATGGGGTTGTCCCTTGAAGTGTTGTAATTGTGGTTGTTTCTATTGTAGGTGTTGCCACCTTTATCCTCTTGGTCCTCAAAAAGTGAAATGTTAGAAGTTCCTCCTCTTCCTCCTCTTGGATGGTCTCCAATGTTGGATCCTTCTTCGGTTATTCTAAGGAAATTATTCCTATCATTCTCTTTCCTTTCTAGATGATCCTTTTGAGGAGATGGAAGGAATTTTAACTTTAGTAGTCTCCTTTTTCATAGCTGATTTCATCCTTGAGGAAGGATGTGGGACTTCATGGAGGGGTGTAAATAATATAAATGGGGAATCCTACATGAATTTATCCATTACCTTCTCTTCCATATATGTCAAATTTGACACTAGAGTCGTTGTCTTACTTGCTGCTGCACTTAGCTCTTTAACATCTCCCAAATTTGGTCCTTTGATTGAAGTTTTTGGGGAATTTCATTTAAAAGGATCCAAACCTGCAACTTCCTTCCTATAAAGGAGAAGCACATCATTGATGACACCACATTCCATGTACTCCTTGAGACTCATGTGTTTTGTAGGGTAAAGTAAATCCCCCTTTTTCTAAGCCATAATAATGTCCTTTTAATGATGTTGGTATGGAAAACACATATGTAGATATGAATCCATTTACTTTGATATATGTGAAGGTTTGGAATTAGATGAAGTACCATCCAAATCTAGTGACCACCTTCTTTTCATATGTAGATATTTTGTTATTTTCCCACTCATGATGGAAAATACATATGATGGGTGAAAAAAAGTGTCATGCACCATCCTGAAACAATTGATGAAATTTTTCAGGTTAAGTTGAGGGTATACATCATAAAATCTGTAGTTTCCAAAATATCTTTCTCAGTTAAACTCATAAAATGTACTATGCCTAGAAATGTTTTACACTGTGGAGGAAGTCAATTAGAACTCCACCTTGTTTGTGGGGCCTTCTTGAATTTGAATGACTAATTTTAGGGTTTATTCATAGATGCAATCACTTATGAACTCTCCCTCGTGCATGTGCACTTTTATAATTAGTAGAATTTGGATGAAATTGAACACCCAATCAATGTAATAGTAGACATATTAGTTCCACATAACCATGCTTAACATGGTGATAATATCCCTAATTTCCTCCATAAAATATTCTCTCCTCATTTTTTTAGGAATCTTAAAGTAAAGTAATAATCCTAGGCTTCAGAAGCCAATTATTGTTCAACATCTTAGAGAACTTAGAAATGTTGGTATTTTGGTACTCCTATGCACTCTCAATTGAAATATCTTCTAAATGATTTGCATCAGTGGAGACCTAATAGTCCATCAAAGGTTTCAACAGTTGGGGATAAAACAAGGGTGTTGCTTCCATCCATAACCTCCCGGTTGTTGGATTTTAATGTTGTGCACAAACCCACACTAGATCTAGATATTTAGTAGAAGGTGGAAATGTAGTTGTTATTGAAATCCCATTCGCGCCAATGTTTATCATGTTTTCAATCCTATTAATTGCATGCATTCTTTGTTGGAATTCTTGCATGTCTACATTGACTAGGTTGGTGTTTGCGATCTTGTCCAAATCATATAGAAGGTGGAAAGGGGTGTTGACACCAGCTAATTGGATCTTTATTTTTATAAGGTGAAAGTATGGGAAAAAATACCTTGGGTAAATTTCACAATTATTTGTACTTGTTCAATCCTCCAACACAATTTACTAGGGAACCATGAGATTTAAAACTCGCTATGACTAAAGTGAACTTCTTACCTATGTAAATGTTATCATTTCTCGTAAAAAAAAAACCAAATCATTCGCGGAATTTGAAAATCACTATTTAGTCAATAAAAATTCACATATTTGGTATCTTTGTCATTTTAGGACTTTATATCTCTATTTGAACTTGAAATTTGGACGCAAAGTGTCCAATTTTCATGAACTAAAACCCTATATTTCTCTCTACACACTTCCATTAATGATGGAATCTACCCTCATGTTTTCTTCATTTGTAGCCATTGATTCTCATTTTAAAGTTTGAATTTCAGCCTTACAAATGGATAGATGAGTCACTTAGCTACTTTTTTGGGCATCGGGCTTCACAGAAAACTTGTAGTTTTACAAAACTATCAAACTATGAGTTACAAGTTGTGAGTTATAATGCTACCTTCCTTTCTCGATACCCCAAGACACTAACATGTGTCTAACTTGTTAGGGTGTGGGAGTGGAAATATAGTTTGCAATATTGTATTTATTACAAAGTTGTAAAATACAAAACTACGTATCTACTTTCTTCATCTAATGCTGCCAAATCATGACATGTGTCCCTCCATGGACCAAGGGGATGAACTTGATATTTTTAATTTTTTAGTAATTGTAAAGTTGCAAACTGCATAATTGTAAATCTTCCTTTCTTCATTTTTTCTCCAATAGTGTGTCACATGTCCCTTTCTGACTTCGAGGATCAAATTATAGTTTGCGAAATTAAGTAACCACAAAGTCAGTTCTACTACAAGACCGAAAAGCTACATGTTTCCTCTATGGCTTCAATATTCAGAATATTCACTTTGCCCCCTGTGATGGAATTACAACATGTATTTTTGTAATAAATTTGAATTTTCAACATAATTTTCTAGGTATGGGAGTATTCCTTGAATATACCTTTTACAGGACTAGAGTCACATTTGCAATTCATAGTTTTTTCACGAAAAATGAAAAACTCCTCTAAGGACCCACATTCCCCTAATGCTTTGAATATTCCTTTTGTGGTGGTCGAAATGAACATGCAATTTATAGGATTATTGTTGAGTTGTGGATCTTAATTACTTCACAAATAACATGCTTTACGAACTTTTGGAATACACATGAATCGACGTCGGTCACCTAGGGACTGACATCAAGCAAGTAGAACCAATATCGTTAGGGTAGCCAACATTGGTTACCCGTGTGTGATTGATTTTCTTTAAGTCATGGGAATTAGATCTAACATTTTCTTAAAAGGGGATCTAATGGTTGTAATTGCCTAACGAAGTTGTCCTAATTATTTATATACTTATATAAGCTTGAAAGGTATGGTTAGAAATGTTAGATTGTGAAAGATTGATCATAATTGTAAGAAGGAATTATTAGAGAGAGAAAAAAGAGAAGCTTGTGAGGAAGAAAGTAATGTACATCTAGGAGGTATGGAAGGTTGCAGATCTTCATTGCATATCCTCTCGTTGAAATTTTGAATAATATATTGGCTTTTTCTTGGTGGACGTAGCCCACATTGGGTGAACCACGTTATATCTTGTGTATTGTTCTTTTGGTTTATTTCCATATTTATCGTTTGTATGCTTATATATATATGTACATACACAAATTGTGTGATTAAACCCAACAATATGTATCCGAGATTTGTTTGAGGGTTTTTTGTGTTGACTGATTTACTCATAGAGGGATTTCTGATTGAATGTGAGCATAACAATGATAAAAAATAACAAATATAAAGTGGAGAAATTTGACAACCATAATTATCAATTATGGAAGATGTAGGTGGAGTATTATCTATATAAGAGAGATTTATATTTACCATTGGATGAGAAGGAAATACCTAAAAAGATGACTGATGAAGAATGGAAGATTCTTGACATAAAGGCTCTAGGACCTATAAGATTGAGCTTAGAAACATCTGCAGCTTCGAATATAATAGAATCAACAACCATAGTAGATTTAATGAAATCTTTAGCTAATTTATATGAAAAACCAAGTGCATCGAATAAAGTTTATTTGATGAAGAAATTATTTAATTCTAAAATGCAAGAAGGTGGATCTGTGTCTAATCATTTGAATGATTTCCATTCTATTGTAAATCAATTAAAATCAGTTAATATCCATTTTGAGGATGAAGTGAAAGCATTGTTATTATTGTGTTATTTTCCAGATAGTTGGGATAATTTGGTGATGGATGTTAGTAATACAACATCTACTACTAATATGTTGAAGTTTGATGATGTGATTGATATAATCCTCAATGAAGAAATACACAGGAAAAATACAGGAGAATCATCATCTGGAAATGCTTTGAATGTCAAAAGAAGGGGGAGAAAAAATGAGAAATCCAAGAGAAAGAATAACAGGAGATCAAAATCAAAGAATGGAAGATCTAAATCCATAGGTAGAGGAATAACTCTTTGAAGTTGTGGAAAGAAAGGACATGCAAAGAAGGATTGTTGGTTCAAGGAAAACAAAGAGAATCTACCACACAAAGGTAAAGAGGAAAATGTAGCAATAGAGGTAATGAAAGATGCCCTTATTCTCTCCTTGGATAATAAAATAGAATAATGGGTTTTAGATTTAGGAGCTTCTTTCCATGCTACCCCTAATAAGGGTTATTTCATAAATTATGTCCAGCGTAATTTTGGGCAATAAACCATGCAATATTACTGGTAAAGGGGAAGTTCATCTTAAATTTCATAATGGAAATACATGGGTATTGAAATATGTGAGGCATGTGGTAAGCCTCAGGACAAATCTAATTTTTGTAGGACAACTAGGTGAAGCTGGTTATATGGTTACATTCACAACCGATTCTTGGAAAGTTTCCAAGGGAGATCTTATTGTGGCAAGAGGAAAGAAGGTAGGAACATTATATTTATCTACCTGTATTACTGATTCCTTTTCTTCTTTATCTACTTTAGATTTAGATGCAAGCATGTGGCACAATCGACTAGGCCATATGAGTAAAAAGGGAATGCAAATCTTAAAGGCAAAGGGTAAGTTATTAGATTTAAAAGATGCAGATCTTGATTTGAGTATCATTGCATATTTGGAAATCGAAATAAAGTGAGATTTCTTAAATTTGGGGAAACAAAGAAGGAGAAGAAATTGGAGCTTAGGTACTCAGATGTGTGGGGACCATCCTAGATAGCTTCTCATGGAGGATCCCAATACTATATGAATTTCATTGATGATGCCACAAGAAAGGTATGAGTTTATCGTATAAAGCGTAAATCTGATGTTTTTGAGAATTTTAAAAGATGGAAAGCCCTTGTTGAAAATGAAACAAATTTAAAGTTAAAGTGCCTTAGATTTGATAATGGTGGTGAGTACTGCAACATACTTTTCAATGATTAATGTTTAGTGAATGGAATACGTAGAGAAAGAATAGTTCCTAGAACTCCATAAGAGAATGGAGTGGCTGAAAGAAATAAAAGAACTATCATACAACATGTAAGAAGCATGAGGATACATGTTGGATTACCCATGTAGTTTTGGGTAGAGGCAAGAGATACGGTGGTATATTTAATCAACCATGGACCTTTAAGTGCACTAAATGGTAGAATACTAGAATAATATTGACTGGAAAAAAGGTAGATCTTTCTTTTCTTAGAATATTTGGTTCATAAGTTTTTGTGCATGTTGATAAAGAAAATATGAAGAAATTGGATGCTAAATCCAAGAGATGCACTTTCATTGGTTATGTTTATGGTGGTTTCAGATTTTGTTTTTGGGATTTAGAAGATTCTAAGATTGTTAGGAAACATAAAATTGATTAGAATGAAAAGAGAATGTACAAGGATCAGATTTGGATACCTAGTAATGAACCGAGTGAAGAGTTTGTGGATAAAAATGCATTCTTGGATTTAAAAAAACCACACATAGGTATCAACATCGGTCAGGGTGTCTGGTGTCGACAAGAGTAGGACCAACATTGGTTGGGTGAACCAACATCAGCTATAGGGGAATCAATGTCGGTTATAGGTGACTGACATCACTCACTATCATAAATTGACATGAATGTGCAACAGGCATAGATTGACCCCCAGGAACCCCATATTTCTATGAGAAGGTCACAAAGGGTTAGTAAACCTCCATAAAGATTTACTCCTTTATTATTTTAAAAATTATTGATTGATAGTGGTGAACCCAAGAGTTTTGAAGAAGAAATGCAAAAAGATACCCACATTGAGTAGGAGCATGACATGGATGAGGAGATGGACTCCTTGGAAAAGAATCAGACATGGGATTTGTGTAAGTCACAAGAGTAAGAAATCATTGTATAACAAATGGGTTTTAAGAATCAAGGAGGAAGAGGGTGGACATAAAATATATAGGGAAAGGCTTGTGGTAAAAGGATTTACACAGATAAAACCGATATTGATTTTAGTGAGATATTTTATCCCGTAGTTAAGATGACTTCCATATGTATTATTTTGAATTTAGTTGCAATAGAATATTTACACTTAGAACATATTGATGTTAGGATGACTTTCCTTGATGATTATTTGGAGGAAGAGATATATATGTAACAACCACATGGGTATGAAGTCGAGGGTAAGGAGAAACTTGTGTGCAGGTTGAAAAAGAGCTTGTATGGGCTCAAACAAGCTCTAAGACAATGATATATGAGATTTTATAGTTTTATGCATGAGCATGGTTATATGAGATGTGAATCTAACCATTGTGTTTATTTCAAGAAGCTTGAAAATGTGAACTATATTATTTTGTTACTGTATGTGGATGATATTCTCACTACAGAAATTCAAGCGAGCTTAAAGAAAAGTTAGGTCACACATTTGCAATGAAGGATTTGGGATCTGCAAAGAAAATCCTTGACATGTAAATTCACAGAGACAAGAAGAATAAGAAATTATATTTTTCTTAGGAAGATTATATCAATAAGGTGATGAAAATATTTAAAATGTAGGATGCAAAACCTATAAGTACACCTATAGATGGACATTTCAAATTGAACAAAGATCAATGTCCTACATCACATGAAGAGGTTGAGTACATGGTAAGGGTTCCATATGCTTCAACACTTGGAATTATTATGTATACTATGGTTTTTACCAGACTAGATATTGCACAGGCAGTAGGAGTTGTGATCAAATTTATGGCTAATCTAGGTAAAGAGCATTGGAAAGTAGTCCAATGGATACTCAAATATTTGAGAGGGACATCCAACATGCAGTTATGCTATAGAGGGTTAGATATTTCTTTATGCAGCTATGTTAATTAAGATATGGCTGTTGATTTGGATGGTAGGAGAAGCACTAATGGATATATATTCACAGTAGGTGGCATAAAAGTTAGCTAGATTTCAAGATTGTAGAAGGTTGTGGCTTTATCTACTACAGAGGTTGAATATGTTATAGCTACAGAGGCTAGCAAAGAGATGATATGGATGAGCAGGTTCATGGAAGAGTGTGGAAAGGAGAAAGAGGATTACAGATTGTACAATGATAGTCAATGTGTGATTCATCTGGAAAAGAACTCTATTTCATTCAAGAACGAAACATATTCAGTTGAGAAATCACTTCATATGTTAGGTGTTGGAGGATGGGTAGCTAAAACTAGAGAAAATTCATACAAATAAAAACCCTATAGATACACTAATGAATCTGTTGGCAAAGGAGAACTTTGAGCTACACTCCACTTTTGTTGGTCTTCAAGTTTGAGACTTGAAGAGGAAGAAACATGCCAAGGAAAGGATATAAGGATGGAGATGTACGATATAGTGTAGTAATTTATCTCCAAGTGGGAGATTTTTGAGTTGTGGAGCTTAATTGCTTCACAAATAACATGCTTTACGAACTTACTAGAATACACAAGAATCGACATTGGTCAGTTGACCATCGTCGGTCACCCGGGAATGACATCAGTCAAGCAAGTTGGAATCGGTATCGGTTAGGGTAACTGACATCAGTTACCTATGTGTGATTGATTTTATTTAAATCATTGGAATTAGATCTAACCTTTGATAAAAAGGTGATCCAATGGTTGTAATTACATAACTAAGTTACCCTAAGTATGCATATGCTTATATAAGATTGAAAGATAGGGTTAGAAAGGTTAGATTGTGAAAGATTGATCATAATCGTAAGAAGGAATTCTTAGAGAGAGAAAAATGAGAAGCTTGTGAGGAATAAAGTACTGTACATCCAGGAGGTGTGGAAGATTGCAGATCTTCATTGCATATCCTCTGTTGAAGTTTTGAATAATATATTGGCTATTTTTTGGTAGATGTATCCCACACTGGGTGAACCACATTATATCTTATGTATTATTCTTCTGTTTTATTTTCATATTTATTGTTTGTATGCTTAGATCTGAATATATATCTATACAACTAGTGGGATTAACCCCAAAAATTACAACTATAAAAACACAAAGTAGCTTCCACTCTAAAAAAAATTAGTTTTTTGAGATGGATACTTTTGGTTCTAGATTGTAATGGCAACATGAGGGTATAAGGACTAACTTGGGATATACAACTATGCATTTTTTCCAAGTTGAAAAAAATGGGAAGTACAATAAGTTTCATGTTGCAAGGTTCAAATATGATGCCAAGGGGGAACTAATGATGAAAGGAGCTGATAATAATCATTAATTCAACCTCCAAATATGTACAACCAATCCAAACTTCTCCAATCTATAAGGTGGATTTTTGAAATCTATTCAAATCAATAACAAAGCAAGAAATCAACAAGGAATATTATAAAAATGTAAAACCACCCTTGGAATTTATTCAACCTACAAATGATCTTTAGAGAGCCCTTTAAGCCTTCTTGAAACATGGTAGTAAATATCAAAAGGAACCAGGGAATAAATGAAGAATATGATGAGGTTTATATCCACATGACCATGAACAAATCTCATAAGGCAGACATAAAAATGAGGAACAACATGGGAAAAGCAAAAATCGGACTAAAAATAATGGAGAGCCTAGCAAATATGGTGCCAATGATACATAAGGATCAAAATGGTCACTAACATGTGGTTTAAAGGGTCAAATCCCCCCTCACTCCATCCATTTGAGCGGATCTTGGTAAAAATGACACTTGTTTCTTGTGGGATCTATTCTAGGGCATGGGTATTAGAGGAAAATGCACCCTCACTTCATAAGAGCCACGCAAAAGTGAACTCCTACTTAGCCAAAAATGAATGATCTTCCCACAAATTTATATATCCCACTAATACATGGGCTTTTTCCAAATGATTATGCAATGACGTCCTAACCAATGAACCCTAATAACATAGAAAATCATCTAAATTGTTTATAATTTCCAAGATCACCTTTCAGCGTGTAGAAAGAGCATACATAGTTGAGATGAGGTACAAGAAAGAAGCCAATTTTTTTAAAGGGAAATAAACACCATTGTAAAATGGTTAAAGCAAGGTTAATTCAATATATAATGGTTTTTAATGAGAATCCTAAATAGTTAAGGAAAATATTAACCAAATATTTTAAACCTTTATCAAGCAACTCATGTGTTTAACAAGATGATCAATCGAATAATACTACGAACAACCACAAAATAAACCGCAAAAAACAACTAAAATGTGAAGTAAGAGAACAAAATGATATGCACAAAACTTGGTCTTTTTATTAAATTGGTTTGTTTGTTTTGAGTAATTTGTCTTTGGAAAGTGAGATATGGCAACCTACGCACCAAAATTAGAATATTTCACGAAAAAATTAGCTCAAAAATAAAAAAATGATGATAAAATGAGAACATGTAAATAAATAATCTCTATGTCATGATGTCATTGACATAGACAACGAGGCATATGTTTACTAGAGCAAGTCCACTAAAATAGTGAATCAGTTGAGAATTAGAATAAGGTCGCTAAAATAGATTGAGGTTGTTTACAGATAATACAAGGTCACCAATCTAAGAAAGGCCACTAACACTAAGTGTGAGGCCACCGGAAATGTGTAAAGCTCTTTGAACAAAACAAAATTTTCTATTTAGTGCATTTACCTCAATTTTACGCTCTAAATACCATTTTTGATGACATTTTCTGTTTCTGTAGAAATTTTGAGTATTTGTTTTTACTCGAGTGTTTTTAAAAATACCTTCAATTCAAAAAAATGTAATAAGTACTTATGTTTTTACCAAAATGGTGCATAAAAGGACTGTAAGTATTGGATTTTGACAAAATAGAAGTAAGATGATATGTAAAATGAAGATTTTTTTACCAAACTAAATAAAAAGGACAAAAAGAATAGTGAAAACTATGAAAATTGTTATTCTTTTCTACAGGATGAGGCCACTTTGGTGAATATCTTGAGACCACTGATGGAGTTCAAAACTGATACTATGTGCTTCTCGAGTTCTTGATGTGTGAAAATGCACTTGGAACAAAAAAGCCACTACAACAGTCAATGTCGATGATATTTTTCTCAAAACAATTGACACTTTTTAAAAGCCAAAAAATTTGGAGGTTGAGGCCACTCATAGGTGAAGAGGTCACGGGTTGTGTAGGCGAGGTGTGTTTATCGTGGAAAGGCCATTAAAAATGTGTAAGATTAAAAATTAGGAAAAACACCAAAAATCAGGGATTTTTCTTTGCAAGATCAAATTTTGGCAGCACTTCACCTCTTAACTACCTGCAAACAACACTCAACACTCCCAAATACCAACAAACATAAAAAGTACATGGAAATTTTCAAAAAATTGAAAGAACTTAAAGGAAAGTGGAAAATTAAACTAAAATATGTGCAAAAACAAACGGGAGTCCCACCAAAGCGTACCATATGTATGCATGCTAAAGAATCTAGGCTAATTAACAAAGGAATTAACACCAAGTAAATCCTATCCTAATTCCTTAAACAAATACATCAAGATAAAACATGAAAAGAAGCTAAGTAACTTGCACAAAACGTTAAAAACAAAGAATGCAAACCTCCCTTCATTGATTGGATGTGCTTTTGATATGTAGATATTTCCTTTTAATTCAAACACAAACCACACACGATTAAGGATGTTTAATAAAAGGAAGATATCTCCTCAAAATGACACAAAATCCATGTTTGAATCTTCTCTTACTACTTTTAGAAAATAAGGGGGTTTCTCAATTTGACAAGCTTTCCTATAATAGAAATACTCTCTTGAGTAATGGATATTAATTTTATACAAGGAAATGTTGTAGATTGGTAGGAAAGGTACTAGTTTTCTTTTATAACTTTCCATTTTAGGAGAAGCTTGCATCGTAGTGAATGTGGGATAATGGAGATGTAGAATTAGGAGTGGATAAGCATGATTAGAAGAGATTAATTAGAATTAATGACCCATGGGAGTTATGGAAGATTTAATTAATCAATTGGGATTAATTAATAGGTCATGTTTAGCTTATAAAATCCATTTGGAGATTATTTGGAAGAAAATCAAAGTATAATTAGAGGGGTTTGAGAGCATGATTTAATTTATGAGAGGATTTACTAATCAAATACAAGATTGTTAAAGGGTAATTAATTAATGATGGCAATTAATTAATTAAAATAGGATTTTAACTAACAAAATGGCATTAATTGGCATCTAGGACGAGGGGACAAGAGAATTAGTGAAAGTTTGCTAATTATAGTGTGACAAAGGGAAGAAGGGAAATTAGTGAAATTTTAGTATTAAAATTGCATGATGGAAATTAAGTGTCTACAAAAACAATGACATGCAACGTTTGTGTGGCATGCACGCACGTGATTTTATTTCATTAGTTGATGGCCAAAAATAAAATTTGGTAATGGAAATTTTCACTTAAAAGTGATAAGAATATAATTAACAAAATTGACAATAATCACTAAAAATTTATCTAGATCATACACTTACATTCCCAATGGTCTAAAATGTGCACTATCTTTGTTGAAAAGTACATGCATGATTTTTTTCATGATTATGATGATGTATTTATAGGTAATTTAACCAAAAATAAACAAGTTAGTGCATTACTTATTTATATATTTGGAGTAAGGGTTAACAAAGTATGAGATAAATTTAAATTATTAATTAAATACAATGTGCATATCATAATATATATGTTAGAAATTTGTAATGTAAATAAATTGAAATGAATGTTAAACAAGATAAGATGAAATAATATTAGGTGTTTATATTTGCAAGTGCTTTTCTTTGAATCTAGGAGCACAACATAAGTATGTATGGAACCATTGGATGCATAAAAACATTTAGTATATCCGTACTTATTATGTGTTTTCATTCGCTGAGATTCTATTATTTTATATCTTCTTGTGCCTGTGTAAACCTCTAAAATTTACTTCACTATGAACCGTAGATGTTACACATGTGTGAAATACTCTTTATGACCTATAATACCTTCAAACCATAACCATGGGTAGGAGACCCTTTAAAAAGGTTAGTGGTTGGGTTGAATTGAAACACGTACACCTCCTACATTGGTAATAATCCATATAGACCTAAATAAAAATGTATTTCTCCACCTAATATGTGATATCTATATGGTTTCAACTAGCTATGAAAATTTGGTCACTTGATAAGGTAGGAAATATCTTGGCATTCTTTTCTTGAATTCACATAGATGATCTCTATCTTGGGAAACATGAATATGAAACCTAGTTGAGTGTGCTTCATACTTGTATAGGGGTTTCTCCTGGAGTGTGCTAGTACTTTAGTGTAATTTAGTAGAGCTCACTCGATCGATATTTTCTTGAGTAATGTTTGTAAGTACCACTTGAGTGAATGAGTGCATTTGAATTGCCTATAACGGGTGCCATAGGTATAATTTCACATTATGCACCTTTGTAGACACCTAGTTTTGACCACACAATTTTATGACTAAAATTTCAATAATTGTCTTCATTATCATAATTTCATTATAATTAGTGATTTCCCCTAATTAGCTTCCATTCCCCTTTGTCTTGGTCAATTAACAACATTTTGTTAATTAACTAGCCTCATCCCTCATCTTGGATGCCAATTAACATCGCTTCGTTAGTTAAAATCCTCTTTTAATTAATTAATTAACATTATTAGCTAATTAACCTTTAAAATATCATATTTAATCAACAAACCCTCTTATTATTGAAATCACCCTCTCAAATGCTTCAAAATCTACTAATCCGCCCCCAAATCATCTCTAAATGACTTCTATAATTTTAACTTGGCCTATTAATTAATCCTAGTTGATTAATTAAACCTCCCCTAACTCCCATGAGTTGTTAATCTCTAATTAATCTCTTCTAGTCATACTTATCACTTTCTAATCCTACATCCACTTTATCCCACATTCACCATGTTGCAAACTTCTCCCAAAATGGAAAGTGATATCATAAGCTTAGTGCACCTTGTCGAAAATTACACCATGTCCTTGACAAAAATTATACTTGAGAAGATCATTTCATGTTATTGGAAGGATTTTTAAATACCCCCTTTTCTACTTGAAAGAGTAGTAAGAGAAGAATAATAAAAATGACAATTAATCCATACTTGATGAGATCTCTTCCTCTTTTCTTGAGAAATCCTTGATCGTGTGTGGTCTACGTTTGGCTCACTAAGGAAGTATCTACATCCAAAGCACATCAAAATATCAAAATGAGGTTTGCACTTAGTATAGATTCATATTTTGTGGTTTAACTAGCTTCCTTTTTCACTTTATCATGATGTATTTTCTTGAATTTAACTAAGTTAGGATCTACTTGGTGTTAGGTTCATTTAAATAGCTTAGTTCAAGTTTAGCATGCATACATATGGCACATTTGGTAGGCCACTCCTTCGTCTCATGCAAATTTATATTTTTAGTTTAAAGCTTCATTTTTCATCATTTTACATACAAGTTCTTTCAATTTGTTGAAATTTATTTGTTTTGAGAATGTATGTTGATGTTTGGTAGTGTTGAGTCTTCTTTGCAAGTATAAAGGAGGTGGAGTGTTGTCAAAATTACATCTTAATGAGAAAAAATTGAGCTTTTTACTATTTTTTGGTTATTTTTGACATTCTTTTGTGCATATACAAGTCTTCACATGCTAGCATACCTATTTACATGCTAGCATAACACTATTTTATAGATGCACTTGCTAGCATACATGATGACGTGTTAGCGTAATACTATTTTTTTGGCTACATGTGCTAGCGTATATCTTCATACACATGCATTACACTATTTTTCTGGTGCACGTGCTAGCGTTGCTCTTCATGCACCTACATTACACTATTTTTCTACTGAGTGCGCTAGTATAGCTCTTCATGCGCCCTCGTTACACTATTTTCCTACTACACGTTCTAGTGTACCTATTGATGCACTTGTGTAACCATACATCCTAGCTTCACGTGCTTATGCTCATGTTCACGCACTAACGTGCATCTTGGGCTTCATGCGCTAGCGTACTAGTATACGTGCTAGCGTACTATGTAAAATTTCACTCAATTTTTCTCAAATTTCAATTTCTTATTGTTTTACATATAATTCAGATTCTAATATGTAGGTTAAATTACTTAGAATAATGCTAACATTTTAAATCTTTTTCAAATCTATTTGTTTGTTTGATTTCATCAAATCCATGTTTTCTCTTCTCTTGCACTCTTGAGTGACCTTGAGAATCAAAACATGACTGCGATCATTGGTATTTTTCTAACATTTTGAGTGTATGGAAAATTATTAATAATTTTGTGTAAGACCATTGTGAAATCAAAAACATTTACCATATAAATATCAAACAAATAAACTACTAATAAAGTTTGCATACAAGTTCCTTAGTAGAAGAGAATCACACTTTTCTAAAATAAGATAAAAATGAACAAAACTCATTGTCACTAGAGGTTCATATAAGGGTAAAACCCATCCTCTTTAACTGTGGGAAGTGTTTGGGATTAAGCCCTAAAACGCATTGTGAGGAGTACCACAGGAATCCCAAAGTAGTTGGCACATTGAGGGAACCAAATAATGAAATGGGTAGCGCCCCATTTTCCTACTTGACTAGTAAAACCCATGAGGAATACAATTTTTTTTCAGTGGTGATATCCCCATTCATGTAGATTACGAGGTATAGTCCGTATTCAATATTTATTCTTGTACTTGTACTTATTCACACAAATATTAGTGAGTGAATAGTCTAAAATACTTAGAAAGCTTTTTGGCATTGGGACCAACCTTATCCTATAGTGTTTGTGTACCAAACCTTTACAAAGTAAAAATTTGGTTGAGTTATAACCTTGTTTTAGTAATAGAACAAGGTGAAATTTTTACCAAGTCAGCACCACGTATCCTTTATCACAAATCATACATAGTAAAACTTTATCTGAGTTACCACCTTATTTTAGTAATAGAGCAAGATGAATTTTTTCCAAGTTGTACCAAACACTTCTCCATCACGAACCATACTTCACTCACAAATTTTGACTTCCTTTTTCTTTGAAGAGAACATTCAAAGTTCTACCAAAATTATATCAAAATTTTTGACACTTACACTTGAAATTTTCTTTTTCCCAAAAATTGATCGAGTGTTGAAATCATGTTGTTATGCTGCTAAACTTTTCCTAGTTTCCTTACACAAATTTTTAATATTCAAACCTAAGAAAATATCCCTTCGACCATTACGTTGCCAACATTTTGATATATTTTTCTTGATAGATTTCATCATAAATCCCAAACACTTGGAAAATCTTCATCTTTATGGCCATTACATTGATCGTTTTGACTTAGATTCCTTTTAAGATTTACACAAAAATCTTAATTATTTGTGAAAAAATTCCATCATGGCACATATCACATGTTTAAAAAATAGGAGGCATGCATCTAATCGAGGAAGACATATCCCATAACATATTGGAAAATTATTCCGCTCATGTAGACAACTTCTTATTTCAAAACAAAGACCAAGTCTTGCTACGTTTGGTAGAATTAGGGGCTAAATTGCCCTTTGGTTTCAATCTCACCTTCCTTACTAGTATAATTCAAGGGGAAGAAAGAACAAAACCTCATCCTTTTAGAACAACCAAATATATGTAACACCATGAATATACATCTCTCGACGACACCACATGATGGTTACAATGAGGATGCAATAAACTCTAAAACTAAAACTAGCCATTGTATACCCTTCATAGGAATAAACTATAAAGCTAGAACAGAGGGTGAAGAATCCAAACAAAAACCCAACCTAAACCACACAATGAAGACGTCACCATATAACACTAATTATAAAATCTTAGTCACCAATTGGTAAATCTAGCTTCACATGTCCATAGAGACACACATAGAGCTTCTCACAAAAAAACCTAAAGTGACGTATATTGAACACTATAATTAAAACCATGGTGGAAAATAATCTGAATCCAATCACATGTATATACCTCCCACACCAACACGCAGACAAATATTTAACCAATAATAGGAGTCTATGAAAGATTCACTTGTTGGCCTACAAGAAAATAACATGAGACACAAAAAAAAGTATCAGTTTGAAGAACTGTGTCCTTATCCTTTTGATTGGAGGATGTTATGTACTACCTTTCCACAAAAATCTGAATACCCTAAGTTTTATAAATATAGGGGAAAAGTGATCCTTGGGATCATGTAAAATACTTAATCATGGAATGCTAGGAAGTCACTTACAATGATAACTATCTTATTCACTTGTTTCCATAGAGTCTTGGGGGCCAAACACTTGAATGGTTTCTCCATATCCCCAAAGGGTCTATTTTCACTTTTGTGGACTTAGTTGAGAAGTTTATTCATCACTTTTCATTCAATATGGAGAGTGATATTACCATGTTAGACCTATGTAGCGCCAAATAATGAAATAATGATAACTTCTCTATTTTATTACGACAATGATAGGGGTTGGATAACCACTTCCTTGTCTCCATTCCCAAGAAACAAAGCGTAAGCATATTTTTATTAAATTTACACCCTAATATATCATTCCATTTACAAATGTGTTGGGTTGATACATTTGAAGAAGTCACAAAAAGGAAGTCACATAGAAAAAACCTTATTGATGAAGGGGTCTTGAAAACCTTTCAAAGAGATAGATATAAACAAATCAAAATTCTTTAACATAAACAAGAATGTCATAGGTGACAGAATCACATATTCCAAGCATGTACAAGTGGTTCAAAACATCCCGCATTTAGAACTCGGATATAGGCTACTTAAATAAGAAGTCAAACATAGGGAATACACTCTACTCATGGAATCCCTATCATCAATCTTTAAACAACTCAACTTAGCAAATATGGTCAAGTTTCCAACCACTACCCATTTTTAGATGAACTACATAAACCTTTGTGGTAAAAATACCATGAATATTATGAGTATCACCATGTTAAAGGTCATGGCATGAATCAATGCATGAAATTGAAGAACTTCATCCAAGATCTCCTAGATCAAGGAGATATCAAACTTGACACGTAGGAGTCCCCAAAATCATCCATTGATTTGGGAAAAATTGAGGAGGTTTATTATAACTCTTCAAACCTTCCCGAGCCTTTATAGTGCTATGAAGAACTACAAAACCTAACTATTCTCTAAACTAGCTCTTGACCGAACAAGGAATTCAATATACAAATCAAGGTAATGCATCAAAATAACCATAAAACAATGATTTTATCTTTTACAACTAATCAAAACTACTTCTATTCATCATGATACATATCCCTTACATCATACTTCCTCTTGATACTCTTCCACACATGCATTCCTTCTTCAAATAGATGATTTATTTACAATAATACCAAAACCAACACCATAGAATAGTAAAACCAACACTATTGTTGACAAAAAAAGATTCTCAACTTATAATCATACCTAAACAACCTAATATCCACCTATGAACATGTTCCAAAACAGATAATTCACCTTACATGACTCACATGTCCTTACTTGGCTCACATTTACCTTTACTAGGAAATTTCACTCTTTTACTACAATCAACAAATTCATTTGAACTTGAACACTCCATTATGGAGGGAAACATATTTGACCTACCTAACACCTATTCGAACTTTTCATCATAGCAATGATGCTCCTACATCACACTCCCCTTAAGAGAAAAAAATAATGCTTCTAGATCTATGCATTCTTCTTGTCTTCTTGCTTGTCTTTACTCTTGCTTATCCAACTAAAATTTGGTCTTCCAAGCCTCCTTATGATGTATTTCATCATGCATTAATCAAATTCCTTCTGGTTTTATTCATATGGAGAGTTTTTTTGTTCTAGGCTAGAGCTTGGCTTGTAGGTTCTTGGTTTGAATTTCATGCTTTGCTTGTCCTACTTACCATCTCTTGAATGCTTCTCACCTTCATACGTGTGTTTTATTGCATTTGTGAACCTCTCACTCATTTGAATGACTATATTTTCCTTGTCTTTGTTTGAGAACTTATGTTCTTTCATTTTCACCCTTCTATTCTTGTAGTGTCTAGCATTTTCTTTGTTCACCCTTAGTTGTCTTGTCTCTTCCTCCTTCTCATTCTTTATAGATGCTCCTACTACCCGCTCAAACTGGTGTGCATGTTGTTTAGAACCAAACATATACCTTTTCTTCTTGTATTTCCTCTTTTCTTTCTTACCTGCACCAAAATGAAATAGTATCCAAATCCAAATTAGTTTGATCCTGAGTTTATCTTTTCCACTTGTCCTTACTCTTTTCTTGACATGATTCAATAGTCTTGATGCTTCATTTTGAATGAATCTTCTTTCATGGACGTTGTATTATTCCTTTTCTTTGTTCTCATGCATCTTCTTCCCTGCTCTATTTTTATGATTACTTGTACTCAAATAGCATTGTATGGGATTCATGTTTGTCATGTCTCCATATTTGAATTTACCTTTATTTGCTAGCTTAAAGGTTTTAGTTTCCTCTATAATTATTATTTAATCCATGGGTTCATTCATAATTCCCCATACTTTGTTTTTCCGAACTTCTTCATCTTTAAAATCTCCATTCATTGGTTTGCTAAATCTCTCAACTTCCCACCTACTACATGAGATGTTCTTAGGCTAGTACCACATCTGCATTTCCCATTTCTTGTGTGTTTATTCAACTATACCTTGTTGGTATTCCATGGTTTCATATTTGCATCTTTGTATGTCTTTATTCTTGATTGATTTTGGTTTGCATTCTCGAGTTTTGATTTATACTATGTCCGTATTTTCATGATCAATTTCAATGATCTCTTTTTTAGACTCTACTTTCTCATTATTACCCTTAAATATTTCAAGACCTTTAGGAATTACATGCTCAAGTTTAGCATCCTTAAGTGATATAAATTGGTGATGACCTATTGATTCCTCTTCATTTCCTATTTTCTTAAGTCTTCTAGTCATTGTATGGTCACAAACAACTTTTTGTTTTAACTTCCCATAATTATATTTCCTTTTTTCCACCTTGATGTTAGAAATTTCATTCTTATAGGCTTGATTATAGTCATATTTAAACATGACACTTGTTCAACATTGTATAGCTGGTTCATATTATCTTCAATGATAATATATTATGAACTTTGCTTTGCTCCTTGATTTCTATGTCAGTTTCTTTGTGCTCTTCAATGGGTTCCTCTATCCTTATGTCAGCTGCACTATCATATTCTTCCTTTTCCAACTGCTTGACTCCATGTGGAGGTACTTTTACACTTGTATATGTTCTTACAAACATTGTCTTGTTTCTTTCTTCAATTTCTATAGTTATTTTCTTCTAATTTTCTCCAAGACTTTCGATCCGATGGATTGAACCTGCATAATAACATGTAAACAAAAATTTGTTAGAAAATTTGGTGGCTCCTTGAGCCCCACACCTGCTATGTTCATGGTTTCTTTCTCCTCTTTCTTTTTTCATTATTTCTTGTGATTTAATCTTGTCTGAATGCCTTCAACATGCATTCCTTCATCTTCCTCTGTTGTCATAGATTTATTCAAGCACCCTAGTGCTTCTCCAAGGTGGTAATTCTATTCCACCATATCATTATCTTTCTCTGACCTTCTCTCTGCTTTCCCTCTTCTTCATGTGACCATCTCTTTGGTCACTAAACACCTTTCTTGGTGTTTTCACTCTCACTTTGTTGATTTTCTCATGTGCATTAGTGCACATCTCTACTTCTTCCTTCACTCTTCTTGAAGGTATTTTATCTCTCATCCATAAATCATCATATGCATTCATCAAATATTCACAAGAAGACAACACTTTTACTATTTTTTTCCTCCTTAACTTGCTCCATTGTCTTGCGCAGGTATTTCTTCATAGTCATTAGCATCACACTCCCTCTTTTTCATCTCTTTCACCCTTCAAGGGTATGAGACTATGCTCAACTCCATCCTTGCAAAATTTATAGACATTAGTTTTTCCATCATGCTTGGCTTTCTGTCAAATTGCCAAGGTCTACCTAAGAGAAAATGACAAACATCTATAGGTAGAACATCACATAACATTGTATCTTTATATGACCCAATTTGAAAATCAACTATGCTTTGCTCACTTACCAGGATGTTGTGACTGTTGCACCCATGAGATGTAATAAGGACTTGGATGTGGGAGTCTTCTTAATCCTATCTTTTTCACAATGTATTCTGACACAACATTATCTGTGCTTCCTCCATCAATAATGACATCACAAAATTTTCCTCCAGACTTGCATATGGTTCTGAACAAGTTCCTCCTTTGACTCACATCTATGTTTTGACCTTTTATATCTGTCCTTTTACCTCTTGGCTACTCCAAGACTCTCTTCATCAAGAGATATTCACCCTTCATTATTTCATTTTTATCTAATTGATATGACTTGATAATCTTCTCCTTTTCAATTTTTTTGAGAAAATCCACATTTCTAGCATTTCAACATTTACTACAACTTACACAATCATTCCAATTAACATTCAAATCATCAATCTTAAACATACCTCATTGATTTGATTTAAGAGACTAAGATCTTCTTCCTATGCTCTTTGTTCTCTGTACTTGGCATTCTTTCCTTGACAAGGTACTCTAATACATCCATCCTATCCTCCATCAGTGTCTTCCTCTGCTGAAGTTGTTTCATCATCTCCTTAAGCAAATTTTCTTAAATTCCTTGTATTCTTGAGTGTAATTGTGCCATCATCATCCTAATTTCCTTTATATCCTTTAAACCTTTCTCTCGATACCACTATGGCACAGGCATCTTTGACTTACCTTACTTACTTATAGAACAATGCTCCAATGACTAACTATCTACCACACCACACCTCCTTACTTACAATTTACTCTAGTGTGTGTGTTGAGATCCTAGGGAGCTCAACAAAAATAACATTAATTTGGTGTGAATATTTCCACTTGATCCCCTTCCCTAAGGATTTGTCTTAATACTCTTCACCATTAAACTCCATTTGCACACCTCTTGCCTACTTATCCTTCTTGATAGATTAGGAATCTTCAGTGGTGTTGTAGTGGGCAAGAGCTAGGTGGTTGTAATAGAAATCATGAAGATACTTCATACTCGAGTTAAATGTGGTCTCGCACTTCTCACTTGCCCTTAACATCCAATCTATGACCATCACTCCAAATTAGAGACCCCCTCATGCATTGGACCTATTCACATCTCTTGGCCTAAATACCTTGTTTAGGTTTAAATGTCCACTACCTCAAACAAACCTCCACATCATCTCTATAGCTCTTAGATCACCTTGTTTTCATAACAACATGCCTTACTTTATATATACCCACTCTTACCATTTGTGTGTTATCTCTTTAGTCTATTAACTACAACTATAATAGGTCCATAAGACCAAAAGGTCAAAACTTTGTGTCTCCTAATTTGGATCACCCTTAAGAGGATTAGGGCATCTAGGAAAATAGGTTACAAGAAACTAGAACATTCAAAGCCAAGTATTTGGTTTTGTATACATCTTAGTACCTTGTACTAGTTCTTATGGGCTCAGTAGCCCCTGTAATCACATGAAATTAGTTGAATATCAAATTATAACAATAATCATATTAAAAAAATTTGTATTCCTAATACTCTTTTCCAAGACCTTGCTTATATGTAAAAATAACCTTGGGCTTTTTTTGTATGTATGCACATTTCTAAACCCATGCTACACGCAAATTAGGCCTAATTAGGTCATTTTATGCCCTGTTGGGTTATGACAATGATACTTCTTGAGATGATCCCACCTATAGGACCTTTAGAACACCTCATAAATGATTTTAAGAGGATAAATAACAAATTATCTACCCGGATTTAATGATTTGATGTCTCATGCACCCGGTTTCTCTATACTATACGCTGCGATAGTCTTCTAACATACAACTCCATGGATCTCATACAAATATGTGAGTTAAGCTATGAAAATTCACACACTACTCTTATTCCCCAATATAGAGATCATGTCCAATGTCCATATATTTTTATTAGAGGGTTTTGAATGGTGTGATGCCTTAGTAGAGGGCTCGAGAACATCTATTCCTAGCTATATAAAAATCACTTTCATGAGTTGGGAAAAATTGAGGAGGCTCCTTATGCCTCTCCCCACCTTCTTCAGCATTTATAGTGTTATGAAGAACTACAAAACCTAACTATTCTCTAAGCTATCTCTCGGCTTGAACAAGGAATTCAATAAACAATCAAGGTAATGCATCAAAATAGCCATAAAACAATGATTTTATCTTTTCAAAATAATCAACACTACTTCTATTCATCATGATCCATCTCCCTTACATCATAATTCCCCGATACTCTTCCACACATGCATTCCTACTTCAAATATATGATTTCTTTACAATAAGACTAAAAACCAACCCCATAGAATAGTTCAACCAACACTATTGCTGACACAACAATATTATCAACTTAGAATCAGACCTCAACAACCTAATATCCACCTATGAACACGTCCCAAAACATATAATTCACCTTACATGAATCACATGGTCTTACTTGGATCACATTTACCTTTACTAGGTAATTTTGATCTTTTACTACAATCAACACATCCATTTGAATTTAAACACTCCATTAGGAGGGAAACATATTTGACCTACTTAACACCTATTAAAACTTTTCATCATAACAATGATGCTCTTGCATCACTATCACGTATGAAACAAGATTCCATGTAATTGAAATGGAACTTCCCTATAACATTCTCCTTGGTCACCCATGAATTCATTCCATGTATTTTGTTCCCTCCACATTCCATCATTGTATAAAATCGTATCATCAAGGACAAGGTATTGCAATTCTAGGTGACTCACAACCCTTTTCCCACTATAGAGTGCTAGCCTTTATTACTAAGCAACTTAAGAATTTCCTTCTACAAAATTAGCTATGGATCTTAGATCAGACACCCTCACCTCTCGTGTTAATCCACATACACTTCAATATCACGAAAGTGTTTCTTTTACCTTTGTTTCCCCTTAGGCTATATGGGAATCATATATAAAAATACTTCATACCAGTTGCAGATAATATGACCTCCAACAGACCCTCCTTGTATCAAATCTTCCCTTGTCACCCAAAATGGATGGTCGGACAAAATTTCATCCACAAAGAACTCAAGATAAAAAATTAGGTAGTACTTATAGATCCTAGTCCCATGATGAAAAGATGGTCTCTTGCTATCAATCCTCAGAGAATATTATTCCTAATAAGATGATGTATGCTACGGGATATAAAGGATATGGATGAGGATTACATGAACAAGGTGTACGTGAACCTATTTCGAACATGAAAAAATGGAAAACTATGGTGTTGGTATTCAACCCTATAGAGCATAACCTCCAGTAAGTTGACACCACCTCTTCTAAATGTAAGGAAAAATATTTAGATTATGATAGTGAAATCAAGTCCACTTTTAGTCTCTATGAAGATATTACCTATTAGAAATATAGGAACTAAGAGGGGGTGAATCAAGGTTTGTTAAAAATTTATGCAACTCAAATTTGGTTAATAATCCAATCTTTAAATTACTTTAAATGTGATAAGTATGCATATTCAACCATGAGAGATAGAGAGAGAAATAAACACACATAAACACATGAGGAGACAATATTTAATGTGGGAAACCCATCTCGGGACAAAAACCCACTGAAACCAAAGAACTAGCTTAGACAATTATCCTATAAAGTTACAATGATTTCATGGTTGAGCTTCAACTCAACCTAGAGCTACAACTCCAAAATTTAATCGAGTAATGGATTAGTATTTGAAAAACTTCAACTTGTCTGGAAGCTTCAACTCCCAAATTTGGTACAACTACAACTAACCTTTAGTAAGCTACAACTTAGGGGAAGCTACTACTCCCCACATAATGAGCTACAAATCAGAATTTTCAAAAAATTTGATCACTTTACTATGTTGTCTTCCACAACTGATTATGACCACTTCTTCAACTCACTTGTCATCTTCTCTCCTCTTCTCAAATTTTCACAGTTTCAACACACTAACACGCTTATTATCTCTCTGTAGCAATAAAAATATGCACTTAGCAACAACCTTCTCCATTGGATTCAACAATACCGAGCCCAAAACCATATTTACATGCCAAAAATTGAGCTTAAATAATCAAACATGAATCCTAAAATGACTCTTAACATTTCATGTTTAATGAATCTTCACATGACCATTCTTCCTTCAAATAACTTCATGTTTGCAGGTTGAAAAATGACACTTCTTCAGCTACTCCATGTAACTAACTTTTGAGCTTCTTCATGAGCTTCTTTTTGAATAATGATGTTTCATGTTCCATGACTTTTGAGCTTCTTCACATACTTTCTGATTGAGACAAAATTATGTCACAAATTTCTCCTTCATTTTGAGATGAATCAACTTAATTTCTTTTACAACATGTCCATGACCCTTAGACATAGTTAAGTTAAAAATTTCAAACAATTTCATTGGTGAAATCTTGAGATTCGATGAATTTTCCATTTTTATAGGCTTCAATAGTATCTTTTCCCTTTTCCACATGTCAAAGAAAACTTACATAGTCACCACTATGGTCATAGATGAGTTTTCCATACTTCAACATACTTTGACATGTTCTAGCCTTAAGTGCCATTAAAATTACAACACCTATCATCTCATTATTCCACCATGTTTCTCTCGATGTGCTTTCTTCAGACTATGTGTCCCTATTTTTGAATGTGTATGATGTAGAAGAGTTTTGGTAGGGTTTTGACACCAAATTTAAGTGGTAAGATGACAATGCCTAGTGTGGGTGTGATTGTGTCATTAAATGAGTGTAATAGGAATGGGGTCTTAGTGACAACCACATTGGCAAGTCTCGAGCTAATCAAAGGCTAGAGAGGATATAATGTTGATAGTGGCACCACTATCAATCATGACTCTTTTGATAGAGATATCATTGACTTGAGCAGTGATAAAAAGTGGTAGGTCATGGTCTTCGGTCTAAGAGTAGGTATTTTATATGTTTCACAGAAATTACGGTGGATGCTTTCAAAGAAATACAAAGTTTGTAAGAGGGTTTGGGTCATTGGATGAGATAGTAATAGATTGAAGTGCTTCTATCATGGCTTGTTTGTAAGGTGGTGATGTCTGAACGAGTTCATAAAGTGACATTTTGATAGGGGATTGGTGTAATTGTTTAAGTGGCTACTTTCTGTAATGTGGTAAGAGGAAGAGGGGCAATTTTTATTCAAACTATATCCCTAGATAATTATGGTTGATTAGACTCTTTGAGGGCTCTAAAAATTGAGATGTGAGGTTTATCAGATGACGTTGATGATTCTAGTGGCTGGGATATAGTGATAGTGTCTTTTTCTTGTTTGAATTTAGAGGATTTGTTGTTATAGTTTCGTGAATGTGTGGTGATGTGCACAACATTGATTTGATGGTTGGATGCTTTAGGAGCAGACTCGATTGATGGTGTTGAGGTTGAAGATGGAGTTAGATGGGAAGGAAGAAAGAGTGAACTTCCCATCTTCTGAATCTTCTATTATATGGTCTGGGTTTTATGATAATAAAAAAGTATTAAAATCATACCAGCGGGTTTCCACCCCGATGATTTGATGAATTAAGAGGGGGTAATGTGATTAGTGATTCTTGTAATAGATTATCCAAAATGGTAGCATACCACCCTTACAGCCGAATGCCACTCGGGATTGATTTCTGATGGGGATAGGTGAAACAGATTGCTTAAGTTTACTCAAAAGTTACGAAGCCTCATAACTACTCCAACGAATGGGTGACAGGGATCCTGTATAGGTGGTGGCTGCAAGGGATAGTCAGATGTAGCTATCCATTATGGGATAGTGGATGTAACATAAGGGCTCACTGCAGAGAGCGGGATAAGCGGGTTTTTCCCCTGTAATAATGGGGTGGTTAATGGGTATAAGGAAGGAGGGATCATACAAGGTTTCTTGATTAGGGTTTTGGAGGACATTTTGTTCGAGAGATCCTACGAGTTTTGGTTTTGGCACGATAAAGGGTTCTTAAAAATGAGGTATGCCCATTGGATACAGAGGTGGTGGAGGACCACATAAATAATAATTTTAATCATAATGAGGACTTTGAAAACTTAGAAAACACCCTGTTTATTTGGTCCCTTCAAAGTCTTGGATGAACTCGGTGTATTTGTTGACGTTGATGCTAATGAAGGAAAGAGAGTTTGAATAATACGGTTAATATAGTCCACATGATTTTTAGGATTATTGATTTTTGTAGGTTGTTGATGACTGAGATTCTTGGTGGATTTAGATGGGGGTGACTGAGCTAAAAATGTTTCTAATGGTACCATTGTTATGTTTGTAAATCTAGGATCAGTGTAGGTGCAGTAGTATTCGTTGATGTAGGCATGGATCCCAAAACAACATCGGGTAAAGGTGTGGGAAGGAGATTAGTAGCAAGAAGTTGGCGCTCAATGACTGCAAGTTTATTAGATGTTATTATCAGTTTGATAAGTGTTGAATCAACAAATGACAAGGATATGGGAGTATTTTGTATGTTGATTGGAGTGGGGGAGAGTTCTATAGTAGGCCTCTCGGTAAAGATTATGCGATTCTGTTTCACTAGGAAATAAAGCGGATGGAGAAATGGGTTCAATTTTTGTTATTGTGTTAATGGTGTGGATGACATTAGCTTGTGGTGATTCAGAGGACGAGGGATGATTTGGGAAGGGTTGTTTGAATATATCAAGGTTTTGGTTTGGAGGCGCGTTTGGATTATCTAAATGGAGGTCACCCTTGTCAATCAAATCCTGAAGGACATTGCGAAAAGTGCGACATCTCTCTATGTCATGACCGTTTACTCGATGGAATTTGCAATAATCATTATCATGGTACCAAATGGGCTTTGATACTGATATGTCAATAGGTCAAATGGGTGGTAATGATATGATATTATAAGCGAGTAATTTTTTGAAAACCACACCGTAAGTTTTTGCTATGGGTGTGTAATTATGTTGTTGATGAACTTGTTCAACAATAGGATTTTCTTTGGGAGCGGATTTGACCACAAAAATTAATGGTTGTTTTAGTTTTATCTAGATTAGATGTTGATTTAGATGGGAACTCTACTTTTGGTTTCTTGGGGTGAAGCTTCACCCACCCATCTTCTAGAGCTCGCAATTCTAACTTACGGGCCATGGTGAAGGCTTCATCGAAGGTGTGGAATGATTGGATTTGTAAAGTGGATGAAATATGCTTAGCACAAATGCAATAGAAAATATCAATCAATTGTGTCTTCAATAACATGAAGGATAACTGATTGGTTACACCCTCCAATGGGTGATGAAATCAGTGACGGATTCATCTTCAAATTGTTTGATGGCATACAAATCATTAATGGTAATTTTATGAGCTATGTTTATGGAAAAATGATCTAAAAAGAGTTGAGCGAGTTACGCAAAGGAAAATAAATAATGTTGTGAAATGCTATTGTACTAGTCCAAGGTAGGACCAGAAAGAGACATAGGGAACATTCTTAACATTAAGTATTGGTCATGGGATATCAAATAACATGCATGGTGAAAAGTGTGAATGTGTTGTTGAGGGTCCTCTTTACTGTAGAACTTGATAAACTTAGGAAGTTCCTAGTGCGGGGGATATGGCTTGTATGGCACAAAAGGATGAATGGGTTCGTTGTAAATTTTTTCATAGGAGAGGGTATTTTTGGATGAGGATGAGGTAGCCTCTAAACTAGATATGCAACTTAGGAGGGCCTAGAGAGGGTCTTCCTGAGTCTTGTTGGCTCAAGGATGGGCTAAGTTGATATGGAGACTAGGATGAGTACATTTGATGTTGTTGCAGAATGTCTTGTTGGTAAGGAATATTTGTTTGAGGGATGTTTTGCTGATAAGAGAGGTTAGGTTGATAAGGGTTATTTTGTTGTGAAATGTTATGTTGTGTGGCATTGTATTGTGGAATATTTTGTTAAGTATATATTGTTGATGATGGAGCTTTTGTTGAGGGATGTTATTCGATAAGGACTATTATGTGATGGAATGTTTTGTACTGGGATGTTTTACGATGGGATATTTTTTTGAGAGATGTTTTGTTGGGGGAAAGAACCCTGTTGCAAAGCACTAGATTGTGAAGTTTGAATGTATTGGTATGGTGTCAATATTTGTGTAAGAGGATGTGAATATGTGGGAATGTGTTGGGATGGTGTAGAAGAAGTGAAAAATGATGGTGCTTTTCGCAGAATGTTTTGTTGTGGGATGTTTTGTAATGACATGGACTGTGACATAGAAATCAAAGGTTGAGAGAGTTGTGGCATGTATTATGAGGTAGGGTTCATCTTGGTAATGGCACTGGTGTTAATCATTGGTGTTGTTGAAGGGATAAACATGGTAATGTTTTGAATAGGAACAATATTTTATTGGGATAATAAAAAATTAGAAAGAGAAATGAAACTTAATGATGTTGATACCTATGAGGAGACCGAAAGAGCCATTGTGGAGGCAATGGTACTACTTTGGGGAGGTGTAGACCCTATAGAGGGACTTGATGAAGACATAAATTGTTGGGTAGACACGTTTTGTGATGAGATCATATGGAGATCATAGACAGTGTTGAGGAAACATTAGATGTTTTGGGTTGACTTGCAAAAGGTTGCTCATCCAATGTGTCAAATGGATTGGTAGAGCTAGTAGCATTCTGGGATTGACTAATGCTTGGCATTTTGGATTGAGCTGAAGTATCAAAAAACAACTGTTGAATAACGGGTTCTTGGTTTTTCTCAATGAGTTGTGCAATGGTAGGTAAAGGGTTATGAGCATGTGTAACAGATTGTGGTGTGAGTGACTACATTTGAATATTTCTCGCTGCCAAGTATGCATTAAGAGCAATAGGATTCAAATCTAACATCTCTTCAAAACAGGATCACCGCCGTTATAAAATGGGAGTTTGGGTGCAATGGGAGAAAATGAATGTTTTGATTTTGGTGTGTAAAGAATTTTTCCATGATATTGTTGTAGAGAATAAAAGGATTGTTTTCCAATTTCATTGTTATGACCAGACCCTACTTCATTCCATGTTTGCGTGTCAGAAAAGGGATTGGATGTGTTTGTTTGATAAAGCAATGCTTGTGGCCTTATAGGTGAAGAAATTGTTATTGGGAGTGGTGTAGTGCAAAGTGGGGCTTGAATTTGAAATGTAGGTGTTGAGGTAGACATGTTTTCAAATAATTGATTACGTGCTTGTTGTCTAGTAAGTACCATAATAAACAAACATACACAAAAAAATAGAAAAATGATTAATGACTAAATGTGTTGATTAACAAACAACAAGAAAAGGAAAGCAAAGTGTTATTTTATTCTTGTTTTGTTTAATTATGAAAGGTGAAATGTGTAAAATGGTCAATGAGGGTCCTAAGAAGTGGCTATCTAAGGCTAGTTTCAGGTGTGTTTAGAGACAAAGTCCTCGATATACTCAAAGGTACGTGAGGTAAAATTTTGTACTATTATCGGTACGGGTGTGGTATTGGGGCCTACCCCCTCACTTCACGGTCCCACTGCGATAAGGGAGTCGGGTGCTGAGCCAAAATATACCAACAATCAGATGTTTATACTTGGCCAAAACACCAAGTTGGCTTCCTATTGGGTGATGAAATCCCAATTAGTTTCACCTAGATGGAGTTGTTTTAAATGCATTTTTGATGTCGAAGTGGTTTGGTTGTGTGTGGGGGGAAGAAATAAGTGAATGCAACAAAATCCCTTCCTAATTAGACTATGTGATCAAGAAGTATGTATTAATTTGTTTTAAATCCCAAAATGAGATGTTGATTTCGATGAGGACAAATAGTCAATGATGCAAGATGGAAAAGAAAAAGAAAAGTGTTTCAGACTCACCGTGAGATTGCTCTAATATTTTTTTAGTTTTCCTTTTAGCAATTTTAAGTCATTTATTTAGCAAATCCATAGGAGAAAAGCTTCTAGAGATAAAAAACCTATGATTTTGTTAAAAATAACAAAAACAGAAGGAAAAAAGACTACAAATTGATGAAATTTGTTAGAGAAAATTAAACAAAGAGAATCGCTAGTGATTCAGAGAATCACAGGTGATCAAGCCAATCACTAGCGATTGGTAATCAATGGAACATAGTGTTAAAATGATGATGAAATGACAAATTTACAAGGGATTTCAGGTCCCACCGGGCATGCTAGAATGTCTCACGTGGTTTTTACCTTGGTTGTCTTGACATTTTCAAGAGGTAATAACTAAACTCGACCTCGATATGGCGGGGTTTCTAGGATACCCGTGGATGTTGATTATGTTTTTACGCACCGTATTTAGAAAAAACAAAACAAGTATATTTTGTGAATGAGACTCCTGTAATCAAAGTCTGTAATGTTATGTTAAAACAAATGTTATTGATCAAGATAAACACTTTGATATTTATTTAATACATATATTTGTGTGTATATAAAAGATTACAAAACAACATATGCTTATCACTTATTTAAGTACATATATGATTTGAGGGTAATTAATGATTAAATCCACAAGTTAAATTCTCGATCAAGTATAGATATTTTCAGAGACAAGGGAATGAGATTCAGTTGAGTTGGTAGTCTCCTCCTCTTCTTCAATCAGATCCGAGTCAGGGATGGAAATGTAATCCTTAATGAAGAAGTCTGAATCTTCTTCATGGGTGTCATATTAGTGGGCGAAGGTGGATTTTGAGCTAGAGATGTTGATGTGACTGATGGAATTGGATTCCCAGAGCAATACAATAATCCTCCTCCAAATCTTCAAGAACCGTTTCATACCGGTGCTCAAATTGGGAAATCTCTTCTCGTAGCCTCAATGTCTCATCATAGGCATTCCAGAAGGCATTAGTAGCTTGACAAATGCATTGTGTGGAAGTGAAGATGGCTTCAAGATGATCAAGTGGAGCAACCTGAATGGCACATAGTTCCAAATCATTGATCAACTCGTATTGTTCCCAATAGAAGGGGTGGTAGATGCGAGGGAATGAATCAGTTGTAGGAAAATTAGGACCTCCTAATGCCATCTAAAATCATGAAACTTGAAAAAATATTAGTAGATAACAAGAAATATGTCTTCATTTTGATCAGATTTAGTGAAAAATAGTAAAAAGGTAGAAATAGCAGGAATCACTAGCGATTCAAGGAATTGCAGGTGATTAAGGTAATCACTAGTGATTACTATGAAATTAGATTAGTTTTTAAAATAGAGTCACAATTTATGATCTAGCTTTCAATTTCACCAAAAACAAAGTGATTTCAACATAAAAGGAATCATAAGCAAGAACATACCTGATTATAGTGCTTTAAGATGAATAAAACAAAATATTTTACCTTGTTGGACGTTTGATATGAACGTTGGATGGAAACGAGTGATTGAAGGGCAAGAACAAGAAATTTGATGATGATTCTGACATTCTACAAACAATGTGACGTTGTAGTGTGTTGATGTGGAGGTCTTGAATGCCTGGTGGATTGAGAAAATAGTAGAATGTACCTGTAAATCCTATGGATTTGTGATGCAAATGGGGTCTGAAAAATTGCTCTTATAGATCGCGGCGATCGGGTAAATCACTGGTGATTTTGGTGAAATATTAGTTAGGCTACAAACTGAATGATTTCCTTCTATTTTTCATTCCAAAGGATGGGTTTTGAGTTTGTTTGATGTGGTGGAGGTTAAAAAAGCATGAGATGACTTATTTGGAGTTGGGAAGGGGTTAGATTTTTGTATATTTGATTAGTTAGAAAATAAGTTAATTTAGGAAGGTGTTTAGTGTGATTTTAGTAATTTGTTAAATGACTCGATGAGGTGTTGTGGTGAACTAGATGAGGTGTGAGGGGATAATATCCATTCATATATTTTAATCACTTAAATAATTATTTTAGACTTTAGAAATATGATGGGATAAATTAATTATCAGAGGGGGTGATATAACAAAGGTTGCAAGTGTGTCATTTTTAGTCACGGGCTTGTTTAGGTTTAAGGGGGTGAAATTTTTTTGGTGTCTACACATATCTCCATGAATGCCAAAATCTCTTGTAGATGGTAAAATAAGAATTTCAAATGTTTAGTGTATTTTAACCTACTATTCGAGCTTGTAGCATTCGAAACAAGTCGGAACCATCCTGAAAGCTCATATACCAATGCATATCACTATCGACACCTATTTACATGGAATTTCACTCATTTACTTGCACGTTTTTCTAAAAATATCATTTTCTGTACAAGGAACATTCTCCTTTTTCATTTTCTCTACTTCTACATCCCTTACAAGCTTAGAGCAATATCATACTTGTAGAGAATCATACACCATAGCCAAATAACTTGTTTTCCACTTTAAACATAGGGATATGACTTGGAGAGAACTAAGAAACATCTTTATGTACCATGGATACTTGTTATAGAATCATTAACACTTGATACACATATGATTGACCATGTTTGACCTTGGGAAGTTTGCATACTACCTTGGGAGGACTCACCATACACATTGCTTGCTTGACCACCTTGTTTACTTACTTATGCTTGCCCACCATAGCTTCATGATTTGACATGACTTGAAACTTCATGGAACCACCTAGAACCTCTTTGTGAGCTCCAACCATTATTGAGAAGACACTACTAATCAACCTTCATGTCCCTTATAGAGCCTCACTTCACCATTCACACCTTTTCCATCAATGCCACTTTACATCAATGAAAACATCAATGAGTAGGGTTCAATAATCCCCCTTTATCATTGATGGAAAAAAACTTAGAAACTTTAATGGAAAACACCTTCATCACCATCTTAAAATCATTCATTCCTAGTTTCTAAAATTACTCTCTCCCCTTTGAATTCTATAACAAAGGTTCAGATATTCAACACCATGATCAATATGCAGATAAGCATTTACAAAACACAAAATTACCTCAAGGAACTCCCCCTTGGATTATCATCACTATCTTGCCACCTAGATCTTGAATGAATTCATAAATGTCTTCCAATTAGCTTTAATTCTCCTCTTGAACCTCTCTTTTCATCCTCAAACTATTTACCTCTTTTCCCATGATCTTCTTTGATCTTCACCCTTACTTTTAAACACTCTCTAGACTTGAGCCAACAAGAGCTCATACCAAGGATACATGCTCAACATCCTTTATTTACTATCAACACCTATACATTATCATACCATGGATAGTGATTTTAGCCATCGACACCTATACATGCTTTGAGAAGACACATTCTTAACTAAATAAAGCTCCCCCTGAACTTGGACACTCTCTTTTGAGAAGCCAAATTTCATCCAGACCCTTAGCCTTTCACTTACTTGAAAATTCAGATGCAATACTCCCCCGAGTCCATGATCTCCATGTTTATGCACTCAATTCATCATACTCCAAACAAGTTCATACTACTCCCCCTGCAATCATATCATCTTCCTTTATCTAAAGCAACAAGACCTCAACCACTTATCTTGCACTCAAGCAATAAGAAAAACTCAATCTTATTTGTTACACAACTGATAAATTTTTCTAGTGTACTCTACCCTTTCTTATTTCCTACAATTCCACTTTTTAGTTCTTGGCTCCACTACCAACTCTTCGACATTTAGCTTCCTGAAAATTTTCTATTACTTAGAAACCTATTTTACAGTCAATTCACTATTAGAAACATTAATACAATGTATCATAAGAGGCTCCAAATTCTATCTCTTACCATCTTCCTTAACCTTCCCTTTCATGCTCTTAACAACACACATCTTGTTCACACTAAGGCTATAAAAATTTAAAGCTACCCATGATGAATTATCACCTTGTATTCATTACCTAGAGAACTACTAAAATATATAGACTTCTAGACCACCTCGAATTCACTGTTTCATAGTCTCACCATTTCTATTGATCCAAAACTCCTTTTACAGCTTGTAGCATACTCAAGAGTACATGAGAGAATTATTTTTGTCTTTACCAAAATGACACAACAATGATTCAATCTTGACAACATGGACAAGGAAAATCAGATTTTGAGACTTCTTGACTACACATTCTTGACATGAACACTCAACAACTTGAATGAGCACTAGAACTTCAACACATACCTTGATTCTTACATACCTTGAAAAACATGATGGAGGCCCCAATCAACATCTAATGATGGAAATATTCTACTATGGTTAATCAATCAACATCATCATGAAGAGGAATTGTTTGACAATTATAGGATGATAATGTACTTCTAGAGCTCACAATGCTTCCTTCAAAAGATTCATGCCTTATATATATCTAGAGAAGGAACACCACCTAGTGAAAATACTTGAAACAAGAGATAGTCATCAAAGAAACATGATGACTCAATCCTTTATTTTCTTTCTCTTGAAACATTTTTCCATCTTCTTTGATCTATTGCTAGATTTTATACCTTCAGCTCTTAAGAAGTCAATGATTTTCAAGAATGTATGATGGGTTTCATTTTCTTGTTTTCTCTCAACTATGGGTGAAGATATTTCATGGTTGGTGCCTGGTTTTCTCTCATTATTCTTAGCCCGATAATCAATTTTTGATGTATTTATTGAACTTGCATCATCTTCCCATACTACTACTCTCTTATTATTCTTTTCTTTCTCGGCTCTAGAACAGTCTTCCTTGACCTTGAATACATACCTCATGATCTTCTTTCCAGTGGTTTTCTCACACATGGCTGACTTGGTCTCATTCTTATAGTTTTTTTTTTCCTTTGAATATCCTTTTGTCTTTCCTTTTGAATGTTTGAGTTCTGTTGCTATGCCTGGAGGTTGGTTTTTCCAACACTACTATGTAAAGTGTTTAATTTTATCAAAATTGAAGTTCGAACTTGATTATTTCTTTTATATAGATATGGACTGAGATTCTAATCATACTTACACACTCTCATAATAGTTTGTAGCAACATGTACAATCCTATTACAATTATAGCAAGCTATAATACCTCTTGGTTGTTCTGTCTTCCAAAATGATTATTTGGTTATTCAAGGAAATATTGAGTTATGTGACCTTTCTCTCTACGTGCTTTATTCTTCTCATATTTAGTTTTACATTCTCTCCATGGGTGTTCTCTATAAAATTTATTCATACAATCCCTAGCTCTATGTCTAAAACCATGACATGAAAAATAATATCCATTAAAGGTTCTCTCATACCTGAAATAATTAGGTTGCCTAATTGGTTTAGGCATCCTAGAATGTGTTCCCTCAGTCATCTTTATGTCTTATTGTCTACTTGAACTATATTTGTCCTCTTAACACTTCTTCATAGGTTCTTCTGTGAAGCCTAGTCCTTTTTATCACCTGTTGCCTTTTTCTATCCAAAATTCTATTAAGGGATTCAGATCTCTTCTCCATCTTGCTATATATTTTTAGTCTCTTTTTCCTAAAGATATCAATTCTTCTTCATGTCTAATATTCGCGTCCTCTTTGGCATTTAGAGCTTTTGTCAACTTGTGACTTCAACTCAAAATTGAGTTTTAGGTGCTCTTAATTTTTTAAGTTAAGGGAGTATGAGATCAAATCTAATTGGGCTTCAAGTTCTTTGATTTCATCTTCATATTTTTGCTTCTGCCTTTCCTCAAGGAGCTTAATTTGTTCTTCATATTATTTCACCAAGTATCTTCAATTTGTAATTCTTTTTCCTTTGATGTTTTAATTCTTCCAGGGCACTTATCAACTTTACTTCAAGATTGACTTCACTTCCTCTTCATCTGAGGTTTCATCCTCATTGACATACCTATCTCTTGAGCTACTGGCAAAGATTATCTCACTAATCATGCTTGTGTTTCAAGAATGATATACTCCAAGATGTTAGACTTGATTTAAGAGTATCGGGATTTGATACCAATTGTTATAAACCTAGACACCTTTGAGAGGGGAATGAATCAGTACTTTTAAAAACTTGTGCAACTCATATTTGGTCAATCATCCAATCTTTAAATTACTTTAACTGTGAAAAGCATGCATATTAGACCATGAGATATAGAGAGTGAAATAAACACACATAAACACACGAGGAGACAATATTTAATGTGGGAAACCCATAACTAGAAAAAAACCCACTGAAATAAGAGAGCTAGGTTGGACAACTGTCCTATAAAGTTACAATGATTTAATGGTTAAGCATCAACTCAACGTGGAGCTACAACCTCAAAATTCAATCGAGGTACTACTCAGTCTTTAACAAGCTTCAACTTGTTTAGAAGCTTAAACTCTCAAATTTGGTACATCTACAACCTGACCTTTAGTAAGATAAAACTTACAAGGAAGCTACTACTCCCCACATGCTGAGCTACAACTCAAACTTTTTCAAAAATGTGATCACTTTACTATGTTGTCTTCCACAAATAATTTTGACCACTTCTTCAGTTCACTTGTCATCTTCTCTCCTCTTTTAATTTTTTCATAGTTTCAACACACCGACACCCTTCTTATCTTGTCCACATCAACAAAAATATGCACTTAACAACAACCTTCTCCCTAGCTTCAACAAAATGAGCCCGACAACTAGTAAAACATGTAAATTATGAATATTAAACTAGTAAAACAACTCAACTTTCCTTTTTGTGTTAGAATTGCAGATTGCGACGCTTGAACTAATAGGGAAGCTCTATGTGTCATCCTCTAATGCTGCCATGTTTGTTTTCGATCGCACTAGCTCTGTCTACCTCATCATAAACCCAAAACGCCATAAAATTTGAATCATTATGGGGAATTTATGTCTTCCTAGAGCCATATCTCAAAAATATGGTAGAATCCTTCGATGCTTCCACCTTCATTAGTCAAGTTATCACCAAGTGGCACCCTTTGCTTGGTCCACCCATCCTATTGAATTTTAAACCTTTCCCAAACATCTAGCATGTATCCATTATTGTTACAAATGATTTTTTTCGTGTGTCTTATCCATTTTCAGCCATGTATTCCTTATTTCTAACGTTCCTATCAGTTGACTTATGATGACCTACCTTTAATTAACCTCGCCATGTGTATCATCCATTTTTAGCTACGTGTCCCTATTTTTGAGTGTGTCTGCTTCTTGTCATTTAACACGATCTCGTAAAAATTTTAATAGCCATAAATTTCTTTAGAGAGATCCAAATTACACAAATTTGGAATACTTTGAAATATCTCATTGAGTTATACAAGATGCACACCTCCATGACCACCAAAAATCTTGCACATGCTGAAATAAGAATTTCAAACCTTCAAAGTGTACGTTAATCTCATTATTTGAGCCTGTAACATTCTCAAACTAGTTTGGAACCATCTTGAAAGCTCATAGACCACTACACATCACTACTAGACACCTATCTACATGGCATTTCACTCATGTACCTGCAAGTTTGTCTAAAACTATCCTTTTCTATAAAAGGCACGTTCTCCTTCTTCATTTTTTTGCTTCTTCATCCTTTACAAGCTTGGAACAATCTCATACCTGTAGAGAATCATACACCATAGCCTACCAACTTGTTTTCCACTTTAAGCATAGGGAGATGACTTGGAGAGTACTAAGAAACACCTTTATGTACCATGGAGACTTGTTAACACCTAATACACATATGATTGACCATGTTTGACCTTGGAAGTTTCTATACTACCTTGGGAAGACTCACCACACACATTGCTTGCTTGATTGACCATGTTTGAAATTATTTTCTTACTTATGATTTCCCACCATGAATTCATGATTTGACATGACTTAACACTTCATGGACCCACTTGGAACATATTTTTGAGCTCCGACCATTATGGAGAATATACTACTAATCAACCTTTATGTCCCTTATAGAGCCTCACTTCACAATTCATACCTTTTCCATCAATGCCACTTGAAATCAATGACAACACCAATATTCTCTTATCACCCAAAGTGCGTAGTCGACCCAAAATTTCATCCACAAAGAACTCGGGATCCTGGAACTCTCAACAATTTTACCCATGAAGGTCTCCTAGAAGATAAACAATTATGTAGTACTTATACATCCCAGTCCCATGATGAAAATATGGTCTCTTGCTATCAATCCTCGAGTATATTATCCCTAAGAAGATGATGTATGCTATGAGATACAAAGGATATGGATGTGGATTACATGAACAAGGTGTGCATAGACCTCTTTCGAAACTTGAAAAAATGGAAAACTATGGTGTTAGTATTAAACCCTATAGAGCACAACCTCTATAATTTGACACCACATCTTCGAACGTGAGGAAAAATATTCAGATTATGATAGTGAACTCGAGTCCCTTTGTAGTATCTACCAATATATTACCTCCACCAAACTATTTTATGACATTACTATTTTCACCTTATCCTCCTCCATTCCTGAACTAGATCTCATACACCCATACCTCATTGATTGGGCTAATAACAACACATACCATTTGATCTATCTTAGAATGAAAAAAATAGAGATCTCATAGGGAAATTTGATGATCTACCTATCAGATATCATAAGAAATGATTTTCTATCGAATTTGATGCATATGCATATTTTAGGGAGGAGGATGAGTAATATGGTCAACAAAAATATAAAGAGGACAAAATATAAAAATACTAACAAAAGAAAAACATCTAGGTATTATAATGAAATAATCTTTGAGGCACTTACAAAAAAACATGAATAATATAAGTGATCATTCTATTGGTGAAAATCTCATTAAGATGACAATAGAGGAAGAAATCAATTTCCCTCATGATCCTGTGCGTATGGAGGATGGTTAAAATTTTTTGTTTGAAGAGACTATTGATATTAACATTGACATAGAGGATGAATCTAAAATTCTCAAAATAGGGGGTTCTCTTTCCACACATGAACATAATGCCTTTACTCTACTCCTCAAAGAGTTTGTGGATGTATTTTCTTGGTTATATGATGACATGCCAGGCTTGGATACCTCTTTGGTCATACATAACCTCATTGTACATGAATCAACAAAGCCCATTAAACAAAAATTATGCAAAATACATCCATATGTAGCTCTTTTGGTTAAAAAATAGCTGAAAATGTTACTAAAAATAGGCTTTATCATAACTATTGACTATTCGAATGAATTTCTAATATCATTTTCGTTTGTAAGAAACCTATGGGAATATGGATTTGAATAGATTTCAAGGACATCAATAAAGTGTTTCCTAAAGATGATTTTCCTCTTCCAAATATCGACATGATTTCTAATCCATGAAATTTTATCCCTCATGGATGGATTCTATGGCTATAATCAAATCAAAATTGTGGAAGAGGATCAACATTAAACCACTTTTTACTTCTTGGGGCACTTTTACTATCAAGTCATGGATTTTGGCCTCAAGAACATATGTTCCACATATCAACGTGCCATGGATATCATATTTCATGATATTTTACATGATATTATAGAAGATTTTGTAAATTATATCTTTGGAAAGTCCAAGACAAGAGTAGAGGACCCAAGAATCCTTCATCATACTTTTGAGTGACTAAGGGATTACAAGGATAGATTAAATATTAAGAAGAGTGTGTTCAATGTCATCTCGGAAAACTATTGGGATTTATCATCTCTAGAAGAGAAATTTATGTGGACCCTAAAAAGTCACTACTATATTAATGATATACCTCCTCTCAAGAACCTTAAGCTATTGCATAGCTTATAGGGTAAAATTCAGGACATTTTAAGATTCATCTCCTAACTCAAAAGTAAGTGCCATTCACCCATCTACTTAAAAATATGTTCATTTCCGTTGGGGTCCTGATTTCTAATAGGATTTTACCCAACTAAAGAAATACATGGCCAAACCCCTATTCTAGTATCGCCTACCCTAGGTGAAATCCTACTACATTTATATCTGCCACTCAATTTGCTATTGGTGATCTCTTGGAATAATATGATCACCATCACAAAGAAAGATTCATATATTACCTTAGCTATACCTTGATATCCTATGAGCTCAACTATATGAAAATTGAAAAATCATGCTTGTCCATTGTTTTCATTTTACAAAAACTTCACCACTATCTCTTAAACAAAAAAACCAAGCTCATATCTAAAGTTGACCCACTCTATTAACTCTTATCAAAATCCACACTCCTTGCGAGGATGGCCAACTGAATCATTTTACTAAGTGAGTTTGAAATTAAATATTTTCACCATAAAGAAGTAAAAGGAAAAGCACTTGCTGATCAATTGGAAGAAGCACTTTTCTGCGTATGGAACCATTAAGTCTGGATTTTCCATATTCTTATGTTTTACACATCGAAGAATATTCTACGTAGAAAGTATAATTTTATGGGTCTTTCACATTTAATGGCTCGAGGAAGGAGTTGTTATTATCACCCCTACATGGGATCTTATACCATAATCTTTTATACTCGGATTTTCATGCGAAAAAATATTGTTGAGCATGAAAATCTGGTTGCATGTTTAAAAGTCTTTATAAAATGGAATAAGAAATAATTTGATGATATAGGTGACTCACAACTCATCATAAAATAGGTGAATGATGAATACAAGGTCAAATATGAGAATATTGTACTGTATAAATGCATGGTGAAAAACTTGAAAGAGTAATTTGTTCTTATCTCCTTCCAATAGATCCCTTAAAGAAAAATCATGTCAACAGATGCCATGATTGCTATTAGATCATTATTATGCTTACGACATGCCAAATACAAAATATTTTCAGTTCCTTATTGATCACGTCACAACGTTTGTTTATGACACGCCAAAATCATGTTTGGTATATCACATTGTTGGTCCCTTTCCCCCTTGAGTACGTGGATATCTACAATTACTTATAAGATGGTACCTTCTTACATGAAGTTTTCCAATCCCAAAATAGAACCCTTATCCAATGCATCGCATGTTACACCATCCTTAGGTACACTCTCTATCATCGATGTTACAATGGGAATTTTTTTACGTTGTCTTAATTCGAAGAAGCTATCCAAGACATCAAAGAGGCAAAAAAGCATATGTGGAGATCACACTAGTGGCATGGTCCTCATACAAAAAAATTATACACATAGGATATTATCGGCCTAGTATGGAGACAAATTATTGTCTGTACATGAAGAAATGTGTCTTATGCTAAAAGCACAAAAACCTATCACTACATTATGGCCCTTTTCCAAATGGGGCTTGATCTCATAGGGAAACTTACACCCACTTCATTTGATGGCCATAAAAACATCATTACCATGACTGAGTAGTTTACCAAATTGGTGGAGGTTTTTCTCTCACCTATGTTATTGGTTCTCATATCTCAAAATTTATCATGAACCACATAATTTTTTATTATGGCATCCATTTTTACTATTGTCTTTGAAAATGGAAAATCATTTAAGAACAAACAAGTGTAGGCCCTTTGACAACGCTTTAAAATATACCAAAAGTGGTCTTCCTCGTATTACCCTCAAGGTAATGGGAAAGATGAGGAGAAAAATAAAACTCTTGTTCGGATTATGGAGAAAATGGTTAGTGAGATAGGCCGTAACTGAAATCTCCAAATCCATCCTTCCTTATGGGCCTACCTAACTTCTATCCACACACCCATAAGTATAACCCCATATTCCCTTATATTTGACACTAAATATATCATCCCCTTAGAGATCAAACTTCCCTCTTTATGAATATCCTTAAAATACTAATTGGATAATGAAGAGGACTACAAAGTGGCAGATTAGTAGAGCTTGATCTACTTGATGAAAATTTCCTCCATGTTTTGGATCACCTCAAATTGCATCAATAATGAATTTGTGATAGCTACAACAAGTACACAATTTATCATGAATTTGAGGTTGGAGACCATTTCCTTAAAGAAAACCAGTTCAATACTACCAAAAACGTGAAAAGAGAGGAAAATTTGAACCTAAATGGTTAGGACCATACATTTTGGTCATACAATTTGGTTTAGGTTCCTATAAACTTACTTATATTGGCAATTTAAAGCTTTAGGATCACTTAAACATCACACGTCTCAAGTGTTTCTATACCTAAGCTTAGATGCATTTCAAAAAATCAAAAAATAAAATATAAAACCCAAAAATATCTAACTCAAAAAATAGTAAAGAGAAATAAATTTGTTCAAATGTGAAAACCATACAATTGTGGCACTTTGGATAGGTCCTTTGGTGAAAACCAATTTATGACACGTAAAAAGGAATATATTGTTCACATGCACCTTGCAATTAGGGCATGATCACTTCTTCCTAGCTTTTCCTTAGCTTATGTTTGTAATCTTGTTGAACCTATCCCTATGGGCCTTGATTCGACTTATCCCATTCTTGTATATATGCATGAAAATTTCCCTTGTATATTCTCATCTCTCTAGGGGCATCATTGGTTTTTTCTCCTGTACATGGTTTCACAATAGGCTTGAAAATCCAAAAACATCATAAAATCTCAAAACACCCAAAAACAAAAAAAATAAAAAACACTAAAAATTGGAAACTATACCACCAAAACATCTTAATTCAGTGCTTTATAGTTTGAGCGCACGACATGGGGATCATACTATGATCTTATTTGAATAACAAAGCTTATTTTTTTGCTACGTCTATCTTCCCGGAATATATAGTTTCTTGGGAAATTTTAACATACACATTTTCTTTTCCCTGAGACTTCTATGTCCTTCATCACATCCCTTGCATGTATCTTTTATTGGGGTACCATTTTAAACCTTTTCATAGAACTCACACATTTGGGTATTAAAACTAGATAAAAAAACATTATTACGATTGTCTTAAGAATTACTTATTTAAGAGTCTTTGATTGTGCTTGTTTGTTTATTTTCTTGCTTATATACTTTATCATATTGGATTGCTTATGTATTTTTATTTGAGTCAGTCCTTTAACATTGTACACAAATCAATATTATGGCTTTTCATGTCATTTTACCCATTTGTTGTATACTTATATCAAATAAAAACCTACTTGCATGAGTGAGGATGGTACACATGTTATGCTATGATATTTCCATTCCTCATCTATCTTTCCTCGCATTATAAATAATTCCCCATTCCACCTAACCTTCACACTAACCTATTACATTTCTTCTAACCTACCAAGACACACGGTTGTCACAATGACTTGTTTCTTACCGATATGTAAACCTTCAACTTTGGAATTCTCACAAATCACACTTTAAAATATTGTTGTTCTACTTTCAATTAGAAAATGACAGTTTGAGCTAGTGATTGAATTACTTATGCTTTAGAATTAAAATTTGCAGAGAGAAATGAATTAAAACACAAACACCAAAAATTTTATCCTGGAAACCCCTAGTGTGAGGGAAAACTAGTCGGGAAGGGCAACTGCTCTTTCTTCCCACTTGTTTTATTGGCCAATTCAAATATGAAGATACAAATTTTACAATAAGTATGAAAGGAAATTTGACAATGTCTCACACTTCCTCCCAAGTACTTGCTTGCTCTGTTCTCAACCTCCTTGCTTCTACAAACTCAATTCTAGCACTAAGAATACTCTTGCACTTACTCCCATGAAATATCTTGCTTCTAATGATCAATTCCTTTTCTCCTCCCAAGTATTTATAGCCTCTCCCATGTCCTCCCGTGCATTGGAGAATGGGAAAGGTCATGGCAGGGAAGGGACAAAGTCGACGATTCAAATCCGTGTCCATTCATGCTTCATTTTTATTTTTTCATCAAAAGTGATAGGATCGTCGACCTGCATAGATAGGAAGTTATATGACCGCCACACTAACTAGGAGTAGTTACTTGACTTCTACCCCGTAGGGGGCAGCTATGTAACTTCCACTCTTCACATGGCGGTAGTCTGTTAAAATACCTTGTGAGAACCTTGTTTTCTCCATTTTATCCTTCTGGTGTTGGATGATCTAATGAAGTAGATTTATTTTTGATCCATATAGATCACACCTCCCCTTCTTAGGAGGATTTTGGTCCCAAAAAGCTTAGTGGGGGAGTAGATGAGGAAATAATTCCCTCACTTTCTCCTTCGAGTACCACCGGGCCTGCCTTGGTGTCTTTCCTTTCAGTCCAACTTGCCAAGACTCCTGCGGACCTCTCCTTGTCTCTTTGACCTTCTTCTATTGCACTACATCCTCCTCCAATTTATCTCATGAGTCCAAGATGCAATATTATATAGAAGGTAGCAACTATAATACTTCATCTTCATCAAGCATGGATGGCTCATATAGGTGTAATTTTTCACAATTTATTACTAAGTACGTCCACATAAATGGTGGAAAATTAAGCCAAAAATAATTTTCTCCAACCTGCTCCAGTATGGTGAATGGTCCATATCATAGTGGCTTGATCTTCTGTGCTTGACCTTGTAGTCTCTCCTTGCTCAAGTAAAGATAAAATTTGACTCCAACATGAATCTTATGCTCTCTTCTATGTTGATCATGTCTAGCCTTGTACTTGGCTTGGGATTTCTCTAATTGTTCTTTCACCTTAAGATGGATTTTTATATCCTCTCAATGAATTTGGTTTCTCTAATCACCTTTGAGTCTTGTATCTCCTCCTCATCCTACTTCTCAACTGCTATGTCCAATGGATTTATAGGTAGATATCCCAAGCATTTTTCAAATGTCGACTTCATGGTACATGTGTGTACTACTTGGTTGTAGGAATCCTAAATGTAGGCTAAGGACTCGTCCTAAGTCCTTGGATATTTTCTATTATACCCTCTAACCAGCTACAATAATTTCCTATTCACCACTTCTGTCTCTGTCCATCTATATGTGGATGGAAGGTTGTGCTTTTCTATAACTTGGTATCCATCTTGTCCCACAAAGTAGTCCAAAACTTTCCCAAGAATTTGGAATCCCTCTAAGAAACAATAGAATTTGGCAAACCAAAATGCACCCATAAATTATCAAAGAAAATATCTGCTACCTCATGTACTTTTATTATATTTTACATGCCATAATAACACACATCTTACTCAATCTATCAACAACAACATATAGATATTCATGGCCATGTTTAGACATAGACAATCCTCCTACAAGAATCCATAGAGATGTCTTCCCATGGATGAGTAGGGACCAGTAATGGCATATACAAACCCTCCTTCCTCATTTTAGGCTTGCTAGTACAACAAATTTTACATCCTCTTATAAATTTAGAAACTTCTTCTTACATATTGGGCCAATACATGTACCTTTGCAAGTGGGATAGGGTCTTACCAACACCGAAATGTCCCACTACTTTTGAGGTATGTGCTTCCCTCATCAATAAAATCCTTTCTTCTTTTGGCACACAAAGCTTCCCCCATCGGAAGAGCAACCTATCCTTGAGATAAAAATCTTCAATCCCTTCCTTTCAACCCCTTGGGATTGCAACTACAGAAATGTCACTCGAAGTCTTTGTCTTGGGCATATGCCTCTCCGTAAGCTTCCTTCGTGAAGGGCTCGATTTGAGAGATACCTTGGCCAAGTAGGATATTTTGTCTGTGTGGGTGGATTAGAAAACATTTTTTCTACCAAATTTGTACTACCCTTCTTGTATTTGATCACCAGATGGAATTGTTGAAGGAACCCCATCCATTTGTAGTGCCTTGCTTGCTACAATTTAGACTGTGCTTGTAAATATTGGAGAGGTTTGTGGTCAGTGTGCAAAATAGTTTCTTTACCCAACAAATAATGTTTCCATTTCTTAATGGCCTAAAATATGGCATACATTTCCTTATCATATACTTGAATATCCTCTAATTGCTGAAGTAAAGGTCTCATAATGATAATGTACAGCTTACATCCCCGTAGCAACACTGCGCCCATAACATAATCATTGACATCCATCTCTACGTCAAAGGGTTGTTGTAAATTAGGAAGAGAAAGTATTGGGGCATGAATAATCTTATATTTTAATAACGCAAAGGATTTATCTTGTTCCTTACTCCAGTCAAAACCCTTACTCTTTGGGGCCACCATGTTTAGATGTGTCTTTGAATCATGGAGAAGCCCAAAATGAATTTCCACATGTACTATACTACTCCCACAAAAATCCTAGTCTTCATGGCTCCTGTTGGTTGGACAATGGGTTGGTGATGGCTTCTAATTTCTTTGGATCCACTCATAGCTCTCCTCCTCCAACCACATGCCCAAGATAGACAAGTGACTGTTTGGAAAATTCACATTTCTTCATATTGTATAGCAATTGTTTTCCTTGAGGACTTACAAAACTTTTTGCAAATGAGTTAGATGTTCCTCCCATGTGGCACTAGAAATCAAGATATCATCCAGATAAATAATGACACATGAATCTATGAAATCTTACAATACATCATTCATTAATCTCATAAATGTAGCGGGTATGTTACATAAAACAAATGGAAGTACTAATCACTCATAAAAACCCTATTTTGTTTTGAATGCGGTGTTCCATATATCCTCCTCCTCAATTATGACGTGGTGATAACCAGACTTAAGATCCAACTTGGTGAAGAATATGGCATTCTGAAGCTGGTCTAAGAGGTCATCTATGTGGGGATTGTATATTTGTTCTTGATGGTGATCTTATTCAAAGCACAATAGTCGATGCACATTCTCTAAGAACCATCCTTCTTCAAGACCATCACGATAGGTGAACCACATGGTGAGGTGCTTGGACATATCACACCATGGTCTAACAGCTCCTAGATTTGTTTCTTCATCTTAGTACTCTCCAATAAGGACCACCTATACAACTTGATGTTTGGTAGAGGGGACTTTAGTAACAGTTGCATCTCATGCTTTACCTCCCATTTTGGTGGTAACCCACTGGGAACTTGAACAATTTAGTGAAAAGATTGAATAATACTATCCAAATCCTTCATCCCCTTGTTATAAATATCTGAAGCTTCTACCCCGTCTTGTTTATCCTTTAACAAAAGTAAACATAAATGATTATGATTTTCCTGAATAAGTCATTTTTCTTGGTTAGCACTCACCATAGTAACCCATGAATTACGATGATGTGCCCAAATTTTGTAGCTGATCCCATCCTTTACCCATATGTATCCATTCTCCCTTATCATGAATACAACATCCCTAATGTACAAGTAAGTAATTCCAAAAACAACATCAAATGCATCAAGTGGATAAACATAAGCCTCCAATACATCAATATACTAAGAATTGATCCCAAACTTGACATTACATTTTCTTGTTACCTAAATTTCTACACCCTTCTTCACCCATCCCAATGGATATGGATGAGGATGCTCTTAAGTCTCAAGACCGAGCTTCTTTATGACTACATCATAAATCAAATTAGACCGAGAATTGGTATCAACCATAGCATTTACCTTAGTTCTCTTGATCTTGATTTTTATCGGAATAGTCTACTCATATCCTCTTCATGCTTTCATCTGTCCATATTGGTGGTCGTGCATCCAAGCCTCTCATCTACATATGATTCATCCTCTATCTCCACCTCCCTCTCGTCTTCACAACTATCATGGAATTCTTTGATCCCTTGGTTCGGTTTTGGATGTAACTCCGGATGTAACTTCCAACATGTGGTGTTAGCATGAACATTGATTTCACAATTCTTTTAAAAATTCTTAGGATATTTACAAGTATTCAAAGTAGTGACAACTTGTTTACCTTTCCCTTTTCATTTACCTTTGTTGCTTGTCATTGTTTCGACCCTGCTCATTTTTTCCTTTATTTGTTGCATGTTTTGACTTTGACTCTACTTCTCCTTGCTTCCTTGCATCATTGATGTAGTATGCTTACACACACACAACTCATTGAGATATTTGGGCTTCGTGGAGATGAATTTTCTTTGAAGGTGAGTGTGATGTCCTCCCAAATACTTGGTCAAAATGTCCTCATCCTCCAATTCCATATTCAAAAACATGGATTGCCTCTAAAACTCTATAGTATAGTGTTGTACACTTTGACCACTACCTTGTCTAAAATTCTACAATTTAATCATCTGGTTAGTCTTATGGCCAATAGGATAGAATTTAACTCTGCGTAATTCCTTAAATCCCTCCCAAGTATTGAAAATAGGACGTTTCTTCTTTTCACAAGTGGCTAGATGGGTTTCCCACTAAAAATAGCATGACCTTCCATTTTGAGACATAAAAAGGTAATCCTTTGTGCGTTAGTAATATTATGGATGCTAAAATAGACTTCTAACTATTTTAACCATTTATCAAGAAACTATGCATCTACTTGTCCTTCAAAGCTCTTAATTTCAACTTTTGTATCAAATTTAAAGGGAGCATGATCAAATTTTACCTTCCTAATTGGAGTCTCTTCTTCACAGTCTTCCACATCATCTTCCTCTTCATGGCTCTTCCCTATACCAAACTTCTTGGCCAACACTCAAACATTGAGTCCATGGAATCTTGTTTCAGAGAAGCCATATTTTTCAGATCTGAGAGCTCTTGTTGATGTCTATACATTATATCCATCATGGTCTCTAGCATCTCAATTCTATAGACCAAGTTTTCTTCCTCCATTTTCCCCCGAATTATCTGTTTCCACTTCTTTATAGAAATATATGGATTATAAGGTAAAGCTTCTTCGCCTTTAGACCTTATCACTATCATACAAATCACAAGAATGAATACCACAGTCCTAGATACTTGTTAGCTTTGATACCAAAATGATCTGTAAACCTTCAACTTTGGAATTCTCACAAATCACACTTTAAAACGTTGTTGTTCTACTTTCAATTAGAAAATGACAAATTGAGCTAGTGACTGAATTACTTATGCTTTAGAATTAAAATTTGTAGAGAGAGAAATGAATTAAAACACAAACACCCAAAGTTTTTATCTTAGAAACCCCCAGTGTGAGGGAAAACTAGTCGGGAAGGGAAACTATTCTTTCTTCCCACTTGTTTAATAGACAATTCAAATACGAAGATATAAATTTTACAATAAGTATGAAATGAAATTGACAATGTCTCACACTTCCTCCTAAGTAATTGCTTTCTCTGTTCTCAACCTCCTTGCTTCTACAAAATCAATTCCAACACTAAGAATACTCTTGCACTTACTCCCATGAAATATCTTTCTTCCAATGATCAATTCCTTTGCTCTTCCCGAGTATTTATAACCTCTCCCATGTCCTCTCGTGTACTGGAGAATGGGAAAGGTCATGTTAGGGAAGAGAAGAAGTCAGATGATTCAAACCGCATTTGTTCATGCTTCACTTTTATTTTTTTGTCAAAAGTGACATGACCACCGCCTTGTGCAGACAAGTGGTTATAGGACCACCACTATGTGTAGGGGGTAAGTTACAAGACCACTGCTCTACATAGGGGTGGTTCCAACCCACCACTCTACACATGGTGACAATTCTATTAAATATTGACAGAACCTTGTTTTCTCCATTTTCTCCTTATGGTGCTAGATGATCTGATGAAGTAGAGTTATTTTGGATCCCTATGGATCACTTACCCTCAGTCCCTCCTTTTTTCACTCCCATCATACATTGACACTAAAATATCTTAAATCAAAAAATGGCTAACAAATCCAAGTTTGAATCCCCACAATGTGAGGGGACTTTCTGTCTCCGTGATCATTTCGTTCTTCTTTTTGAGTGTCAATAAACCTCTTCTATCACCCCATGACACTCAAGGGGGAATCCTCAATCCTAGTAATTTTTCTTCTACCCATAAAAAATATAATTGTCTACTATATTTGAAATGGCATTGCTCGCACTACACCACATCAAAGACGGGAAATTTAGACACCTAGTTTTAAATCAGTGCAATTTTAATACTAAAATTGCATTGATTTTCTTCTTTACCATCATTTCACTATAATTAGTGATTTTATGATAATTATCTAAAACCCCTTCGTATCATTTAATTAACGGCATTTCATTAATTAACTAGCCTCATCCCTCATCATGTATGCCGATTAATGTCGCTTCATTAGTTAAAATCCTCTTTTAATTAATTAATTAACCATTATTAGTTAATTAACCTTAAAAATATTGTATTTAATCAATGAAACCTCTTATTGGTTGAATATCCTCCTCAAACCCTTTAAAATATACTAGTCTCCCCCAAATCATCTCCAAACAACTTCTATAAGCTTAACTTGTCCTATTAATTAATCCTAGTTGATTAATAAACCTTCCTTAGCTCCCATGAGTTGTTAATCTCTAATTAATCTCTTCTAATCATACTTATCCCTTTCTAATCCTATATTCACTTTATCCCACATTCACTAGGTTACAAGCTTCTCCCAAAATGGAAAGCTATATAAGAATCCTAGTACACCTTGTCCAAACTTACACCATGTCCTTGACATACATTATACTTGAGAAGAACATTTCATGTTATTAGAAGGCTTGTTAAATCTCCTCTGTTCTACTTTCTAAAGAGTAGTAAGAGAAGAATAAAAAAGGCAATTAGTCCAAATATGATGAGATATATTCCTCTTTACTTGAGAAATCCTTGATGACATGTGGTCTACGGTTGGATAATTAAGGAGGTATCTACATCCAAAGCACATCAAAAATATCAAAAAGAGGTTTTCACCTAGTATAAATTCATATTTTTTGGTCTAACTAGCTTCCTTTTTTCTTTATCATGATGTATTTTCTTGAATTTAAGTAAGTTAAGATCTACTTGGTGTTAGGTTAATTTAAATATCTTAGTTCAAGTTTATCATGCATAAAAAGTACGATCCATGATGTAAGTACAACCCCATAAAAATATATCAATTAAATAAAATGACCAATAGGTATTTGGGATGAAACCATTAAATTTTAACCAAACCATTAGGAAATTAAGTCCTAAATTAATGGTTTTATACATACATGTGTTGGGATTCTTGAAAGTTTTGGAATGATTCTAGGAGGAATATACTATTGTATATTGATGCAAGTAGCTATATGAGTGATAAAGTAGTTTAAATGAGGAACTAAGTCATTTAATAGGAATAAAAGTATGCAATTAATATCGAAATGTTTGTGCAAGTTGTTTACACATTTTTATATTAGGACCAATATGTGGTTTTGTTAATCTAAAGTTGATTTAGTGAGGTCATACTTATACTAAATGGATGTAGGCTAGATATAATTGGCTATTTTGATTAATTAAATTCCAAAAATAGATTTTAAAATATCAAAATATTGTTTTGAAACATGTAAACACAATATATGAACTTGGAAACATAAGGAAATGCTTGCACTTAGCTCATTACAAAGGATTATAGGAAATTTTGGGATTGTGAAATGCTATAACATGGAGATATGAACTTTGAAGTGCTTTAGAACTGATACTACAACTACAAAATTTCTTGGGAAAGACCATACCATACATTCTTAACACTTTTGTACAGTCTCGAACCTTCTCTATTTTTGCTCCAATTTTTTTTTGGTGGATGCCTACCTATATTTTTTTGTCGATGTTAAAAATTAGTTGTCAATCATGCAACAAATCTTTATGAACATAATGAACATCATTTCAAACCCTAGCCATTGATGAAGAGTCCTATAAAATAGATATTATTTGGGTTGTGGGAACCCACATGCACTACCAATGTTGGCACTACTTAAAAGAGGCCTCAAGTCATATATCATTCTCCACCTAACGTTCGATACTGTATACATTAAAGAAACTTGGAAACTTATTTGATAATACATGCTTTGAATTTGGATCATGTAAAAATACTTGGAGAGGGATGTTTGGGAGCTTGAAAATGAGAGAGAATATTCTTTGGACGTAGTAAAAGATTTAGACCTGATGTGAGTGTTGTAATAATGACTCTAGATGTGATTTTGTGATATTTAGGAGCTATGAGTTCCTTTTGCAAGTGTAAGAAGTTGTATTAATGCATCACCATAAGATTTCCAGGTTATCAAATGTGGTAGTGTTTATTTACATATATAGGGTTTTATAGATGATTTATCTAAAAAGAATAACCCAAATGAATTATAAGACCTAAAAAGATATAAATTTGAAATCAAATTTCGAAGACATGTTGGTTCAAGATTGTACAAATTAGTCAAAATTGGATACGAATTCCCAACCAAACTATATGGTCTCGATTGGTGATGTGAGAAAACATGTAAATTGAAGTTTTGAACTTGTCAACTGATGTTTATCTATGGATTTTGTGTATTGTATTTTCAGAGTTTATCAACATGTTAGTGTGTAAGGATACACAAGCTAAATAAGAGACCTTAGAAAGTTCTATGTGGGAATGAAGAGGTTGCATTTATCATAGAAAGAGTGAATTATCAAATCAAGTTTTTTCAAAGTGAAAATTATTAATTTTGAGCATTTACATTCCCCCTTTTAAGTATTGAAATGAAAATTACCTGCTTAAAGGAAAATATAATTGAGTTTGTAAATACATCTTGCCTTTTCTTCAATGTTTATTTTGTATATTTCCATGTTGTGTTTGGTGTCGGTGATGCTCCAAAGTGAAACTTGCAACACATAGTGTAGTCAATATCCATGATAAAGAATTGAAATTTAACTCATATAAAACTTGTAACATGAAATATTTTTATTTGTATAAAATTTAAATGAAAAGATGTAAACAAATAAGGAATACACTTTTTGCTTTATGGAAGAAAAGAACATTATGCTTTGCTTGTACTTGGAGAGTTGTACTACTAAACTTTTCCAAAGAATTAGGGGTGATAAGTCCCCAATTTTTTTAGGAGAAACTAGAGTATTAAGTGTATGAATCACAACAAAAAAATGAGCATAAAAGAGAATAATTTATAGGTATAATTGTACCCCTGTGAAGGAATAATATTTTTCATCAAAGTTATTCAACAACTCGATATCTTCCCATTTGAATGTGAAAGGAGAGGAATGGCTATGTATGAAGACCTTTGTTGCTTTAATACCTTCCATAACCCCATGGATCACAATTATGTAGAAATATCTAGAACCAATTTTACAAATAAGGACATCCAAAACAAGAGAGGATAAGTTCCCTAAACTCTCCTAATATGTTGCACAATTGATAAAAATAAATAAATGCCAAATAGAAATTGAAAATTTGCTAAAATAATGATAAAACAAGGAGACTCATTCCCCTAACATTCTTGAGACTATATTAGAAACTAAAATTACATGGTGAAGGAGTGAATTACTTCATGTCCCATGTAATGATAGGAAATAAGTGAACTAAGTATGAAAATATGTCAAAAACCGAGAGAATAAAGGTGAAAATCTTAAATCGCTAATAAAATTGATGTTTTAACCCTAGGGAAAAACATATGGGAAGGTATAAACTATACCATACAATATTTACCAATTTTTATAGTTCTGAATTTGTAAATTTTTATTTGAATTTTTGTGCTTGATTATTTTTTGAGTGCATGTACCCTATTTGTACTTATGTGTGCCCCCAAAATTCTATATGTATCTTTTGTAAGTGTAGAAATAAATTTAAAAGTATGATACCTCTTTTGAGGCATTAGTGAAAAACATGTTGAGCATGCATATCAAAATAAATAGATTTGTGCTAATGAAGGATATGTTTGAGAAGCTATAGTAGAGTGTAGAGCGCTAAAGAGGTGACCACCTAGAATAACTTGTACTTGTAAAAATGAAGGTTTTTGTACATGGAGGAAGCCATGAAGTACAAGAAAAGTAATGATAATAAATAATAGAAACCACATAGATGATAAAAAAGTAGTCTAAATGCATGTATATACAACAATAATGTTGTCGGATGAAAGAAATATGCAAATAATTACACATAAAATGAATACATACTGCAAAACATGGGACACCCAAAACATCACAAGATAATTAAGGACCATTATCCTATAGATAAAATAAATAAATTTCAAACAAGATAAGCATGATGTCACAAACATAGGATACCCACAATGTCACAAAACAATCAAGGAACATAGACCATAAGCAAGGAAAAGAAACAAGCAATAACATACACCCATACAAAAGTGTGCACAAAACAAGAGCGTCAAAACATGTTAACATAATATGGTATTAAACATAGGTGAAATATGTGAGATAGAGATGTCAACTTTGCACAAGAAACATGTGTTAGTCCTATTAGTATGAATAATAAAACGTACACAATGCATGTAAGTGATAATAAATGATGAAAGAGAAAGGAAATATAATAGAACAATAACACCAATATGAAATAGAGGGGTCATTCCTAAGAGAAAAATGTGAGTGATGTGTGCTCCTAGAAGCATGTATCAATATATGTGACCTACATCAATCTCGGTATACCAAGTGAAAAGTAAAACATGTGTATAGAAAAGAATAAATGATATTTATCAAACCAAATTGATATATAATATGTATAATGTACGGTGATAACAACTCAAGTAAAATGCACAGTCTTAACTTTGTATTAATTAAAAATATCTAAATATTTTTGTATTAGTGGAATGCATAGCTATGTACAAGTATGAAGTGCATAAAAACTATCTAATGAAAACCTATGGAAGAGGTTGAAAATATTCTAAGGAAGATGGAGGCTTAGGTCTCAATTGTTATCCAAATTACAAGTGGTACCATAGTGGTATGTGCCAAAGAAGGATGAGGAGATAGAAAAGTACAATCCTAGTATTAAAAGACTAATGTTGGTTTAATGGACTAAAATAATGAGTGTGTCAAGTACTATGATGCATTGGAGAAGTTGTGAAGGTGGTATGCATACTAGAGGACCAACATAGGAGTTTAGGGGAGTGAGAATGGTGAGAAATAAGACATGGGGTTATTAGCTTATGAGAATACCTAGAGTTATGAGATGTAGTGTGTGCAATCAAAGACCTATTAGGAGACCTAGGAGAATCAAAGTGACTAGGGGTAGGATGAAGGAGTAAATGCCTAGGAAATATCATAGGAGTTCTAGAACCATGAGAGGAAACATGAGAAACCAAATACCTATCCATAAGTCCACTAGGAGTAGGCAAGCTAAGAAGGGGAGCCTTAATGGGAACATCTCTAATTGTAATAACCTGTTGATTATAAATGAACTTAACACATTGGTGGAGTATTGAGGGAATATCCTAAGAGTACATAACTAGAGGAGGCCTAATTACAAGGCATCATAACTAAGAGTAGAAAAAACCAAGCATGAAATTTATGGAGTGATAAAACCAATAATGATAGCTAAAGTGATGTTCCCGTAGCAATTATTAGTATTAAGAATAAGATTATGTGTGGAAATGCCAAGATATTAGAGTAGCATGAGGTAACATACTTTATCTTTGTTATGTTGATCAACCAAAAAATTTATATAGGTACTTTGTTAATAAATATAGGGGTGGATAATGTGTCCAAAATAAAGGTGTCATCTATATCATAGTCGAAAAAAGTAATAAGTGATGTATAATAAGTTGTGTGAGTGATAGTAACAATCATTGCTTCTAAGGGGTGATCATAATAGGGCAGTGGATATACCATATGATTAGTATTGTGCACTTTAGAGTTAGATTTATTTATGTCATTCTTGGGTAGCGGATCATTAACTATTTTAAATTTAGAATTTTCATTTATTGATTTGGAAGATTTAGTGGGATCATCCCATTTAATAGCTTTAGAATCGATAATATCTCAGATAACATGATGAATCTTAGACATTTATTAGTGGGGTGACCAGTACATCGAAGATAATTACAATAGGAATTGACATTAAAACACTTACTTTAAGGCTTACTCATATCAACCTCAAATGGTGGAAGGAGAGATATGAGATTGTATTCACCAATTATATCATTATAATGTGAGGAGGGATTAGTAATCATATAAAATGACATCTTATGGGATGAAGTTACAACTTAATATGTTGATAAACAACATTGCTGGTGTTATTAGAAGAAATCTTAACATCATTGGTCTTTCTTTTGAATTTTGGTTAGCTTTAAAACTTGGCATTATATGTTAGGGTCCATCATTAGTAACATACTTGAGTTTGTTCATATGTAACAAATTATCTTTTTGCTCTTTCAAAGTGTGACATAGATGGTCAAAATATCAAAACTTGTCAAAAATGACCGAGTCTTGCAAAGAAGAAAGAAAACTCTTTCTAACTAAGTCTTGTAAATCGGTATCATCTAAGACATTGTTCATTCTGGTGAGAAAAGTCTTGTAGTTAAACACGCAATCATTGATAAGTTCACTAGACCCTTTTGATAGTTTAGCCAATTGTGCATAAGAGACTTTGTCCCCAATGTTGATAGAAAATTGTGCCAAAAATATATTTTCTAGAGCAATAAATGAGTGTAAGAAATGGGTGGGGAGAGCATAAAACCATTGCAATGTGAAGGCATCGAGGGAAAATATTTGTGAATAAGATATCATTAGAAGCATATTTAAACCATGCCACTTGAAATGAGTGAAGATTTTCAATGAGATCTCCATTGCCATCATAGATATGGAGCTTAGTAGGAACAAAACCTATAGGAAAATGATAAGACACCAATTTAGGTATGAGTTTATTGTGAAGTAAGCTGTGTAGAATCCATGATGTGATAAAGTAGATGCACCTTGTTATAACTATAATATTTGTGCTTATAAAGTAAAAACAAGGTATTCAAGGGCTTACATGAAAAAATATTATACATGTGAAGCATTAGGAGTATATGTGGGATATGTAGAGACCATTGTGGTTGCATGGATAGCTATATAAATATTTGGGTAGTGATTGATGAGGTTCCCCCAAAGAGGTAGGCACCATAAATGTAGGAACAATAGACGTGGGAAAAGTGGAAGAGGGTTGGGTTACCTAACATGGGAATCTTCACTAAACTTCCGATCATGAGCCATTTTAACAACGAGAAGTATTTTAATGATAGGATCAATGTGGTGAGGGTTATGATGAATTTTTCATGGAAATTAGACACAAGTTACACTTTATCATGGTCCATGATGTTATCATCATCATGGTCATAGTCATAAGAATTTTCATTATGGATTTAAATGTCATACAAAGTGGGACCTCATGAGAAAGGTAAAAGATAGATAGATTAATATCAATATTTGTAGGAGATGAAGCCATCAAGTTATGATACTTGAAAATAGGAGGAGAAATCTTAATATGCTCAATGTGTTGATACACCATAAGGGAATATGAGGAAAGCATATACAATCTAAAATAATTTAAGATAATGAAGAAAAAATGGCTTGAACCCTACGATATCTAGGGTTTTCAAATCAACATGCCTAAGAAACAAGGACCTAAGGAGATACCAAAATTTAAATTAGGTGAAGGGTTTGATCAAAGGTGGGTTAACCAAAAGTTTTACACTCTTTTTTATATTGTGACCAATATGTGGTTTAGTTAATCTAAATTTGATTTAGTAAGGTCATATTTACTCTAATTAGATGTAGGTTAGATACAAGTGGATATTTTGATTAATTAATTTCCAAAAATAATCATAAATATCAAAATAACATTCTAAAATATAAAAATATAAGATATGAGCTTGGAAACATAAGGAAATAAGTGTACTTATCTTGTAACATAGGGTTATGGGAAGTTCTCGACTATGCAATGCTTTGGAACAAGGAGATATGAAATTGCAAGTGTCTTTGAAATGAGACTCCAACCGTAAAAAAGTCTTGAGGAAGGATCCTACCAATCTACCACAACCATACCATATGTTCTTCACCATTTTGTGTGGTCTTGGACCTTCTCTATTTATGCTCTTGTAACTTTCAGTGGTAGTTTTCTTCATAGTTTTTCTATCATTTAAAAACCCTAGTTATCGATAATGTAATGAAACTCTATGAACATACTAAACATCATATCAAATCATATCCATGAATGAAGATTACTACAAAAAAAACATTAATTGGATTATGGGAACCCATGTGCACTATTGACGTTTGTACTACTCCGAAGATCCCTCAAAATGCATGTCATTCTCCACCTAGCATGTGATATCTAGATAGATTGAACAAATTTGGAAACTTATTTGAAAATGTTTTTTTGACTTTATATCTTTCTAAAATAATTAGAGAAGGGATGTTTGAGTTCTTATAAATGAGAGACAATTTTATTGACCTTGTGATAATATTGAAACTTGATATGGGTGCTTCCCTAATGACTATAGATGTGCTATTATGAGATTTAAAGAGATTTGTGTATATGAGCCAAAGTGTGTCTTAATAACATACAATCCTAAATAATCTATTCTACAAGGGTATCGAGGTATTCAAGAGGAAAAAAACATGTACCGGAATATAATGAGATATACTTAAATGTGATACAATGAGCGTTATGGTCATATATCTCGAGGGCAATAATCCCTACACTAGGTCAACCTAGGGTTTCTAAGGTTCATGGTCAAGATAGAGGAAGAAACCTTACTGAGATATTGTTAGTTGGATGTGGAGAGGTATGGATCAAAAATAAATGAAACAAGCATGCATGAAATAACTAAAATGAAAGTGGTGATAACTAAGGAGCTGATAATGGATAAGAGTACTATGCTAACTAACATCCAAACATGTACAATACTAAGATAACATAACAAAATGAAGAAGGAAATGAACTTATCTATGCAAAATGACAAGATATGGTTAGAGCACTCACCTTGTACATGTAGGGTGGTCACTAATGCATCTATATCTCCAAATAAGTAGTACAGAGAGAGAGAGAGAGAGAGAGAGAGAGAGAGAGAGAGAGAGAGAGAGAGAGAGAGAGAGAGAGAGAGAGAGAGAGAGAGAGAGAGAGAGAGAGAGAGAGCACCATTCCTGTCCTAAACTCACTATAGGTGACCTAATAGTGCAAGCAACCATCCAAGAAGAAGAGTATCCAATCCAATCCAAGCAAGATGTAAGATGAACCAAGAGCTAGGCGAGAAAATGTGAAGATGGCACAAAAGAGCAAAGATAATGACAATATAAATGATTTGGATTCATTTTATTGAGTTTCAAACTAGGGGAGGGTATATATAGGACGACATCACCCACATGTAATGGCATAGAACATGAGTAAATATAACATTGAAACCATCACCCATAGGGTGACGACGTTAACCATTGGTGCTGAAAAGAGGTAAGGTGTCGTGAAAAGTGAAAATAATGTGTCAGTAGATCATGGATATGGATGAGAAAAGTGCTAAGTGATGAGATGCTAAAAAGAAAATGTAAATGTGATGTGCTTAAGACTAGGAAGAAAAATATACTTAGTGCAAGGAAAACTAAGGCCAAGACCAAATAGTAAAAATATCTCCATGTACTTACTATCTTTAACCCATAATGGCTACGTGAATAACCATTCCCTATTCATGGTAAGCCCCTTAATGCATCCGCTCTAGAAATAGATGCATCAGTGACCCTATCTGCACAAAGGAAATTGTTAGTAAAAAGTATGAAAGATGAAAAGTGAAATATTAGGTGTATACATACACCCCATTAATTTATCACCACATTTCACAATAGTGAAACATGGGGTGGTGAACGGAAAAAGGTAGTTTTTAACACCGATACTAGAAGCAAGTTCGTAAAAATCATTTAAAGGACTAGCTGAAATGAAATATACCCACTAATGCGTACCTGATAGTGTTGCTCATCCTACCAGATGTGGGCGCAATGCTGCAAGAACCCTGGAGAAGTAAAACTAAAAGGAAACACTAGAGGATCATTAGTAAAATAAGACATAAATCACCTAGCTAAGGGCTCATGGGATGGATGTCATCTCATAATGTTGTGACATTGAAATGTCGTAGAGATCATATAGTGGTATGGTGTCATAGCCAAGAGAAGGGTAGTAACATTGAAAAGCAAAAAAAACCATATGGTAGAAGTTGCACGAAGAAACCATCATAATACTTAAGGTGTAAAGAGAATATGGATGATTAGCCCAAAGGGGTGGATATCAATGCTAAAAATAAAATAAAAAATGTGGTAGATGTTATAAGAATAAGATTGATACATATATCCAAGCATGGCCATGAGCCTTAGCGAGGATGCACATAATACCACAATGATCCAATGGGAAAGATTGATGTGTACAAAGGTAAAATGTTGATAATGTTTGTCAAAGAAGGTTGATGAAGTAGTGAATTTGAGAAGAATGAATGAGAGATGGTAGCTGAGTACCGAAACTCCTGAGTTCTTTAATCTATGAAATTTTTTAAGGAATTGAGCATTCATTGGTTCTTTGACAATTTGGCCTTCATTAGTTTGAAGACAATATGTATTAGGACCTATGATATCTTTGATGAGGTAGGTACCCCACCATTTATGAGCATATTTTCCTTCTTTTTCATGCGTATAATCAAGTTTAAGGATAAGGTCACCCACATTGAAAGCATGCAGATGAACAAGATTATTGTGTTGTTTGGAAAGATGTTACTTTTGCTTCTAATTTTCAGTGTAAGCTCTATCATGTCATTCGTCTAATTGGTCAATGTCATGGATGTACGCTTTATGACGTTCCTCATCTAGAATGATATTGCGAAGGGAAATACAAATCGATGGGAGTTATACATG